>CAKAJA020000239.1:0-1200000 GCA_916610235.2 Lasioglossum morio | reverse complement strand
CGTTATGCGTTATGCGTTATAGGTTATGCGTTATGTGTCATGCGTTATGCGTTATGCGTTATGCGTTATGCGTTATGCGTTATGCATTATGCGTTATGCGTTATGCTTTATGCGTTATGCGTTATAAGTAATGCGTGATCCGTTATGTGTTATGCGTTATGCGTTATGCGTTATGTGTTATGCGTTGTGCGTTATCCGCTATGCGTTATGCGTTTTGCGTTATGCGTTATGCGTTATGCGTTGTGCGTTATGCGTTATGCGTTATAGGTTATGCGTTATGTGTCATGCGTTATGCGTTATGCGTTATGCGTTATGCGGTATGCGTTATGCGTTATGCTTTATGCGTTATGCGTTATAAGTAATGCGTGATCCGTTATGTGTTATGCGTTATGCGTTATGCGTTTTGCGTTATGCGTTATGCCTTATGCGTTATGCGTTATGCGTTATGCGTTATGCGTTATGAGTTTTGCGTTATGCGTTATGCGTTATGCGTTATGCGTTATGCGTTATGCGTTATGTGTTATGCGTTATGCGTTATGCGTTATGCGTTATGCGTTATGCGTTGTAACGGGTCCGATTCTCGGGGTTGAGTCCGAGTGATCGGCAGGGTCCTCTCGGTGCCCTAATGGCTCGTCGAGCCAGGGTTCGACCGGCGAGGAGAGGATTTAGATCGGGAGAAATAAATACTCTGGTGTTTGTGTGTACGGCTCGCTATGGCCGGCACGTGGGTATCGCGGTTGTTCGCGTTGTAGTGACCGGTGATGGGACTTCGCGGTGACCTCGGCGAAGGGGAATCGGTACGGTGGTCAGGACGATTCGACGCTCGGCGACGAGGGTATCGGTACGATAGTCAGGATGGTTCGCCGCTCGGCGACGCAGGGATCGTCGAGGAGTTCGGGAGGTTTCGACGCTCGGCGACGAGGTAGATAGGAAGATTCGACGCTCGGCGACGAGGTGACGGTCAGGGTGGCTCGGCGCTCGGCGGCGAGGTAATCGGGAAGACAGACGGGAGGTTTCGACGCTCGGCGACGAGGTGACCGTCAGGGTGGTTCGACGCTCGGCGACGAGGTGACGGTCAGGATGGTTCGACGCTCGGCGACGAGGTGATCGGTCAGGATGGTTCGACGCTCGGCGACGAGGTGACGGTCAGGATTCGACGCTCGGCGACGAGGTGATCGGGTGAGACGGTTCGAAGCTCGGCGACGAGGTGATCGGTCAGGATGGTTCGACGCTCGGCGACGAGGTGATCGGGAGGATTCGACGCTCGGCGACGAAGGTGTAGTGAACTTACGTTGCTGGCGGAAAGTCGGTGGTGTTTCCAACGTCTTCGTCGGCGGATCGGATTTGCTTTGACTGGATGGCGTTCTAGGCTCGGCTAGGCAGGAGTGTGTTCTAGCTCTGCTAGATCGGAGACAGGTGGTTTTTGACGGATTTCTCAGAGTTTATATACCCACCAAGTGGTGGTGATTTGTTGGTAGTGCGGTGCGGGGATCGGTAGGGCATGTCCTTTTGGTTTCGCGGTATTCTTGGGGTGTTTCTACGAATTCGCCAAAACACCGGTTCGTGGCGAGGGGTGTTCGCGGCGCGGACGGGAATGTTGTGTTGCCGAATCTCGGTTCGGTCTTTTCCGGCGGCGTTCGCCGTTCTTCGGTTTCTCGCGGCTGTCAGTAACAGAGCTGCCCGGTACAGGTCTGTTACAGCGTTATACGTTATGCGTTATGAGTAATGCTTGATCCGTTACGCGTTATGCGTTATGCGTTATGCGTTATGCGTTATGGGTTATGCGTTATGTGTTATGCGTTATGCGTTATGCGTTATGCGTTATGCGTTATGCGTTATGCGTTATGGGTTATCCGTTATGCGTTATCCGTTATGCGTTATGCGTTATGCGTTATGTGTTATGCGATATGCGTTATGCGTTATGCGTTATGCATTATGCGTTATGCGTTATGCGTTATGCGATATGCGTTATGCGTTATGCGTTATGCGTTATGCGTTATGTGTTATGCGTTATGCGTTATGCGTTATGCGTTATGCGTTAAGCGTTATGCGTTATGCGTTATGCGTTATGCGTTATGCGTTATGCGTTATGCGTTATGCGTTATGCGTTATGCGTTATGCGTTATGCGTTATGAGAAATGCGTGATCCGTTATGCGTTATGCGTTATGAGTAATGCGTGATCCGTTATGCGTTATGCGTTATGCGTTATGCGTTATGCGTTATGCGTTATGAGTAATGCGTGACCCGTTATGCGTTATGCTTTTTGCGTTATGCGTTATGCGTTATGCGTTATGCGTTATGCGTTATGAGTAATGCGTGATCCGTTATGCGTTATGCGTTATGCGTTATGTTTTATGCGTTGTGCGTTATCCGCTATGCGTTATGCGTTTTGCGTTATGCGTTATGCGTTATGCGTTATGCGTTGTGCGTTATGCGTTATGCGTTATGCGTTATGCGTTATGGGTTATGCGTTATGTGTTATGCGTTATGCGTTATGCGTTATGCGTTATGCGTTATGGGTTATCCGTTATGCGTTATCCGTTATGCGTTATGCGTTATGCGTTATGCGATATGCGTTATGCATTATGCGTTATGCGTTATGCGTTATGCGTTATGCGTTATGCGTTATGCGTTATGCGTTATGCGTTATGCGTTATGCGTTATGCGTTATGCGTTATGCGTTATGCGTTATGAGTAATGCGTGATCCGTTATGCGTTATGCGTTATGCGTTATGCGTTATGTTTTATGCTTTGTGCGTTATGCGTTATGCTTTATGCGTTATGAGTTACGCGTAATGCGTAATGCGTTATGCGTTATGCGTTATGCGTTATGCGTTATGCGTTATGCGTTATGCGTTATGCCTTATGCGTTATGAGTAATGCTTGATCCGTTACGCGTTATGCGTTATGCGTTATGCGTTATGCGTTATGCGTTATGGGTTATGCGTTATGTGTTATGCGTTATGCGTTATGCGTTATGCGTTATGCGTTATGGGTTATGAGTAATGCGTGACCCGTTATGCGTTATGCTTTTTGCGTTATGAGTTACGCGTAATGCGTTATGCGCTATGGGTCATGCGTTAAGCGTTATGCGTTATGCGTTATGCGTTATGGGTTATATGTTATGTGTTATGCGTTATGCGTTATGCGTTATGCGTTATGCGTTATGCGTTATGCGTTATGGGTTATCCGTTATGCGTTATCCGTTATGCCTTATGCGTTATGCGTTATGCGTTATGCGTTATGCGTTATGCGATATGCGTTATGCGTTATGCGTTATGCGTTATGCGTTATGCGTTATGCGTTATGCGTTATGCGTTATGCGTTATGCGTTATGCGTTATGCGTTATGCGTTATGCGTTATGCGTTATGCGTTATGCGTTATGCGTTATGCGTTATGCGTTATGCGTTATGCGTTATGCGTTATGCGTTATGCGTTATGCGTTATGAGTAATGCGTGATCCGTTATGCGTTATGCGTTATGCGTTATGTTTTATGCGTTATGCGTTATGCGTTATGCGTTATGCGTTATGAGTAATGCGTGATCCGTTATGCGTTATGCGTTATGCGTTATGTTTTATGCGTTGTGCGTTATCCGCTGTGCGTTATGCGTTTTGCGTTATGCGTTATGCGTTATGCATTATGCGTTATGCGTTATGCTTTATGCGTTATGCGTTATGAGTAATGCGTGATCCGTTATGTGTTATGCGTTATGCGTTATGCGTTATGCGTTTTGCGTTATGCGTTATGCCTTATGCGTTATGCGTTATGCGTTATGCGTTATGCGTTATGCGTTATGCGTTATGCGTTATGCGTTATGCGTTATGCGTTATGCGATATGCGTTATGCGTTATGCGTTATGCGTTATGCGTTATGCGTTATGCGTTATGTGTTATGCGTTATGCGTTATGCGTTATGCGTTATGCGTTATGCGTTATGCGTTATGGGTTATCCGTTATGCGTTATCCGTTATGCGTTATGCGTTATGTGTTATGCGATATGCGTTATGCGTTATGCGTTATGCATTATGCGTTATGCGTTATGCGTTATGCGTTATGCGATATGCGTTATGCGTTATGCGTTATGCGTTATGCGTTATGCGTTATGCGTTATGCGTTATGCGTTATGCGTTATGCGTTATGCGTTATGCGTTATGCGTTATGCGTTATGCGTTATGCGTTATGCGTTATGCGTTATGCGTTATGCGTTATGAGTAATGCGTGATCCGTTACGCGTTATGCGTTATGCGTTATGCGTTATGGGTTATGCGTTATGTGTTATGCGTTATGCGTTATGCGTTATGCGTTATGCGTTATGCGTTATGCGTTATGGGTTATCCGTTATGCGTTATCCGTTATGCGTTATGCGTTATGCGTTATGTGTTATGCGATATGCGTTATGCGTTATGCGTTATGCATTATGCGTTATGCGTTATGCGTTATGCGTTATGCGATATGCGTTATGCGTTATGCGTTATGCGTTATGCGTTATGCGTTATGCGTTATGCGTTATGCGTTATGCGTTATGGGTTATCCGTTATGCGTTATGCGTTATGCGTTATGCGTTATGCGTTATGTTTTATGCGTTGTGCGTTATCCGCTATGCGTTATGCGTTTTGCGTTATGCGTTATGCGTTATGCGTTGTGCGTTATGCGTTATGTGTTATGCGTTATGCGTTATGGGTTATGCGTTATGTGTTATGCGTTATGCGTTATGCGTTATGCGTTATGCGTTATGGGTTATCCGTTATGCGTTATCCGTTATGCGTTATGCGTTATGCGTTATGCGATATGCGTTATGCATTATGCGTTATGCGTTATGCGTTATGCGTTATGCGTTATGCGTTATGCGTTATGCGTTATGCGTTATGCGTTATGCGTTATGCGTTATGCGTTATGCGTTATGCGTTATGCGTTATGCGTTATGCGTTATGCGTTATGAGTAATGCGTGATCCGTTATGCGTTATGCGTTATGCGTTATGTTTTATGCGTTGTGCGTTATGCGTTATGCTTTATGCGTTATGAGTTACGCGTAATGCGTTATGCGTTATGCGTTATGCGTTATGCGTTATGCGTTATGCGTTATGCGTTATGCGTTATGCGTTATGCGTTATGCCTTATGCGTTATGAGTAATGCTTGATCCGTTACGCGTTATGCGTTATGCGTTATGCGTTATGCGTTATGCGTTATGGGTTATGCGTTATGTGTTATGCGTTATGCGTTATGCGTTATGCGTTATGGGTTATGAGTAATGCGTGACCCGTTATGCGTTATGCTTTTTGCGTTATGAGTTACGCGTAATGCGTTATGCGCTATGGGTCATGCGTTAAGCGTTATGCGTTATGCGTTATGCGTTATGGGTTATATGTTATGTGTTATGCATTATGCGTTATGCGTTATGCGTTATGCGTTATGCGTTATGCGTTATGGGTTATCCGTTATGCGTTATCCGTTATGCCTTATGCGTTATGCGTTATGCGTTATGCGTTATGCGTTATGCGATATGCGTTATGCGTTATGCGTTATGCGTTATGAGTTATGCGTTATGAGTTATGCGTTATGCGTTATGCGTTATGCGTTATGCGTTATGCGTTATGCGTTATGCGTTATGCGTTATGCGTTATGCGTTATGCGTTATGCGTTATGCGTTATGCGTTATGCGTTATGCGTTATGCGTTATGCGTTATGCGTTATGCGTTATGAGTAATGCGTGATCCGTTATGCGTTATGCGTTATGCGTTATGTTTTATGCGTTATGCGTTATGCGTTATGCGTTATGCGTTATGAGTAATGCGTGATCCGTTATGCGTTATGCGTTATGCGTTATGTTTTATGCGTTGTGCGTTATCCGCTATGCGTTATGCGTTTTGCGTTATGCGTTATGCGTTATGCATTATGCGTTATGCGTTATGCTTTATGCGTTATGCGTTATGAGTAATGCGTGATCCGTTATGTGTTATGCGTTATGCGTTATGCGTTATGCGTTTTGCGTTATGCGTTATGCCTTATGCGTTATGCGTTATGCGTTATGCGTTATGCGTTATGCGTTATGCGTTATGCGTTATGCGTTATGCGTTATGCGTTATGCGTTATGCGTTATGCGATATGCGTTATGCGTTATGCGTTATGTTTTATGCGTTGTGCGTTATGCGTTATGCTTTATGCGTTATGAGTTACGCGTAATGCGTTATGCGTTATGCGTTATGCGTTATGCGTTATGCGTTATGCGTTATGCGTTATGCGTTATGCGTTATGCCTTATGCGTTATGAGTAATGCTTGATCCGTTACGCGTTATGCGTTATGCGTTATGCGTTATGCGTTATGCGTTATGCGTTATGCGTTATGGGTCATGCGTTAAGCGTTATGCGTTATGCGTTATGCGTTATGGGTTATATGTTATGTGTTATGCATTATGCGTTATGCGTTATGCGTTATGCGTTATGCGTTATGTGTTATCCGTTATGCGTTATCCGTTATGCCTTATGCGTTATGCGTTATGCGTTATGCGTTATGCGTTATGCGATATGCGTTATGCGTTATGCGTTATGCGTTATGCGTTATGCGTTATGCGTTATGCGTTATGCGTTATGCGTTATGCGTTATGCGTTATGCGTTATGCGTTATGCGTTATGCGTTATGCGTTATGCGTTATGCGTTATGCGTTATGCGTTATGCGTTATGCGTTATGCGTTATGCGTTATGCGTTATGCGTTATGCATTATGAGTAATGCGTGATCCGTTATGCGTTATGCGTTATGCGTTATGCTTTATGCGTTATGCGTTATGAGTTATGCGTTATGCGTTATGAGTAATGCGTGATCCGTTATGCGTTATGCGTTATGCGTTATGTTTTATGCGTTGTGCGTTATCCGCTATGCGTTATGCGTTTTGCGTTATGCGTTATGCGTTATGCGTTATGCGTTATGCGTTATGCTTTATGCGTTATGCGTTATGAGTAATGCGTGATCCGTTATGTGTTATGCGTTATGCGTTATGCGTTATGCGTTTTGCGTTATGCGTTATGCCTTATGCGTTATGCGTTATGCGTTATGCGTTATGCGTTATGCGTTATGCGTTATGCGTTATGCGTTATGCGTTATGCGATATGCGTTATGCGTTATGCGTTATGCGTTATGCGTTATGCGTTATGTGTTATGCGTTATGCGTTATGCGTTATGCGTTATGCGTTATGCGTTATGCGTTATGCGTTATGGGTTATCCGTTATGCGTTATCCGTTATGCGTTATGCGTTATGCGTTATGCGTTATGCGTTATGCGTTATGCGTTATGGGTTATCCGTTATGCGTTATCCGTTATGCGTTATGCGTTATGCGTTATGTGTTATGCGATATGCGTTATGCGTTATGCGTTATGCATTATGCGTTATGCGTTATGCGTTATGCGTTATGCGATATGCGTTATGCGTTATGCGTTATGCGTTATGCGTTATGCGTTATGCGTTATGCGTTATGCGTTATGCGTTATGGGTTATCCGTTATGCGTTATGCGTTATGCGTTATGCGTTATGCGTTATGTTTTATGCGTTGTGCGTTATCCGCTATGCGTTATGCGTTTTGCGTTATGCGTTATGCGTTATGCGTTGTGCGTTATGCGTTATGTGTTATGCGTTATGCGTTATGGGTTATGCGTTATGTGTTATGCGTTATGCGTTATGCGTTATGCGTTATGCGTTATGGGTTATCCGTTATGCGTTATCCGTTATGCGTTATGCGTTATGCGTTATGCGATATGCGTTATGCATTATGCGTTATGCGTTATGCGTTATGCGTTATGCGTTATGCGTTATGCGTTATGCGTTATGCGTTATGCGTTATGCGTTATGCGTTATGCGTTATGCGTTATGCGTTATGAGTAATGCGTGATCCGTTATGCGTTATGCGTTATGCGTTATGTTTTATGCGTTGTGCGTTATGCGTTATGCTTTATGCGTTATGAGTTACGCGTAATGCGTTATGCGTTATGCGTTATGCGTTATGCGTTATGCGTTATGCGTTATGCGTTATGCGTTATGCGTTATGCCTTATGCGTTATGAGTAATGCTTGATCCGTTACGCGTTATGCGTTATGCGTTATGCGTTATGCGTTATGCGTTATGGGTTATGCGTTATGTGTTATGCGTTATGCGTTATGCGTTATGCGTTATGGGTTATGAGTAATGCGTGACCCGTTATGCGTTATGCTTTTTGCGTTATGAGTTACGCGTAATGCGTTATGCGCTATGGGTCATGCGTTAAGCGTTATGCGTTATGCGTTATGCGTTATGGGTTATATGTTATGTGTTATGCATTATGCGTTATGCGTTATGCGTTATGCGTTATGCGTTATGCGTTATGGGTTATCCGTTATGCGTTATCCGTTATGCCTTATGCGTTATGCGTTATGCGTTATGCGTTATGCGTTATGCGTTATGCGTTATGCGTTATGCGTTATGCGTTATGCGTTATGCGTTATGCGTTATGCGTTATGCGTTATGCGTTATGCGTTATGCGTTATGCGTTATGCGTTATGCGTTATGCGTTATGCGTTATGCGTTATGCGTTATGCGTTATGCGTTATGCGTTATGCGTTATGCGTTATGCGTTATGCGTTATGCGTTATGCGTTATGCGTTATGAGTAATGCGTGATCCGTTATGCGTTATGCGTTATGCGTTATGTTTTATGCGTTATGCGTTATGCGTTATGCGTTATGCGTTATGAGTAATGCGTGATCCGTTATGCGTTATGCGTTATGCGTTATGTTTTATGCGTTGTGCGTTATCCGCTATGCGTTATGCGTTTTGCGTTATGCGTTATGCGTTATGCATTATGCGTTATGCGTTATGCTTTATGCGTTATGCGTTATGAGTAATGCGTGATCCGTTATGTGTTATGCGTTATGCGTTATGCGTTATGCGTTTTGCGTTATGCGTTATGCCTTATGCGTTATGCGTTATGCGTTATGCGTTATGCGTTATGCGTTATGCGTTATGCGTTATGCGTTATGCGTTATGCGTTATGCGTTATGCGATATGCGTTATGCGTTATGCGTTATGTTTTATGCGTTGTGCGTTATGCGTTATGCTTTATGCGTTATGAGTTACGCGTAATGCGTTATGCGTTATGCGTTATGCGTTATGCGTTATGCGTTATGCGTTATGCGTTATGCGTTATGCGTTATGCGTTATGAGTAATGCTTGATCCGTTACGCGTTATGCGTTATGCGTTATGCGTTATGCGTTATGCGTTATGGGTTATGCGTTATGTGTTATGCGTTATGCGTTATGCGTTATGCGTTATGGGTTATGAGTAATGCGTGACCCGTTATGCGTTATGCTTTTTGCGTTATGAGTTACGCGTAATGCGTTATGCGCTATGGGTCATGCGTTAAGCGTTATGCGTTATGCGTTATGCGTTATGGGTTATATGTTATGTGTTATGCATTATGCGTTATGCGTTATGCGTTATGCGTTATGCGTTATGTGTTATCCGTTATGCGTTATCCGTTATGCCTTATGCGTTATGCGTTATGCGTTATGCGTTATGCGTTATGCGATATGCGTTATGCGTTATGCGTTATGCGTTATGCGTTATGCGTTATGCGTTATGCGTTATGCGTTATGCGTTATGCGTTATGCGTTATGCGTTATGCGTTATGCGTTATGCGTTATGCGTTATGCGTTATGCGTTATGCGTTATGCGTTATGCGTTATGCGTTATGCGTTATGCGTTATGCGTTATGCGTTATGCATTATGAGTAATGCGTGATCCGTTATGCGTTATGCGTTATGCGTTATGTTTTATGCGTTATGCGTTATGCGTTATGCGTTATGCGTTATGAGTAATGCGTGATCCGTTATGCGTTATGCGTTATGCGTTATGTTTTATGCGTTATGCGTTATCCGCTATGCGTTATGCGTTTTGCGTTATGCGTTATGCGTTATGCATTATGCGTTATGCGTTATGCTTTATGCGTTATGCGTTATGAGTAATGCGTGATCCGTTATGTGTTATGCGTTATGCGTTATGCGTTATGCGTTTTGCGTTATGCGTTATGCCTTATGCGTTATGCGTTATGCGTTATGCGTTATGCGTTATGCGTTATGCGTTATGCGTTATGCGTTATGCGTTATGCGATATGCGTTATGCGTTATGCGTTATGCGTTATGCGTTATGCGTTATGTGTTATGCGTTATGCGTTATGCGTTATGCGTTATGCGTTATGCGTTATGCGTTATGCGTTATGGGTTATCCGTTATGCGTTATCCGTTATGCGTTATGCGTTATGCGTTATGCGTTATGCGTTATGCGTTATGCGTTATGCGTTATGGGTTATCCGTTATGCGTTATCCGTTATGCGTTATGCGTTATGCGTTATGTGTTATGCGATATGCGTTATGCGTTATGCGTTATGCATTATGCGTTATGCGTTATGCGTTATGCGTTATGCGATATGCGTTATGCGTTATGCGTTATGCGTTATGCGTTATGCGTTATGCGTTATGCGTTATGCGTTATGCGTTATGTGTTATGCGATATGCGTTATGCGTTATGCGTTATGCGTTATGCGTTATGCGTTATGCGTTATGCGTTATGCGATATGCGTTATGCGTTATGCGTTATGCGTTATGCGTTATGCGTTATGCGTTATGCGTTATGCGTTATGCGTTATGCGTTATGCGTTATGCGTTATGCGTTATGCGTTATGCGTTATGCGTTATGCGTTATGCTTTATGCGTTATGCGTTATGCGTTATGCGTTATGCGTTATGCGTTATGCGTTATGCGTTATGCGTTATGCGTTATGCGTTATGCGTTATGCGTTATGCGTTATGCGTTATGAGTAATGCGTGATCCGTTACGCGTTATGCGTTATGCGTTATGCGTTATGGGTTATGCGTTATGTGTTATGCGTTATGCGTTATGCGTTATGCGTTATGCGTTATGCGTTATGCGTTATGGGTTATCCGTTATGCGTTATCCGTTATGCGTTATGCGTTATGCGTTATGTGTTATGCGATATGCGTTATGCGTTATGCGTTATGCATTATGCGTTATGCGTTATGCGTTATGCGTTATGCGATATGCGTTATGCGTTATGCGTTATGCGTTATGCGTTATGCGTTATGCGTTATGCGTTATGCGTTATGGGTTATGCGTTATGCGTTATCCGTTATGCGTTATGCGTTATGCGTTATGCGATATGCGTTATGCATTATGCGTTATGCGTTATGCGTTATGCGTTATGCGTTATGCGTTATGCGTTATGGGTTATGCGTTATGTGTTATGCGTTATGCGTTATGCGTTATGCGTTATGGGTTATGAGTAATGCGTGACCCGTTATGCGTTATGCGTTATGCGTTATGCGTTATGCGTTATGCGTTATGCGTTATGCGTTATGCGTTATGCGTTATGCGTTATGCGTTATGCGTTATGCGTTATGCGTTATGAGTAATGCGTGATCCGTTATGCGTTATGCGTTATGCGTTATGTTTTATGCGTTGTGCGTTATGCGTTATGCTTTATGCGTTATGAGTTACGCGTAATGCGTTATGCGTTATGCGTTATGCGTTATGCGTTATGCGTTATGCGTTATGCGTTATGCGTTATGCGTTATGCCTTATGCGTTATGAGTAATGCTTGATCCGTTACGCGTTATGCGTTATGCGTTATGCGTTATGCGTTATGCGTTATGGGTTATGCGTTATGTGTTATGCGTTATGCGTTATGCGTTATGCGTTATGGGTTATGAGTAATGCGTGACCCGTTATGCGTTATGCTTTTTGCGTTATGAGTTACGCGTAATGCGTTATGCGCTATGGGTCATGCGTTAAGCGTTATGCGTTATGCGTTATGCGTTATGGGTTATATGTTATGTGTTATGCATTATGCGTTATGCGTTATGCGTTATGCGTTATGCGTTATGCGTTATGGGTTATCCGTTATGCGTTATCCGTTATGCCTTATGCGTTATGCGTTATGCGTTATGCGTTATGCGTTATGCGATATGCGTTATGCGTTATGCGTTATGCGTTATGCGTTATGCGTTATGCGTTATGCGTTATGCGTTATGCGTTATGCGTTATGCGTTATGCGTTATGCGTTATGCGTTATGCGTTATGCGTTATGCGTTATGCGTTATGCGTTATGCGTTATGCGTTATGCGTTATGCGTTATGCGTTATGCGTTATGCGTTATGCGTTATGCGTTATGAGTAATGCGTGATCCGTTATGCGTTATGCGTTATGCGTTATGTTTTATGCGTTATGCGTTATGCGTTATGCGTTATGCGTTATGAGTAATGCGTGATCCGTTATGCGTTATGCGTTATGCGTTATGTTTTATGCGTTGTGCGTTATCCGCTATGCGTTATGCGTTTTGCGTTATGCGTTATGCGTTATGCATTATGCGTTATGCGTTATGCTTTATGCGTTATGCGTTATGAGTAATGCGTGATCCGTTATGTGTTATGCGTTATGCGTTATGCGTTATGCGTTTTGCGTTATGCGTTATGCCTTATGCGTTATGCGTTATGCGTTATGCGTTATGCGTTATGCGTTATGCGTTATGCGTTATGCGTTATGCGTTATGCGTTATGCGTTATGCGATATGCGTTATGCGTTATGCGTTATGTTTTATGCGTTATGCGTTATGCGTTATGCTTTATGCGTTATGAGTTACGCGTAATGCGTTATGCGTTATGCGTTATGCGTTATGCGTTATGCGTTATGCGTTATGCGTTATGCGTTATGCCTTATGCGTTATGAGTAATGCTTGATCCGTTACGCGTTATGCGTTATGCGTTATGCGTTATGCGTTATGCGTTATGGGTTATGCGTTATGTGTTATGCGTTATGCGTTATGCGTTATGCGTTATGGGTTATGAGTAATGCGTGACCCGTTATGCGTTATGCTTTTTGCGTTATGAGTTACGCGTAATGCGTTATGCGCTATGGGTCATGCGTTAAGCGTTATGCGTTATGCGTTATGCGTTATGGGTTATATGTTATGTGTTATGCATTATGCGTTATGCGTTATGCGTTATGCGTTATGCGTTATGTGTTATCCGTTATGCGTTATCCGTTATGCCTTATGCGTTATGCGTTATGCGTTATGCGTTATGCGTTATGCGATATGCGTTATGCGTTATGCGTTATGCGTTATGCGTTATGCGTTATGCGTTATGCGTTATGCGTTATGCGTTATGCGTTATGCGTTATGCGTTATGCGTTATGCGTTATGCGTTATGCGTTATGCGTTATGCGTTATGCGTTATGCGTTATGCGTTATGCGTTATGCGTTATGCGTTATGCGTTATGCGTTATGCGTTATGCATTATGAGTAATGCGTGATCCGTTATGCGTTATGCGTTATGCGTTATGCTTTATGCGTTATGCGTTATGCGTTATGCGTTATGCGTTATGAGTAATGCGTGATCCGTTATGCGTTATGCGTTATGCGTTATGTTTTATGCGTTGTGCGTTATCCGCTATGCGTTATGCGTTTTGCGTTATGCGTTATGCGTTATGCATTATGCGTTATGCGTTATGCTTTATGCGTTATGCGTTATGAGTAATGCGTGATCCGTTATGTGTTATGCGTTATGCGTTATGCGTTATGCGTTTTGCGTTATGCGTTATGCCTTATGCGTTATGCGTTATGCGTTATGCGTTATGCGTTATGCGTTATGCGTTATGCGTTATGCGTTATGCGTTATGCGATATGCGTTATGCGTTATGCGTTATGCGTTATGCGTTATGCGTTATGTGTTATGCGTTATGCGTTATGCGTTATGCGTTATGCGTTATGCGTTATGCGTTATGCGTTATGGGTTATCCGTTATGCGTTATCCGTTATGCGTTATGCGTTATGCGTTATGCGTTATGCGTTATGCGTTATGCGTTATGGGTTATCCGTTATGCGTTATCCGTTATGCGTTATGCGTTATGCGTTATGTGTTATGCGATATGCGTTATGCGTTATGCGTTATGCATTATGCGTTATGCGTTATGCGTTATGCGTTATGCGATATGCGTTATGCGTTATGCGTTATGCGTTATGCGTTATGCGTTATGCGTTATGCGTTATGCGTTATGCGTTATGTGTTATGCGATATGCGTTATGCGTTATGCGTTATGCGTTATGCGTTATGCGTTATGCGTTATGCGTTATGCGATATGCGTTATGCGTTATGCGTTATGCGTTATGCGTTATGCGTTATGCGTTATGCGTTATGCGTTATGCGTTATGCGTTATGCGTTATGCGTTATGCGTTATGCGTTATGCGTTATGCGTTATGCGTTATGCGTTATGCGTTATGCGTTATGCGTTATGCGTTATGCGTTATGCGTTATGCGTTATGCGTTATGCGTTATGCGTTATGCGTTATGCGTTATGCGTTATGCGTTATGCGTTATGAGTAATGCGTGATCCGTTACGCGTTATGCGTTATGCGTTATGCGTTATGGGTTATGCGTTATGTGTTATGCGTTATGCGTTATGCGTTATGCGTTATGCGTTATGCGTTATGCGTTATGGGTTATCCGTTATGCGTTATCCGTTATGCGTTATGCGTTATGCGTTATGTGTTATGCGATATGCGTTATGCGTTATGCGTTATGCATTATGCGTTATGCGTTATGCGTTATGCGTTATGCGATATGCGTTATGCGTTATGCGTTATGCGTTATGCGTTATGCGTTATGCGTTATGCGTTATGCGTTATGGGTTATGCGTTATGCGTTATCCGTTATGCGTTATGCGTTATGCGTTATGCGATATGCGTTATGCATTATGCGTTATGCGTTATGCGTTATGCGTTATGCGTTATGCGTTATGCGTTATGGGTTATGCGTTATGTGTTATGCGTTATGCGTTATGCGTTATGCGTTATGGGTTATGAGTAATGCGTGACCCGTTATGCGTTATGCTTTTTGCGTTATGAGTTACGCGTAATGCGTTATGCGCTATGGGTCATGCGTTAAGCGTTATGCGTTATGCGTTATGCGTTATGGGTTATATGTTATGTGTTATGCATTATGCGTTATGCGTTATGCGTTATGCGTTATGCGTTATGCGTTATGGGTTATCCGTTATGCGTTATCCGTTATGCCTTATGCGTTATGCGTTATGCGTTATGCGTTATGCGTTATGCGTTATGCGTTATGGTTTATGCGTTATGTGTTATGCGTTATGCGTTATGCGTTATGCGTTATGGGTTATGAGTAATGCGTGACCCGTTATGCGTTATGCTTTTTGCGTTATGAGTTACGCGTAATGCGTTATGCGCTATGGGTCATGCGTTAAGCGTTATGCGTTATGCGTTATGCGTTATGGGTTATATGTTATGTGTTATGCATTATGCGTTATGCGTTATGCGTTATGCGTTATGCGTTATGCGTTATGTGTTATCCGTTATGCGTTATCCGTTATGCCTTATGCGTTATGCGTTATGCGTTATGCGTTATGCGTTATGCGATATGCGTTATGCGTTATGCGTTATGCGTTATGCGTTATGCGTTATGCGTTATGCGTTATGCGTTATGCGTTATGCGTTATGCGTTATGCGTTATGCGTTATGCGTTATGCGTTATGCGTTATGCGTTATGCGTTATGCGTTATGCGTTATGCGTTATGCGTTATGCGTTATGCATTATGAGTAATGCGTGATCCGTTATGCGTTATGCGTTATGCGTTATGTTTTATGCGTTATGCGTTATGCGTTATGCGTTATGCGTTATGAGTAATGCGTGATCCGTTATGCGTTATGCGTTATGCGTTATGTTTTATGCGTTGTGCGTTATCCGCTATGCGTTATGCGTTTTGCGTTATGCGTTATGCGTTATGCATTATGCGTTATGCGTTATGCTTTATGCGTTATGCGTTATGAGTAATGCGTGATCCGTTATGTGTTATGCGTTATGCGTTATGCGTTATGCGTTATGCGTTATGCGTTATGGGTTATCCGTTATGCGTTATCCGTTATGCCTTATGCGTTATGCGTTATGTGTTATGCGTTATGCGTTATGCGATATGCGTTATGCGTTATGCGTTATGCGTTATGCGTTATGCGTTATGCGTTATGCGTTATGCGTTATGCGTTATGCGTTATGCGTTATGCGTTATGCGTTATGCGTTATGCGTTATGCGTTATGCGTTATGCGTTATGCGTTATGCGTTATGCGTTATGCGTTATGCGTTATGCGTTATGCGTTATGCGTTATGCGTTATGCGTTATGCGTTATGCGTTATGCGTTATGAGTTATGCGTGATCCGTTATGCGTTATGCGTTATGCGTTATGTTTTATGCGTTATGCGTTATGCGTTATGAGTAATGCGTGATCCGTTATGCGTTATGCGTTATGCGTTATGTTTTATGCGTTGTGCGTTATCCGCTATGCGTTATGCGTTTTGCGTTATGCGTTATGCGTTATGCATTATGCGTTATGCGTTATGCTTTATGCGTTATGCGTTATGAGTAATGCGTGATCCGTTATGTGTTATGCGTTATGCGTTATGCGTTATGCGTTTTGCGTTATGCGTTATGCCTTATGCGTTATGCGTTATGCGTTATGCGTTATGCGTTATGCGTTATGCGTTATGCGTTATGCGTTATGCGTTATGCGATATGCGATATGCGTTATGCGTTATGCGTTATGCGTTATGCGTTATGCGTTATGTGTTATGCGTTATGCGTTATGCGTTATGCGTTATGCGTTATGCGTTATGCGTTATGGGTTATCCGTTATGCGTTATCCGTTATGCGTTATGCGTTATGCGTTATGTGTTATGCGATATGCGTTATGCGTTATGCGTTATGCATTATGCGTTATGCGTTATGCGTTATGCGTTATGCGATGTGCGTTATGCGTTATGCGTTATGCGTTATGCGTTATGCGTTATGCGTTATGCGTTATGCGTTATGCGTTATGCGTTATGCGTTATGCGTTATGCGTTATGCGTTATGCGTTATGCGTTATGCGTTATGCGTTATGCGTTATGCGTTATGCGTTATGCGTTATGAGTAATGCGTGATCCGTTACGCGTTATGCGTTATGCGTTATGCGTTATGGGTTATGCGTTATGTGTTATGCGTTATGCGTTATGCGTTATGCGTTATGCGTTATGCGTTATGCGTTATGCGTTATGGGTTATCCGTTATGCGTTATCCGTTATGCGTTATGCGTTATGCGTTATGTGTTATGCGATATGCGTTATGCGTTATGCGTTATGCATTATGCGTTATGCGTTATGCGTTATGCGTTATGCGATATGCGTTATGCGTTATGCGTTATGCGTTATGCGTTATGCGTTATGCGTTATGCGTTATGCGTTATGCGTTATGCGTTATGCGTTATGCGTTATGCTTTATGCGTTATGCGTTATGCGTTATGCGTTATGCGTTATGAGTAATGCGTGATCCGTTATGCGTTATGCTTTATGCGTTATGAGTTACGCGTAATGCGTTATGCGTTATGCGTTATGCGTTATGCGTTATGCGTTATGCCTTATGCGTTATGAGTAATGCTTGATCCGTTACGCGTTATGCGTTATGCGTTATGCGTTATGCGTTATGCGTTATGGGTTATGCGTTATGTGTTATGCGTTATGCGTTATGCGTTATGCGTTATGCGTTATGCGTTATGGGTTATGAGTAATGCGTGACCCGTTATGCGTTATGCTTTTTGCGTTATGAGTTACGCGTAATGCGTTATGCGCTATGGGTCATGCGTTAAGCGTTATGCGTTATGCGTTATGCGTTATGGGTTATATGTTATGTGTTATGCGTTATGCGTTATGCGTTATGCGTTATGCGTTATGGGTTATCCGTTATGCGTTATCCGTTATGCGTTATGCGTTATGCGTTATGCGTTATGCGTTATGCGATATGCTTTATGCGTTATGCGTTATGCGTTATGCGTTATGCGTTATGCGTTATGCGTTATGCGTTATGCGTTATGCGTTATACGTTATGCGTTATGCGTTATGCGTTATGCGTTATGCGATATGCGTTATGCGATATGCGTTATGCATTATGCGTTATGCGTTATGCGTTATGCGTTATGCGTTATGCGTTATGCGTTATGCGTTATGTTTTATGCGTTGTGCGTTATCCGCTATGCGTTATGCGTTATGCGTTGTGCGTTATGCGTTATGCGTTATAGGTTATGCGTTATGTGTTATGCGTTATGCGTTATGCGTTATGCGTTATGCATTATGCGTTATGCGTTATGCTTTATGCGTTATGCGTAATGAGTAATGCGTGATCCGTTATGTGTTATGCGTTATGCGTTATGCGTTATGCGTTTTGCGTTATGCGTTATGCCTTATGCGTTATGCGTTATGCGTTATGCGTTATGCGTTATGCGTTATGCGTTATGCGTTATGCGTTATGCGTTATGCGTTATGCGTTATGCGTTATGCGTTATGCGTTATGCGTTATGCGTTATGCGTTATGCGTTATGCGTTATGCGTTATGCGTTATGCGTTATGCGTTATGCGTTATGCGTTATGCGTTATGCGTTATGCGTTATGCGTTATGCGTTATGAGTAATGCGTGATCCGTTATGCGTTATGCGTTATGAGTAATGCTTGATCCGTTACGCGTTATGCGTTATGCGTTATGCGTTATGGGTTATGCGTTATGTGTTATGAGTTATGCGTTATGCGTTATGCGTTATGCGTTATGCGTTATGCGTTATGCGTTATGCGTTATGGGTTATGCGTTATGTGTTATGAGTTATGCGTTATGCTTTATGCGTTATGAGTTACGCGTAATGCGTTATGCGTTAGGCGTTATGGGTTATGCGTTATGTGTTATGAGTTATGCGTTATGCGTTATGCGTTATGCGTTATGCGTTATGCGTTATGGGTTATCCGTTATGCGTTATCCGTTATGAGTTTTGCGTTATGCGTTATGCGTTATGAGTTGTGCGTTATGCGTTATGCGTTATGCGTTATGCGTTATGCGTTATGCGTTATGCGTTATGCGTTATGCGTTATGCGTTATGCGTTATGCATTATGCGTTATGCGTTATGCGTTATGCGTTATGCGTTATGCGTTATGCGTTATGCGTTATGCGTTATGCGTTATGCGTTATGCGTTATGCGTTATGCGTTATGCGTTATGCGTTATGCGTTATGGGTTATGAGTAATGCGTGACCCGTTATGCGTTATGCTTTTTGCGTTATGAGTTACGCGTAATGCGTTATGCGCTATGGGTCATGCGTTAAGCGTTATGCGTTATGCGTTATGCGTTATGGGTTATATGTTATGTGTTATGCGTTATGCGTTATGCGTTATGCGTTATGCGTTATGCGTTATGCGTTATGCGTTATGCGTTATGCGTTATGCGTTATGCGTTATGCGTTATGCGTTATGCGTTATGCGTTATGCGTTATGCGTTATGCGTTATGCGTTATGCGTTATGCGTTATGCGTTATGCGTTATGGGTTATGAGTAATGCGTGATCCGTTATGCGTTATGCTTTTTGCGTTATGAGTTACGCGTAATGCGTTATGCGCTATGGGTCATGCGTTAAGCGTTATGCGTTATGCGTTATGCGTTATGGGTTATATGTTATGTGTTATGCGTTATGCGTTATGCGTTATGCGTTATGCGTTATGGGTTATCCGTTATGCGTTATCCGTTATGCGTTATGCGTTATGCGTTATGCGTTATGCGTTATGCGATATGCTTTATGCGTTATGCGTTATGCGTTATGCGTTATGCGTTATGCGTTATGCGTTATGCGTTATGCGTTATGCGTTATGCGTTATGCGTTATGCGTTATGCGTTATGCGTTATGCGTTATGCATTATGCGTTATGCGTTATGCGTTATGCGTTATGCGTTATGCGTTATGCGTTATGCGTTATGCGTTATGCGTTATGCGTTATGCGTTATGCGTTATGCGTTATGCGTTATGCGTTATGCGTTATGCGTTATGGGTTATGAGTAATGCGTGACCCGTTATGCGTTATGCTTTTTGCGTTATGAGTTACGCGTAATGCGTTATGCGCTATGGGTCATGCGTTAAGCGTTATGCGTTATGCGTTATGCGTTATGCGTTATGGGTTATATGTTATGTGTTATGCGTTATGCGTTATGCGTTATGCGTTATGCGTTATGGGTTATCCGTTATGCGTTATCCGTTATGCGTTATGCGTTATGCGTTATGCGTTATGCGTTATGCGATATGCTTTATGCGTTATGCGTTATGCGTTATGCGTTATGCTTTATGCGTTATGAGTTACGCGTAATGCGTTATGCGTTATGCGTTATGCGTTATGCGTTATGCGTTATGCCTTATGCGTTATGAGTAATGCTTGATCCGTTACGCGTTATGCGTTATGCGTTATGCGTTATGCGTTATGCGTTATGGGTTATGCGTTATGTGTTATGCGTTATGCGTTATGCGTTATGCGTTATGCGTTATGCGTTATGGGTTATGAGTAATGCGTGACCCGTTATGCGTTATGCTTTTTGCGTTATGAGTTACGCGTAATGCGTTATGCGCTATGGGTCATGCGTTAAGCGTTATGCGTTATGCGTTATGCGTTATGGGTTATATGTTATGTGTTATGCGTTATGCGTTATGCGTTATGCGTTATGCGTTATGCGTTATGCGTTATGCGTTATGCGTTATGCGTTATGCGTTATGCGTTATGCGTTATGCGTTATGCGTTATGCGTTATGCGTTATGCGTTATGCGTTATGCGTTATGCGTTATGCGTTATGCGTTATGCGTTATGGGTTATGAGTAATGCGTGATCCGTTATGCGTTATGCTTTTTGCGTTATGAGTTACGCGTAATGCGTTATGCGCTATGGGTCATGCGTTAAGCGTTATGCGTTATGCGTTATGCGTTATGGGTTATGTGTTATGTGTTATGCGTTATGCGTTATGCGTTATGCGTTATGCGTTATGGGTTATCCGTTATGCGTTATCCGTTATGCGTTATGCGTTATGCGTTATGCGTTATGCGTTATGCGATATGCTTTATGCGTTATGCGTTATGCGTTATGCGTTATGCGTTATGCGTTATGCGTTATGCGTTATGCGTTATGCGTTATGCGTTATGCGTTATGCGTTATGCGTTATGCGTTATGCGTTATGCGTTATGCATTATGCGTTATGCGTTATGCGTTATGCGTTATGCGTTATGCGTTATGCGTTATGCGTTATGCGTTATGCGTTATGCGTTATGCGTTATGCGTTATGCGTTATGCGTTATGCGTTATGCGTTATGCGTTATGGGTTATGAGTAATGCGTGACCCGTTATGCGTTATGCTTTTTGCGTTATGAGTTACGCGTAATGCGTTATGCGCTATGGGTCATGCGTTAAGCGTTATGCGTTATGCGTTATGCGTTATGCGTTATGGGTTATATGTTATGTGTTATGCGTTATGCGTTATGCGTTATGCGTTATGCGTTATGGGTTATCCGTTATGCGTTATCCGTTATGCGTTATGCGTTATGCGTTATGCGTTATGCGTTATGCGTTATGCTTTATGCGTTATGCGTTATGCGTTATGCGTTATGCTTTATGCGTTATGAGTTACGCGTAATGCGTTATGCGTTATGCGTTATGCGTTATGCGTTATGCGTTATGCGTTATGCGTTATGAGTAATGCTTGATCCGTTACGCGTTATGCGTTATGCGTTATGCGTTATGCGTTATGCGTTATGCGTTATGCGTTATGCGTTATGCGTTATGCGTTATGCGTTATGCGTTATGCGTTATGCGTTATGGGTTATGAGTAATGCGTGACCCGTTATGCGTTATGCTTTTTGCGTTATGAGTTACGCGTAATGCGTTATGCGCTATGGGTCATGCGTTAAGCGTTATGCGTTATGCGTTATGCGTTATGGGTTATATGTTATGTGTTATGCGTTATGCGTTATGCGTTATGCGTTATGCGTTATGGGTTATCCGTTATGCGTTATCCGTTATGCGTTATGCGTTATGCGTTATGCGTTATGCGTTATGCGATATGCTTTATGCGTTATGCGTTATGCGTTATGCGTTATGCGTTATGCGTTATGCGTTATGCGTTATGCGTTATGCGTTATACGTTATGCGTTATGCGTTATGCGTTATGCGTTATGCGATATGCGTTATGCGATATGCGTTATGCATTATGCGTTATGCGTTATGCGTTATGCGTTATGCGTTATGCGTTATGCGTTATGCGTTATGCGTTATGCGTTATGCGTTATGCGTTATGCGTTATGCGTTATGCGTTATGCGTTATGCGTTATGCGTTATGCGTTATGCGTTATGCGTTATGCGTTATGCGTTATGCGTTATGCGTTATGCGTTATGAGTAATGCGTGATCCGTTATGCGTTATGCGTTATGCGTTATGTTTTATGCGTTGTGCGTTATCCGCTATGCGTTATGCGTTTTGCGTTATGCGTTATGCGTTATGCGTTATGCGTTGTGCGTTATGCGTTATGCGTTATAGGTTATGCGTTATGTGTTATGCGTTATGCGTTATGCGTTATGCGTTATGCATTATGCGTTATGCGTTATGCTTTATGCGTTATGCGTAATGAGTAATGCGTGATCCGTTATGTGTTATGCGTTATGCGTTATGCGTTATGCGTTT
The DNA here is from genome assembly GCA_916610235.2 of Lasioglossum morio. Lineage (NCBI taxonomy): Eukaryota > Metazoa > Arthropoda > Insecta > Hymenoptera > Halictidae > Lasioglossum > Lasioglossum morio. Next base: position 1,177,386 of record CAKAJA020000239.1, on the reverse strand, counting down.
TGCGTTATGCGTTATGCCTTATGCGTTATGCGTTATGCGATATGCGTTATGCGTTATGCGTTATGCGTTATGCGTTATGCGTTATGCGTTATGCGTTATGCGTTATGCGTTATGCGTTATGCGTTATGCGTTATGCGTTATGCGTTATGCGTTATGCGTTATGCGTTATGCGTTATGCGTTATGCGTTATGCGTTATGCGTTATGCGTTATGCGTTATGCGTTATGCGTTATGCGTTATGCGTTATGAGTAATGCGTGATCCGTTATGCGTTATGCGTTATGAGTAATGCTTGATCCGTTACGCGTTATGCGTTATGCGTTATGCGTTATGGGTTATGCGTTATGTGTTATGAGTTATGCGTTATGCGTTATGCGTTATGCGTTATGCGTTATGCGTTATGCGTTATGCGTTATGGGTTATGCGTTATGTGTTATGAGTTATGCGTTATGCTTTATGCGTTATGAGTTACGCGTAATGCGTTATGCGTTAGGCGTTATGGGTTATGCGTTATGTGTTATGAGTTATGCGTTATGCGTTATGCGTTATGCGTTATGCGTTATGCGTTATGGGTTATCCGTTATGCGTTATCCGTTATGAGTTTTGCGTTATGCGTTATGCGTTATGAGTTGTGCGTTATGCGTTATGCGTTATGCGTTATGCGTTATGCGTTATGCGTTATGCGTTATGCGTTATGCGTTATGCGTTATGCGTTATGCATTATGCGTTATGCGTTATGCGTTATGCGTTATGCGTTATGCGTTATGCGTTATGCGTTATGCGTTATGCGTTATGCGTTATGCGTTATGCGTTATGCGTTATGAGAAATGCGTGATCCGTTATGCGTTATGCGTTATGCGTTATGCGTTATGCGTTATGCGTTATGCGTTATGCGTTATGCGTTATGCGTTATGAGTTGTGCGTTATGCGTTATGCGTTATGCGTTATGCGTTATGCGTTATGCGTTATGCGATATGCGTTATGCGTTATGCGTTATGCGTTATGCGTTATGCGTTATGGGTTATGAGTAATGCGTGATCCGTTATGCGTTATGCTTTATGCGTTATGAGTTACGCGTAATGCGTTATGCGTTATGCGTTATGGGTTATGCGTTATGTGTTATGAGTTATGCGTTATGCGTTATGCGTTATGCGTTATGCGTTATGGGTTATCCGTTATGAGTTTTGCGTTATGCGTTATGCGTTATGAGTTGTGCGTTATGCGTTATGCGGTATGCGTTATGCGTTATGCGTTATGCGTTATGCGATATGCGTTATGCGTTATGCGTTATGCGTTATGCGTTATGCGTTATGCGTTATGCGTTATGCGTTATGCGTTATGCGTTATGCGTTATGCGTTATGCGTTATGCGTTATGAGAAATGCGTTATGCGTTATGCGTTATGCGTTATGCGTTATGCGTTATGCGTTATGCGTTATGAGAAATGCGTGATCCGTTATGCGTTATGAGTTATGAGTAATGCGTGGTCCGTTATGCGTTATGCGTTATGCGTTATGCGTTATGCGTTATGCGTTATGCGTTATGCGTTATGCGTTATGCGTTATGCGTTATGCGTTATGGATTATGCGTTATTTGTTATGCGTTATGCGTTATGCGTTATGCGTTATGCGTTATGCGTTATGCTTTATGCGTTATGCGTTATGCGTTATGCGTTATGCGTTATGCGTTATGCGTTATGCGTTATGTGTTATCCGTTATGAGTTATCCGTTATGCGTTTTGCGTTATGCGTTATGCGTTATGCGTTATGCGTTATGCGTTATGCGTTATGCGATATGCGTTATGCGTTATGCGTTATGCCTTATGCGTTATGCGATTTGCGTTATGCGTTATGCGTTATGCGTTATGCGTTATGCGTTATGTGTTATGCGTTATGCGTTATGCGTTATGCGTTATGCGTTATGCGTTATGCGTTATGCGTTATGCGTTATGCGTTATGCGTTATGCGTTATGCGTTATGCGTTATGCGTTATGCGTTATGCGTTATGAGAAATGCGTGATCCGTTATGCGTTATGCGTTATGCGTTATGCGTTATGCGTTATGCGTTATGCGTTATGCGTTATGCGTTATGCGTTATGCGTTATGCGTTATGCGTTATGCGTTATGCGTTATGCGTTAAGCGTTATGCGTTATGCGTTATGCGTTATGCGTTATGCGTTATGCGTTATGCGTTATGAGTAATGCGTGATCCGTTATGCGTTATGCGTTATGCGTTATGTTTTATGCGTTATGCGTTATGCGTTATGAGTAATGCGTGATCCGTTATGCGTTATGCGTTATGCGTTATGTTTTATGCGTTGTGCGTTATCCGCTATGCGTTATGCGTTTTGCGTTATGCGTTATGCGTTATGCATTATGCGTTATGCGTTATGCTTTATGCGTTATGCGTTATGAGTAATGCGTGATCCGTTATGTGTTATGCGTTATGCGTTATGCGTTATGCGTTTTGCGTTATGCGTTATGCCTTATGCGTTATGCGTTATGCGTTATGCGTTATGCGTTATGCGTTATGCGTTATGCGTTATGCGTTATGCGTTATGCGATATGCGATATGCGTTATGCGTTATGCGTTATGCGTTATGCGTTATGCGTTATGTGTTATGCGTTATGCGTTATGCGTTATGCGTTATGCGTTATGCGTTATGCGTTATGGGTTATCCGTTATGCGTTATCCGTTATGCGTTATGCGTTATGCGTTATGTGTTATGCGATATGCGTTATGCGTTATGCGTTATGCATTATGCGTTATGCGTTATGCGTTATGCGTTATGCGATATGCGTTATGCGTTATGCGTTATGCGTTATGCGTTATGCGTTATGCGTTATGCGTTATGCGTTATGCGTTATGCGTTATGCGTTATGCGTTATGCGTTATGCGTTATGCGTTATGCGTTATGCGTTATGCGTTATGCGTTATGAGTAATGCGTGATCCGTTACGCGTTATGCGTTATGCGTTATGCGTTATGGGTTATGCGTTATGTGTTATGCGTTATGCGTTATGCGTTATGCGTTATGCGTTATGCGTTATGCGTTATGCGTTATGCGTTATGCGTTATGCTTTATGCGTTATGCGTTATGCGTTATGCGTTATGCGTTATGAGTAATGCGTGATCCGTTATGCGTTATGCTTTATGCGTTATGAGTTACGCGTAATGCGTTATGCGTTATGCGTTATGCGTTATGCGTTATGCGTTATGCGTTATGCGTTATGCGTTATGAGTAATGCTTGATTCGTTACGCGTTATGCGTTATGCGTTATGCGTTATGCGTTATGCGTTATGCGTTATGTGTTATGCGTTATGCGTTATGCGTTATGCGTTATGCGTTATGCGTTATGGGTTATGAGTAATGCGTGACCCGTTATGCGTTATGCTTTTTGCGTTATGAGTTACGCGTAATGCGTTATGCGCTATGGGTCATGCGTTAAGCGTTATGCGTTATGCGTTATGCGTTATGGGTTATATGTTATGTGTTATGCGTTATGCGTTATGCGTTATGCGTTATGCGTTATGCGTTATGGGTTATCCGTTATGCATTATCCGTTATGCGTTATGCGTTATGCGTTATGCGTTATGCGTTATGCGATATGCGTTATGCGTTATGCGTTATGCATTATGCGTTATGCGTTATGCGTTATGCGTTATGCGATATGCGTTATGCGTTATGCGTTATGCGTTATGCGTTATGCGTTATGCGTTATGCGTTATGCGTTATGCGTTATGCGTTATGCGTTATGCGTTATGCGTTATGCGTTATGCGTTATGCGTTATGCGTTATGCGTTATGCGTTATGAGTAATGCGTGATCCGTTACGCGTTATGCGTTATGCGTTATGCGTTATGGGTTATGCGTTATGTGTTATGCGTTATGCGTTATGCGTTATGCGTTATGCGTTATGCGTTATGCGTTATGCGTTATGCGTTATGCGTTATGCTTTATGCGTTATGCGTTATGCGTTATGCGTTATGCGTTATGAGTAATGCGTGATCCGTTATGCGTTATGCTTTATGCGTTATGAGTTACGCGTAATGCGTTATGCGTTATGCGTTATGCGTTATGCGTTATGCGTTATGCGTTATGCCTTATGCGTTATGAGTAATGCTTGATTCGTTACGCGTTATGCGTTATGCGTTATGCGTTATGCGTTATGGGTTATGCGTTATGCGTTATGCGTTATGCGTTATGCGTTATGCGTTATGCGTTATGCGTTATGGGTTATGAGTAATGCGTGACCCGTTATGCGTTATGCTTTTTGCGTTATGAGTTACGCGTAATGCGTTATGCGCTATGGGTCATGCGTTAAGCGTTATGCGTTATGCGTTATGCGTTATGGGTTATATGTTATGTGTTATGCGTTATGCGTTATGCGTTATGCGTTATGCGTTATGCGTTATGGGTTATCCGTTATGCATTATCCGTTATGCGTTATGCGTTATGCGTTATGCGTTATGTGTTATGCGATATGCGTTATGCGTTATGCGTTATGCATTATGCGTTATGCGTTATGCGTTATGCGTTATGCGATATGCGTTATGCGTTATGCGTTATGCGTTATGCGTTATGCGTTATGCGTTATGCGTTATGCGTTATGCGTTATGCGTTATGCGTTATGCGTTATGCGTTATGCGTTATGCGTTATGCGTTATGCGTTATGCGTTATGCGTTATGAGTAATGCGTGATCCGTTACGCGTTATGCGTTATGCGTTATGCGTTATGGGTTATGCGTTATGTGTTATGCGTTATGCGTTATGCGTTATGCGTTATGCGTTATGCGTTATGCGTTATGCGTTATGCGTTATGCGTTATGCTTTATGCGTTATGCGTTATGCGTTATGCGTTATGCGTTATGAGTAATGCGTGATCCGTTATGCGTTATGCTTTATGCGTTATGAGTTACGCGTAATGCGTTATGCGTTATGCGTTATGCGTTATGCGTTATGCGTTATGCGTTATGCGTTATGCGTTATGAGTAATGCTTGATTCGTTACGCGTTATGCGTTATGCGTTATGCGTTATGCGTTATGGGTTATGCGTTATGTGTTATGCGTTATGCGTTATGCGTTATGCGTTATGCGTTATGCGTTATGGGTTATGAGTAATGCGTGACCCGTTATGCGTTATGCTTTTTGCGTTATGAGTTACGCGTAATGCGTTATGCGCTATGGGTCATGCGTTAAGCGTTATGCGTTATGCGTTATGCGTTATGGGTTATATGTTATGTGTTATGCGTTATGCGTTATGCGTTATGCGTTATGCGTTATGCGTTATGGGTTATCCGTTATGCATTATCCGTTATGCGTTATGCGTTATGCGTTATGCGTTATGCGTTATGCGATATGCTTTATGCGTTATGCGTTATGCGTTATGCGTTATGCGTTATGCGTTATGCGTTATGCGTTATGCGTTATGCGTTATACGTTATGCGTTATGCGTTATGCGTTATGCGTTATGCGATATGCGTTATGCGATATGCGTTATGCATTATGCGTTATGCGTTATGCGTTATGCGTTATGCGTTATGCGTTATGCGTTAAGCGTTATGCGTTATGCGTTATGCGTTATGCGTTATGCGTTATGCGTTATGCGTTATGCGTTATGCGTTATGCGTTATGCGTTATGCGTTATGCGTTATGCGTTATGCGTTATGCGTTATGCGTTATGCGTTATGCGTTATGAGTAATGCGTGATCCGTTATGCGTTATGCGTTATGCGTTATGTTTTATGCGTTATGCGTTATCCGCTATGCGTTATGCGTTTTGCGTTATGCGTTATGCGTTATGCGTTATGCGTTGTGCGTTATGCGTTATGCGTTATAGGTTATGCGTTATGTGTTATGCGTTATGCGTTATGCGTTATGCGTTATGCATTATGCGTTATGCGTTATGCTTTATGCGTTATGCGTAATGAGTAATGCGTGATCCGTTATGTGTTATGCGTTATGCGTTATGCGTTATGCGTTTTGCGTTATGCGTTATGCGTTATGCGTTATGCGTTATGCGTTATGCGTTATGCGTTATGCGTTATGCGTTATGCGTTATGCGTTATGCGTTATGCGTTATGCGTTATGCGTTATGCGTTATGCGTTATGCGTTATGCGTTATGCGTTATGCGTTATGCGTTATGCGTTATGCGTTATGCGTTATGCGTTATGCGTTATGAGTAATGCGTGATCCGTTATGCGTTATGCGTTATGAGTAATGCTTGATCCGTTACGCGTTATGCGTTATGCGTTATGCGTTATGGGTTATGCGTTATGTGTTATGAGTTATGCGTTATGCGTTATGCGTTATGCGTTATGCGTTATGCGTTATGCGTTATGCGTTATGCGTTATGCGTTATGCGTTATGCGTTATGCGTTATGCGTTATGCGTTATGCGTTATGCGTTATGCGTTATGCGTTATGAGTAATGCGTGATCCGTTATGCGTTATGCGTTATGCGTTATGTTTTATGCGTTGTGCGTTATCCGCTATGCGTTATGCGTTTTGCGTTATGCGTTATGCGTTATGCGTTATGCGTTGTGCGTTATGCGTTATGCGTTATAGGTTATGCGTTATGTGTTATGCGTTATGCGTTATGCGTTATGCGTTATGCATTATGCGTTATGCGTTATGCTTTATGCGTTATGCGTAATGAGTAATGCGTGATCCGTTATGTGTTATGCGTTATGCGTTATGCGTTATGCGTTTTGCGTTATGCGTTATGCCTTATGCGTTATGCGTTATGCGTTATGCGTTATGCGTTATGCGTTATGCGTTATGCGTTATACGTTATGCGTTATGCGTTATGAGTAATGCGTGATCCGTTACGCGTTATGCGTTATGCGTTATGCGTTATGGGTTATGCGTTATGTGTTATGCGTTATGCGTTATGCGTTATGCGTTATGCGTTATGCGTTATGCGTTATGCGTTATGCGTTATGCGTTATGCTTTATGCGTTATGCGTTATGCGTTATGCGTTATGCGTTATGAGTAATGCGTGATCCGTTATGCGTTATGCTTTATGCGTTATGAGTTACGCGTAATGCGTTATGCGTTATGCGTTATGCGTTATGCGTTATGCGTTATGCGTTATGCCTTATGCGTTATGAGTAATGCTTGATTCGTTACGCGTTATGCGTTATGCGTTATGCGTTATGCGTTATGGGTTATGCGTTATGTGTTATGCGTTATGCGTTATGCGTTATGCGTTATGCGTTATGCGTTATGGGTTATGAGTAATGCGTGACCCGTTATGCGTTATGCTTTTTGCGTTATGAGTTACGCGTAATGCGTTATGCGCTATGGGTCATGCGTTAAGCGTTATGCGTTATGCGTTATGCGTTATGGGTTATATGTTATGTGTTATGCGTTATGCGTTATGCGTTATGCGTTATGCGTTATGCGTTATGGGTTATCCGTTATGCGTTATGCGTTATGCGTTATGCGTTATGCGTTATGCGTTATGTGTTATGCGATATGCGTTATGCGTTATGCGTTATGCATTATGCGTTATGCGTTATGCGTTATGCGTTATGCGATATGCGTTATGCGTTATGCGTTATGCGTTATGCGTTATGCGTTATGCGTTATGCGTTATGCGTTATGCGTTATGCGTTATGCGTTATGCGTTATGCGTTATGCGTTATGCGTTATGCGTTATGCGTTATGCGTTATGCGTTATGAGTAATGCGTGATCCGTTACGCGTTATGCGTTATGCGTTATGCGTTATGGGTTATGCGTTATGTGTTATGCGTTATGCGTTATGCGTTATGCGTTATGCGTTATGCGTTATGCGTTATGCGTTATGCGTTATGCGTTATGCTTTATGCGTTATGCGTTATGCGTTATGCGTTATGCGTTATGAGTAATGCGTGATCCGTTATGCGTTATGCTTTATGCGTTATGAGTTACGCGTAATGCGTTATGCGTTATGCGTTATGCGTTATGCGTTATGCGTTATGCGTTATGCGTTATGCCTTATGCGTTATGAGTAATGCTTGATTCGTTACGCGTTATGCGTTATGCGTTATGCGTTATGCGTTATGGGTTATGCGTTATGTGTTATGCGTTATGCGTTATGCGTTATGCGTTATGCGTTATGCGTTATGGGTTATGAGTAATGCGTGACCCGTTATGCGTTATGCTTTTTGCGTTATGAGTTACGCGTAATGCGTTATGCGCTATGGGTCATGCGTTAAGCGTTATGCGTTATGCGTTATGCGTTATGGGTTATATGTTATGTGTTATGCGTTATGCGTTATGCGTTATGCGTTATGCGTTATGCGTTATGGGTTATCCGTTATGCATTATCCGTTATGCGTTATGCGTTATGCGTTATGCGTTATGCGTTATGCGATATGCTTTATGCGTTATGCGTTATGCGTTATGCGTTATGCGTTATGCGTTATGCGTTATGCGTTATGCGTTATGCGTTATACGTTATGCGTTATGCGTTATGCGTTATGCGTTATGCGATATGCGTTATGCGATATGCGTTATGCATTATGCGTTATGCGTTATGCGTTATGCGTTATGCGTTATGCGTTATGCGTTAAGCGTTATGCGTTATGCGTTATGCGTTATGCGTTATGCGTTATGCGTTATGCGTTATGCGTTATGCGTTATGCGTTATGCGTTATGCGTTATGCGTTATGCGTTATGCGTTATGCGTTATGCGTTATGCGTTATGCGTTATGAGTAATGCGTGATCCGTTATGCGTTATGCGTTATGCGTTATGTTTTATGCGTTGTGCGTTATCCGCTATGCGTTATGCGTTTTGCGTTATGCGTTATGCGTTATGCGTTATGCGTTATGCGTTATGCGTTATGCGTTATAGGTTATGCGTTATGTGTTATGCGTTATGCGTTATGCGTTATGCGTTATGCATTATGCGTTATGCGTTATGCTTTATGCGTTATGCGTAATGAGTAATGCGTGATCCGTTATGTGTTATGCGTTATGCGTTATGCGTTATGCGTTTTGCGTTATGCGTTATGCCTTATGCGTTATGCGTTATGCGTTATGCGTTATGCGTTATGCGTTATGCGTTATGCGTTATGCGTTATGCGTTATGCGTTATGCGTTATGCGTTATGCGTTATGCGTTATGCGTTATGCGTTATGCGTTATGCGTTATGCGTTATGCGTTATGCGTTATGCGTTATGCGTTATGAGTAATGCGTGATCCGTTATGCGTTATGCGTTATGAGTAATGCTTGATCCGTTACGCGTTATGCGTTATGCGTTATGCGTTATGGGTTATGCGTTATGTGTTATGAGTTATGCGTTATGCGTTATGCGTTATGCGTTATGCGTTATGCGTTATGCGTTATGCGTTATGCGTTATGCGTTATGCGTTATGCGTTATGCGTTATGCGTTATGCGTTATGCGTTATGCGTTATGCGTTATGCGTTATGAGTAATGCGTGATCCGTTATGCGTTATGCGTTATGCGTTATGTTTTATGCGTTGTGCGTTATCCGCTATGCGTTATGCGTTTTGCGTTATGCGTTATGCGTTATGCGTTATGCGTTGTGCGTTATGCGTTATGCGTTATAGGTTATGCGTTATGTGTTATGCGTTATGCGTTATGCGTTATGCGTTATGCATTATGCGTTATGCGTTATGCTTTATGCGTTATGCGTAATGAGTAATGCGTGATCCGTTATGTGTTATGCGTTATGCGTTATGCGTTATGCGTTTTGCGTTATGCGTTATGCCTTATGCGTTATGCGTTATGCGTTATGCGTTATGCGTTATGCGTTATGCGTTATGCGTTATGCGTTATGCGTTATGCGTTATGCGTTATGCGTTATGCGTTATGCGTTATGCGTTATGCGTTATGCGTTATGCGTTATGCGTTATGCGTTATGCGTTATGCGTTATGCGTTATGAGTAATGCGTGATCCGTTATGCGTTATGCGTTATGAGTAATGCTTGATCCGTTACGCGTTATGCGTTATGCGTTATGCGTTATGGGTTATGCGTTATGTGTTATGAGTTATGCGTTATGCGTTATGCGTTATGCGTTATGCGTTATGCGTTATGCGTTATGCGTTATGGGTTATGCGTTATGTGTTATGAGTTATGCGTTATGCTTTATGCGTTATGAGTTACGCGTAATGCGTTATGCGTTAGGCGTTATGGGTTATGCGTTATGTGTTATGAGTTATGCGTTATGCGTTATGCGTTATGCGTTATGCGTTATGCGTTATGGGTTATCCGTTATGCGTTATCCGTTATGAGTTTTGCGTTATGCGTTATGCGTTATGAGTTGTGCGTTATGCGTTATGCGTTATGCGTTATGCGTTATGCGTTATGCGTTATGCGTTATGCGTTATGCGTTATGCGTTATGCGTTATGCATTATGCGTTATGCGTTATGCGTTATGCGTTATGCGTTATGCGTTATGCGTTATGCGTTATGCGTTATGCGTTATGCGTTATGCGTTATGCGTTATGAGAAATGCGTGATCCGTTATGCGTTATGCGTTATGCGTTATGCGTTTTGCGTTATGCGTTATGCGTTATGCGTTATGCGTTATGAGTTGTGCGTTATGCGTTATGCGTTATGCGTTATGCGTTATGCGTTATGCGTTATGCGATATGCGTTATGCGTTATGCGTTATGCGTTATGCGTTATGCGTTATGCGTTATGGGTTATGAGTAATGCGTGATCCGTTATGCGTTATGGGTTATGCGTTATGTGTTATGAGTTATGCGTTATGCTTTATGCGTTATGAGTTACGCGTAATGCGTTATGCGTTATGCGTTATGGGTTATCCGTTATGCGTTATCCGTTATGAGTTTTGCGTTATGCGTTATGCGTTATGAGTTGTGCGTTATGCGTTATGCGTTATGCGTTATGCGTTATGCGTTATGCGTTATGCATTATGCGTTATGCGTTATGCGTTATGCGTTATGCGTTATGCGTTATGCGTTATGCGTTATGCGTTATGCGTTATGCGTTATGCGTTATGCGTTATGAGAAATGCGTGATCCGTTATGCGTTATGCGTTATGCGTTATGCGTTATGCGTTATGCGTTATGCGTTATGCGTTATGAGTTGTGCGTTATGCGTTATGCGTTATGCGTTATGCGTTATGCGTTATGCGTTATGCGATATGCGTTATGCGTTATGCGTTATGCGTTATGCGTTATGCGTTATGCGTTATGGGTTATGAGTAATGCGTGATCCGTTATGCGTTATGCTTTATGCGTTATGAGTTACGCGTAATGCGTTATGCGTTATGCGTTATGGGTTATGCGTTATGTGTTATGAGTTATGCGTTATGCGTTATGCGTTATGCGTTATGCGTTATGGGTTATCCGTTATGAGTTTTGCGTTATGCGTTATGCGTTATGAGTTGTGCGTTATGCGTTATGCGTTATGCGTTATGCGTTATGCGTTATGCGTTATGCGATATGCGTTATGCGTTATGCGTTATGCGTTATGCGTTATGCGTTATGCGTTATGCGTTATGCGTTATGCGTTATGCGTTATGCGTTATGCGTTATGCGTTATGCGTTATGCGTTATGCGTTATGCGTTATGCGTTATGCGTTATGCGTTATGCGTTATGCGTTATGCGTTATGCGTTATGAGAAATGCGTGATCCGTTATGCGTTATGAGTTATGAGTAATGCGTGGTTCGTTATGCGTTATGCGTTATGCGTTATGCGTTATGCGTTATGCGTTATGCGTTATGCGTTATGCGTTATGCGTTATGGATTATGCGTTATTTGTTATGCGTTATGCGTTATGCGTTATGCGTTATGCGTTATGCGTTATGCGTTATGCGTTATGCGTTATGCGTTATGCGTTATGCGTTATGCGTTATGCGTTATGCGTTATGTGTTATCCGTTATGAGTTATCCGTTATGCGTTTTGCGTTATGCGTTATGCGTTATGCGTTATGCGTTATGCGTTATGCGTTATGCGTTATGCGTTATGCGTTATGCGTTATGCGTTATGCGTTATGAGAAATGCGTGATCCGTTATGCGTTATGCGTTATGCGTTATGCGTTATGCGTTATGCGTTATGCGTTATGCGTTATGCGTTATACGTTATGCGTTATGCGTTATGCGTTATGCGTTATGAGAAATGCGTGACCCGTTATGCGTTATGAGTTATGAGTAATGCGTGATCCGTTATGCGTTATGCGTTATGCGTTATGCGTTATGCGTTATGCGTTATGCGTTATGCGATATGCGTTATGCGTTATGCGTTATGCGTTATGCGTTATGCGTTATGCGTTTATGCGTTATGCGTTATGCGTTATGCGATATGCGTTATGCGTTATGCGTTATGCGTTATGCGTTATGTGTTATGCGTTGTGCGTTATCCGCTATGCGTTATGCGTTTTGCGTTATGCGTTATGCGTTATGCGTTGTGCGTTATGCGTTATGCGTTATGCGTTATGCGTTATGCGTTATGCGTTATGCGTTATGCGTTATGCGTTATGCGTTATGGGTTATGCGTTATTTGTTATGCGTTATGCGTTATGCGTTATGCGTTATGCGTTATGCGTTATGCGTTATGCGTTATGCGTTATGCGTTATGCGTTATGCGTTATGCGTTATGCGTTATGCGTTATGCGTTATGAGAAATGCGTTATGAGAAATGCGTGATCCGTTATGCGTTATGCGTTATGTGTAATGCGTAATCCGTTATGCGTTATGCGTTATGCGTTATGCGTTATGCGTTATGCGTTATGCGTTATGCGTTATGCGTTATGCGTTATGCGTTATGGGTTATGCGTTATTTGTTATGCGTTATGCGTTATGCGTTATGCGTTATGCGTTATGCGTTATGCGTTATGCGTTATGCGTTATGCGTTATGCGTTATGCGTTATGCGTTATGCGTTATGCGTTATGCGTTATGCGTTATGCGTTATGCGTTATGTGTTATCCGTTATGAGTTATCCGTTATGCGTTTTGCGTTATGCGTTATGCGTTATGCGTTATGCGTTATGCGTTATGCGTTATGCGTTATGCGTTATCCGTTATGCGTTTTGCGTTATGCGTTATGCGTTATGCGTTATGCGTTATGCGTTATGCGTTATGCCTTATGCGTTATGCGTTATGCGTTATGCGTTATGCGTTATGCGTTATGCGTTATGCGTTATGCGTTATGCGTTATGCGTTATGCGTTATGCGTTATGCGTTATGCGTTATGCGTTATGCGTTATGCGTTATGCGTTATGCGTTATGCGTTATGAGAAATGCGTGATCCGTTATGCGTTATGAGTTATGAGTAATGCGTGATCCGTTATGCGTTATGCGTTATGCGTTATGCGTTATGCGTTATGCGTTATGCGTTATGCGTTATGCGTTATGCGTTATGGGTTATGCGTTATTTGTTATGCGTTATGCGTTATGCGTTATGCGTTATGCGTTATGCGTTATGCGTTATGCGTTATGCGTTATGCGTTATGCGTTATGCGTTATGTGTTATCCGTTATGAGTTATCCGTTATGCGTTTTGCGTTATGCGTTATGCGTTATGCGTTATGCGTTATGCGTTATGCGTTATGCGTTATGCGTTATGCGTTATGCGTTATGCGTTATGCGTTATGCGTTATGCGTTATGCGTTATGCGTTATGGGTTATGCGTTATGCGTTATGGGTTATGCGTTATTTGTTATGCGTTATGCGTTATGCGTTATGCGTTATGCGTTATGCGTTATGCGTTATGCGTTATACGTTATGCGTTATGCGTTATGTGTTATCCGTTATGAGTTATCCGTTATGCGTTTTGCGTTATGCGTTATGCGTTATGCGTTATGCGTTATGCGTTATGCGTTATCCGTTATGCGTTTTGCGTTATGCGTTATGCGTTATGCGTTATGCGTTATGCGTTATGCGATATGCGATATGCGTTATGTGTTATGCGTTATGCGTTATGCGTTATGCGGTATGCGTTATGCGTTATGCTTTATGCGTTATGCGTTATAAGTAATGCGTGATCCGTTATGTGTTATGCGTTATGCGTTATGCGTTATGCGTTATGCCTTATGCGTTATGCGTTATGCGTTATGCGTTATGCGTTATGCGTTATGCGTTATGCGTTATGCGTTATGCGTTATGCGTTATGCGTTATGCGTTATGCGTTATGCGGTATGCGTTATGCGTTATGCTTTATGCGTTATGCGTTATAAGTAATGCGTGATCCGTTATGTGTTATGCGTTATGCGTTATGCGTTATGCGTTATGCCTTATGCGTTATGCGTTATGCGTTATGCGTTATGCGTTATGCGTTATGCGTTATGCGTTATGCGTTATGCGTTATGCGTTATGCGTTATGCGTTATGCGTTATGCGTTATGAGAAATGCGTGATCCGTTATGCGTTATGCGTTATGCGTTATGCGTTATGCGTTATGCGTTATGCGTTATGCGTTATGGGTTATGCGTTATGTGTTATGCGTTATGCGTTATGCGTTATGCGTTATGCGTTATGCGTTATGCGTTATGCGTTATGCGTTATGCGTTATGCGTTATGCGTTATGCGTTATGCGTTATGCGTTATAAGTAATGCGTGATCCGTTATGTGTTATGCGTTATGCGTTATGCGTTATGCCTTATGCGTTATGCGTTATGCGTAATGCGTTATGCGTGATCCGTTATGCGTTATGGGTTATGAGTAATGCTTGATCCGTTACGCGTTATGCGTTATGCGTTATGCGTTATGGGTTATGCGTTATGTGTTATGAGTTATGCGTTATGCGTTATGCGTTATGCGTTATGCGTTATGCGTTATGGGTTATGAGTAATGCGTGATCCGTTATGCGTTATGCTTTATGCGTTATGAGTTACGCGTAATGCGTTATGCGTTATGCGTTATGGGTTATGCGTTATGCGTTATGCGTTATAGGTTATGCGTTATGTGTTATGCGTTATGCGTTATGCGTTATGCGTTATGCATTATGCGTTATGCGTTATGCTTTATGCGTTATGCGTTATGAGTAATGCGTGATCCGTTATGTGTTATGCGTTATGCGTTATGCGTTATGCGTTATGCGTTTTGCGATATGCGTTATGCGTTATGTGTTATGCGTTATGCGTTATGCGTTATGCGTTATGCGTTATGCGTTATGCGTTATGCGTTATGCGTTATGCGTTATGCGTTATGCGTTATGCGTTATGAGAAATGCGTGATCCGTTATGCGTTATGCGTTATGAGTAATGCGTGATCCGTTATGCGTTATGCGTTATGCGTTATGCGTTATGCGTTATGCGTTATGCGTTATGCGTTATGCGTTATGGGTTATGCGTTATTTGTTATGCGTTATGCGTTATGCGTTATGCGTTATGCGTTATGCGTTATGCGTTATGCGTTGTGCGTTATGCGTTATGCGTTATGCGTTATGCGTTATGCGTTATGCGTTATGCGTTATGTGTTATCCGTTATGAGTTATCCGTTATGCGTTTTGCGTTATGCGTTATGCGTTATGCGTTATGCGTTATGCGTTATGGGTTATGCGTTATGCGTTATGCGTTATGCGTTATGCGTTATGCGTTATGCGTTATGCGTTATGCGTTATGCGTTATGCGTTATGCGTTATGCGTTATGCGTTATGCGTTATGCGTTATGCGTTATGCGTTATGCGTTATGCGTTACGCAATATGCGTTATGCGTTATGCTTTATGCGTTATGCGTTATGCGTTATGCGTTATGCGTTATGCGTTATGCGTTATGCGTTATGCGTTATGCGTGATCCGTTATGCGTTATGCGTTATGAGTAATGCGTGATCCGTTATGCGTTATGCGTTATGCGTTATGCGTTATGCGTTATGCGTTCTGCGTTATGCGTTATGGGTTATGCGTTATGTGTTATGCGTTATGCGTTATGCGTTATGCGTTATGCGTTATGCGTTATGAGTAATGCGTGACCCGTTATGCGTTATGCTTTATGCGTTATGAGTTACGCGTTATGCGTTATGCGCTATGGGTCATGCGTTAAGCGTTATGCGTTATGCGTTATGGGTTATGCGTTATGTGTTATGCGTTATGCGTTATGCGTTATGCGTTATGCGTTATGGGTTATCCGTTATGCGTTATCCGTTATGCGTTATGCGTTATGCGTTATGCGTTATGCGTTATGCGTTATGCGATATGCGTTATGCGTTATGCGTTATGCGTTATGCGTTATGCGTTATGCGTTATGCGTTATGCGTTATGCGATATGCGTTATGCGTTATGCGTTATGCGTTATGCGTTATGCGTTATGCGTTATGCGTTATGCGTTATGCGTTATGCGTTATGCGTTATGCGTTATGCGTTATGCGTTATGCGTTATGCGTTATGCGTTATGCGTTATGGGTTATGCGTTATGCGTTATGCGTTATGCGTTATGCGTTATGCGTTATGCGTTATGAGAAATGCGTTATGCGTTATGCGTTATGCGTTATGCGTTATGCGTTATGAGAAATGCGTTATGCGTTATGCGTTATGCGTTATGCGTTATGCGTTATGCGTGATCCGTTATGCGTTATGGGTTATGAGTAATGCTTGATCCGTTACGCGTTATGCGTTATGCGTTATGCGTTATGGGTTATGCGTTATGTGTTATGAGTTATGCGTTATGCGTTATGCGTTATGCGTTATGCGTTATGCGTTATGGGTTATGAGTAATGCGTGATCCGTTATGCGTTATGCTTTATGCGTTATGAGTTACGCGTAATGCGTTATGCGTTATGCGTTATGGGTTATGCGTTATGCGTTATGCGTTATAGGTTATGCGTTATGTGTTATGCGTTATGCGTTATGCGTTATGCGTTATGCATTATGCGTTATGCGTTATGCTTTATGCGTTATGCGTTATGAGTAATGCGTGATCCGTTATGTGTTATGCGTTATGCGTTATGCGTTATGCGTTATGCGTTTTGCGATATGCGTTATGCGTTATGTGTTATGCGTTATGCGTTATGCGTTATGCGTTATGCGTTATGCGTTATGCGTTATGCGTTATGCGTTATGCGTTATGCGTTATGCGTTATGCGTTATGAGAAATGCGTGATCCGTTATGCGTTATGCGTTATGAGTAATGCGTGATCCGTTATGCGTTATGCGTTATGCGTTATGCGTTATGCGTTATGCGTTATGCGTTATGCGTTATGCGTTATGGGTTATGCGTTATTTGTTATGCGTTATGCGTTATGCGTTATGCGTTATGCGTTATGCGTTATGCGTTATGCGTTGTGCGTTATGCGTTATGCGTTATGCGTTATGCGTTATGCGTTATGCGTTATGCGTTATGCGTTATCCGTTATGAGTTATCCGTTATGCGTTTTGCGTTATGCGTTATGCGTTATGCGTTATGCGTTATGCGTTATGGGTTATGCGTTATGCGTTATGCGTTATGCGTTATGCGTTATGCGTTATGCGTTATGCGTTATGCGTTATGCGTTATGCGTTATGCGTTATGCGTTATGCGTTATGCGTTATGCGTTATGCGTTATGCGTTATGCGTTATGCGTTACGCAATATGCGTTATGCGTTATGCTTTATGCGTTATGCGTTATGCGTTATGCGTTATGCGTTATGCGTTATGCGTTATGCGTTATGCGTTATGCGTGATCCGTTATGCGTTATGCGTTATGAGTAATGCGTGATCCGTTATGCGTTATGCGTTATGCGTTATGCGTTATGCGTTATGCGTTCTGCGTTATGCGTTATGGGTTATGCGTTATGTGTTATGCGTTATGCGTTATGCGTTATGCGTTATGCGTTATGCGTTATGAGTAATGCGTGACCCGTTATGCGTTATGCTTTATGCGTTATGAGTTACGCGTAATGCGTTATGCGCTATGGGTCATGCGTTAAGCGTTATGCGTTATGCGTTATGGGTTATGCGTTATGTGTTATGCGTTATGCGTTATGCGTTATGCGTTATGCGTTATGGGTTATCCGTTATGCGTTATCCGTTATGCGTTATGCGTTATGCGTTATGCGTTATGCGTTATGCGTTATGCGTTATGCGTTATGCGTTATGCGTTATGCGTTATGCGTTATGCGTTATGCGTTATGCGTTATGCGTTATGCGATATGCGTTATGCGTTATGCGTTATGCGTTATGCGTTATGCGTTATGCGTTATGCGTTATGCGTTATGCGTTATGCGTTATGCGTTATGCGTTATGCGTTATGCGTTATGCGTTATGCGTTATGGGTTATGCGTTATGCGTTATGCGTTATGCGTTATGCGTTATGCGTTATGCGTTATGAGAAATGCGTTATGCGTTATGCGTTATGCGTTATGCGTTATGCGTTATGAGAAATGCGTTATGCGTTATGCGTTATGCGTTATGCGTTATGCGTTATGCGTTATGCGTTATGCGTTATGAGAAATGCGTGATCCGTTATGCGTTATGAGTTATGAGTAATGCGTGGTCCGTTATGCGTTATGCGTTATGCGTTATGCGTTATGCGTTATGCGTTATGCGTTATGCGTTATGCGTTATGGATTATGCGTTATTTGTTATGCGTTATGCGTTATGCGTTATGCGTTATGCGTTATGCGTTATGCGTTATGCGTTATGCGTTATGCGTTATGCGTTATGCGTTATGAGTAATGCGTGATCCGTTATGTGTTATCCGTTATGAGTTATCCGTTATGCGTTTTGCGTTATGCGTTATGCGTTATGCGTTATGCGTTATGCGTTATGCGTTATGCGTTATGCGTTATGCGATATGCGTTATGCGTTATGCGTTATGCCTTATGCGTTATGCGATTTGCGTTATGCGTTATGCGTTATGCGTTATGCGTTATGCGTTATGTGTTATGCGTTATGCGTTATGCGTTATGCGTTATGCGTTATGCGTTATGCGTTATGCGTTATGCGTTATGCGTTATGCGTTATGCGTTATGCGTTATGCGTTATGCGTTATGAGAAATGCGTGATCCGTTATGCGTTATGCGTTATGCGTTATGCGTTATGCGTTATGCGTTATGCGTTATGCGTTATGCGTTATACGTTATGCGTTATGCGTTATGCGTTATGCGTTATGAGAAATGCGTGACCCGTTATGCGTTATGAGTTATGAGTAATGCGTGATCCGTTATGCGTTATGCGTTATGCGTTATGCGTTATGCGTTATGCGTTATGCGTTATGCGTTATGCGTTATGCGTTATGCGTTATGCGTTATGCGTTATGCGTTATGCGTTATGTGTTATCCGTTATGAGTTATCCGTTATGCGTTTTGCGTTATGCGTTATGCGTTATGCGTTATGCGTTATGCGTTATGCGTTATGCGTTATGCGTTATGCGTTATGCGTTATGCGATATGCGTTATGCGTTATGCGTTATGCGTTATGCGTTATGCGTTATGCGTTTATGCGTTATGCGTTATGCGTTATGCGTTATGCGTTATGCGTTATGCGTTATGCGTTATGTGTTATGCGTTGTGCGTTATCCGCTATGCGTTATGCGTTTTGCGTTATGCGTTATGCGTTATGCGTTGTGCGTTATGCGTTATGCGTTATGCGTTATGCGTTATGCGTTATGCGTTATGCGTTATGCGTTATGCGTTATGCGTTATGCGTTATGCGTTATGCGTTATGGGTTATGCGTTATTTGTTATGCGTTATGCGTTATGCGTTATGCGTTATGCGTTATGCGTTATGCGTTATGCGTTATGCGTTATGCGTTATGCGTTATGCGTTATGAGAAATGCGTTATGAGAAATGCGTGATCCGTTATGCGTTATGCGTTATGAGTAATGCGTAATCCGTTATGCGTTATGCGTTATGCGTTATGCGTTATGCGTTATGCGTTATGCGTTATGCGTTATGCGTTATGCGTTATGCGTTATGCGTTATGGGTTATGCGTTATTTGTTATGCGTTATGCGTTATGCGTTATGCGTTATGCGTTATGCGTTATGCGTTATGCGTTATGCGTTATGCGTTATGCGTTATGCGTTATGCGTTATGCGTTATGCGTTATGCGTTATGCGTTATGCGTTATGCGTTATGCGTTATGCGTTATGTGTTATCCGTTATGAGTTATCCGTTATGCGTTTTGCGTTATGCGTTATGCGTTATGCGTTATGCGTTATGCGTTATGCGTTATGCGTTATCCGTTATGCGTTTTGCGTTATGCGTTATGCGTTATGCGTTATGCGTTATGCGTTATGCCTTATGCGTTATGCGTTATGCGTTATGCGTTATGCGTTATGCGTTATGCGTTATGCGTTATGCGTTATGCGTTATGCGTTATGCGTTATGCGTTATGCGTTATGAGAAATGCGTGATCCGTTATGCGTTATGAGTTATGAGTAATGCGTGATCCGTTATGCGTTATGCGTTATGCGTTATGCGTTATGCGTTATGCGTTATGCGTTATGCGTTATGCGTTATGCGTTATGGGTTATGCGTTATTTGTTATGCGTTATGCGTTATGCGTTATGCGTTATGCGTTATGCGTTATGCGTTATGCGTTATGCGTTATGCGTTATGCGTTATGCGTTATGCGTTATGCGTTATGCGTTATGCGTTATGCGTTATGTGTTATCCGTTATGAGTTATCCGTTATGCGTTTTGCGTTATGCGTTATGCGTTATGCGTTATGCGTTATGCGTTATGCGTTATGCGTTATGCGTTATGCGTTATGCGTTATGCGTTATGCGTTATGCGTTATGCGTTATGCGTTATGCGTTATGCGTTATGCGTTATGGGTTATGCGTTATGCGTTATGGGTTATGCGTTATTTGTTATGCGTTATGCGTTATGCGTTATGCGTTATGCGTTATGCGTTATGCGTTATACGTTATGCGTTATGCGTTATGTGTTATCCGTTATGAGTTATCCGTTATGCGTTTTGCGTTATGCGTTATGCGTTATGCGTTATGCGTTATGCGTTATCCGTTATGCGTTTTGCGTTATGCGTTATGCGTTATGCGTTATGCGTTATGCGTTATGCGTTATGCGATATGCGATATGCGTTATGTGTTATGCGTTATGCGTTATGCGTTATGCGGTATGCGTTATGCGTTATGCTTTATGCGTTATGCGTTATAAGTAATGCGTGATCCGTTATGTGTTATGCGTTATGCGTTATGCGTTATGCGTTATGCCTTATGCGTTATGCGTTATGCGTTATGCGTTATGCGTTATGCGTTATGCGTTATGCGTTATGCGTTATGCGTTATGCGTTATGCGTTATGCGTTATGCGTTATGCGTTATGCGTTATGCGGTATGCGTTATGCGTTATGCTTTATGCGTTATGCGTTATAAGTAATGCGTGATCCGTTATGTGTTATGCGTTATGCGTTATGCGTTATGCGTTATGCCTTATGCGTTATGCGTTATGCGTTATGCGTTATGCGTTATGCGTTATGCGTTATGCGTTATGCGTTATGCGTTATGCGTTATGCGTTATGCGTTATGCGTTATGCGTTATGCGTTATGCGTTATGAGAAATGCGTGATCCGTTATGCGTTATGCGTTATGCGTTATGCGTTATGCGTTATGCGTTATGCGTTATGCGTTATGGGTTATGCGTTATGTGTTATGCGTTATGCGTTATGCGTTATGCGTTATGCGTTATGCGTTACGCGTTATGCGTTATGCGTTATGCGTTATGCGTTATGCGTTATGCGTTATGCGTTATGCGTTATGCGTTATGCGTTATGCGTTATGCGTTATGCGTTATGCGTTATGCGTTATGCGTTATGCGTTATGCGTTATGCGTTATGCGATATGCGTTATGCGTTATGCGTTATGCGTTATGCGTTATGTGTTATCCGTTATGAGTTATGAGTAATGCGTGATCCGTTATGCGTTATGCGTTATGAGTAATGCGTGATCCGTTATGCGTTATGCGTTATGAGTAATGCTTGATCCGTTACGCGTTATGCGTTATGCGTTATGCGTTATGGGTTATGCGTTATGTGTTATGAGTTATGCGTTATGCGTTATGCGTTATGCGTTATGCGTTATGGGTTATGAGTAATGCGTGATCCGTTATGCGTTATGCTTTATGCGTTATGCGTTATGCGTTATGTGTTATCCGTTATGAGTTATCCGTTATGCGTTTTGCGTTATGCGTTATGCGTTATGCGTTATGCGTTATGCGTTATCCGTTATGCGTTTTGCGTTATGCGTTATGCGTTATGCGTTATGCGTTATGCGTTATGCCATATGCGATATGCGTTATGTGTTATGCGTTATGCGTTATGCGGTATGCGTTATGCGTTATGCTTTATGCGTTATGCGTTATAAGTAATGCGTGATCCGTTATGTGTTATGCGTTATGCGTTATGCGTTATGCCTTATGCCTTATGCGTTATGCGTTATGCGTAATGCGTTATGCGTGATCCGTTATGCGTTATGCGTTATGAGTAATGCTTGATCCGTTACGCGTTATGCGTTATGCGTTATGCGTTATGGGTTATGCGTTATGTGTTATGAGTTATGCGTTATGCGTTATGCGTTATGCGTTATGCGTTATGGGTTATGAGTAATGCGTGATCCGTTATGCGTTATGCTTTATGCGTTATGAGTTACGCGTAATGCGTTATGCGTTATGCGTTATGGGTTATGCGTTATGCGTTATGCGTTATAGGTTATGCGTTATGTGTTATGCGTTATGCGTTATGCGTTATGCATTATGCGTTATGCGTTATGCTTTATGCGTTATGCGTTATGAGTAATGCGTGATCCGTTATGTGTTATGCGTTATGCGTTATGCGTTATGCGTTATGCGTTTTGCGTTATGCGTTATGCGTTATGTGTTATGCGTTATGCGTTATGCGTTATGCGTTATGCGTTATGCGTTATGCGTTATGCGTTATGCGTTATGCGTTATGCGTTATGAGAAATGCGTGATCCGTTATGCGTTATGCGTTATGAGTAATGCGTGATCCGTTATGCGTTATGCGTTATGCGTTATGCGTTATGCGTTATGCGTTATGCGTTATGCGTTATGCGTTATGCGTTATGGGTTATGCGTTATTTGTTATGCGTTATGCGTTATGCGTTATGCGTTATGCGTTATGCGTTATGCGTTGTGCGTTATGCGTTATGCGTTATGCGTTATGCGTTATGCGTTATGCGTTATGCGTTATGCGTTATGTGTTATCCGTTATGAGTTATCCGTTATGCGTTTTGCGTTATGCGTTATGCGTTATGCGTTATGCGTTATGCGTTATGCGTTATGCGTTATGGGTTATGCGTTATGCGTTATGCGTTATGCGTTATGCGTTATGCGTTATGCGTTATGCGTTATGCGTTATGCGTTATGCGTTATGCGTTATGCGTTATGCGTTATGCGTTATGCGTTATGCGTTATGCGTTATGCGTTATGCGTTATGCGTTATGCGTTATGCGTTATGCGTTACGCAATATGCGTTATGCGTTATGCTTTATGCGTTATGCGTTATGCGTTATGCGTTATGCGTTATGCGTTATGCGTTATGCGTTATGCGTTATGCGTTATGCGTGATCCGTTATGCGTTATGCGTTATGAGTAATGCGTGATCCGTTATGCGTTATGCGTTATGCGTTATGCGTTATGCGTTATGCGTTATGCGTTATGCGTTATAGGTTATGCGTTATGTGTTATGCGTTATGCGTTATGCGTTATGCGTTATGCATTATGCGTTATGCGTTATGCTTTATGCGTTATGCGTTATGAGTAATGCGTGATCCGTTATGTGTTATGCGTTATGCGTTATGCGTTATGCGTTATGCGTTATGCGTTATGCGTTTTGCGTTATGCGTTATGCGTTATGTGTTATGCGTTATGCGTTATGCGTTATGCGTTATGCGTTATGCGTTATGCGTTATGCGTTATGCGTTATGCGTTATGCGTTATGAGAAATGCGTGATCCGTTATTCGTTATGCGTTATGAGTAATGCGTGATCCGTTATGCGTTATGCGTTATGCGTTATGCGTTATGCGTTATGCGTTATGCGTTATGCGTTATGGGTTATGCGTTATTTGTTATGCGTTATGCGTTATGCGTTATGCGTTATGCGTTATGCGTTATGCGTTATGCGTTGTGCGTTATGCGTTATGCGTTATGCGTTATGCGTTATGCGTTATGCGTTATGTGTTATCCGTTATGAGTTATCCGTTATGCGTTTTGCGTTATGCGTTATGCGTTATGCGTTATGCGTTATGCGTTATGCGTTATGCGTTATGGGTTATGCGTTATGCGTTATGCGTTATGCGTTATGCGTTATGCGTTATGCGTTATGCGTTATGCGTTATGCGTTATGCGTTATGCGTTATGCGTTATGCGTTATGCGTTATGCGTTATGCGTTATGCGTTATGCGTTATGCGTTACGCAATATGCGTTATGCGTTATGCTTTATGCGTTATGCGTTATGCGTTATGCGTTATGCGTTATGCGTTATGCGTTATGCGTTATGCGTTATGCGTTATGCGTGATCCGTTATGCTTTATGCGTTATGAGTAATGCGTGATCCGTTATGCGTTATGCGTTATGCGTTATGCGTTATGCGTTATGCGTTATGCGTTATGCGTTATGGGTTATGCGTTATGTGTTATGCGTTATGCGTTATGCGTTATGCGTTATGCGTTATGCGTTATGCGTTATGAGTAATGCGTGACCCGTTATGCGTTATGCTTTATGCGTTATGAGTTACGCGTTATGCGTTATGCGCTATGGGTCATGCGTTAAGCGTTATGCGTTATGCGTTATGGGTTATGCGTTATGTGTTATGCGTTATGCGTTATGCGTTATGCGTTATGCGTTATGGGTTATCCGTTATGCGTTATCCGTTATGCGTTATGCGTTATGCGTTATGCGTTATGCGTTATGCGTTATGCGATATGCGTTATGCGTTATGCGTTATGCGTTATGCGTTATGCGTTATGCGTTATGCGTTATGCGTTATGCGATATGCGTTATGCGTTATGCGTTATGCGTTATGCGTTATGCGTTATGCGTTATGCGTTATGCGTTATGCGTTATGCGTTATGCGTTATGCGTTATGCGTTATGCGTTATGCGTTATGCGTTATGCGTTATGCGTTATGCGTTATGAGTAATGCGTGATCCGTTATGCGTTATGCGTTATGCGTTATGCGTTATGCGTTATGTGTTATGCGTTGTGCGTTATCCGCTATGCGTTATGCGTTTTGCGTTATGCGTTATGCGTTATGCGTTGTGCGTTATGCGTTATGCCTTATGCGTTATGCGTTATGCGTTATGCGTTATGCGTTATGCGTTATGAGTTTTGCGTTATGCGTTATGAGTTGTGCGTTATGCGTTATGCGTTATGCGTTATGCGTTATGCGTTATGCGTTATGCGTTATGCGTTATGCGTTATGCGTTATGCGTTATGCGTTATGCGTTATGCGTTATGAGTAATGCTTGATCCGTTACGCGTTATGCGTTATGCGTTATGCGTTATGGGTTATGCGTTATGTGTTATGCGTTATGCGTTATGCGTTATGCGTTATGCGTTATGCGTTATGCGTTATGCGTTATGGGTTATCCGTTATGCGTTATCCGTTATGCGTTATGCGTTATGCGTTATGCGTTATGCGTTATGCGTTATGCGTTATGCGTTATGCGTTATGCGTTATGCCATATGCGTTATGCGTTATGCGTTATGCGTTATGCGTTATGCGTTATGCGTTATGCGTTATGCGTTATGCGTTATGCGTTATGCGTTATGCGTTATGCGTTATGCGTTATGCGTTATGCGTTATGAGTAATGCGTGATCCGTTATGCGTTATGCGTTATGCGTTATGCGTTATGTGTTATGCGTTGTGCGTTATCCGCTATGCGTTATGCGTTTTGCGTTATGCGTTATGCGTTATGCGTTGTGCGTTATGCGTTATGCGTTATAGGTTATGCGTTATGTGTCATGCGTTATGCGTTATGCGTTATGCGTTATGCGGTATGCGTTATGCGTTATGCGTTATAGGTTATGCGTTATGTGTCATGCGTTATGCGTTATGCGTTATGCGTTACGCGGTATGCGTTATGCGTTATGCTTTATGCTTTATGCGTTATGCGTTATAAGTAATGCGTGATCCGTTATGTGTTATGCGTTATGCGTTATGCGTTATGCGTTTTGCGTTATGCGTTATGCCTTATGCGTTATGCGTTATGCGTTATGCGTTATGCGTTATGCGTTATGCGTTATGCGTTATGCGTTATGCGTTATGTGTCATGCGTTATGCGTTATGCGTTATGCGTTATGCGTTATGCGTTATGCGTTATGCGTTATGCGTTATGCGTTATGCGTTATGCGTTATGCGTTATGCGTCATGCGTTATGCGTTATGCGTTATGTGTCATGCGTTATGCGTTATGCGTTATGCGTTATGCGGTATGCGTTATGCGTTATGCTTTATGCTTTATGCGTTATGCGTTATAAGTAATGCGTGATCCGTTATGTGTTATGCGTTATGCGTTATGCGTTATGCGTTTTGCGTTATGCTTTATGCGTTATGCGTTATAAGTAATGCGTGATCCGTTATGTGTTATGCGTTATGCATTATGCGTTATGTGTTATGCGTTGTGCGTTATCCGCTATGCGTTATGCGTTTTGCGTTATGCGTTATGCGTTATGCGTTGTGCGTTATGCGTTATGCGTTATAGGTTATGCGTTATGTGTCATGCGTTATGCGTTATGCGTTATGCGTTATGCGGTTTGCGTTATGCGTTATGCCTTATGCGTCATGCGTTATGCGTTATGCGTTATGCGTTATGCGTTATGCGTTATGCGTTATGCGTTATGCGTTATGCGTTATGCGTTATGCGTTATGCGTTATGCGTTATGAGAAATGCGTGATCCGTTATGCGTTATGCGCTATGCGTTATGCGTTATGCGTTATGCGTTATGCGTTATGCGTTATGCGTTATGCGTTATGCGTTATGGGTTATGCGTTATGTGTTATGCGTTATGCGTTATGCGTTATGCGTTATGCGTTATGCGTTATGCGTTATGCGTTATGCGTTATGCGTTATGCGTTATGCGTTATGCGTTATGCGTTATGCGTTATGCGTTATGCGTTATGCGTTATGCGTTATGCGTTATGCGTTATGCGTTATGCGTTATGCGTTATGCGTTATGCGTTATGCGTTATGCGTTATGCGTTATGCGTTATGCGTTATGCGTTATGCGTTATGCGTTATGCGTTATGTGTTATCCGTTATGAGTTATGAGTAATGCGTGATCCGTTATGCGTTATGCGTTATGAGTAATGCGTGATCCCTTATGCGTTATGCGTTATGAGCAATGCTTGATCCGTTACGTGTTATGCGTTATGTGTTATGCGTTATGGGTTATGCGTTATGTGTTATGAGTTATGCGTTATGCGTTATGCGTTATGCGTTATGCGTTATGCGTTATGCGTTATGCGTTATGGGTTATGAGTAATGCGTGATCCGTTATGCGTTATGCTTTATGCGTTATGAGTTACGCGTAATGCGTTATGCGTTATGTGTTATGAGTTATGCGTTATGCGTTATGCGTTATGCGTTATGGGTTATGAGTAATGCGTGATCCGTTATGCGTTATGCTTTATGCGTTATGAGTTACGCGTAATGCGTTATGCGTTATGCGTTATGCGTTATGGGTTATGCGTTATGTGTTATGAGTTATGCGTTATGCGTTATGCGTTATGCGTTATGCGTTATGCGTTATGGGTTATCCGTTATGCGTTATCCGTTATGAGTTTTGCGTTATGCGTTATGAGTAATGCGTGATCCGTTATGCGTTATGCGTTATGCGTTATGCGTTATGTGTTATGCGTTGTGCGTTATCCGCTATGCGTTATGCGTTTTGCGTTATGCGTTATGCGTTATGCGTTATGCGTTATGCGTTATGCGTTATGCGTTATGCGTTATGCGTTATGCGTTATGCGTTATGCGTTATGCGTTATGCGTTATGCGTTATGCGTTATGCGTTATGCGTTATGCGTTATGCGTTATGGGTTATGCGTTATGTGTTATGCGTTATGCGTTATGCGTTATGCGTTATGCGTTATGGGTTATGCGTTATGCGTTATGCGTTATGCGTTATGCGTTATGCGTTATGCGTTATGGGTTATGAGTAATGCGTGATCCGTTATGCGTTATGCTTTATGCGTTATGAGTTACGCGTAATGCGTTATGCGTTATGCGTTATGGGTTATGCGTTATGTGTTATGAGTTATGCGTTATGCGTTATGCGTTATGCGTTATGCGTTATGCGTTATGGGTTATGCGTTATGTGTTATGCGTTATGCGTTATGCGTTATGCGTTATGCGTTATGGGTTATGAGTAATGCGTGACCCGTTATGCGTTATGCTTTATGCGTTATGAGTTACGCGTAATGCGTTATGCGTTATGCGTTATGGGTTATGCGTTATGTGTTATGAGTTATGCGTTATGCGTTCTGCGTTATGCGTTATGCGTTATGGGTTATCCGTTATGCGTTATCCGTTATGAGTTTTGCGTTATGCGTTATGAGTAATGCGTGATCCGTTATGCGTTATGCGTTATGCGTTATGCGTTATGTGTTATGCGTTGTGCGTTATCCGCTATGCGTTATGCGTTTTGCGTTATGCGTTATGCGTTATGCGTTATGCGTTATGCGTTATGCGTTATGCGTTATGAGTAATGCGTGATCCGTTATGCGTTATGCGTTATGCGTTATGCGTTATGCGTTATGCGTTATGGGTTATGCGTTATGTGTTATGCGTTATGCGTTATGCGTTATGCGTTATGCGTTATGCGTTATGCGTTATGGGTTATGAGTAATGCGTGACCCGTTATGCGTTATGCTTTTTGCGTTATGAGTTACGCGTAATGCGTTATGCGCTATGGGTCATGCGTTAAGCGTTATGCGTTATGCGTTATGCGTTATGCGTTATGAGTAATGCTTGATCCGTTACGCGTTATGCGTTATGCGTTATGCGTTATGTGTTATGCGTTATGCGTTATGCGTTATGCGTTATGCGTTATGCGTTATGCGTTATGCGTTATGAGTAATGCGTGATCCGTTATGCGTTATGCCTTATGCGTTATGCGTTATGTGTTATGCGTTGTGCGTTATCCGCTATGCGTTATGCGTTTTGCTTTATGCGTTATGCGTTATGCGTTGTGCGTTATGCGTTATGCGTTATAGGTTATGCGTTATGTGTTATGCGTTATGCGTTATGCGTTATGCGTTATGCGTTATGCGTTATGCATTATGCGTTATGCGTTATGCTTTATGCGTTATGCGTTATGAGTAATGCGTGATCCGTTATGTGTTATGCGTTATGCGTTATGCGTTTTGCGTTATGCGTTATGCGTTATGGGTTATGCGTATGTGTTATGCGTTATGTGTTATGCGTGATCCGTTATGTGTTATGCGTTATGCGTTATGCGTTATGCGTTATGCGTTACGCGTTATGCGTTATGCGTTATGCGTTATGCGTTATGTGTTATGCGTTATGCGTTATGCGTTATGCGTTATGCGTTATGCGTTATGCGTTATGCGTTATGAGTAATGCGTGATCCGTTATGCGTTATGCCTTATGCGTTATGCGTTATGTGTTATGCGTTGTGCGTTATCCGCTATGCGTTATGCGTTTTGCGTTATGCGTTATGCGTTATGCGTTGTGCGTTATGCGTTATGCGTTATAGGTTATGCGTTATGTGTTATGCGTTATGCGTTATGCGTTATGCGTTATGCGTTATGCTTTATGCATTATGCGTTATGCGTTATGCTTTATGCGTTATGCGTTATGAGTAATGCGTGATCCGTTATGTGTTATGCGTTATGCGTTTTGCGTTATGCGTTATGCGTTATGGGTTATGCGTATGTGTTATGCGTTATGTGTTATGCGTGATCCGTTATGTGTTATGCGTTATGCGTTATGCGTTATGCGTTATGCGTTACGCGTTATGCGTTATGCGTTATGCGTTATGCGTTATGAGAGATGCGTGATCCGTTATGCGTTATGCGTTATGAGTAATGCGTGATCCGTTATGCGTTATGCGTTATGCGTTATGCGTTATGCGTTATGCGTTATGCGTTATGCGTTATGCGTTATGCGTTATGGGTTATGCATTATGCGTTATGCGTTATGCGTTATGCGTCATGCGTTATGCGTTATGCGTTATGCGTTATGCGTTATGCGTTATGCGTTATGCGTTATGCGTTATGTGTTATCCGTTATGAGTTATGAGTAATGCGTGATCCGTTATGCGTTATGCGTTATGAGTAATGCGTGATCCATTATGCGTTATGCGTTATGAGCAATGCTTGATCCGTTACGTGTTATGCGTTATGTGTTATGCGTTATGGGTTATGCGTTATGTGTTATGAGTTATGCGTTATGCGTTATGCGTTATGCGTTATGCGTTATGCGTTATGGGTTACGAGTAATGCGTGATCCGTTATGCGTTATGCTTTATGCGTTATGAGTTACGCGTAATGCGTTATGCGTTATGCGTTATGGGTTATGCGTTATGTGTTATGAGTTCTGCGTTATGCGTTATGCGTTATGCGTTATGGGTTATGAGTAATGCGTGATCCGTTATGCGTTATGCTTTATGCGTTATGAGTTACGCGTAATGCGTTATGCGTTATGCGTTATGGGTTATGCGTTATGTGTTATGAGATATGCGTTATGCGTTATGCGTTATGCGTTATGCGTTATGGGTTATCCGTTATGCGTTATCCGTTATGAGTTTTGCGTTATGCGTTATGAGTAATGCGTGATCCGTTATGCGTTATGCGTTATGCGTTATGCGTTATGTGTTATGCGTTGTGCGTTATCCGCTATGCGTTATGCGTTTTGCGTTATGCGTTATGCGTTATGCGTTATGCGTTATGCGTTATGCGTTATGCGTTATGCGTTATGAGTAATGCGTGACCCGTTATGCGTTATGCTTTTTGCGTGATGAGTTACGCGTAATGCGTTATGCGCTATGGGTCATGCGTTAAGCGTTATGCGTTATGCGTTATGCGTTATGCGTTATGAGTAATGCTTGACCCGTTATGCGTTATGCTTTTTGCGTTATGAGTTACGCGTAATGCGTTATGCGCTATGGGTCATGCGTTAAGCGTTATGCGTTATGCGTTATGCGTTATGCGTTATGAGTAATGCTTGATCCGTTACGCGTTATGCGTTATGCGTTATGCGTTATATGTTATGCGTTATGCGTTATGCGTTATGCGTTATGCGTTATGCGTTATGCGTTATGCGTTATGCGTTATGAGTAATGCGTGATCCGTTATGCGTTATGCGTTATGCGTTATGCGTTATGTGTTATGCGTTGTGCGTTATCCGCTATGCGTTATGCGTTTTGCGTTATGCGTTATGCGTTATGCGTTGTGCGTTATAGGTTATGCGTTATGTGTTATGCGTTATGCGTTATGCGTTATGCGTTATGCATTATGCGTTATGCGTTATGCTTAATGCGTTATGCGTTATGAGTAATGCGTGATCCGTTATGTGTTATGCGTTATGCGTTATGCGTTATGCATTATGCGTTATGCGTTATGCTTTATGCGTTATGCGTTATGAGTAATGCGTGATCCGTTATGTGTTATGCGTTATGCGTTATGCGTTATGCGTTTTGCGTTATGCGTTATGCGTTATGCGTTATGCGTTATGCGTTATGCGTTATGCGTTATGCGTTATGCGTTATGCGTTATGCGTTATGCGTTATGCGTTATGCGTTATGCGTTATGCGTTATGCGTTATGCGTTATGCGTTATGCGTTATGAGAGATGCGTGATCCGTTATGCGTTATGCGTTATGAGTAATGCGTGATCCGTTATGCGTTATGCGTTATGCGTTATGGGTTATGCGTTATTTGTTATGCGTTATGCGTTATGCGTTATGCGTTATGCGTTATGCGTTATGCGTTATGCGTTATGCGTTATGTGTTATCCGTTATGAGTTATCCGTTATGAGTTTTGCGTTATGCGTTATGCGTTATGCGTCATGCGTTATGCGTTATCCGTTATGCGTTTTGCGTTATGCGTTATGCGTTATGCGTTATGCGTTATGCGTTATATGTTATGCGTTATGCGTTTTGCGTTATGCGTTATGCATTATGCGTTGTGCGTTATGCGTTATGCGTTATGCGTTATGCGATATGCGTTATGCGTTATGCGTTATGCGTTATGCGTTATGCGGTATGCGTTATGCGTTATGCTTTATGCGTTATGCGTTATAAGTAATGCGTGATCCGTTATGTGTTATGCGTTATGCGTTATGCGTTATGCGTTTTGCGTTATGCGTTATGCCTTATGCGTTATGCGTTATGCGTTATGCGTTATGCGTTATGCGTTATGCGTTATGCGTTATGCGTTATGCGTTATGCGTTATGCGTTATGCGTTATGCGTTATGCGTTATGCGTTATGCGTTATGCGTTATGAGAAATGCGTGATCCGTTATGCGTTATGCGTTATGCGTTATGCGTTATGCGTTATGCGTTATGAGTTATGCGTTATGCGTTATGGGTTATGCGTTATGCGTTATGCGTTATGCGTTATGCGTTATGCGTTATGCGTTATGCGTTATGCGTTATGCGTTATGCGTTATGCGTTATGCGTTATGCGTTATGCGTTATGCGTTATGCGTTATGCGTTATGCGTTATGCGTTATGCGTTATGTGTTATCCGTTATGAGTTATGAGTAATGCGTGATCCGTTATGCGTTATGCGTTATGAGTAATGCGTGATCCGTTATGCGTTATGCGTTATGAGTAATGCTTGATCCGTTACGCGTTATGCGTTATGCGTTATGCGTTATAGGTTATGCGTTATGTGTTATGAGTTATGCGTTATGCGTTATGCGTTATGCGTTATGCGTTATGGGTTATGAGTAATGCGTGATCCGTTATGCGTTATGCTTTATGCGTTATGAGTTACGCGTAATGCGTTATGCGTTATGGGTTATGCGTTATGTGTTATGAGTTATGCGTTATGCGTTAAGCGTTATGCGTTATGCGTTATGGGTTATCCGTTACGCGTTATCCGTTATGAGTTTTGCGTTATGCGTTATGCGTTATGAGTTGTGCGTTATGCGTTATGCGTTATGCGTTATGCGTTATGCGTTATGCGTTATGCGTTATGCGTTATGCGTTATGCGTTATGCGTTATGCGTTATGCGTTATGCGTTATGCGTTATGAGAAATGCGTGATCCGTTATGCGTTATGCGTTATGCGTTATGCGTTATGCGTTATGCGTTATGCGTTATGCGTTATGAGAAATGCGTGATCCGTTATGCGTTATGAGTTATGAGTAATGCGTGATCCGTTATGCGTTATGCGTTATGCGTTATGCGTTATGCGTTATGCGTTATGCGTTATGCGTTATGCGTTATGCGTTATGCGTTATGGGTTATGCGTTATTTGTTATGCGTTATGCGTTATGCGTTATGCGTTATGCGTTATGCGTTATGGGTTATGCGTTATGCGTTATGCGTTATGCGTTATGCGTTATGCGTTATGCGTTATGCGTTATGTGTTATCCGTTATGAGTTATCCGTTATGCGTTTTGCGTTATGCGTTATGCGTTATGCGTTATGCGTTATGCGTTATGCGTTATGCGTTATGCGTTTAGCGTTATGCGTTATGCGTTATGCGTTATAGGTTATGCGTTATGTGTTATGCGTTATGCGTTATGCGTTATGCGTTATGCATTATGCGTTATGCGTTATGCTTTATGCGTTATGCGTTATGAGTAATGCGTGATCCGTTATGTGTTATGCGTTATGCGTTATGCGTTATGCGTTTTGCGTTATGCGTTATGCGTTATGCGTTATGCGTTATGCGTTATGCGTTATGCGTTATGCGTTATGCGTTATGCGTTATGCGTTATGCGTTATGCGTTATGCGTTATGCGTTATGCGTTATGCGTTATGAGAAATGCGTGATCCGTTATGCGTTATGCGTTATGAGTAATGCGTGATCCGTTATGCGTTATGCGTTATGCGTTATGCGTTATGTGTTATGCGTTATGCGTTATGCGTTATGGGTTATGCGTTATGCGTTATGAGTTATGCGTTATGCGTTATGAGAAATGCGTGATCCGTTATGCGTTATGCGTTATGAGTAATGCGTGATCCGTTATGCGTTATGCGTTATGCGTTATGCGTTATGCGTTATGCGTTATGCGTTATGCGTTATGGGTTATGCGTTATTTGTTATGCGTTATGCGTTATGCGTTATGCGTTATGCGTTATGCGTTATGCGTTGTGCGTTATGCGTTATGCGTTATGCGTTATGCGTTATGCGTTATGCGTTATGTGTTATCCGTTATGAGTTATCCGTTATGCGTTTTGCGTTATGCGTTATGCGTTATGCGTTATGCGTTATGCGTTATGGGTTATGCGTTATGCGTTATGCGTTATGCGTTATGCGTTATGCGTTATGCGTTATGCGTTATGCGTTATGCGTTATGCGTTATGCGTTATGCGTTATGCGTTATGCGTTATGCGTTATGCGTTATGCGTTACGCAATATGCGTTATGCGTTATGCGTTATGCGTTATGCGTTATGCGTTATGCGTTATGCGTTATGCGTTATGCGTTATGCGTTATGCGTTATGCGTTATGCGTTATGAGTAATGCGTGACCCGTTATGCGTTATGCTTTATGCGTTATGAGTTACGCGTTATGCGTTATGCGCTATGGGTCATGCGTTAAGCGTTATGCGTTATGCGTTATGGGTTATGCGTTATGTGTTATGCGTTATGCGTTATGCGTTATGCGTTATGCGTTATGGGTTATCCGTTATGCGTTATCCGTTATGCGTTATGCGTTATGCGTTATGCGTTATGCGTTATGCGATATGCGTTATGCGTTATGCGTTATGCGTTATGCGTTATGCGTTATGCGTTATGCGTTATGCGTTATGCGATATGCGTTATGCGTTATGCGTTATGCGTTATGCGTTATGCGTTATGCGTTATGCGTTATGCGTTATGCGTTATGCGTTATGCGTTATGCGTTATGCGTTATGCGTTATGCGTTATGCGTTATGCGTTATGCGTTATGCGTTATGCGTTATGCGTTATGCGTTATGCGTTATGCGTTATGCGTTATGCGTTATGCGTTATGCGTTATGCGTTATGCGTTATGCCTTATGCGTTATGCGTTATGCGTTATGCGTTATGAGTAATGCGTGATCCGTTATGCGTTATGCGTTATGCGTTATGTGTTATGCGTTGTGCGTTATCCGCTATGCGTTATGCGTTTTGCGTTATGCGTTATGCGTTATGCGTTATGCGTTATGCGGTATGCGTTATGCGTTATGCGTTATGCGTTATGCGTTATGCGTTATGCGATATGCGTTATGCGTTATGCGTTATGCGTTATGCGTTATGCGTTATGCGTTATGCGTTATGCGTTATGCGATATGCGTTATGCGTTATGCGTTATGCGTTATGCGTTATGCGTTATGCGTTATGCGTTATGCGTTATGCGTTATGCGTTATGCGTTATGCGTTATGCGTTATGCGTTATGCGTTATGCGTTATGCGTTATGCGTTATGCGTTATGCGTTATGCGTTATGCGTTATGCGTTATGCGTTATGCGTTATGCGTTATGCGTTATGCGTTATGCGTTATGCGTTATGCGTTATGCGTTATGCGTTATGCGTTATGCGTTATGCGTTATGCGTTATGCGTTATGCGTTATGCGTTATGCGTTATGAGTAATGCGTGATCCGTTATGCGTTATGCGTTATGCGTTATGTGTTATGCGTTGTGCGTTATCCGCTATGCGTTATGCGTTTTGCGTTATGCGTTATGCGTTATGCGTTATGCGTTATGCGGTATGCGTTATGCGTTTGCGTTATGCGTTATGCGTTATGCGTTATGCGTTATGCGTTATGCGTGATCCGTTATGCGTTATGCGTTATGAGTAATGCGTGATCCGTTATGCGTTATGCGTTATGCGTTATGCGTTATGCGTTATGCATTATGCGTTATGCGTTATGCTTTATGCGTTATGCGTTATAAGTAATGCGTGATCCGTTATGTGTTATGCGTTATGCCTTATGCGTTATGTGTTATGCGTTGTGCGTTATCCGCTATGCGTTATGCGTTTTGCGTTATGCGTTATGCGTTATGCGTTGTGCGTTATGCGTTATGCGTTATAGGTTATGCGTTATGTGTCATGCGTTATGCGTTATGCGTTATGCGGTATGCGTTATGCGTTATGCTTTATGCGTTATGCGTTATAAGTAATGCGTGATCCGTTATGTGTTATGCGTTATGCGTTATGCGTTATGCGTTTTGCGTTATGCGTTATGCCTTATGCGTTATGCGTTATGAGTTATGCGTTATGCATTATGAGTTTTGCGTTATGCGTTATGAGTTGTGCGATATGCGTTATGCGTTATGCGTTATGCGTTATGCGTTATGCGTTATGCGTTATGCGTTATGCGTTATGCGTTATGCGTTATGCGTTATGCGTTATGCGTTATGCGTTATGCGTTATGCGTTATGCGTTATGCGTTATGCGTTATGAGTAATGCTTGATCCGTTACGCGTTATGCGTTATGCGTTATGCGTTATGGGTTATGCGTTATGTGTTATGCGTTATGCGTTATGCGTTATGCGTTATGCGTTATGCGTTATGCGTTATGGGTTATCCGTTATGCGTTATCCGTTATGCGTTATGCGTTATGCGTTATGGGTTATGCGATATGCGTTATGCGTTATGCGTTATGCGTTATGCGTTATGCGTTATGCGTTATGCGATATGCGTTATGCGTTATGCGTTATGCGTTATGCGTTATGCGTTATGCGTTATGCGTTATGCGTTATGCGTTATGCGTTATGCGTTATGCGTTATGCGTTATGCGTTATGCGTTATGCGTTATGCGTTATGCGTTATGAGTAATGCGTGATCCGTTATGCGTTATGCGTTATGCGTTATGTGTTATGCGTTGTGCGTTATCCGCTATGCGTTATGCGTTTTGCGTTATGCGTTATGCGTTATGCGTTATGCGTTATGCTTTATGCGTTATGAGTTACGCGTTATGCGTTATGCGCTATGGGTCATGCGTTAAGCGTTATGCGTTATGCGTTATGGGTTATGCGTTATGTGTTATGCGTTATGCGTTATGCGTTATGCGTTATGCGTTATGGGTTATCCGTTATGCGTTATCCGTTATGCGTTATGCGTTATGCGTTATGCGTTATGCGTTATGCGTTATGCGATATGCGTTATGCGTTATGCGTTATGCGTCATGCGTTATGCGTTATGCGTTATGCGTTATGCGTTATGCGTTATGCGTTATGCGTTATGCGTGATCCGTTATGTGTTATGCGTTATGCGTTATGCGTTATGTGTTATGCGTTGTGCGTTATCCGCTATGCGTTATGCGTTTTGCGTTATGCGTTATGCGTTATGCGTTGTGCGTTATGCGTTATGCGTTATAGGTTATGCGTTATGTGTCATGCGTTATGCGTTATGCGTTATGCGTTATGCGGTATGCGTTATGCGTTATGCTTTATGCTTTATGCGTTATGATTTATAAGTAATGCGTGATCCGTTATGTGTTATGCGTTATGCGTTATGCGTTATGCGTTTTGCGTTATGCCTTATGCGTTATGCGTTATGCGTTATGCGTTATGCGTTATGCGTTATGCGTTATGCGTTATGCGTTATGCGTTATGCGTTATGCGTTATGCGTTATGCGTTATGCGTTATGCGTTATGCGTTATGCGTTATGCGTTATGCGTTATGCGTTATGAGAAATGCGTGATCCGTTATGCGTTATGCGTTATGCGTTATGCGTTATGCGTTATGCGTTATGCGTTATGCGTTATGCGTTATGCGTTATGCGTTATGCGTTATGCGTTATGCGTTATGCGTTATGCGTTATGCGTTATGCGTTATGCGTTATGCGTTATGCGTTATGCGTTATGCGTTATGAGAAATGCGTGATCCGTTATGCGTTATGCGTTATGCGTTATGCGTTTTGCGTTATGCGTTATGCGTTATGCGTTATGCGTTATGCGTTATGCGTTATGCGTTATGCGTTATGCGTTATGCGTTATGCGTTATGCGTTATGCGTTATGCGTTATGCGTTATGAGAAATGCGTGATCCGTTATGCGTTATGCGTTATGCGTTATGCGTTATGCGTTATGCGTTATGCGTTATGCGTTATGGGTTATGCGTTATGTGTTATGCGTTATGCGTTATGCGTTATGCGTTATGCGTTATGCGTTATGCATTATGCGTTATGCGTTATGCTTTATGCGTTATGCGTTATGAGTAATGCGTGATCCGTTATGTGTTATGCGTTATGCGTTATGCGTTTTGCGTTATGCGTTATGCGTTATGCGTTATGCGTTATGCGTTATGCGTTATGCGTTATGCGTTATGCGTTATGCGTTATGCGTTATGCGTTATGCGTTATGCGTTATGCGTTATGCGTTATGCGTTATGCGTTATGCGTTATGCGTTATGCGTTATGCGTTATGCGTTATGCGTTATGCGTTATAGGTTATGCGTTATGTGTCATGCGTTATGGGTTATGCGTTATGTGTTATGCGTTATGCGTTATGCGTTATGCGTTATGCGTTATGAGTAATGCGTGACCCGTTATGCGTTATGCTTTATGCGTTATGAGTTACGCGTTATGCGTTATGCGCTATGGGTCATGCGTTAAGCGTTATGCGTTATGCGTTATGCGTTATGCGTTATGCGTTATGCGTTATGCGTTATGCGTTATGCGTTATGCGTTATGCGTTATGCGTTATGAGTAATGCATGATCCGTTATGCGTTATGCGTTATGCGTTATGCGTTATGTGTTATGCGTTGTGCGTTATCCGCTATGCGTTATGCGTTTTGCGTTATGCGTTATGCGTTATGCGTTGTGCGTTATGCGTTATGCGTTATGCGATATGCGTTATGCGTTATGCGTGATCCGTTATGTGTTATGCGTTATGCGTTATGCGTTATGTGTTATGCGTTGTGCGTTATCCGCTATGCGTTATGCGTTTTGCGTTATGCGTTATGCGTTATGCGTTGTGCGTTATGCGTTATGCGTTATAGGTTATGCGTTATGTGTCATGCGTTATGCGTTATGCGTTATGCGTTATGCGTTATGCGTTATGCGTTATGCTTTATGATTTATGCGTTATGATTTATAAGTAATGCGTGATCCGTTATGTGTTATGCGTTATGCGTTATGCGTTATGCGTTTTGCGTTATGCCTTATGCGTTATGCGTTATGCGTTATGCGTTATGCGTTATGCGTTATGCGTTATGCGTTATGCGTTATGCGTTATGCGTTATGCGTTATGCGTTATGCGTTATGCGTTATGCGTTATGCGTTATGCGTTATGCGTTATGCGTTATGCGTTATGCGTTATGCGTTATGCGTTATGCGTTATGCGTTATGCGTTATGAGAAATGCGTGATCCGTTATGCGTTATGCATTATGCGTTATGCGTTATGCGTTATGCGTTATGCGTTATGCGTTATGCGTTATGCGTTATGGGTTATGCGTTATGTGTTATGCGTTATGCGTTATGCGTTATGCGTTATGCGTTATGCGTTATGCATTATGCGTTATGCGTTATGCTTTATGCGTTATGCGTTATGAGTAATGCGTGATCCGTTATGTGTTATGCGTTATGCGTTATGCGTTTTGCGTTATGCGTTATGCGTTATGCGTTATGCGTTATGCGTTATGCGTTATGCGTTATGCGTTATGCGTTATGCGTTATGCGTTATGCGTTATGCGTTATGCGTTATGCGTTATGCGTTATGCGTTATGCGTTATGCGTTATGCGTTATGCGTTATGCGTTATGCGTTATGCGTTATGCGTTATGCGTTATGCGTTATGCGTTATGCGTTATGCGTTATGCGTTATGAGAAATGCGTGATCCGTTATGCGTTATGCGTTATGCGTTATGCGTTATGCGTTATGCGTTATGCGTTATGCGTTATGCGTTATGCGTTATGGGTTATGCGTTATGTGTTATGCGTTATGCGTTATGCGTTATGCGTTATGCGTTATGCGTTATGCGTTATGCGTTATGCGTTATGCGTTATGCGATATGCGTTATGCGTTATGCGTTATGCGTTATGCGTTATGCGTTATGCGTTATGCGTTATGCGTTATGCGTTATGCGTTATGCGTTATGCGTTATGCGTTATGCGTTATGCGTTATGCGTTATGCGTTATGCGTTATGCGTTATGCGTTATGCGTTATGCGTTATGCGTTATGCGTTATGCGTTATGCGTTATGCGTTATGCGTTATGCGTTATGCGTTATGCGTTATGCGTTATGCGTTATGCGTTATGCGTTATGCGTTATGCGTTATGCGTTATGCGTTATGCGTTATGCGTTATGCGTTATGCGTTATGCGTTATGAGAAATGCGTGATCCGTTATGCGTTATGCGTTATGCGTTATGCGTTATGCGTTATGCGTTATGCGTTATGCGTTATGCGTTATGGGTTATGCGTTATGTGTTATGCGTTATGCGTTATGCGTTATGCGTTATGCGTTATGCGTTATGCGTTATGCGTTATGCGTTATGCGTTATGCGATATGCGTTATGCGTTATGCGTTATGCGTTATGCGTTATGCGTTATGCGATATGCGTTATGCGTTATGCGTTATGCGTTATGCGTTATGCGTTATGCGTTATGCGATATGCGTTATGCGTTATGCGTTATGCGTTATGCGTTATGCGTTATGCGTTATGCGTTATGCGTTATGCGTTATGCGTTATGCGTTATGCGTTATGCGTTATGCGTTATGCGTTATGCGTTATGCGTTATGCGTTATGCGTTATGAGTAATGCGTGATCCGTTATGCGTTATGCGTTATGCGTTATGTGTTATGCGTTGTGCGTTATCCGCTATGCGTTATGCGTTTTGCGTTATGCGTTATGCGTTATGCGTTGTGCGTTATGCGTTATGCGTTATGCGTTATAGGTTATGCGTTATGTGTCATGCGTTATGCGTTATGCGTTATGCGTTATGCGTTATGCGTTATGCGTTATGCGTTATGCGTTATGCATTATGCGTTATGCGTTATGCTTTATGCGTTATGCGTTATGCGTTATAAGTAATGCGTGATCCGTTATGTGTTATGCGTTATGCGTTATGCGTTATGTGTTATGCGTTGTGCGTTATCCGCTATGCGTTATGCGTTTTGCGTTATGCGTTATGCGTTATGCGTTGTGCGTTATGCGTTATGCGTTATAGGTTATGCGTTATGTGTCATGCGTTATGGGTTATGCGTTATGTGTTATGCGTTATGCGTTATGCGTTATGCGTTATGCGTTATGAGTAATGCGTGACCCGTTATGCGTTATGCTTTATGCGTTATGAGTTACGCGTTATGCGTTATGCGCTATGGGTCATGCGTTAAGCGTTATGCGTTATGCGTTATGGGTTATGCGTTATGTGTTATGCGTTATGCGTTATGCGTTATGCGTTATGCGTTATGGGTTATCCGTTATGCGTTATCCGTTATGCGTTATGCGTTATGCGTTATGCGTTATGCGTTATGCGTTATGCGATATGCGTTATGCGTTATGCGTTATGCGTCATGCGTTATGCGTTATGCGTTATGCGTTATGCGTTATGCGATATGCGTTATGCGTTATGCGTGATCCGTTATGTGTTATGCGTTATGCGTTATGCGTTATGTGTTATGCGTTGTGCGTTATCCGCTATGCGTTATGCGTTTTGCGTTATGCGTTATGCGTTATGCGTTGTGCGTTATGCGTTATGCGTTATAGGTT
Source organism: Lasioglossum morio (assembly GCA_916610235.2). Lineage (NCBI taxonomy): Eukaryota > Metazoa > Arthropoda > Insecta > Hymenoptera > Halictidae > Lasioglossum > Lasioglossum morio. The sequence continues at coordinate 1,135,682 of CAKAJA020000239.1, read as the reverse complement.
ATGCGTTATGTGTCATGCGTTATGCGTTATGCGTTATGCGTTATGCGTTATGCGTTATGCGTTATGCTTTATGCTTTATGCGTTATGATTTATAAGTAATGCGTGATCCGTTATGTGTTATGCGTTATGCGTTATGCGTTATGCGTTTTGCGTTATGCCTTATGCGTTATGCGTTATGCGTTATGCGTTATGCGTTATGCGTTATGCGTTATGCGTTATGCGTTATGCGTTATGCGTTATGCGTTATGCGTTATGCGTTATGCGTTATGCGTTATGCGTTATGCGTTATGCGTTATGCGTTATGCGTTATGCGTTATGAGAAATGCGTGATCCGTTATGCGTTATGCGTTATGCGTTATGCGTTATGCGTTATGCGTTATGCGTTATGCGTTATGCGTTATGCGTTATGCGTTATGCGTTATGCGTTATGCGTTATGCGTTATGCGTTATGCGTTATGCGTTATGCGTTATGCGTTATGCGTTATGCGTTATGAGAAATGCGTGATCCGTTATGCGTTATGCGTTATGCGTTATGCGTTATGCGTTATGCGTTATGCGTTATGCGTTATGCGTTATGCGTTATGCGTTATGCGTTATGCGTTATGCGTTATGCGTTATGCGTTATGCGTTATGCGTTATGCGTTATGCGTTATGCGTTATGCGTTATGAGAAATGCGTGATCCGTTATGCGTTATGCGTTATGCGTTATGCGTTATGCGTTATGCGTTATGCGTTATGCGTTATGCGTTATGCGTTATGGGTTATGCGTTATGTGTTATGCGTTATGCGTTATGCGTTATGCGTTATGCGTTATGCGTTATGCATTATGCGTTATGCGTTATGCTTTATGCGTTATGCGTTATGAGTAATGCGTGATCCGTTATGTGTTATGCGTTATGCGTTATGCGTTTTGCGTTATGCGTTATGCGTTATGCGTTATGCGTTATGCGTTATGCGTTATGCGTTATGCGTTATGCGTTATGCGTTATGCGTTATGCGTTATGCGTTATGCGTTATGCGTTATGCGTTATGCGTTATGCGTTATGCGTTATGCGTTATGCGTTATGCGTTATGCGTTATGCGTTATGCGTTATGCGTTATGCGTTATAGGTTATGCGTTATGTGTCATGCGTTATGGGTTATGCGTTATGTGTTATGCGTTATGCGTTATGCGTTATGCGTTATGCGTTATGAGTAATGCGTGACCCGTTATGCGTTATGCTTTATGCGTTATGAGTTACGCGTTATGCGTTATGCGCTATGGGTCATGCGTTAAGCGTTATGCGTTATGCGTTATGCGTTATGCGTTATGCGTTATGCGTTATGCGTTATGCGTTATGCGTTATGCGTTATGCGTTATGCGTTATGAGTAATGCATGATCCGTTATGCGTTATGCGTTATGCGTTATGCGTTATGTGTTATGCGTTGTGCGTTATCCGCTATGCGTTATGCGTTTTGCGTTATGCGTTATGCGTTATGCGTTGTGCGTTATGCGTTATGCGTTATGCGATATGCGTTATGCGTTATGCGTGATCCGTTATGTGTTATGCGTTATGCGTTATGCGTTATGTGTTATGCGTTGTGCGTTATCCGCTATGCGTTATGCGTTTTGCGTTATGCGTTATGCGTTATGCGTTGTGCGTTATGCGTTATGCGTTATAGGTTATGCGTTATGTGTCATGCGTTATGCGTTATGCGTTATGCGTTATGCGGTATGCGTTATGCGTTATGCTTTATGCTTTATGCGTTATGATTTATAAGTAATGCGTGATCCGTTATGTGTTATGCGTTATGCGTTATGCGTTATGCGTTTTGCGTTATGCCTTATGCGTTATGCGTTATGCGTTATGCGTTATGCGTTATGCGTTATGCGTTATGCGTTATGCGTTATGCGTTATGCGTTATGCGTTATGCGTTATGCGTTATGCGTTATGCGTTATGCGTTATGCGTTATGCGTTATGCGTTATGCGTTATGCGTTATGCGTTATGCGTTATGCGTTATGCGTTATGAGAAATGCGTGATCCGTTATGCGTTATGCATTATGCGTTATGCGTTATGCGTTATGCGTTATGCGTTATGCGTTATGCGTTATGCGTTATGGGTTATGCGTTATGTGTTATGCGTTATGCGTTATGCGTTATGCGTTATGCGTTATGCGTTATGCATTATGCGTTATGCGTTATGCTTTATGCGTTATGCGTTATGAGTAATGCGTGATCCGTTATGTGTTATGCGTTATGCGTTATGCGTTTTGCGTTATGCGTTATGCGTTATGCGTTATGCGTTATGCGTTATGCGTTATGCGTTATGCGTTATGCGTTATGCGTTATGCGTTATGCGTTATGCGTTATGCGTTATGCGTTATGCGTTATGCGTTATGCGTTATGCGTTATGCGTTATGCGTTATGCGTTATGCGTTATGCGTTATGCGTTATGCGTTATGCGTTATGCGTTATGCGTTATGCGTTATGCGTTATGCGTTATGCGTTATGCGTTATGCGTTATGAGAAATGCGTGATCCGTTATGCGTTATGCGTTATGCGTTATGCGTTATGCGTTATGCGTTATGCGTTATGCGTTATGCGTTATGCGTTATGGGTTATGCGTTATGTGTTATGCGTTATGCGTTATGCGTTATGCGTTATGCGTTATGCGTTATGCGTTATGCGTTATGCGTTATGCGTTATGCGATATGCGTTATGCGTTATGCGTTATGCGTTATGCGTTATGCGTTATGCGTTATGCGTTATGCGTTATGCGTTATGCGTTATGCGTTATGCGTTATGCGTTATGCGTTATGCGTTATGCGTTATGCGTTATGCGTTATGCGTTATGCGTTATGCGTTATGCGTTATGCGTTATGCGTTATGCGTTATGCGTTATGCGTTATGCGTTATGCGTTATGCGTTATGCGTTATGCGTTATGCGTTATGCGTTATGCGTTATGCGTTATGCGTTATGAGAAATGCGTGATCCGTTATGCGTTATGCGTTATGCGTTATGCGTTATGCGTTATGCGTTATGCGTTATGCGTTATGGGTTATGCGTTATGTGTTATGCGTTATGCGTTATGCGTTATGCGTTATGCGTTATGCGTTATGCGTTATGCGTTATGCGTTATGCGTTATGCGTTATGCGTTATGCGTTATGCGTTATGCGTTATGCGTTATGCGTTATGCGTTATGCGTTATGCGTTATGCGTTATGCGTTATGCGTTATGCGTTATGCGTTAAGCGTTATGCGTTATGCGTTATGTGTTATCCGTTATGAGTTATGAGTAATGCGTGATCCGTTATGCGTTATGCGTTATGAGTAATGCGTGATCCCTTATGCGTTATGCGTTATGAGCAATGTTTGATCCGTTACGTGTTATGCGTTATGTGTTATGCGTTATGGGTTATGCGTTATGTGTTATGAGTTATGCGTTATGCGTTATGCGTTATGCGTTATGCGTTATGCGTTATGCCTTATGCGTTATGGGTTATGAGTAATGCGTGATCCGTTATGCGTTATGCTTTATGCGTTATGAGTTACGCGTAATGCGTTATGCGTTATGCGTTATGGGTTATGCGTTATGTGTTATGAGTTATGCGTTATGCGTTATGCGTTATGCGTTATGCGTTATGGGTTATGAGTAATGCGTGATCCGTTATGCGTTATGCTTTGTGCGTTATGAGTTACGCGTAATGCGTTATGCGTTATGCGTTATGGGTTATGCGTTATGTGTTCTGAGTTATGTGTTATGCGTTATGCGTTATGCGTTATGCGTTATGGGTTATCCGTTATGCGTTATCCGTTATGAGTTTTGCGTTATGCGTTATGCGTTATGCGTTATGCGTTATGCGTTATGCGTTATGCGTTATGCGTTATGCGTTATGCGTTATGCGTTATGCGTTATGCGTTATGCGTTATGCGTTATGCGTTATGCGTTATGCGTTATGCGTTATGCGTTATGCGTTATGTGTTATCCGTTATGAGTTATGAGTAATGCGTGATCCGTTATGCGTTATGCGTTATGAGTAATGCGTGACCCCTTATGCGTTATGCGTTATGAGCAATGTTTGATCCGTTACGTGTTATGCGTTATGTGTTATGCGTTATGGGTTATGCGTTATGTGTTATGAGTTATGCGTTATGCGTTATGCGTTATGCGTTATGCGTTATGCGTTATGCCTTATGCGTTATGGGTTATGAGTAATGCGTGATCCGTTATGCGTTATGCTTTATGCGTTATGAGTTACGCGTAATGCGTTATGCGTTATGCGTTATGGGTTATGCGTTATGTGTTATGAGTTATGCGTTATGCGTTATGCGTTATGCGTTATGCGTTATGGGTTATGAGTAATGCGTGATCCGTTATGCGTTATGCTTTGTGCGTTATGAGTTACGCGTAATGCGTTATGCGTTATGCGTTATGGGTTATGCGTTATGTGTTCTGAGTTATGTGTTATGCGTTATGCGTTATGCGTTATGCGTTATGGGTTATCCGTTATGCGTTATCCGTTATGAGTTTTGCGTTATGCGTTATGCGTTATGAGTTGTGCGTTATGCGTTATGCGTTATGCGTTATGCGTTATGCGTTATGCGTTATGCGTTATGCGTTATGCGTTATGCGATATGCGTTATGCGTTATGCGTTATGCCTTATGCGTTATGCGATTTGCGTTATGCGTTATGCGTTATGCGTTATGTGTTATGCGTTGTGCGTTATCCGCTATGCGTTATGCGTTTTGCGTTATGCGTTATGCGTTATGCGTTGTGCGTTATGCGTTATGCGTTATAGGTTATGCGTTATGTGTTATGCGTTATGCGTTATGCGTTATGCGTTATGCATTATGCGTTATGCGTTATGCTTTATGCGTTATGCGTTATTAGTAATGCGTGATCCGTTATGTGTTATGCGTTATGCGTTATGCGTTTTGCGTTATGCGTTATGCGTTATGCGTTATGCGTTATGCGTTATGCGTTATGCGTTATGCGTTATCCGTTATGCGTTATGCGTTATGCGTTATGCGTTAAGCGTTATGCGTTATGCGTTATGCGTTATGCGTTATGCGTAATGAGAAATGCGTGATCCGTTATGCGTTATGCGTTATGAGTAATGCGTGATCCGTTATGCGTTATGCGTTATGCGTTATGCGTTATGCGTTATGCGTTATGCGTTATGCGTTATGCGTTATGCGTTATGCGTTATGCGTTATGCGTGATCCGTTATGCGTTATGCGTTATGAGTAATGCGTGATCCGTTATGCGTTGTGCGTTATGCGTTATGCGTTATGCGTTATGCGTTATGCGTTATGCGTTATGGGTTATGCGTTATGTGTTATGCGTTATGCGTTATGCGTTATGCGTTATGCGTTTTGCGTTATGCGTTATGCGTTATGCGTTATGCGTTATTCGTTATGCGTTATGCGTTATGCGTTATGCGTTATGCGTTATGCGTTATGCGTTATGCGTTATGCGTTATGCGTTATGCGTTATGCGTTATGCGTTATGCGTTATGCGTTATGCGTTATGCGTTATGCGTTATGCGTTATGAGAAATGCGTGATCCGTTATGCGTTATGCGTTATGCGTTATGCGTTATGCGTTATGCGTTATGCGTTATGCGATATGCGTTATGCGTTATGCGTTATGCCTTATGCGTTATGCGTTATGCCTTATGCGTTATGCGATTTGCGTTATGCGTTATGCGTTATGCGTTATGTGTTATGCGTTGTGCGTTATCCGCTATGCGTTATGCGTTTTGCGTTATGCGTTATGCGTTATGCGTTGTGCGTTATGCGTTATGCGTTATAGATTATGCGTTATGTGTTATGCGTTATGCGTTATGCGTTATGCATTATGCGTTATGCGTTATGCTTTATGCGTTATGCGTTATGAGTAATGCGTGATCCGTTATGTGTTATGCGTTATGCGTTATGCGTTATGCGTTATCCGTTATGCGTTATGCGTTATGCGTTATGCGTTAAGCGTTATGCGTTATGCGTTATGCGTTATGCGTTATGCGTAATGAGAAATGCGTGATCCGTTATGCGTTATGCGTTATGAGTAATGCGTGATCCGTTATGCGTTATGCGTTATGCGTTATGCGTTATGCGTTATGCGTTATGCGTTATGCGTTATGCGTTATGCGTTATGCGTTATGCGTTATGCGTTATGCGTGATCCGTTATGCGTTATGCGTTATGAGTAATGCGTGATCCGTTATGCGTTGTGCGTTATGCGTTATGCGTTATGCGTTATGCGTTATGCGTTATGCGTTATGGGTTATGCGTTATGTGTTATGCGTTATGCGTTATGCGTTATGCGTTGTGCGTTTTGCGTTATGCGTTATGCGTTATGCGTTATGCGTTATTCGTTATGCGTTATGCGTTATGCGTTATGCGTTATGCGTTATGCGTTATGCGTTATGCGTTATGCGTTATGCGTTATGAGAAATGCGTGATCCGTTATGCGTTATGCGTTATGAGTAATGCGTGATCCGTTATGCGTTATGCGTTATGCGTTATGCGTTATGCGTTATGCGTTATGCGTTATGAGTAATGCGTGACCCGTTATGCGTTATGCTTTTTGCGTTATGCGTTATGCGTTATGCGTTATGCGTTATGAGTAATGCGTGATCCGTTATGCGTTATGCGTTATGCGTTATGTTTTATGCGTTGTGCGTTATCCGCTATGCGTTATGCGTTTTGCGTTATGCGTTATGCGTTATGCGTTGTGCGTTATGCGTTATGCGTTATGCGTTATGCGTTATGGGTTATGCGTTATGTGTTATGCGTTATGCGTTATGCGTTATGCGTTATGCGTTATGGGTTATCCGTTATGCGTTATCCGTTATGCGTTATGCGTTATGCGTTATGCGATATGCGTTATGCATTATGCGTTATGCGTTATGCGTTATGCGTTATGCGTTATGCGTTATGCGTTATGCGTTATGCGTTATGCGTTATGCGTTATGCGTTATGCGTTATGCGTTATGCGTTATGCGTTATGCGTTATGCGTTATGCGTTATGCGTTATGAGTAATGCGTGATCCGTTATGCGTTATGCGTTATGCGTTATGTTTTATGCGTTGTGCGTTATCCGCTATGCGTTATGCGTTTTGCGTTATGCGTTATGCGTTATGCGTTGTGCGTTATGCGTTATGCGTTATAGGTTATGCGTTATGTGTTATGCGTTATGCGTTATGCGTTATGCGTTATGCATTATGCGTTATGCGTTATGCTTTATGCGTTGTGCGTTATGAGTAATGCGTGATCCGTTATGTGTTATGCGTTATGCGTTATGCGTTATGCGTTTTGCGTTATGCGTTATGCCTTATGCGTTATGCGTTATGCGTTATGCGTTATGCGTTATGCGTTATGCGTTATGTGTTATGCGTTATGCGTTATGCGTTATGCGTTATGCGTTATGCGTTATGCGTTATGCGTTATGCGTTATGCGTTATGCGTTATGCGTTATGCGTTCTGCGTTATGCGTTATGCGTTATGCGTTAGGCGTTATGCTTTATGCGTTATGAGTTACGCGTAATGTGTTATGCGTTATGCGTTATGGGTTATGCGTTATGTGTTATGAGTTATGCGTTATGCGTTATGCGTTATGCGTTATGCGTTATGGGTTATTCGTTATGCGTTATCCGTTATGGGTTTTGCGTTATGCGTTATGCGTTATGCGTTATGCGTTATGCGTTATGCGTTATGCGTTATGCGTTATGCGTTATGCGTTATGCGTTATGCGTTATGCGTTATGCGTTATGCGTTATGCGTTATGCGTTATGCGTTATGCGTTATGCGTTATGCGTTATGCTTTATGCGTGATCCGTTATGCGTTATGCGTTATGAGTAATGCGTGATCCGTTATGCGTTATGCGTTATGCGTTATGCGTTATGCGTTATGGGTTATGCGTTATGTGTTATGCGTTATGCGTTATGCGTTATGCGTTATGCGTTATGGGTTATGCGTTATGTGTTATGCGTTATGCGTTATGCGTTATGCGTTATGCATTATGAGTAATGCGTGACCCGTTATGCGTTATGCTTTATGCGTTATGAGTTACGCGTTATGCGTTATGCGCTATGGGTCATGCGTTAAGCGTTATGCGTTATGCGTTATGGGTTATGCGTTATGTGTTATGCGTTATGCGTTATGCGTTATGCGTTATGCGTTATGGGTTATCCGTTATGCGTTATCCGTTATGCGTTATGCGTTATGCGTTATGCGTTATGCGTTATGCGTTATGCGTTATGCGATATGCGTTATGCGTTATGCGTTATGCGTTATGCGTTATGCGTTATGCGTTATGCGTTATGCGTTATGCGTTATGCGATATGCGTTATGCGTTATGCGTTATGCGTTATGCGTTATGCGTTATGCGTTATGCGTTATGCGTTATGAGTAATGCGTGATCCGTTATGCGTTATGCGTTATGCGTTATGCGTTATGCGTTATGCGTGATCCGTTATGCGTTATGCGTTATGAGTAATGCGTGATCCGTTATGCGTTATGCGTTATGCGTTATGCGTTATGCGTTATGCATTATGCGTTATGCGTTATGCTTTATGCGTTATGCGTTATAAGTAATGCGTGATCCGTTATGTGTTATGCGTTATGCGTTATGCGTTATGTGTTATGCGTTGTGCGTTATCCGCTATGCGTTATGCGTTTTGCGTTATGCGTTATGCGTTATGCGTTGTGCGTTATGCGTTATGCGTTATGCGTTATAGGTTATGCGTTATGTGTCATGCGTTATGCGTTATGCGTTATGCGTTATGCGTTATGCGGTATGCGTTATGCGTTATGCTTTATGCGTTATGCGTTATAAGTAATGCGTGATCCGTTATGTGTTATGCGTTATGCGTTATGCGTTATGCGTTATGCGTTTTGCGTTATGCGTTATGCCTTATGCGTTATGCGTTATGCGTTATGAGTTATGCGTTATGCGTTATGAGTTTTGCGTTATGCGTTATGAGTTGTGCGTTATGCGTTATGCGTTATGCGTTATGCGTTATGCGTTATGCGTTATGCGTTATGCGTTATGCGTTATGCGTTATGCGTTATGCGTTATGCGTTATGCGTTATGAGTAATGCTTGATCCGTTACGCGTTATGCGTTATGCGTTATGCGTTATGGGTTATGCGTTATGTGTTATGCGTTATGCGTTATGCGTTATGCGTTATGCGTTATGGGTTATGCGTTATGTGTTATGCGTTATGCGTTATGCGTTATGCGTTATGCGTTATGGGTTATGCGTTATGTGTTATGCGTTATGCGTTATGCGTTATGCGTTATGCGTTATGAGTAATGCGTGACCCGTTATGCGTTATGCTTTATGCGTTATGAGTTACGCGTTATGCGTTATGCGCTATGGGTCATGCGTTAAGCGTTATGCGTTATGCGTTATGGGTTATGCGTTATGTGTTATGCGTTATGCGTTATGCGTTATGCGTTATGCGTTATGGGTTATCCGTTATGCGTTATCCGTTATGCGTTATGCGTTATGCGTTATGCGTTATGCGTTATGCGATATGCGTTATGCGTTATGCGTTATGCGTTATGCGTTATGCGTTATGCGTTATGCGTTATGCGTTATGCGATATGCGTTATGCGTTATGCGTTATGCGTTATGCGTTATGCGTTATGCGTTATGCGTTATGCGTTATGCGTTATGCGTTATGCGTTATGCGTTATGCGTTATGCGTTATGCGTTATGCGTTATGCGTTATGCGTTATGCGTTATGCGTTATGCGTTATGCGTTATGCGTTATGAGTAATGCGTGATCCGTTATGCGTTATGCGTTATGCGTTATGCGTTATGTGTTATGCGTTGTGCGTTATTCGCTATGCGTTATGCGTTTTGCGTTATGCGTTATGCGTTATGCGTTATGCGTTATGCGGTATGCGTTATGCGTTATGCGTTATGCGTTATGCGTTATGCGTTATGCGTTATGCGTGATCCGTTATGCGTTATGCGTTATGAGTAATGCGTGATCCGTTATGCGTTATGCGTTGTGCGTTATGCGTTATGCGTTATGCATTATGCGTTATGCGTTATGCTTTATGCGTTATGCGTTATAAGTAATGCGTGATCCGTTATGTGTTATGCGTTATGCGTTATGCGTTATGTGTTATGCGTTGTGCGTTATCCGCTATGCGTTATGCGTTTTGCGTTATGCGTTATGCGTTATGCGTTGTGCGTTATGCGTTATGCGTTATAGGTTATGCGTTATGTGTCATGCGTTATGCGTTATGCGTTATGCGTTATGCGGTATGCGTTATGCGTTATGCTTTATGCGTTATGCGTTATAAGTAATGCGTGATCCGTTATGTGTTATGCGTTATGCGTTATGCGTTATGCGTTTTGCGTTATGCGTTATGCCTTATGCGTTATGCGTTATGCGTTATGAGTTATGCGTTATGCGTTATGAGTTTTGCGTTATGCGTTATGAGTTGTGCGTTATGCGTTATGCGTTATGCGTTATGCGTTATGCGTTATGCGTTATGCGTTATGCGTTATGCGTTATGCGTTATGCGTTATGCGTTATGCGTTATGCGTTATGCGTTATGAGTAATGCTTGATTCGTTACGCGTTATGCGTTATGCGTTATGCGTTATGGGTTATGCGTTATGTGTTATGCGTTATGCGTTATGCGTTATGCGTTATGCGTTATGCGTTATGGGTTATCCGTTATGCGTTATCCGTCATGCGTTATGCGTTATGCGTTATGTGTTATGCGATATGCGTTATGCGTTATGCGTTATGCGTTATGCGTTATGCGTTATGCGTTATGCGTTATGCGATATGCGTTATGCGTTATGCGTTATGCGTTATGCGTTATGCGTTATGCGTTATGCGTTATGCGTTATGCGTTATGCGTTATGCGTTATGCGTTATGCGTTATGCGTTATGGGTTATGCGTTATGTGTTATGCGTTATGCGTTATGCGTTATGCGTTATGCGTTATGGGTTATGCGTTATGTGTTATGCGTTATGCGTTATGCGTTATGCGTTATGCGTTATGCGTTATGGGTTATGCGTTATGTGTTATGCGTTATGCGTTATGCGTTATGCGTTATGCGTTATGGGTTATCCGTTATGCGTTATCCGTTATGCGTTATATGTTATGCGTTATGGGTTATGCGTTATGTGTTATGCGTTATGCGTTGTGCGTTATGCGTTATGCGTTATGCGTTATAGGTTATGCGTTATGTGTCATGCGTTATGCGTTATGCGTTATGCGTTATGCGGTATGCGTTATGCGTTATGCTTTATGCGTTATGCGTTATAAGTAATGCGTGATCCGTTATGTGTTATGCGTTATGCGTTATGCGTTATGCGTTTTGCGTTATGCGTTATGCCTTATGCGTTATGCGTTATGCGTTATGAGTTATGCGTTATGCGTTATGAGTTTTGCGTTATGCGTTATGAGTTGTGCGTTATGCGTTATGCGTTATGCGTTATGCGTTATGCGTTATGCGTTATGCGTTATGCGTTATGCGTTATGCGTTATGCGTTATGCGTTATGCGTTATGCGTTATGCGTTATGCGTTATGCGTTATGCGTTATGCGTTATGAGTAATGCTTGATCCGTTACGCGTTATGCGTTATGCGTTATGCGTTATGGGTTATGCGTTATGTGTTATGCGTTATGCGTTATGCGTTATGCGTTATGCGTTATGCGTTATGCGTTATGGGTTATCCGTTATGCGTTATCCGTTATGCGTTATGCGTTATGCGTTATGTGTTATGCGTTATGCGTTATGCGTTATGCGTTATGCGTGATCCGTTATGTGTTATGCGTTATGCGTTATGCGTTATGCGTTATGGGTTATGCGTTATGTGTTATGCGTTATGCGTTATGCGTTATGCGTTATGCGTTATGGGTTATGCGTTATGTGTTATGCGTTATGCGTTATGCGTTATGCGTTATGCGTTATGAGTAATGCGTGACCCGTTATGCGTTATGCTTTATGCGTTATGAGTTACGCGTTATGCGTTATGCGCTATGGGTCATGCGTTAAGCGTTATGCGTTATGCGTTATGGGTTATGCGTTATGTGTTATGCGTTATGCGTTATGCGTTATGCGTTATGGGTTATCCCTTATGCGTTATCCGTTATGCGTTATGCGTTATGCGTTATGCGTTATGCGTTATGCGATATGCGTTATGCGTTATGCGTTATGCGTTATGCGTTATGCGTTATGCGTTATGCGTTATGCGTTATGCGATATGCGTTATGCGTTATGCGTTATGCGTTATGCGTTATGCGTTATGCGTTATGCGCTATGCGTTATGCGTTATGCGTTATGCGTTATGCGTTATGCGTTATGCGTTATGCGTTATGCGTTATGCGTTATGCGTTATGCGTTATGCGTTATGCGTTATGCGTTATGCGTTATGCGTTATGCGTTATGCGTTATGCGTTATGAGTAATGCGTGATCCGTTATGCGTTATGCGTTATGCGTTATGCGTTATGTGTTATGCGTTGTGCGTTATTCGCTATGCGTTATGCGTTTTGCGTTATGCGTTATGCGTTATGCGTTATGCGTTATGCGGTATGCGTTATGCGTTATGCGTTATGCGTTATGCGTTATGCGTTATGCGTTATGCGTTATGCGTTATGCTTTATGCGTTATGAGTTACGCGTTATGCGTTATGCGCTATGGGTCATGCGTTAAGCGTTATGCGTTATGCGTTATGGGTTATGCGTTATGTGTTATGCGTTATGCGTTATGCGTTATGCGTTATGCGTTATGGGTTATCCGTTATGCGTTATCCGTTATGCGTTATGCGTTATGCGTTATGCGTTATGCGTTATGCGTTATGCGATATGCGTTATGCGTTATGCGTTATGCGTTATGCGTTATGCGTTATGCGTTATGCGTTATGCGTTATGCGTTATGCGATATGCGTTATGCGTTATGCGTTATGCGTTATGCGTTATGCGTTATGCGTTATGCGTTATGCGTTATGCGTTATGCGTTATGCGTTATGCGTTATGCGTTATGCGTTATGCGTTATGCGTTATGCGTTATGCGTTATGCGTTATGCGTTATGCGTTATGAGTAATGCGTGATCCGTTATGCGTTATGCGTTATGCGTTATGCGTTATGTGTTATGCGTTGTGCGTTATTCGCTATGCGTTATGCGTTTTGCGTTATGCGTTATGCGTTATGCGTTATGCGTTATGCGTTATGCGTTATGCGTTATGCGTTATGCGTTATGCGTTATGCGTTATGCGTTATGCGTGATCCGTTATGCGTTATGCGTTATGAGTAATGCGTGATCCGTTATGCGTTATGCGTTGTGCGTTATGCGTTATGCGTTATGCATTATGCGTTATGCGTTATGCTTTATGCGTTATGCGTTATAAGTAATGCGTGATCCGTTATGTGTTATGCGTTATGCGTTATGCGTTATGTGTTATGCGTTGTGCGTTATCCGCTATGCGTTATGCGTTTTGCGTTATGCGTTATGCGTTATGCGTTGTGCGTTATGCGTTATGCGTTATAGGTTATGCGTTATGTGTCATGCGTTATGCGTTATGCGTTATGCGTTATGCGGTATGCGTTATGCGTTATGCTTTATGCGTTATGCGTTATAAGTAATGCGTGATCCGTTATGTGTTATGCGTTATGCGTTATGCGTTATGCGTTTTGCGTTATGCGTTATGCCTTATGCGTTATGCGTTATGCGTTATGAGTTATGCGTTATGCGTTATGAGTTTTGCGTTATGCGTTGTGCGTTATGCGTTATGCGTTATGCGTTATGCGTTATGCGTTATGCGTTATGCGTTATGCGTTATGCGTTATGCGTTATGCGTTATGCGTTATGCGTTATGCGTTATGCGTTATGCGTTATGCGTTATGAGTAATGCTTGATCCGTTACGCGTTATGCGTTATGCGTTATGCGTTATGGGTTATGCGTTATGCGTTATGCGTTATGCGTTATGCGTTATGCGTTATGCGTTATGCGTTATGGGTTATCCGTTATGCGTTATCCGTCATGCGTTATGCGTTATGCGTTATGCGTTATGCGATATGCGTTATGCGTTATGCGTTATGCGTTATGCGTTATGCGTTATGCGTTATGCGTTATGCGTTATGCGTTATGCGTTATGCGTTATGCGTTATGAGTTATGCGTTATGGGTTATGCGTTATGTGTTATGCGTTATGCGTTATGCGTTATGCGTTATGCGTTATGGGTTATGCGTTATGTGTTATGCGTTATGCGTTATGCGTTATGCGTTATGCGTTATGCGTTATGGGTTATGCGTTATGTGTTATGCGTTATGCGTTATGCGTTATGCGTTATGCGTTATGGGTTATCCGTTATGCGTTATCCGTTATGCGTTATGCGTTATGCGTTATGGGTTATGCGTTATGTGTTATGCGTTATGCGTTGTGCGTTATGCGTTATGCGTTATGCGTTATAGGTTATGCGTTATGTGTCATGCGTTATGCGTTATGCGTTATGCGTTATGCGGTATGCGTTATGCGTTATGCTTTATGCGTTATGCGTTATAAGTAATGCGTGATCCGTTATGTGTTATGCGTTATGCGTTATGCGTTATGCGTTATGCGTTTTGCGTTATGCGTTATGCCTTATGCGTTATGCGTTATGCGTTATGAGTTATGCGTTATGCGTTATGAGTTTTGCGTTATGCGTTATGAGTTGTGCGTTATGCGTTATGCGTTATGCGTTATGCGTTATGCGTTATGCGTTATGCGTTATGCGTTATGCGTTATGCGTTATGCGTTATGCGTTATGCGTTATGCGTTATGCGTTATGCGTTATGCGTTATGCGTTATGAGTAATGCTTGATCCGTTACGCGTTATGCGTTATGCGTTATGCGTTATGGGTTATGCGTTATGTGTTATGCGTTATGCGTTATGCGTTATGCGTTATGCGTTATGCGTTATGCGTTATGCGTTATCCGTTATGCGTTATCCGTTATGCGTTATGCGTTATGCGTTATGTGTTATGCGATATGCGTTATGCGTTATGCGTTATGCGTGATCCGTTATGTGTTATGCGTTATGCGTTATGCGTTATGCGTTATGGGTTATGCGTTATGCGTTATGCGTTATGCGTTATGCGTTATGCGTTATGCGTTATGGGTTATGCGTTATGTGTTATGCGTTATGCGTTATGCGTTATGCGTTATGCGTTATGAGTAATGCGTGACCCGTTATGCGTTATGCTTTATGCGTTATGAGTTACGCGTTATGCGTTATGCGCTATGGGTCATGCGTTAAGCGTTATGCGTTATGCGTTATGGGTTATGCGTTATGTGTTATGCGTTATGCGTTATGCGTTATGCGTTATGCGTTATGGGTTATCCGTTATGCGTTATCCGTTATGCGTTATCCGTTATGCGTTATGCGTTATGCGTTATGCGATATGCGTTATGCGTTATGCGTTATGCGTTATGCGTTATGCGTTATGCGTTATGCGTTATGCGTTATGCGTTATGCGATATGCGTTATGCGTTATGCGTTATGCGTTATGCGTTATGCGTTATGCGTTATGCGTTATGCGTTATGCGTTATGCGTTATGCGTTATGCGTTATGCGTTATGCGTTATGCGTTATGCGTTATGCGTTATGCGTTATGCGTTATGCGTTATGAGTAATGCGTGATCCGTTATGCGTTATGCGTTATGCGTTATACGTTATGTGTTATGCGTTGTGCGTTATTCGCTATGCGTTATGCGTTTTGCGTTATGCGTTATGCGTTATGCGTTATGCGTTATGCGGTATGCGTTATGCGTTATGCGTTATGCGTTATGCGTTATGCGTTATGCGTTATGCGTGATCCGTTATGCGTTATGCGTTATGAGTAATGCGTGATCCGTTATGCGTTATGCGTTGTGCGTTATGCGTTATGCGTTATGCATTATGCGTTATGCGTTATGCTTTATGCGTTATGCGTTATAAGTAATGCGTGATCCGTTATGTGTTATGCGTTATGCGTTATGCGTTATGTGTTATCCGTTGTGCGTTATCCGCTATGCGTTATGCGTTTTGCGTTATGCGTTATGCGTTATGCGTTATGCGTTATGCGTTATGCTTTATGCGTTATGCGTTATGCGTTGTGCGTTATGCGTTATGCGTTATAGGTTATGCGTTATGTGTCATGCGTTATGCGTTATGCGTTATGCGTTATGCGTTATGCTTTATGCTTTATGCGTTATGATTTATAAGTAATGCGTGATCCGTTATGTGTTATGCGTTATGCGTTATGCGTTATGCGTTTTGCGTTATGCCTTATGCGTTATGCGATATGCGTTATGCGTTATGCGTTATGCGTTATGCGTTATGCGTTATGCGTTATGCGTTATGAGAAATGCGTGATCCGTTATGCGTTATGCGTTATGCGTTATGCGTTATGCGTTATGCGTTATGGGTTATGCGTTATGTGTTATGCGTTATGCGTTATGCGTTATGCGTTATGCGTTATGCGTTATGCGTTATGCGTTATGCGTTATGCGTTATGCGTTATGCGTTATGCGTTATGCGTTATGTGTTATCCGTTATGAGTTATGAGTAATGCGTGATCCGTTATGCGTTATGCGTTATGAGTAATGCGTGATCCCTTATGCGTTATGCGTTATGAGCAATGCTTGATCCGTTACGTGTTATGCGTTATGTGTTATGCGTTATGGGTTATGCGTTATGTGTTATGAGTTATGCGTTATGCGTTATGCGTTATGCGTTATGCGTTATGCGTTATGCGTTATGGGTTATGAGTAATGCGTGATCCGTTATGCGTTATGCTTTATGCGTTATGAGTTACGCGTAATGCGTTATGCGTTATGCGTTATGGGTTATGCGTTATGTGTTATGAGTTATGCGTTATGCGTTATGCGTTATGCGTTATGCGTTATGGGTTATGAGTAATGCGTGATCCGTTATGCGTTATGCTTTGTGCGTTATGAGTTACGCGTAATGCGTTATGCGTTATGCGTTATGGGTTATGCGTTATGTGTTCTGAGTTATGTGTTATGCGTTATGCGTTATGCGTTATGCGTTATGGGTTATCCGTTATGCGTTATCCGTTATGAGTTTTGCGTTATGCGTTATGCGTTATGCGTTATGCGTTATGCGTGATCCGTTATGCGTTATGCGTTATGCGTTATGCGTTATGTGTTATGCGTTGTGCGTTATCCGCTATGCGTTATGCGTTTTGCGTTATGCGTTATGCGTTATGCGTTGTGCGTTATGCGTTATGCGTTATGCGTTATAGGTTATGCGTTATGTGTCATGCGTTATGCGTTATGCGTTATGCGTTATGCGTTATGCGTTATGCGTTATGCATTATGCGTTATGCGTTATGCTTTATGCGTTATGCGTTATAAGTAATGCGTGATCCGTTATGTGTTATGCGTTATGCGTTATGCGTTATGTGTTATGCGTTGTGCGTTATCCGCTATGCGTTATGCGTTTTGCGTTATGCGTTATGCGTTATGCGTTGTGCGTTATGCGTTATGCGTTATAGGTTATGCGTTATCCGTTATGCGTTATGCGTTATGCGTTATGCGTTAAGCGTTATGCGTTATGCGTTATGCGTTATGCGTTATGCGTAATGAGAAATGCGTGATCCGTTATGCGTTATGCGTTATGAGTAATGCGTGATCCGTTATGCGTTATGCGTTATGCGTTATGCGTTATGCGTTATGCGTTATGCGTTGTGCGTTATGCGTTATGCGTTATGCGTTATGCGTTATGCGTTATGCGTTATGCGTGATCCGTTATGCGTTATGCGTTATGAGTAATGCGTGATCCGTTATGCGTTATGCGTTATGCGTTATGCGTTATGGGTTATGCGTTATGTGTTATGCGTTATGCGTTATGCGTTATGCGTTATGCGTTTTGCGTTATGCGTTATGCGTTATGCGTTATGCGTTATTCGTTATGCGTTATGCGTTATGCGTTATGCGTTATGCGTTATGCGTTATGCGTTATGCGTTATGCGTTATGCGTTATGCGTTATGAGAAATGCGTGATCCGTTATGCGTTATGCGTTATGAGTAATGCGTGATCCGTTATGCGTTATGCGTTATGCGTTATGCGTTATGCGTTATGCGTTATGCGTTATGAGTAATGCGTGACCCGTTATGCGTTATGCTTTTTGCGTTATGCGTTATGCGTTATGCGTTATGCGTTATGAGTAATGCGTGATCCGTTATGCGTTATGCGTTATGCGTTATGTTTTATGCGTTGTGCGTTATCCGCTATGCGTTATGCGTTTTGCGTTATGCGTTATGCGTTATGCGTTGTGCGTTATGCGTTATGCGTTATGCGTTATGCGTTATGCGTTATGCGTTATGCGTTATGCGTTATGCGTTATGAGTAATGCGTGATCCGTTATGCGTTATGCGTTATGCGTTATGTTTTATGCGTTGTGCGTTATCCGCTATGCGTTATGCGTTTTGCGTTATGCGTTATGCGTTATGCGTTGTGCGTTATGCGTTATGCGTTATAGGTTATGCGTTATGTGTTATGCGTTATGCGTTATGCGTTATGCGTTATGCGTTATGCGGTATGCGTTATGCGTTATGCTTTATGCTTTATGCGTTATGATTTATAAGTAATGCGTGATCCGTTATGTGTTATGCGTTATGCGTTATGCGTTATGCGTTTTGCGTTATGCCTTATGCGTTATGCGATATGCGTTATGCGTTATGCGTTATGCGTTATGCGTTATGCGTTATGCGTTATGCGTTATGCGTTATGCGTTATGCGTTATGCGTTATGCGTTATGCGTTATGCGTTATGCGTTATGCATTATGCGTTATGCGTTATGCGTTATGCGTTATGCGTTATGCGTTATGCGTTATGCGTTATGCGTTATGCGTTATGCGTTATGAGAAATGCGTGATCCGTTATGCGTTATGCGTTATGCGTTATGCGTTAT
This sequence comes from Lasioglossum morio, assembly GCA_916610235.2. Classification (NCBI taxonomy): domain Eukaryota; kingdom Metazoa; phylum Arthropoda; class Insecta; order Hymenoptera; family Halictidae; genus Lasioglossum; species Lasioglossum morio. The sequence continues at coordinate 1,116,759 of CAKAJA020000239.1, read as the reverse complement.
GCGTTATGCGTTATGGGTTATGCGTTATGTGTTATGCGTTATGCGTTATGCGTTATGCGTTATGCGTTATGCGTTATGCGTTATGCGTTATGCGTTATGCGTTATGCGTTATGCGTTATGCGTTATGTGTTATCCGTTATGAGTTATGAGTAATGCGTGATCCGTTATGCGTTATGCGTTATGAGTAATGCGTGATCCCTTATGCGTTATGCGTTATGAGCAATGCTTGATCCGTTACGTGTTATGCGTTATGTGTTATGCGTTATGGGTTATGCGTTATGTGTTATGAGTTATGCGTTTTGCGTTATGCGTTATGCGTTATGCGTTATGCGTTATGCGTTATGGGTTATGAGTAATGCGTGATCCGTTATGCGTTATGCTTTATGCGTTATGAGTTACGCGTAATGCGTTATGCGTTATGCGTTATGGGTTATGCGTTATGTGTTATGAGTTATGCGTTATGCGTTATGCGTTATGCGTTATGCGTTATGGGTTATGAGTAATGCGTGATCCGTTATGCGTTATGCTTTGTGCGTTATGAGTTACGCGTAATGCGTTATGCGTTATGCGTTATGGGTTATGCGTTATGTGTTCTGAGTTATGTGTTATGCGTTATGCGTTATGCGTTATGCGTTATGGGTTATCCGTTATGCGTTATCCGTTATGAGTTTTGCGTTATGCGTTATGCGTTATGCGTTATGCGTGATCCGTTATGCGTTATGCGTTATGCGTTATGCGTTATGTGTTATGCGTTGTGCGTTATCCGCTATGCGTTATGCGTTTTGCGTTATGCGTTATGCGTTATGCGTTGTGCGTTATGCGTTATGCGTTATGCGTTATAGGTTATGCGTTATGTGTCATGCGTTATGCGTTATGCGTTATGCGTTATGCGTTATGCGTTATGCGTTATGCATTATGCGTTATGCGTTATGCTTTATGCGTTATGCGTTATAAGTAATGCGTGATCCGTTATGTGTTATGCGTTATGCGTTATGCGTTATGTGTTATGCGTTGTGCGTTATCCGCTATGCGTTATGCGTTTTGCGTTATGCGTTATGCGTTATGCGTTGTGCGTTTTGCGTTATGCGTTATATGTTATGCGTTATCCGTTATGCGTTATGCGTTATGCGTTATGCGTTAAGCGTTATGCGTTATGCGTTATGCGTTATGCGTTATGCGTAATGAGAAATGCGTGATCCGTTATGCGTTATGCGTTATGAGTAATGCGTGATCCGTTATGCGTTATGCGTTATGCGTTATGCGTTATGCGTTATGCGTTATGCGTTATGCGTTGTGCGTTATGCGTTATGCGTTATGCGTTATGCGTTATGCGTTATGCGTTATGCGTGATCCGTTATGCGTTATGCGTTATGAGTAATGCGTGATCCGTTATGCGTTATGCGTTATGCGTTATGCGTTATGGGTTATGCGTTATGTGTTATGCGTTATGCGTTATGCGTTATGCGTTATGCGTTTTGCGTTATGCGTTATGCGTTATGCGTTATGCGTTATTCGTTATGCGTTATGCGTTATGCGTTATGCGTTATGCGTTATGCGTTATGCGTTATGCGTTATGCGTTATGCGTTATGCGTTATGAGAAATGCGTTATGCGTTTTGCGTTATGCGTTATGCGTTATGCGTTGTGCGTTATGCGTTATGCGTTATGCGTTATGCGTTATGGGTTATGCGTTATGTGTTATGCGTTATGCGTTATGCGTTATGCATTATGCGTTATGCGTTATGCGTTATGCGTTATGCGTTATGCGTTATGCGTTATGCGATATGCGTTATGCGTTATGCGTTATGCGTTATGCGTTATGCGTTATGCGTTATGCGTTATGAGTAATGCGTGATCCGTTATGCGTTATGCGTTATGCGTTATGTTTTATGCGTTGTGCGTTATCCGCTATGCGTTATGCGTTTTGCGTTATGCGTTATGCGTTATGCGTTGTGCCTTATGCGTTATGCGTTATAGGTTATGCGTTATGTGTTATGCGTTATGCGTTATGCGTTATGCGTTATGCATTATGCGTTATGCGTTATGCTTTATGCGATATGCGTTATGAGTAATGCGTGATCCGTTATGTGTTATGCGTTATGCGTTATGCGTTATGCGTTTTGCGTTATGCGTTATGCCTTATGCGTTATGCGTTATGCGTTATGCGTTATGCGTTATGCGTTATGCGTTATGCGTTATGTGTTATGCGTTATGCGTTATGCGTTATGCGTTATGCGTTATGCGTTATGCGTTATGCGATATGCGTTATGCGTTATGCGTTATGCGTTATGCGTTCTGCGTTATGCGTTATGCGTTATGCGTTATGCGTTATGCTTTATGCGTTATGAGTTACGCGTAATGTATTATGCGTTATGCGTTATGGGTTATGCGTTATGTGTTATGAGTTATGCGTTATGCGTTATGCGTTATGCGTTATGCGTTATGGGTTACCGTTATGCGTTATCCGTTATGGGTTTTGCGTTATGCGTTATGCGTTATGCGTTATGCGTTGTGCGTTATGCGTTATGCGTTATGCGTTATAGGTTATGCGTTATGTGTCATGCGTTATGCGTTATGCGTTATGCGTTATGCGGTATGCGTTATGCGTTATGCTTTATGCGTTATGCGTTATAAGTAATGCGTGATCCGTTATGTGTTATGCGTTATGCGTTATGCGTTATGCGTTTTGCGTTATGCGTTATGCCTTATGCGTTATGCGTTATGCGTTATGAGTTATGCGTTATGCGTTATGCGTTTTGCGTTATGCGTTATGCCTTATGCGTTATGCGTTATGCGTTATGCGTTATGCGTTATGCGTTATGCGTTATGCGTTATGTGTTATGCGTTATGCGTTATGCGTTATGCGTTATGCGTTATGCGTTATGCGTTATGCGTTATGCGTTCTGCGTTATGCGTTATGCGTTATTCGTTATGCGTTATGCTTTATGCGTTATGAGTTACGCGTAATGTGTTATGCGTTATGCGTTATGGGTTATGCGTTATGTGTTATGAGTTATGCGTTATGCGTTATGCGTTATGCGTTATGCGTTATGGGTTATTCGTTATGCGTTATCCGTTATGGGTTTTGCGTTATGCGTTATGCGTTATGCGTTATGCGTTATGCGTTATGCGTTATGCGTTATGCGTTATGCGTTATGCGTTATGCGTTATGCGTTATGCGTTATGCGTTATGCGTTATGCGTTATGCGTTATGCGTTATGCGTTATGCGTTATGCGTTATGCGTTATGCGTTATGCGTTATGCGTTATGCGTTATGCGTTATGCTTTATGCGTGATCCGTTATGCGTTATGCGTTATGAGTAATGCGTGATCCGTTATGCGTTATGCGTTATGCGTTATGCGTTATGCGTTATGCGTTATGCGTTATGGGTTATGCGTTATGTGTTATGCGTTATGCGTTATGCGTTATGCGTTATGCGTTATGGGTTATGCGTTATGTGTTATGCGTTATGCGTTATGCGTTATGCGTTATGCGTTATGAGTAATGCGTGACCCGTTATGCGTTATGCTTTATGCGTTATGAGTTACGCGTTATGCGTTATGCGCTATGGGTCATGCGTTAAGCGTTATGCGTTATGCGTTATGGGTTATGCGTTATGTGTTATGCGTTATGCGTTATGCGTTATGCGTTATGCGTTATGGGTTATCCGTTATGCGTTATCCGTTATGCGTTATGCGTTATGCGTTATGCGTTATGCGTTATGCGATATGCGTTATGCGATATGCGTTATGCGTTATGCGTTATGCGTTATGCGTTATGCGTTATGCGTTATGCGTTATGCGATATGCGTTATGCGTTATGCGTTATGCGTTATGCGTTATGCGTTATGCGTTATGCGTTATGCGTTATGCGTTATGCGTTATGCGTTATGAGTAATGCGTGATCCGTTATGCGTTATGCGTTATGCGTTGTGCGTTATGCGTTATGCGTTATGCGTTATGCGTTATGCGTTATGCGTTATGCGTTATGCGTTATGCGTTATGCGTTATGCGTTATGCGTTATGCGTTATGCGTTATGCTTTATGCGTTATGCGTTATAAGTAATGCGTGATCCGTTATGCGTTATGCGTTATGCGTTATGCGTTATGTGTTATGCGTTGTGCGTTATTCGCTATGCGTTATGCGTTTTGCGTTATGCGTTATGCGTTATGCGTTGTGCGTTATGCGTTATGCGTTATGCGTTATAGGTTATGCGTTATGTGTCATGCGTTATGCGTTATGCGTTATGCGTTATGCGTTATGCGTTATGCGTTATGCTTTATGCGTTATGCGTTATAAGTAATGCGTGATCCGTTATGTGTTATGCGTTATGCGTTATGCGTTATGCGTTTTGCGTTATGCGTTATGCCTTATGCGTTATGCGTTATGCGTTATGAGTTATGCGTTATGCGTTATGAGTTTTGCGTTATGCGTTATGAGTTGTGCGTTATGCGTTATGCGTTATGCGTTATGCGTTATGCGTTATGCGTTATGCGTTATGCGTTATGCGTTATGCGTTATGCGTTATGCGTTATGCGTTATGCGTTATGAGTAATGCTTGATCCGTTACGCGTTATGCGTTATGCGTTATGCGTTATGGGTTATGCGTTATGTGTTATGCGTTATGCGTTATGCGTTATGCGTTATGCGTTATGCGTTATGCGTTATGGGTTATCCGTTATGCGTTATCCGTTATGCGTTATGCGTTATGCGTTATGCGTTATGCGTTATGCGTTATGCGTTATGCGTTATGCGTTATGAGTAATGCTTGATCCGTTACGCGTTATGCGTTATGCGTTATGCGTTATGGGTTATGCGTTATGTGTTATGCGTTATGCGTTATGCGTTATGCGTTATGCGTTATGCGTTATGCGTTATGGGTTATCCGTTATGCGTTATCCGTTATGCGTTATGCGTTATGCGTTATGTGTTATGCGATATGCGTTATGCGTTATGCGTTATGCGTGATCCGTTATGTGTTATGCGTTATGCGTTATGCGTTATGCGTTATGGGTTATGCGTTATGTGTTATGCGTTATGCGTTATGCGTTATGCGTTATGCGTTATGGGTTATGCGTTATGTGTTATGCGTTATGCGTTATGCGTTATGCGTTATGCGTTATGAGTAATGCGTGACCCGTTATGCGTTATGCTTTATGCGTTATGAGTTACGCGTTATGCGTTATGCGCTATGGGTCATGCGTTATGCGTTATGCGTTATGCGTTATGGGTTATGCGTTATGTGTTATGCGTTATGCGTTATGCGTTATGCGTTATGCGTTATGGGTTATCCGTTATGCGTTATCCGTTATGCGTTATGCGTTATGCGTTATGCGTTATGCGTTATGCGTTATGCGATATGCGTTATGCGTTATGCGTTATGCGTTATGCGTTATGCGTTATGCGTTATGCGTTATGCGTTATGCGTTATGCGATATGCGTTATGCGTTATGCGTTATGCGTTATGCGTTATGCGTTATGCGTTATGCGTTATGCGTTATGCGTTATGCGTTATGCGTTATGCGTTATGCGTTAAGCGTTATGCGTTATGCGTTATGCGTTATGCGTTATGCGTTATGCGTTATGCGTTATGCGTTATGAGTAATGCGTGATCCGTTATGCGTTATGCGTTATGCGTTATGCGTTATGTGTTATGCGTTGTGCGTTATTCGCTATGCGTTATGCGTTTTGCGTTATGCGTTATGCGTTATGCGTTATGCGTTATGCGGTATGCGTTATGCGTTATGCGTTATGCGTTATGCGTTATGCGTTATGCGTTATGCGTGATCCGTTATGCGTTATGCGTTATGAGTAATGCGTGATCCGTTATGCGTTATGCGTTGTGCGTTATGCGTTATGCGTTATGCATTATGCGTTATGCGTTATGCTTTATGCGTTATGCGTTATAAGTAATGCGTGATCCGTTATGTGTTATGCGTTATGCGTTATGCGTTATGTGTTATGCGTTGTGCGTTATGCGTTATGCGTTATGCGTTATGCGTTATGCGTTATGCGTTATGCGTTGTGCGTTATGCGTTATGCGTTATAGGTTATGCGTTATGTGTCATGCGTTATGCGTTATGCGTTATGCGTTATGCGGTATGCGTTATGCGTTATGCTTTATGCGTTATGCGTTATAAGTAATGCGTGATCCGTTATGTGTTATGCGTTATGCGTTATGCGTTATGCGTTTTGCGTTATGCGTTATGCGTTATGCGTTATGCGTTATGCGTTATGAGTTATGCGTTATGCGTTATGAGTTTTGCGTTATGCGTTATGAGTTGTGCGTTATGCGTTATGCGTTATGCGTTATGCGTTATGCGTTATGCGTTATGCGTTATGCGTTATGCGTTATGCGTTATGCGTTATGCGTTATGCGTTATGCGTTATGCGTTATGCGTTATGCGTTATGAGTAATGCTTGATCCGTTACGCGTTATGCGTTATGCGTTATGCGTTATGGGTTATGCGTTATGTGTTATGCGTTATGCGTTATGCGTTATGCGTTATGCGTTATGCGTTATGGGTTATCCGTTATGCGTTATCCGTCATGCGTTATGCGTTATGCGTTATGTGTTATGCGATATGCGTTATGCGTTATGCGTTATGCGTTATGCGTTATGCGTTATGCGTTATGCGATATGCGTTATGCGTTATGCGTTATGCGTTATGCGTTATGCGTTATGCGTTATGCGTTATGCGTTATGCGTTATGCGTTATGCGTTATGCGTTATGCGTTATGCGTTATGCGTTATGCGTTATGGGTTATGCGTTATGTGTTATGCGTTATGCGTTATGCGTTATGCGTTATGCGTTATGGGTTATGCGTTATGTGTTATGCGTTATGCGTTATGCGTTATGCGTTATGCGTTATGCGTTATGGGTTATGCGTTATGTGTTATGCGTTATGCGTTATGCGTTATGCGTTATGCGTTATGGGTTATCCGTTATGCGTTATCCGTTATGCGTTATGCGTTATGCGTTATGGGTTATGCGTTATGTGTTATGCGTTATGCGTTGTGCGTTATGCGTTATGCGTTATGCGTTATAGGTTATGCGTTATGTGTCATGCGTTATGCGTTATGCGTTATGCGTTATGCGGTATGCGTTATGCGTTATGCTTTATGCGTTATGCGTTATAAGTAATGCGTGATCCGTTATGTGTTATGCGTTATGCGTTATGCGTTATTCCTTTTTCGTTATGCGTTATGCCTTATGCGTTATGCGTTATGCGTTATGAGTTATGCGTTATGCGTTATGAGTTTTGCGTTATGCGTTATGAGTTGTGCGTTATGCGTTATGCGATATGGGTCATGCGTTAAGCGTTATGCGTTATGCGTTATGGGTTATGCGTTATGTGTTATGCGTTATGCGTTATGCGTTATGCGTTATGCGTTATGGGTTATCCGTTATGCGTTATCCGTTATGCGTTATGCGTTATGCGTTATGCGTTATGCGTTATGCGATATGCGTTATGCGTTATGCGTTATGCGTTATGCGTTATGCGTTATGCGTTATGCGTTATGCGTTATGCGTTATGCGATATGCGTTATGCGTTATGCGTTATGCGTTATGCGTTATGCGTTATGCGTTATGCGTTATGCGTTATGCGTTATGCGTTATGCGTTATGCGTTATGCGTTATGCGTTATGCGTTATGCGTTATGCGTTATGCGTTATGCGTTATGCGTTATGCGTTATGCGTTATGCGTTATGAGTAATGCGTGATCCGTTATGCGTTATGCGTTATGCGTTATGCGTTATGTGTTATGCGTTGTGCGTTATTCGCTATGCGTTATGCGTTTTGCGTTATGCGTTATGCGTTATGCGTTATGCGTTATGCGGTATGCGTTATGCGTTATGCGTTATGCGTTATGCGTTATGCGTTATGCGTTATGCGTGATCCGTTATGCGTTATGCGTTATGAGTAATGCGTGATCCGTTATGCGTTATGCGTTGTGCGTTATGCGTTATGCGTTATGCATTATGCGTTATGCGTTATGCTTTATGCGTTATGCGTTATAAGTAATGCGTGATCCGTTATGTGTTATGCGTTATCCGTTATGCGTTATGTGTTATGCGTTTTGCGTTATCCGCTATGCGTTATGCGTTTTGCGTTATGCGTTATGCGTTATGCGTTATGCGTTGTGCGTTATGCGTTATGCGTTATAGGTTATGCGTTATGTGTCATGCGTTATGCGTTATGCGTTATGCGTTATGCGGTATGCGTTATGCGTTATGCTTTATGCGTTATGCGTTATAAGTAATGCGTGATCCGTTATGTGTTATGCGTTATGCGTTATGCGTTATGCGTTTTGCGTTATGCGTTATGCCTTATGCGTTATGCGTTATGCGTTATGAGTTATGCGTTATGCGTTATGAGTTTTGCGTTATGCGTTATGAGTTGTGCGTTATGCGTTATGCGTTATGCGTTATGCGTTATGCGTTATGCGTTATGCGTTATGCGTTATGCGTTATGCGTTATGCGTTATGCGTTATGCGTTATGCGTTATGCGTTATGAGTAATGCTTGATCCGTTACGCGTTATGCGTTATGCGTTATGCGTTATGGGTTATGCGTTATGTGTTATGCGTTATGCGTTATGCGTTATGCGTTATGCGTTATGCGTTATGCGTTATGCGTTATGCGTTATGCGTTATGCGTTATGCGTTATGCGTTAAGCGTTATGCGTTATGCGTTATGCGTTATGCGTTATGCGTTATGCGTTATGCGTTATGCGTTATGAGTAATGCGTGATCCGTTATGCGTTATGCGTTATGCGTTATGCGTTATGTGTTATGCGTTGTGCGTTATTCGCTATGCGTTATGCGTTTTGCGTTATGCGTTATGCGTTGTGCGTTATGCGTTATGCGTTATGCGTTATGCGTTATGCGTTATGCGTTATGCGTTATGCGTTATGCGTTATGCGTTATGGGTTATGCGTTATGTGTTATGCGTTATGCGTTATGCGTTATGCGTTATGCGTTATGCGTTATGGGTTATGCGTTATGTGTTATGCGTTATGCGTTATGCGTTATGCGTTATGCGTTATGCGTTATGGGTTATGCGTTATGTGTTATGCGTTATGCGTTATGCGTTATGCGTTATGCGTTATGGGTTATCCGTTATGCGTTATCCGTTATGCGTTATGCGTTATGCGTTATGGGTTATGCGTTATGTGTTATGCGTTATGCGTTGTGCGTTATGCGTTATGCGTTATGCGTTATAGGTTATGCGTTATGTGTCATGCGTTATGCGTTATGCGTTATGCGTTATGCGGTATGCGTTATGCGTTATGCTTTATGCGTTATGCGTTATAAGTAATGCGTGATCCGTTATGTGTTATGCGTTATGCGTTATGCGTTATTCCTTTTTCGTTATGCGTTATGCCTTATGCGTTATGCGTTATGCGTTATGAGTTATGCGTTATGCGTTATGAGTTTTGCGTTATGCGTTATGAGTTGTGCGTTATGCGTTATGCGCTATGGTCATGCGTTAAGCGTTATGCGTTATGCGTTATGGGTTATGCGTTATGTGTTATGCGTTATGCGTTATGCGTTATGCGTTATGCGTTATGGGTTATCCGTTATGCGTTATCCGTTATGCGTTATGCGTTATGCGTTATGCGTTATGCGTTATGCGATATGCGTTATGCGTTATGCGTTATGCGTTATGCGTTATGCGTTATGCGTTATGCGTTATGCGTTATGCGTTATGCGATATGCGTTATGCGTTATGCGTTATGCGTTATGCGTTATGCGTTATGCGTTATGCGTTATGCGTTATGCGTTATGCGTTATGCGTTATGCGTTATGCGTTATGCGTTATGCGTTATGCGTTATGCGTTATGCGTTATGCGTTATGCGTTATGCGTTATGCGTTATGAGTAATGCGTGATCCGTTATGCGTTATGCGTTATGCGTTATGCGTTATGTGTTATGCGTTGTGCGTTATTCGCTATGCGTTATGCGTTTTGCGTTATGCGTTATGCGTTATGCGTTATGCGTTATGCGGTATGCGTTATGCGTTATGCGTTATGCGTTATGCGTTATGCGTTATGCGTTATGCGTGATCCGTTATGCGTTGTGCGTTATGAGTAATGCGTGATCCGTTATGCGTTATGCGTTGTGCGTTATGCGTTATGCGTTATGCATTATGCGTTATGCGTTATGCTTTATGCGTTATGCGTTATAAGTAATGCGTGATCCGTTATGTGTTATGCGTTATCCGTTATGCGTTATGTGTTATGCGTTGTGCGTTATCCGCTATGCGTTATGCGTTTTGCGTTATGCGTAATGCGTTATGCGTTATGCGTTGTGCGTTATGCGTTATGCGTTATAGGTTATGCGTTATGTGTCATGCGTTATGCGTTATGCGTTATGCGTTATGCGGTATGCGTTATGCGTTATGCTTTATGCGTTATGCGTTATAAGTAATGCGTGATCCGTTATGTGTTATGCGTTATGCGTTATGCGTTATGCGTTTTGCGTTATGCGTTATGCCTTATGCGTTAGGCGTTATGCGTTATGAGTTATGCGTTATGCGTTATGAGTTTTGCGTTATGCGTTATGAGTTGTGCGTTATGCGTTATGCGTTATGCGTTATGCGTTATGCGTTATGCGTTATGCGTTATGCGTTATGCGTTATGCGTTATGCGTTATGCGTTATGCGTTATGCGTTATGCGTTATGCGTTATGCGTTATGAGTAATGCTTGATCCGTTACGCGTTATGCGTTATGCGTTATGCGTTATGGGTTATGCGTTATGTGTTATGCGTTATGCGTTATGCGTTATGCGTTATGCGTTATGCGTTATGCGTTATGGGTTATCCGTTATGCGTTATCCGTCATGCGTTATGCGTTATGCGTTATGTGTTATGCGATATGCGTTATGCGTTATGCGTTATGCGTTATGCGTTATGCGTTATGCGTTATGCGATATGCGTTATGCGTTATGCGTTATGCGTTATGCGTTATGCGTTATGCGTTATGCGTTATGCGTTATGCGTTATGCGTTATGCGTTATGCGTTATGCGTTATGCGTTATGCGTTATGCGTTATGCGTTATGCGTTATGCGTTATGCGTTATGCGTTATGAGTAATGCGTGATCCGTTATGCGTTATGCGTTATGCGTTATGCGTTATGTGTTATGCGTTGTGCGTTATCCGCTATGCGTTATGCGTTTTGCGTTATGCGTTATGCGTTATGCGTTGTGCGTTATGCGTTATGCGTTATGCGTTATAGGTTATGCGTTATGTGTCATGCGTTATGCGTTATGCGTTATGCGTTATGCGTTATGCGTTATGCGTTATGCATTATGCGTTATGCGTTATGCTTTATGCGTTATGCGTTATAAGTAATGCGTGATCCGTTATGTGTTATGCGTTATGCGTTATGCGTTATGTGTTATGCGTTGTGCGTTATCCGCTATGCGTTATGCGTTATGCGTTATGCGTTATGCGTTATGCGTTATGCGTTATGCGTTATGCGTTATGCGTTATGCGTTATGCGTTATGCGTTATGCGTTATGCGTTATGCGTTATGCGTTATGCGTTATGCGTTATGCGTTATGCGTTATGCGTTATGCGTTATGCGTTATGCGTTATGAGTAATGCGTGATCCGTTATGCGTTATGCGTTATGCGTTATGCGTTATGTGTTATGCGTTGTGCGTTATTCGCTATGCGTTATGCGTTTTGCGTTATGCGTTATGCGTTATGCGTTATGCGTTATGCGTTATGCGGTATGCGTTATGCGTTATGCGTTATGCGTTATGCGTTATGCGTTATGCGTTATGCGTGATCCGTTATGCGTTATGCGTTATGAGTAATGCGTGATCCGTTATGCGTTATGCGTTGTGCGTTATGCGTTATGCGTTATGCATTATGCGTTATGCGTTATGCTTTATGCGTTATGCGTTATAAGTAATGCGTGATCCGTTATGTGTTATGCGTTATGCGTTATCCGTTATGTGTTATGCGTTGTGCGTTATCCGCTATGCGTTATGCGTTTTGCGTTATGCGTTATGCGTTATGCGTTGTGCGTTATGCGTTATGCGTTATAGGTTATGCGTTATGTGTCATGCGTTATGCGTTATGCGTTATGCGTTATGCGGTATGCGTTATGCGTTATGCTTTATGCGTTATGCGTTATAAGTAATGCGTGATCCGTTATGTGTTATGCGTTATGCGTTATGCGTTTTGCGTTATGCGTTATGCCTTATGCGTTATGCGTTATGCGTTATGAGTTATGCGTTATGCGTTATGAGTTTTGCGTTATGCGTTATGAGTTGTGCGTTATGCGTTATGCGTTATGCGTTATGCGTTATGCGTTATGCGTTATGCGTTATGCGTTATGCGTTATGCGTTATGCGTTATGCGTTATGCGTTATGCGTTATGCGTTATGCGTTATGCGTTATGAGTAATGCTTGATCCGTTACGCGTTATGCGTTATGCGTTATGCGTTATGGGTTATGCGTTATGTGTTATGCGTTATGCGTTATGCGTTATGCGTTATGCGTTATGGGTTATCCGTTATGCGTTATCCGTCATGCGTTATGCGTTATGCGTTATGTGTTATGCGATATGCGTTATGCGTTATGCGTTATGCGTTATGCGTTATGCGTTATGCGTTATGCGATATGCGTTATGCGTTATGCGTTATGCGTTATGCGTTATGCGTTATGCGTTATGCGTTATGCGTTATGCGTTATGCGTTATGCGTTATGCGTTATGCGTTATGCGTTATGCGTTATGCGTTATGCGTTATGCGTTATGCGTTATGCGTTATGCGTTATGCGTTATGCGTTATGCGTTATGCGTTATGAGTAATGCGTGATCCGTTATGCGTTATGCGTTATGCGTTATGCGTTATGTGTTATGCGTTGTGCGTTATCCGCTATGCGTTATGCGTTTTGCGTTATGCGTTATGCGTTATGCGTTGTGCGTTATGCGTTATGCGTTATGCGTTATAGGTTATGCGTTATGTGTCATGCGTTATGCGTTATGCGTTATGCGTTATGCGTTATGCGTTATGCATTATGCGTTATGCGTTATGCTTTATGCGTTATGCGTTATAAGTAATGCGTGATCCGTTATGTGTTATGCGTTATGCGTTATGCGTTATGTGTTATGCGTTGTGCGTTATCCGCTATGCGTTATGCGTTTTGCGTTATGCGTTATGCGTTATGCGTTGTGCGTTATGCGTTATGCGTTATAGGTTATGCGTTATGTGTCATGCGTTATGCGTTATGCGTTATGCGTTATGCGGTATGCGTTATGCGTTATGCTTTATGCTTTATGCGTTATGATTTATAAGTAATGCGTGATCCGTTATGTGTTATGCGTTATGCGTTATGCGTTATGCGTTTTGCGTTATGCCTTATGCGTTATGCGATATGCGTTATGCGTTATGCGTTATGCGTTATGCGTTATGCGTTATGCGTTATGCGTTATGCGTTATGCGTTATGCGTTATGCGTTATGCGTTATGCGTTATGCATTATGCGTTATGCGTTATGCGTTATGCGTTATGCGTTATGCGTTATGCGTTATGCGTTATGCGTTATGCGTTATGAGAAATGCGTGATCCGTTATGCGTTATGCGTTATGCGTTATGCGTTATGCGTTATGGGTTATGCGTTATGTGTTATGCGTTATGCGTTATGCGTTATGCGTTATGCGTTATGCGTTATGCGTTATGCGTTATGCGTTATGCGTTATGCGTTATGCGTTATGCGTTATGCGTTATGTGTTATCCGTTATGAGTTATGAGTAATGCGTGATCCGTTATGCGTTATGCGTTATGAGTAATGCGTGATTCCTTATGCGTTATGCGTTATGAGCAATGCTTGATCCGTTACGTGTTATGCGTTATGTGTTATGCGTTATGGGTTATGCGTTATGTGTTATGAGTTATGCGTTATGCGTTATGCGTTATGCGTTATGCGTTATGCGTTATGGGTTATGAGTAATGCGTGATCCGTTATGCGTTATGCTTTATGCGTTATGAGTTACGCGTAATGCGTTATGCGTTATGCGTTATGGGTTATGCGTTATGTGTTATGAGTTATGCGTTATGCGTTATGCGTTATGCGTTATGCGTTATGCGTTATGCGTTATGCGTTATGCGTTATGCGTTATGCGTTTTGCGTTATGCGTTATGCGTTATGCGTTATGCGTTATTCGTTATGCGTTATGCGTTATGCGTTATGCGTTATGCGTTATGCGTTATGCGTTATGCGTTATGCGTTATGCGTTATGCGTTATGCGTTATGCGTTATGAGAAATGCGTGATCCGTTATGCGTTATGCGTTATGAGTAATGCGTGATCCGTTATGCGTTATGCGTTATGCGTTATGCGTTATGCGTTATGCGTTATGAGTAATGCGTGACCCGTTATGCGTTATGCTTTTTGCGTTATGCGTTATGCGTTATGCGTTATGCGTTATGAGTAATGCGTGATCCGTTATGCGTTATGCGTTATGCGTTATGTTTTATGCGTTGTGCGTTATCCGCTATGCGTTATGCGTTTTGCGTTATGCGTTATGCGTTATGCGTTGTGCGTTATGCGTTATGCGTTATGCGTTATGCGTTATGGGTTATGCGTTATGTGTTATGCGTTATGCGTTATGCGTTATGCGTTATGGGTTATCCGTTATGCGTTATCCGTTATGCGTTATGCGTTATGCGTTATGCGATATGCGTTATGCATTATGCGTTATGCGTTATGCGTTATGCGTTATGCGTTATGCGTTATGCGTTATGCGTTATGCGTTATGCGTTATGCGTTATGCGTTATGCGTTATGCGTTATGCGTTATGCGTTATGCGTTATGAGTAATGCGTGATCCGTTATGCGTTATGCGTTATGCGTTATGTTTTATGCGTTGTGCGTTATCCGCTATGCGTTATGCGTTTTGCGTTATGCGTTATGCGTTATGCGTTGTGCGTTATGCGTTATGCGTTATAGGTTATGCGTTATGTGTTATGCGTTATGCGTTATGCGTTATGCGTTATGCATTATGCGTTATGCGTTATGCTTTATGCGATATGCGTTATGAGTAATGCGTGATCCGTTATGTGTTATGCGTTATGCGTTATGCGTTATGCGTTTTGCGTTATGCGTTATGCCTTATGCGTTATGCGTTATGCGTTATGCATTATGCGTTATGCGTTATGCGTTATGCGTTATGCGTTATGCGTTATGCGTTCTGCGTTATGCGTTATGCGTTATGCGTTATGCGTTATGCTTTATGCGTTATGAGTTACGCGTAATGTATTATGCGTTATGCGTTATGGGTTATGCGTTATGTGTTATGAGTTATGCGTTATGCGTTATGCGTTATGCGTTATGCGTTATGGGTTACCGTTATGCGTTATCCGTTATGGGTTTTGCGTTATGCGTTATGCGTTATGCGTTATGCGTTATGCGTTATGCGTTATGCGTTATGCGTTATGCGTTATGCGTTATGCGTTATGCGTTATGCGTTATGCGTTATGCGTTATGCGTTATGCGTTATGCGTTATGCGTTATGCGTTATGCGTTATGCGTTATGCTTTATGCGTGATCCGTTATGCGTTATGCGTTATGCGTTATGCGTTATGCGTTATGCGTTATGGGTTATGCGTTATGAGTAATGCTTGATCCGTTACGCGTTATGCGTTATGCGTTATGCGTTATGCGTTATGCGTTATGCGTTATGCGTTATGCGTTATGCGTTATGCGTTATGCGTTATGCGTTATGAGTAATGCGTGATCCGTTATGCGTTATGCGTTATGCGTTAAGTGTTATGCGTTGTGCGTTATCCGCTATGCGTTATGCGTTTTGCGTTATGCGTTATGCGTTATGCGTTGTGCGTTATGCGTTATGCGTTATAGGTTATGCGTTATGTGTTATGCGTTATGCGTTATGCGTTATGCGTTATGCGTTATGCGTTATGCGTTATGCGTTATGAGTAATGCTTGATCCGTTACGCGTTATGCGTTATGCGTTATGCGTTATGGGTTATGCGTTATGTGTTATGCGTTATGCGTTATGCGTTATGCGTTATGCGTTATGCGTTATGGGTTATCCGTTATGCGTTATCCGTCATGCGTTATGCGTTATGCGTTATGTGTTATGCGATATGCGTTATGCGTTATGCGTTATGCGTTATGCGTTATGCGTTATGCGTTATGCGTTATGCGATATGCGTTATGCGTTATGCGTTATGCGTTATGCGTTATGCGTTATGCGTTATGCGTTATGCGTTATGCGTTATGCGTTATGCGTTATGCGTTATGCGTTATGCGTTATGCGTTATGCGTTATGCGTTATGCGTTATGCGTTATGCGTTATGCGTTATGCGTTATGCGTTATGAGTAATGCGTGATCCGTTATGCGTTATGCGTTATGCGTTATGCGTTATGTGTTATGCGTTGTGCGTTATCCGCTATGCGTTATGCGTTTTGCGTTATGCGTTATGCGTTATGCGTTGTGCGTTATGCGTTATGCGTTATGCGTTATAGGTTATGCGTTATGTGTCATGCGTTATGCGTTATGCGTTATGCGTTATGCGTTATGCGTTATGCATTATGCGTTATGCGTTATGCTTAATGCGTTATGCGTTATAAGTAATGCGTGATCCGTTATGTGTTATGCGTTATGCGTTATGCGTTATGCGTTATGCGTTATGCGTTATGCGTTATGCGTTATGCGTTATGCGTTATGCGTTATGCGTTATGCGTTATGCGTTATGAGTAATGCGTGATCCGTTATGCGTTATGCGTTATGCGTTATGTTTTATGCGTTGTGCGTTATCCGCTATGCGTTATGCGTTTTGCGTTATGCGTTATGCGTTATGCGTTGTGCGTTATGCGTTATGCGTTATAGGTTATGCGTTATGTGTTATGCGTTATGCGTTATGCGTTATGCGTTATGCATTATGCGTTATGCGTTATGCTTTATGCGATATGCGTTATGAGTAATGCGTGATCCGTTATGTGTTATGCGTTATGCGTTATGCGTTATGCGTTTTGCGTTATGCGTTATGCCTTATGCGTTATGCGTTATGCGTTATGCGTTATGCGTTATGCGTTATGCGTTATGCGTTATGCGTTATGTGTTATGCGTTATGCGTTATGCGTTATGCGTTATGCGTTATGCGTTATGCGTTATGCGATATGCGTTATGCGTTATGCGTTATGCGTTATGCGTTCTGCGTTATGCGTTATGCGTTATGCGTTATGCGTTATGCTTTATGCGTTATGAGTTACGCGTAATGTATTATGCGTTATGCGTTATGGGTTATGCGTTATGTGTTATGAGTTATGCGTTATGCGTTATGCGTTATGCGTTATGCGTTATGGGTTACCGTTATGCGTTATCCGTTATGGGTTTTGCGTTATGCGTTATGCGTTATGCGTTATGCGTTATGCGTTATGCGTTATGCGTTATGCGTTATGCGTTATGCGTTATGCGTTATGCGTTATGCGTTATGCGTTATGCGTTATGCGTTATGCGTTATGCGTTATGCGTTATGCGTTATGCGTTATGCGTTATGCGTTATGCTTTATGCGTGATCCGTTATGCGTTATGCGTTATGAGTAATGCGTGATCCGTTATGCGTTATGCGTTATGCGTTATGCGTTATGCGTTATGCGTTATGCGTTATGCGTTATGGGTTATGCGTTATGTGTTATGCGTTATGCGTTATGCGTTATGCGTTATGCGTTATGCGTTATGCGTTATGCGTTATGCGTTATGCGTTATGCGTTATGGGTTATGCGTTATGAGTAATGCTTGATCCGTTACGCGTTATGCGTTATGCGTTATGCGTTATGCGTTATGCGTTATGCGTTATGCGTTATGCGTTATGCGTTATGCGTTATGCGTTATGCGTTATGCGTTATGAGTAATGCGTGATCCGTTATGCGTTATGCGTTATGCGTTAAGTGTTATGCGTTGTGCGTTATCCGCTATGCGTTATGCGTTTTGCGTTATGCGTTATGCGTTATGCGTTGTGCGTTATGCGTTATGCGTTATAGGTTATGCGTTATGTGTTATGCGTTATGCGTTATGCGTTATGCGTTATGCGTTATGCGTTATGCGTTATGCGTTATGCGTTATGCGTTATGCGTTATGAGTAATGCTTGATCCGTTACGCGTTATGCGTTATGCGTTATGCGTTATGGGTTATGCGTTATGTGTTATGCGTTATGCGTTATGCGTTATGCGTTATGCGTTATGCGTTATGGGTTATCCGTTATGCGTTATCCGTCATGCGTTATGCGTTATGCGTTATGTGTTATGCGATATGCGTTATGCGTTATGCGTTATGCGTTATGCGTTATGCGTTATGCGTTATGCGATATGCGTTATGCGTTATGCGTTATGCGTTATGCGTTATGCGTTATGCGTTATGCGTTATGCGTTATGCGTTATGCGTTATGCGTTATGCGTTATGCGTTATGCGTTATGCGTTATGCGTTATGCGTTATGCGTTATGCGTTATGCGTTATGCGTTATGCGTTATGCGTTATGCGTTATGCGTTATGCGTTATGAGTAATGCGTGATCCGTTATGCGTTATGCGTTATGCGTTATGCGTTATGTGTTATGCGTTGTGCGTTATCCGCTATGCGTTATGCGTTTTGCGTTATGCGTTATGCGTTATGCGTTGTGCGTTATGCGTTATGCGTTATGCGTTATAGGTTATGCGTTATGTGTCATGCGTTATGCGTTATGCGTTATGCGTTATGCGTTATGCGTTATGCATTATGCGTTATGCGTTATGCTTTATGCGTTATGCGTTATAAGTAATGCGTGATCCGTTATGTGTTATGCGTTATGCGTTATGCGTTATGTGTTATGCGTTGTGCGTTATCCGCTATGCGTTATGCGTTTTGCGTTATGCGTTATGCGTTATGCGTTGTGCGTTATGCGTTATGCGTTATAGGTTATGCGTTATGTGTCATGCGTTATGCGTTATGCGTTATGCGTTATGCGGTATGCGTTATGCGTTATGCTTTATGCTTTATGCGTTATGATTTATAAGTAATGCGTGATCCGTTATGTGTTATGCGTTATGCGTTATGCGTTTTGCGTTATGCCTTATGCGTTATGCGATATGCGTTATGCGTTATGCGTTATGCGTTATGCGTTATGCGTTATGCGTTATGCGTTATGCGTTATGCGTTATGCGTTATGCGTTATGCGTTATGCGTTATGCATTATGCGTTATGCGTTATGCGTTATGCGTTATGCGTTATGCGTTATGCGTTATGCGTTATGCGTTATGCGTTATGAGAAATGCGTGATCCGTTATGCGTTATGCGTTATGCGTTATGCGTTATGCGTTATGCGTTATGGGTTATGCGTTATGTGTTATGCGTTATGCGTTATGCGTTATGCGTTATGCGTTATGCGTTATGCGTTATGCGTTATGCGTTATGCGTTATGCGTTATGCGTTATGCGTTATGCGTTATGTGTTATCCGTTATGAGTTATGAGTAATGCGTGATCCGTTATGCGTTATGCGTTATGAGTAATGCGTGATCCCTTATGCGTTATGCGTTATGAGCAATGCTTGATCCGTTACGTGTTATGCGTTATGTGTTATGCGTTATGGGTTATGCGTTATGTGTTATGAGTTATGCGTTATGCGTTATGCGTTATGCGTTATGCGTTATGCGTTATGGGTTATGAGTAATGCGTGATCCGTTATGCGTTATGCTTTATGCGTTATGAGTTACGCGTAATGCGTTATGCGTTATGCGTTATGGGTTATGCGTTATGTGTTATGAGTTATGCGTTATGCGTTATGCGTTATGCGTTATGCGTTATGCGTTATGCGTTATGCGTTATGCGTTATGCGTTATGCGTTTTGCGTTATGCGTTATGCGTTATGCGTTATGCGTTATTCGTTATGCGTTATGCGTTATGCGTTATGCGTTATGCGTTATGCGTTATGCGTTATGCGTTATGCGTTATGCGTTATGCGTTATGCGTTATGAGAAATGCGTGATCCGTTATGCGTTATGCGTTATGAGTAATGCGTGATCCGTTATGCGTTATGCGTTATGCGTTATGCGTTATGCGTTATGCGTTATGAGTAATGCGTGATCCGTTATGCGTTATGCTTTTTGCGTTATGCGTTATGCGTTATGCGTTATGCGTTATGAGTAATGCGTGATCCGTTATGCGTTATGCGTTATGCGTTATGTTTTATGCGTTGTGCGTTATCCGCTATGCGTTATGCGTTTTGCGTTATGCGTTATGCGTTATGCGTTGTGCGTTATGCGTTATGCGTTATGCGTTATGCGTTATGGGTTATGCGTTATGTGTTATGCGTTATGCGTTATGCGTTATGCGTTATGGGTTATCCGTTATGCGTTATCCGTTATGCGTTATGCGTTATGCGTTATGCGATATGCGTTATGCATTATGCGTTATGCGTTATGCGTTATGCGTTATGCGTTATGCGTTATGCGTTATGCGTTATGCGTTATGCGTTATGCGTTATGCGTTATGCGTTATGCGTTATGCGTTATGCGTTATGAGTAATGCGTGATCCGTTATGCGTTATGCGTTATGCGTTATGTTTTATGCGTTGTGCGTTATGCGTTATGCTTTATGCGTGATCCGTTATGCGTTATGCGTTATGAGTAATGCGTGATCCGTTATGCGTTATGCGTTATGCGTTATGCGTTATGCGTTATGCGTTATGCGTTATGCGTTATGCTTTATGCGTGATCCGTTATGCGTTATGCGTTATGAGTAATGCGTGATCCGTTATGCGTTATGCGTTATGCGTTATGCGTTATGCGTTATGCGTTATGCGTTATGCGTTATGCGTTATGCTTTATGCGTGATCCGTTATGCGTTATGCGTTATGAGTAATGCGTGATCCGTTATGCGTTATGCGTTATGCGTTATGCGTTATGCGTTATGCGTTATGCGTTATGCGTTATGCGTTATGCGTTATGGGTTATGCGTTATGTGTTATGCGTTATGCGTTATGCGTTATGCGTTATGCGTTATGCGTTATGCGTTATGTGTTATGCGTTATGCGTTATGCGTTATGCGTTATGCGTTATGCGTTATGCGTTATGCGATATGCGTTATGCGTTATGCGTTATGCGTTATGCGTTCTGCGTTATGCGTTATGCGTTATGCGTTATGCGTTATGCTTTATGCGTTATGAGTTACGCGTAATGTATTATGCGTTATGCGTTATGGGTTATGCGTTATGTGTTATGAGTTATGCGTTATGCGTTATGCGTTATGCGTTATGCGTTATGGGTTACCGTTATGCGTTATCCGTTATGGGTTTTGCGTTATGCGTTATGCGTTATGCGTTATGCGTTATGCGTTATGCGTTATGCGTTATGCGTTATGCGTTATGCGTTATGCGTTATGCGTTATGCGTTATGCGTTATGCGTTATGCGTTATGCGTTATGCGTTATGCGTTATGCGTTATGCGTTATGCGTTATGCGTTATGCGTTATGCGTTATGCGTTATGCGTTATGCTTTATGCGTGATCCGTTATGCGTTATGCGTTATGAGTAATGCGTGATCCGTTATGCGTTATGCGTTATGCATTATGCGTTATGCGTTATGCGTTATGCGTTATGCGTTATGCGTTATGGGTTATGCGTTATGTGTTATGCGTTATGCGTTATGCGTTATGCGTTATGCGTTATGCGTTATGCGTTATGCGTTATGGGTTATGCGTTATGAGTAATGCTTGATCCGTTACGCGTTATGCGTTATGCGTTATGCGTTATGCGTTATGCGTTATGCGTTATGCGTTATGCGTTATGCGTTATGCGTTATGCGTTATGCGTTATGCGTTATGCGTTATGAGTAATGCGTGATCCGTTATGCGTTATGCGTTATGCGTTAAGTGTTATGCGTTGTGCGTTATCCGCTATGCGTTATGCGTTTTGCGTTATGCGTTATGCGTTATGCGTTGTGCGTTATGCGTTATGCCTTATAGGTTATGCGTTATGTGTTATGCGTTATGCGTTATGCGTTATGCGTTATGCATTATGCGTTATGCGTTATGCTTGATGCGTTATGCGTTATGAGTAATGCGTGATCCGTTATGTGTTATGCGTTATGCGTTATGCGTTTTGCGTTATGCGTTATGCGTTATGCGTTATGCGTTATGCGTTATGCGTTATGCGTTATGCGTTATGCGTTATGCGTTATGCGTTATGCGTTATGCGTTATGCGTTATGCGTTATGCGTTATGCGTTATGCGTTATGCGTTATGCGTTATGCGTTATGCGTTATGAGTAATGCGTGATCCGTTATGCGTTATGCGTTATGCGTTATGTTTTATGCGTTGTGTGTTATCCGCTATGCGTTATGCGTTTTGCGTTATGCGTTATGCGTTATGCGTTGTGCGTTATGCGTTGTGCGTTATAGGTTATGCGTTATGTGTTATGCGTTATGCGTTATGCGTTATGCGCTATGCATTATGCGTTATGCGTTATGCTTTATGCGTTATGAGTAATGCGTGATCCGTTATGTGTTATGCGTTATGCGTTATGCGTTATGCGTTTTGCGTTATGCGTTATGCGTTATGCGTTATGCGTTATGCGTTATGCGTTATGCGTTATGTGTTATGCGTTATGCGTTATGCGTTATGCGTTATGTGTTATGCGTTGTGCGTTATCCGCTATGCGTTATGCGTTTTGCGTTATGCGTTATGCGTTATGCGTTGTGCGTTATGCGTTATGCGTTATAGGTTATGCGTTATGTGTTATGCGTTATGCGTTATGCGTTATGCGTTATGCATTATGCGTTATGCGTTATGCTTTATGCGTTATGCGTTATGAGTAATGCGTTATCCGTTATGTGTTATGCGTTATGCGTTATGCGTTATGCGTTTTGCGTTATGCGTTATGCGTTATGCGTTATGCGTTATGTGTTATGCGTTATGCGTTATGCGTTATGCGTTATGTGTTATGCGTTGTGCGTTATCCGCTATGCGTTATGCGTTTTGCGAAATGCGTTATGCGTTATGCGTTATGCGGTATGCGTTATGCGTTATGCGTTATGCGTTATGCGTTATGCGTTATGCGTTATGCGTGATCCGTTATGCGTTATGCGTTATGAGTAATGCGTGATCCGTTATGCGTTATGCGTTATGCGTTATGCGTTATGCGTTATGCATTATGCGTTATGCGTTATGCTTTATGCGTTATGCGTTATAAGTAATGCGTGATCCGTTATGTGTTATGCGTTATGCGTTATGCGTTATGTGTTATGCGTTGTGCGTTATCCGCTATGCGTTATGCGTTTTGCGTTATGCGTTATGCGTTATGCGTTATGCGTTGTGCGTTATGCGTTATGCGTTATAGGTTATGCGTTATGTGTCATGCGTTATGCGTTATGCGTTATGCGTTATGCGGTATGCGTTATGCGTTATGCTTTATGCGTTATGCGTTATAAGTAATGCGTGATCCGTTATGTGTTATGCGTTATGCGTTATGCGTTATGCGTTTTGCGTTATGCGTTATGCCTTATGCCTTATGCGTTATGCGTTATGCGTTATGAGTTATGCGTTATGCGTTATGAGTTTTGCGTTATGCGTTATGAGTTGTGCGTTATGCGTTATGCGTTATGCGTTATGCGTTATGCGTTATGCGTTATGCGTTATGCGTTATGCGTTATGCGTTATGCGTTATGCGTTATGCGTTATGAGTAATGCTTGATCCGTTACGCGTTATGCGTTATGCGTTATGCGTTATGCGTTATGCGTTATGGGTTATGCGTTATGTGTTATGCGTTATGCGTTATGCGTTATGCGTTATGCGTTATGCGTTATGCGTTATGGGTTATCCGTTATGCGTTATCCGTTATGCGTTATGCGTTATGCGTTATGAATTATGCGATATGCGTTATGCGTTATGCGTTATGCGTGATCCGTTATGTGTTATGCGTTATGCGTTATGCGTTATGCGTTATGGGTTATGCGTTATGTGTTATGCGTTATGCGTTATGCGTTATGCGTTATGCGTTATGGGTTATGCGTTATGTGTTATGCATTATGCGTTATGCGTTATGCTTTATGCGTTATGCGTTATGAGTAATGCGTGATCCGTTATGTGTTATGCGTTATGCGTTATGCGTTATGCGTTTTGCGTTATGCGTTATGCGTTATGCGTTATGCGTTATGCGTTATGCGTTATGCGTTATGTGTTATGCGTTATGCGTTATGCGTTATGCGTTATGTGTTATGCGTTGTGCGTTATCCGCTATGCGTTATGCGTTTTGCGTTATGCGTTATGCGTTATGCGTTGTGCGTTATGCGTTATGCGTTATAGGTTATGCGTTATGTGTTATGCGTTATGCGTTATGCGTTATGCGTTATGCATTATGCGTTATGCGTTATGCTTTATGCGTTATGCGTTATGAGTAATGCGTGATCCGTTATGTGTTATGCGTTATGCGTTATGCGTTATGCGTTTTGCGTTATGCGTTATGCGTTATGCGTTATGCGTTATGTGTTATGCGTTATGCGTTATGCGTTATGCGTTATGTGTTATGCGTTGTGCGTTATCCGCTATGCGTTATGCGTTTTGCGTTATGCGTTATGCGTTATGCGTTATGCGTTATGCGGTATGCGTTATGCGTTATGCGTTATGCGTTATGCGTTATGCGTTATGCGTTATGCGTGATCCGTTATGCGTTATGCGTTATGAGTAATGCGTGATCCGTTATGCGTTATGCGTTATGCGTTATGCGTTATGCGTTATGCATTATGCGTTATGCGTTATGCTTTATGCGTTATGCGTTATAAGTAATGCGTGATCCGTTATGTTTTATGCGTTATGCGTTATGCGTTATGTGTTATGCGTTGTGCGTTATCCGCTATGCGTTATGCGTTTTGCGTTATGCGTTATGCGTTATGCGTTGTGCGTTATGCGTTATGCGTTATAGGTTATGCGTTATGTGTCATGCGTTATGCGTTATGCGTTATGCGTTATGCGGTATGCGTTATGCGTTATGCTTTATGCGTTATGCGTTATAAGTAATGCGTGATCCGTTATGTGTTATGCGTTATGCGTTATGCGTTATGCGTTTTGCGTTATGCGTTATGCCTTATGCGTTATGCGTTATGCGTTATGAGTTATGCGTTATGCGTTATGAGTTTTGCGTTATGCGTTATGAGTTGTGCGTTATGCGTTATGCGTTATGCGTTATGCGTTATGCGTTATGCGTTATGCGTTATGCGTTATGCGTTATGCGTTATGCGTTATGCGTTATGAGTAATGCTTGATCCGTTACGCGTTATGCGTTATGCGTTATGCGTTATGCGTTATGGGTTATGCGTTATGTGTTATGCGTTATGCGTTATGCGTTATGCGTTATGCGTTATGCGTTATGCGTTATGGGTTATCCGTTATGCGTTATCCGTTATGCGTTATGCGTTATGCGTTATGAATTATGCGA
This sequence comes from Lasioglossum morio, assembly GCA_916610235.2. NCBI lineage: Eukaryota > Metazoa > Arthropoda > Insecta > Hymenoptera > Halictidae > Lasioglossum > Lasioglossum morio. The sequence goes on along the minus strand of CAKAJA020000239.1, from coordinate 1,091,315 downwards.
TATGCGTTATGCGTTATGCGTTATGCGTGATCCGTTATGTGTTATGCGTTATGCGTTATGCGTTATGCGTTATGGGTTATGCGTTATGCGTTATGCGTTATGCGTTATGCGTTATGCGTTATGCGTTATGGGTTATGCGTTATGTGTTATGCGTTATGCGTTATGCGTTATGCGTTATGCGTTATGAGTAATGCGTGACCCGTTATGCGTTATGCTTTATGCGTTATGAGTTACGCGTTATGCGTTATGCGCTATGGGTCATGCGTTAAGCGTTATGCGTTATGCGTTATGGGTTATGCGTTATGTGTTATGCGTTATGCGTTATGCGTTATGCGTTATGCGTTATGCGTTATGCGTTATGCGTTATGCGTTATGCGTTATGCATTATGTGTTATGCGTTATGCGTTATGCGTTATGCGTTATGCGATATGCGTTATGCGTTATGCGTTATGCGTTATGCGTTATGCGTTATGCGTTATGCGTTATGCGTTATGCGTTATGCGATATGCGTTATGCGTTATGCGTTATGCGTTATGCGTTATGCGTTATGCGTTATGCGTTATGCGTTATGCGTTATGCGTTATGCGTTATGCGTTATGCGTTATGCGTTATGCGTTATGCGTTATGCGTTATGCGTTATGCGTTATGCGTTATGCGTTATGCGTTATGCGTTATGCGTTATGAGTAATGCGTTATGCGTTATGCGTTATGCGTTATGCGTTATGCGTTATGCGTTATGCGTTATGCGTTATGAGTAATGCGTGATCCGTTATGCGTTATGCGTTATGCGTTATGCGTTATGTGTTATGCGTTGTGCGTTATCCGCTATGCGTTATGCGTTTTGCGTTATGCGTTATGCGTTATGCGTTGTGCGTTATGCGTTATGCGTTATGCGTTATAGGTTATGCGTTATGTGTCATGCGTTATGCGTTATGCGTTATGCGTTATGCGTTATGCGTTATGCGTTATGCATTATGCGTTATGCGTTATGCTTTATGCGTTATGCGTTATAAGTAATGCGTGATCCGTTATGTGTTATGCGTTATGCGTTATGCGTTATGTGTTATGCGTTGTGCGTTATCCGCTATGCGTTATGCGTTTTGCGTTATGCGTTATGCGTTATGCGTTATGCGTTGTGCGTTATGCGTTATGCGTTATAGGTTATGCGTTATGTGTCATGCGTTATGCGTTATGCGTTATGCGTTATGCGGTATGCGTCATGCGTTATGCTTTATGCTTTATGCGTTATGATTTATAAGTAATGCGTGATCCGTTATGTGTTATGCGTTATGCGTTATGCGTTATGCGTTTTGCGTTATGCCTTATGCGTTATGCGATATGCGTTATGCGTTATGCGTTATGCGTTATGCGTTATGCGTTATGCGTTATGCGTTATGCGTTATGCGTTATGCGTTATGCGTTATGCGTTATGCGTTATGCGTTATGCATTATGCGTTATGCGTTATGCGTTATGCGTTATGCGTTATGCGTTATGCGTTATGCGTTATGCGTTATGCGTTATGCGTTATGAGAAATGCGTGATCCGTTATGCGTTATGCGTTATGCGTTATGCGTTATGCGTTATGCGTTATGAGTTATGCGTTATGGGTTATGCGTTATGTGTTATGCGTTATGCGTTATGCGTTATGCGTTATGCGTTATGCGTTATGCGTTATGCGTTATGCGTTATGCGTTATGCGTTATGCGTTATGTGTTATCCGTTATGAGTTATGAGTAATGCGTGATCCGTTATGCGTTATGCGTTATGAGTAATGCGTGATCCCTTATGCGTTATGCGTTATGAGCAATGCTTGATCCGTTACGTGTTATGCGTTATGTGTTATGCGTTATGGGTTATGCGTTATGTGTTATGAGTTATGCGTTATGCGTTATGCGTTATGCGTTATGCGTTATGCGTTATGCGTTATGGGTTATGAGTAATGCGTGATCCGTTATGCGTTATGCTTTATGCGTTATGAGTTACGCGTAATGCGTTATGCGTTATGCGTTATGGGTTATGCGTTATGTGTTATGAGTTATGCGTTATGCGTTATGCGTTATGCGTTATGCGTTATGGGTTATGAGTAATGCGTGATCCGTTATGCGTTATGCTTTGTGCGTTATGAGTTACGCGTAATGCGTTATGCGTTATGCGTTATGGGTTATGCGTTATGTGTTCTGAGTTATGTGTTATGCGTTATGCGTTATGCCTTATGCGTTATGCGATTTGCGTTATGCGTTATGCGTTATGCGTTATGTGTTATGCGTTGTGCGTTATCCGCTGGCGTTATGCGTTTTGCGTTATGCGTTATGCGTTATGCGTTGTGCGTTATGCGTTATGCGTTATAGGTTATGCGTTATGTGTTATGCGTTATGCGTTATGCGTTATGCATTATGCGTTATGCGTTATGCTTTATGCGTTATGCGTTATGAGTAATGCGTGATCCGTTATGTTTTATGCGTTATGCGTTATGCGTTTTGCGTTATGCGTTATGCGTTATGCGTTATGCGTTATGCGTTATGCGTTATGCGTTATGCGTTTTGCGTTATGCGTTATCCGTTATGCGTTATGCGTTATGCGTTATGCGTTAAGCGTTATGCGTTATGCGTTATGCGTTATGCGTTATGCGTAATGAGAAATGCGTGATCCGTTATGCGTTATGCGTTATGAGTAATGCGTGATCCGTTATGCGTTATGCGTTATGCGTTATGCGTTATGCGTTATGCGTTATGCGTTATGCGTTGTGCGTTATGCGTTATGCGTTATGCGTTATGCGTTATGCGTTATGCGTTATGCGTGATCCGTTATGCGTTATGCGTTATGAGTAATGCGTGATCCGTTATGCGTTATGCGTTATGCGTTATGCGTTATGGGTTATGCGTTATGTGTTATGCGTTATGCGTTATGCGTTATGCGTTATGCGTTATGAGTAATGCGTGATCCGTTATGCGTTATGCTTTATGCGTTATGAGTTACGCGTAATGAGTTATGCGCTATGGGTCATGCGTTAAGCGTTATGCGTTATGCGTTATGCGTTATGGGTTATGCGTTATGGGTTATGAGTAATGCGTGATCCGTTATGCGTTATGCTTTATGCTTTATGAGATGGCGTAATGCGTTATGCGCTATGGGTCATGCGTTAAGCGTTATGCGTTATGCGTTATGCGTTATGCGTTATGGGTTTTGCGTTATGTGTTATGAGTTATGCGTTATGCGTTATGCGTTATGCGTTATGCGTTATGGGTTATCCGTTATGCGTTATCCGTTATGAGTTTTGCGTTATGCGTTATGCGTTATGAGTTGTGCGTTATGCGTTATGCGTTATGCGTTATGCGTTATACGTTATGCGTTATGTGTTATGCGTTATGCGTTATGCGTTATGCGTTATGCGTTACGCAATATGCGTTATGCGTTATGCGTTATGCGTTATGCGTTATGCGTTATGCGTTATGCGTGATCCGTTATGCGTTATGCGTTATGAGTAATGCGTGATCCGTTATGCGTTATGCGTTATGCGTTATGCGTTATGCGTTATGCGTTATGGGTTATGCGTTATGTGTTATGCGTTATGCGTTATGCGTTATGCGTTATGCGTTATGCGTTATGGGTTATGAGTAATGCGTGACCCGTTATGCGTTATGCTTTATGCGTTATGAGTTACGCGTAATGCGTTGTGCGTTATCCGCTATGCGTTATGCGTTTTGCGTTATGCGTTATGCGTTATGCGTTGTGCGTTATGCGTTATGCGTTATAGGTTATGCGTTATATGTTATGCGTTATGCGTTATGCGTTATGCATTATGCGTTATGCGTTATGCTTTATGCGTTATGCGTTATGAGTAATGCGTGATCCGTTATGTGTTATGCGGAATGCGTTATGCGTTTTGCGTTATGCGTTATGCGTTATGCGTTATGCGTTATGCGTTATGCGTTATGCGTTATGCGTTATGCGTTATGCGTTATGCGTTATGCGTTATGCGTTATGCGTTATGCGTTATGCGTTATGCGTTATGCGTTATGCGTTATGCGTTATGCGTTATGCGTTATGAGTAATGCGTGATCCGTTATGCGTTATGCGTTATGCGTTATGCGTTGTGCGTTATGCGTTATGCGTTATGCGTTACTGGTTATGCGTTATGCGTTATGAGAAATGCGTGATCCGTTATGCGTTATGCGTTATGCGATTTGCGTTATGCGTTATGCGTTATGCGTTATGCGTTATGCGTTATGCGTTATGCGTTATGCGTTATGGGTTATCCGTTATGCGTTATCCGTTATGCGTTATGCGTTATGCGTTATGCTTTATGCGTTATGCGATATGCGTTATGCGTTATGCGTTATGCGTTATGCGTTATGCGTTATGCGTTATGCGTTATGTGTTATGCGTTGTGCGTTATCCGCTATGCGTTATGCGCTTTGCGTTATGCGTCATGCGTTATGCGTTATGCGTTATGCGTTATGAGTAATGCGTGATCCGTTATGCGTTATGCGTTATGTGTTATGAGTAATGCGTGATCCGTTATGCGTTATGCGTTATGCGTTATGAGTAATCCTGGATCCGTTATGCGTTATGCGTTTTGCGTTATTCGTTATGCGTTGTGCATTATGCGTTATGCGTTATGTGTTATGCGTTATGCGTTATGCGTTATGCGTTATGCGTAATGCGTTATGCGTTATGCGTTATGCCTTATGCGTTATGCGATTTGCGTTATGCGTTATGCGTTATGCGTTATGCGTTATGCGTTATGCGTTATGCGTTATGCGTTATGCGTTATGCGTTATGCGTTATGCGTTATGCGTTATGCGTTATGCGTTATGCGTTATGCGTTATGCGTTATGCGTTATGCGTTATGCGTTATGCGTTATGCGTTATGCGTTATGCGTTATGCGTTATGCGTTATGCGTTATGCGTTATGCGTTATGCGTTATGCGTTATGCGTAATGCGTTATGCGTTATGTGTTAACCCTTATGCGTTATCCGTTATGCGTTGTGCGTTATGCGTTATGCGTTATGAGTTGTGCGTTATGCGTTATGCGTTATGCGTTATGCGTTATGCGATATGCGTTATGCGTTATGCGTTATGCGTTATGCGTTATGTGTTATGCGTTATGCGTTATGCGTTATGCGTTATGCGTTATGCGTTATGCGTTATGCGTTATGCGTTATGCGTTATGCGTTATGCGTTATGCGTTATGCGTTATGCGTTATGCGTTATGCGTTATGCGTTATGCGTTATGCGTTATGCGTTATGCGTTATGCGTTATGCGTTATGCGTTATGCGTTATGCGTTATGCGTTATGCGTTATGCGTTATGCGTTATGCGTAATGCGTTATGCGTTATGTGTTAACCCTTATGCGTTATCCGTTATGCGTTGTGCGTTATGCGTTATGAGTTGTGCGTTATGCGTTATGCGTTATGCGTTATGCGTTATGCGTTATGCGATATGCGTTATGCGTTATGCGTTATGCGTTATGCGTTATGTGTTATGCGTTATGCGTTATGCGTTATGCGTTATGCGTTATGCGTTATGCGTTATGCGTTATGCGTTATGCGTTATGCGTTATGCGTTATGCGTTATGCGTTATGCGTTATGCGTTATGCGTTATGCGTTATGCGTTATGCGTTATGCGTTATGAGTAATGCGCTATGCGTTATGCGTTATGCGTTATGAGTAATGCGTGATCCGTTATGCGTTATGCGTTATGCGTTATGCGTTATGCGTTATGCGTTATGAGTAATGCGTGATCCGTTATGCGTTATGCGTTATGCGTGATCCGTTATGCGTTATGCGCTATGCGTTATGCGTTATGCGTTATGCGTTATGCGTTATGCGTTATGCGTTTTGAGTTATGCGTTATGCGTTATGCGTTATGAGTTATGCGTTATGCGTATTGCGTTATGCGTTATGCGTTATGCGTTATGCGTTATGCGTTATGCGTTATGAGTAATGCGTGATCCGTTATGCGTTATGCGTTATGCGTTATGCGTTATGCGTTATGCGTTATGCGTTATGCGTTATGCGTTATGCGTTATGCGTTATGCGTTATGCGTTATGCGTTATGCGTTATGCGTTATGCGTTATGCGTTATGCGTTATGCGTTATGCGTTATGCGTTATGCGTTATGCGTTATGCGTTATGCGTTATGCGTTATGCGTTATGCGTTATGCGTTATGCGTTATGCGTAATGCGTTATGCGTTATGTGTTAACCCTTATGCGTTATCCGTTATGCGTTGTGCGTTATGCGTTATGAGTTGTGCGTTATGCGTTATGCGTTATGCGTTATGCGTTATGCGTTATGCGATATGCGTTATGCGTTATGCGTTATGCGTTATGCGTTATGTGTTATGCGTTATGCGTTATGCGTTATGCGTTATGCGTTATGCGTTATGCGTTATGCGTTATGCGTTATGCGTTATGCGTTATGCGTTATGCGTTATGCGTTATGCGTTATGCGTTATGCGTTATGCGTTATGCGTTATGAGTAATGCGCTATGCGTTATGCGTTATGCGTTATGAGTAATGCGTGATCCGTTATGCGTTATGCGTTATGCGTTATGCGTTATGCGTTATGCGTTATGAGTAATGCGTGATCCGTTATGCGTTATGCGTTATGCGTGATCCGTTATGCGTTATGCGTTATGCGTTATGCGTTATGCGTTATGCGTTATGCGATATGCGTTATGCGTTTTGAGTTATGCGTTATGCGTTATGCGTTATGAGTTATGCGTTATGCGTATTGCGTTATGCGTTATGCGTTATGCGTTATGCGTTATGCGTTATGCGTTATGAGTAATGCGTGATCCGTTATGCGTTATGCGTTATGCGTTATGCGTTATGCGTTATGCGTTATGCGTTATGCGTTATGCGTTATGCGTTATGCGTTATGCGTTATGCGATATGCGTTATGCGTTTTGAGTGATGCGTTATGCGTTATGCGTTATGGGTTGTCCGTTATGCGTTATCCGTTATGCGTTATGCGTTATGCGATATGCGTTATGCGTTATGCGTTATGCGTTATGCGTTATGCGTTATGCGTTATGCGTTATGCGTTCTGCGATATGCGTTATGCGTTATGCGTTATGCGTTATGCGTTATGCGTTATGCGTTATGCGTTATGCGTTATGCGTTATGCGTTATGCGTTATGCGTTATGCGTTATGCGTTATGCGTTATGCGTTCTGCGTTATGCGTTATGCGTTATGCGTTATGCGTTATGCGTTATGCGTTATGCGTTATGCGTTATGCGTTATGCGTTATGCGTTATGCGTTATGCGTTATGCGTTATGCGTTATGAGTAATGCGTGATCCGTTATGCGTTATGCGTTATGCGTTATGTTTTATGCGTTGTGCGTTATCCGCTATGCGTTATGCGTTTTGCGTTATGCGTTATGCGTTATGCGTTATGCGTTATGCGCTATGCGTTATAGGTTATGCGTTATGTGTTATGCGTTATGCGTTATGCGTTATGCGTTATGCATTATGCGTTATGCGTTATGCTTTATGCGTTATGCGTTATGAGTAATGCGTGATCCGTGATGCGCATAACGCATAACGCATAACGCATACCGCATAACGCATAACGCATAACGCATAACGCATAACGCATAACGCATAACGCACAACGCATAACGCATAACACATAACGCATAACGCATAAGGCATAACGCATAACGCAAATCGCATAACGCATAACGCATAACGCATAACACATAACGCATAACCCATAACGCATAACGCATAACGCATAACGCATATCGCATAACGCATAACGCATAACGCATAACGCATAACGCATAACGCATAACGCATAACGCATAACGGATCACGCATTACTCATAACGCATAACGCATAACGGATCACGCATTTCTCATAACGCATAACGCATAACGCATAACGCATAACGCATAACGCATAACGCATAACGCATAACGCATAACGCATAACGCATAACGCATAACGCAGAACGCATAACGCATAACGCATAACGCATAACGCATAACGCATAACGCATAACGCAAAACGCATAACGCATAACGCATAACGCATAACACATAACGGATCACGCATTACTCATAACGCATAACGCATAAAGCATAACGCATAACGCATAATGCATAACGCATAACGCATAACGCATAACGCATAACACATAACGCATAACCTATAACGCATAACGCATAACGCACAACGCATAACGCATAACGCAAAACGCATAACGCATAGCGGATAACGCACAACGCATAACACATAACGCATAACGCATAACGCATAACGCATAACGCATAACGCATAACGCATAACGCATAACGCATAACGCATAACGCATAACGCATAACGCATAACGCATAACGCATAACGCATAACGCATAACGCATAACGCATAACGCATTACGCATAACGCATAACGCATAACGCATAACGCATAACGCATATCGCATAACGCATAAAGCATAACGCATAACGCATAACGCATAACGCATAACCCATAATGCATAACGCATAACGCATAACGCATAATGCATAACGCATAACGCATAACGCATAACGGATCACGCATTACTCATAACGCATAACGCATAACGGATCACGCATAACGCATAACGCATAACGCATAACGCATAACGCATAACGCATAACGCATAACGCATAACGCATAACGGATCACGCATTACTCATAACGCATAACGCATAACGGATCACGCATTTCTCATAACGCATAACGCATAACGCATAACGCATAACGCATAACGCATAACGCATAACGCATAACGGATCACGCATTACTCATAACGCATAACGCATAACGGATCACGCATTTCGCATAACGCATAACGCATAACGCATAACGCATAACGCATAACGCATAACGCATAACGCATAACGCATAACGCATAACGCATAACGCATAACGCATAACGCATAACGCATAACGCATAACGGATCACGCATTACTCATAACGCATAACGCATAACGGATCACGCATTTCGCATAACGCATAACGCATAACGCATAACGCATAACGCATAACGCATAACGCATAACGCATAACGCATAACGCATAACGCATAACGCATAACGCATAACGCATAACGCATAACGCATAACGCATAACGCATAACGCATAACGCATAACGCATAACGCATAACGCATAACGCATAACGCATAACGCATAACGCATAACGCATAACGCATAACGCATAACGCAAAACGCAAAACGCATAACGCATAACGCATAACACATAACGGATCACGCATTACTCATAACGCATAACGCATAAAGCATAACGCATAACGCATAACGCATAATGCATAACGCATAACGCATAACGCATAACGCATAACGCATAACACATAACGCATAACCTATAACGCATAACGCATAACGCACAACGCATAACGCATAACGCATAACGCAAAACGCATAACGCATAGCGGATAACGCACAACGCATAAAACATAACGCATAACGCATAACGCATAACGGATCACGCATTACTCATAACGCATAACGCATAACGCATAACGCATAACGCATAACGCATAACGCTTAACGCATAATGCATAACGCATAACACATAACGGATCACGCATTACTCATAACGCACAAAACATAACGCATAACGCATAACGCATAACGGATCACGCATTACTCATAACGCATAACGCATAACGCATAACGCATAACGCATAACACATAACGCATAACGCATAACACATAACGCATAACCTATAACGCATAACGCACAACGCATAACACATAACGCATAACGCATAACGCATAACGCATAACGGATCAAGCATTACTCATAACGCATAACGCATAACGCATAACGCATAACGCATAACGCATAACGCATAACGCATATCGCATAACGCATAACGCATAACGCATAACGCATAACGCATAACGCATAACGCATAACGCATAACGCATAACGCATAACGCATAACGCATAACGCATAACGCATAACGCATAACGCATAACGCATATCGCATAACGCATAACGCATAACGCATAACGCATAACGCATAACGCATAACGCATAACGGATCACGCATTACTCATAACGCATAACGCATAAAGCATAACGCATAACGCATAATGCATAACGCATAACGCATAACGCATAACGCATAACGCATAACACATAACGCATAACCTATAACGCATAACGCATAACGCACAACGCATAACGCATAACGCATAACGCAAAACGCATAACGCATAGCGGATAACGCACAACGCATAAAACATAACGCATAACGCATAACGCATAACGGATCACGCATTACTCATAACGCATAACGCATAACGCATAACGCATAACGCATAACGCATAACGCATAACGCATAATGCATAACGCATAACGCATAACGGATCACGCATTACTCATAACGCATAAAACATAACGCATAACGCATAACGCATAACGGATCACGCATTACTCATAACGCATAACGCATAACGCATAACGCATAACGCATAACACATAACGCATAACGCATAACACATAACGCATAACCTATAACGCATAACGCACAACGCATAACACATAACGCATAACGCATAACGCATAACGCATAACGGATCAAGCATTACTCATAACGCATAACGCATAACGCATAACGCATAACGCATAACGCATAACGCATAACGCACAACGCATAACGCATAACGCAAAACGCATAACGCATAGCGGATAACGCACAACGCATAACACATAACGCATAATTCATAACGCATAACGCATAACGCATAACGCATAACGCATAACGCATAACGCATAACGCATAACGCATAACGCATAACGCATAACGCATAACGCATAACGCATTACGCATAACGCATAACGCATAACGCATAACGCATAACGCATATCGCATAACGCATAAAGCATAACGCATAACGCATAACGCATAACGCATAACGCATAACGCATAACGCATAACGGATAACCCATAACGCATAACGCATAACGCATATCGCATAACGCATAACGCATAACACATAACGCATAACCCATAACGCATAACGCATAACGCATAACGCATAACGCATAACGCATGACCCATAGCGCATAACGCATTACGCGTAACTCATAACGCAAAAAGCATAACGCATAACGGGTCACGCATTACTCATAACCCATAACGCATAACGCATAACGCATAACGCATAACGCATAACGCATAACACATAACGCATAACCCATAATGCATAACGCATAACGCATAACGCATAATGCATAACGCATAACGCATAACGCATAACGGATCACGCATTACTCATAACGCATAACGCATAACGGATCACGCATAACGCATAACGCATAACGCATAACGCATAACGCATAACGCATAACGCATAACGCATAACGGATCACGCATAACGCATAACGCATAACGCATAACGGATCACGCATTTCTCATAACGCATAACGCATAACGCATAACGCATAACGCATAACGCATAACGCATAACGCATAACGGATCACGCATTACTCATAACGCATAACGCATAACGGATCACGCATTTCGCATAACGCATAACGCATAACGCATAACGCATAACGCATAACGCATAACGCATAACGCATAACGCATAACGCATAACGCATAACGCATAACGCATAACGCATAACGCATAACGCATAACGGATCACGCATTACTCATAACGCATAACGCATAACGGATCACGCATTTCGCATAACGCATAACGCATAACGCATAACGCATAACGCATAACGCATAACGCATAACGCATAACGCATATCGCATAACGCATAACGCATAACGCATAACGCATAACGCATAACGCATAACGCATAACGCATAACGCATAACGCATAACGCATAACGCATAACGCATAACGCATAACGCATAACGCATAACGCATAACGCATAACGCATAACGCATAACGCATAACGCATAACGCATAACGCATAACGCATAACGCATAACGCATAACGGATAACGCATAACGGATAACCCATAACGCATAACGCATAACGCATATCGCATAACGCATAACGCATAACGCATAACGCATAACGCATAACGGATCACGCATTACTCATAACGCATAACGCATAACGCATAACGCATAACGCATAACGCATAACGCATAACGCATAATGCATAACGCATAACACATAACGGATCACGCATTACTCATAACGCATAAAACATAACGCATAACGCATAACGCATAACGGATCACGCATTACTCATAACGCATAACGCATAACGCATAACGCATAACGCATAACACATAACGCATAACGCATAACACATAACGCATAACCTATAACGCATAACGCACAACGCATAACACATAACGCATAACGCATAACGCATAACGCATAACGGATCAAGCATTACTCATAACGCATAACGCATAACGCATAACGCATAACGCATAACGCACAACGCATAACGCATAACGCAAAACGCATAACGCATAGCGGATAACGCACAACGCATAACACATAACGCATAATTCATAACGCATAACGCATAACGCATAACGCATAACGCATAACGCATAACGCATAACGCATAACGCATAACGCATAACGCATAACGCATAACGCATAACGCATTACGCATAACGCATAACGCATAACGCATAACGCATAACGCATATCGCATAACGCATAAAGCATAACGCATAACGCATAACGCATAACGCATAACGCATAACGGATAACGCATAACGGATAACCCATAACGCATAACGCATAACGCATATCGCATAACGCATAACGCATAACACATAACGCATAACGCATAACGCATAACGCATAACGCATAACGCATAACGCTTAACGCATGACCCATAGCGCATAACGCATTACGCGTAACTCATAACGCAAAAAGCATAACGCATAACGGGTCACGCATTACTCATAACCCATAACGCATAACGCATAACGCATAACGCATAACGCATAACGCATAACACATAACGCATAACCCATAATGCATAACGCATAACGCATAACGCATAATGCATAACGCATAACGCATAACGCATAACGGATCACGCATTACTCATAACGCATAACGCATAACGGATCACGCATAACGCATAACGCATAACGCATAACGCATAACGCATAACGCATAACGCATAACGCATAACGGATCACGCATTACTCATAACGCATAACGCATAACGGATCACGCATTTCTCATAACGCATAACGCATAACGCATAACGCATAACGCATAACGCATAACGCATAACGCATAACGGATCACGCATTACTCATAACGCATAACGCATAACGGATCACGCATTTCGCATAACGCATAACGCATAACGCATAACGCATAACGCATAACGCATAACGCATAACGCATAACGCATAACGCATAACGCATAACGCATAACGCATAACGCATAACGCATAACGCATAACGCATAACGGATCACGCATTACTCATAACGCATAACGCATAACGGATCACGCATTTCGCATAACGCATAACGCATAACGCATAACGCATAACGCATAACGCATAACGCATAACGCATAACGCATATCGCATAACGCATAACGCATAACGCATAACGCATAACGCATAACGCATAACGCATAACGCATAACGCATAACGCATAACGCATAACGCATAACGCATAACGCATAACGCATAACGCATAACGCATAACGCATAACGCATAACGCATAACGCATAACGCATAACGCATAACGCATAACGCATAACGCATAACGCATAACGCATAACGCATAACGCATAACGCATAACGCATTACGCATAACGCATAACGCATAACGCATAACGCATAACGCATATCGCATAACGCATAAAGCATAACGCATAACGCATAACGCATAACGCATAACGCATAACGGATAACGCATAACGGATAACCCATAACGCATAACGCATAACGCATATCGCATAACGCATAACGCATAACACATAACGCATAACCCATAACGCATAACGCATAACGCATAACGCATAACGCTTAACGCATGACCCATAGCGCATAACGGATCACGCATTACTCATAACGCATAACGCATAACGCATAACGCATAACGCATAACGCATAACGCTTAACGCATAATGCATAACGCATAACACATAACGGATCACGCATTACTCATAACGCACAAAACATAACGCATAACGCATAACGCATAACGGATCACGCATTACTCATAACGCAAAACGCATAACGCATAACGCATAACGCATAACACATAACGCATAACGCATAACACATAACGCATAACCTATAACGCATAACGCACAACGCATAACACATAACGCATAACGCATAACGCATAACGCATAACGGATCAAGCATTACTCATAACGCATAACGCATAACGCATAACGCATAACGCATAACGCATAACGCATAACGCATATCGCATAACGCATAACGCATAACGCATAACGCATAACGCATAACGCATAACGCATAACGCATAACGCATAACGCATAACGCATAACGCATAACGCATAACGCATAACGCATAACGCATAACGCATAACGCATATCGCATAACGCATAACGCATAACGCATAACGCATAACGCATAACGCATAACGCATAACGGATCACGCATTACTCATAACGCATAACGCATAAAGCATAACGCATAACGCATAATGCATAACGCATAACGCATAACGCATAACGCATAACGCATAACACATAACGCATAACCTATAACGCATAACGCATAACGCACAACGCATAACGCATAACGCATAACGCAAAACGCATAACGCATAGCGGATAACGCACAACGCATAAAACATAACGCATAACGCATAACGCATAACGGATCACGCATTACTCATAACGCATAACGCATAACGCATAACGCATAACGCATAACGCATAACGCATAACGCATAATGCATAACGCATAACACATAACGGATCACGCATTACTCATAACGCATAAAACATAACGCATAACGCATAACGCATAACGGATCACGCATTACTCATAACGCATAACGCATAACGCATAACGCATAACGCATAACACATAACGCATAACGCATAACACATAACGCATAACCTATAACGCATAACGCACAACGCATAACACATAACGCATAACGCATAACGCATAACGCATAACGGATCAAGCATTACTCATAACGCATAACGCATAACGCATAACGCATAACGCATAACGCATAACGCATAACGCACAACGCATAACGCATAACGCAAAACGCATAACGCATAGCGGATAACGCACAACGCATAACACATAACGCATAATTCATAACGCATAACGCATAACGCATAACGCATAACGCATAACGCATAACGCATAACGCATAACGCATAACGCATAACGCATAACGCATAACGCATTACGCATAACGCATAACGCATAACGCATAACGCATAACGCATATCGCATAACGCATAAAGCATAACGCATAACGCATAACGCATAACGCATAACGCATAACGGATAACGCATAACGGATAACCCATAACGCATAACGCATAACGCATATCGCATAACGCATAACGCATAACACATAACGCATAACCCATAACGCATAACGCATAACGCATAACGCATAACGCATAACGGATCACGCATTACTCATAACGCATAACGCATAAAGCATAACGCATAACGCATAATGCATAACGCATAACGCATAACGCATAACGCATAACGCATAACACATAACGCATAACCTATAACGCATAACGCATAACGCACAACGCATAACGCATAACGCAAAACGCATAACGCATAGCGGATAACGCACAACGCATAAAACATAACGCATAACGCATAACGCATAACGGATCACGCATTACTCATAACGCATATCGCATAACGCATAACGCATAACGCATAACGCATAACGCATAACGCATAATGCATAACGCATAACACATAACGGATCACGCATTACTCATAACGCATAAAACATAACGCATAACGCATAACGCATAACGGATCACGCATTACTCATAACGCATAACGCATAACGCATAACGCATAACGCATAACGCATAACACATAACGCATAACGCATAACACATAACGCATAACCTATAACGCATAACGCACAACGCATAACACATAACGCATAACGCATAACGCATAACGCATAACGCATAACGCATAACGCATAACGCATAACGCATAACGCATAACGCATAACGCATAACGCATAACGCATAACGCATAACGCATAACGCATAACGCATAACGCATAACGCATAACGCATAACGCATAACGCATAACGCATAACGCATAACGCATAACGCATAACGCATATCGCATAACGCATAACGCATAACGCATAACGCATAACGCATAACGCATAACGCATAACGCATAACGCATAACGCATATCGCATAACGCATAACGCATAACGCATAACGCATAACGCATAACGGATAACGCATAACGGATAACCCATAACGCATAACGCATAACGCATAACGCATAACGCATAACACATAACGCATAACCCATAACGCATAACGCATAACGCATAACGCTTAACGCATGACCCATAGCGCACAACGCATTACGCGTAACTCATAACGCATAAAGCATAATGCATAACGGGACACGCATTACTCATAACCCATAACGCATAACGCATAACGCATAACGCATAACGCATAACACATAACGCATAACCCATAACGCATAACGCATAACGCATAACGCATAACGCATAACGCATAACGCATAACGGATCACGCATTACTCATAACGCATAACGCATAACGGATCACACATAACGCATAACGCATAACGCATAACGCATAACGCTTAACGCATAACGCATAACGCATAACGCATAACGCATAACGCATAACGCATAATGCATAACGCATAACGCATAACGCATAACGCATAACGCATAACGCATAACGCATAACGCATAACGCATAACGCATAACGCAGAACGCATAACGCATAACGCATAACGCATAACGCATAACGCATAACGCAAAACGCATAACGCATAACGCATAACACATAACGGATCACGCATTACTCATAACGCATAACGCATAAAGCATAACGCATAACGCATAATGCATAACGCATAACGGATCACGCATTACTCATAACGCATAACGCAAAACGCATAACGCATAGCGGATAACGCACAACGCATAACACATAACGCATAACGCATAACGCATAACGCATAACGCATAACGCATAACGCATAACGCATAACGCATAACGCCTAACGCATAACGCATAACGCATAACGCATAACGCATAACGCATAACGCATAACGCATAACGCATAACGCATATCGCATAACGCATAAAGCATAACGCATAACGCATAACGCATAACGCATAACGCATAACGGATAACGCATAACGGATAACCCATAACGCATAACGCATAACGCATAACGCATAATGCATAACACATAACGCATAACCCATAACGCATAACGCATAACGCATAACGCATAACGCTTAACGCATGACCCATAGCGCATAACGCATTACGCGTAACTCATAACGCAAAAACCATAACGCATGACGGGTCACGCATAACGCATAACGCATAACACATAACGCATAACCTATAACGCATAACGCATAACGCACAACGCATAACGCATAACGCATAACGCAAAACGCATAACGCATAACGGATCACGCATAACGCATAACGCATAACGCATAACGCATAACGCATAACGCATAACGCATAACGCATAACGCATAACGCATAACGCATAACGCATAACGCATAACGCATAACGCATAACGCATAACGCATAACGCATAACGCATAACGCATAACGCATAACGCATAACGCATAACGCATAACGCATAACGCATAAGGCATAACGCATAACGCAAAACGCATAACGCATAACGCATAACGCATAACACATAACGGATCACGCATTACTCATAACGCATAACGCATAAAGCATAACGCATAACGCATAATGCATAACGCATAACGCATAACGCATAACGCATAACGCATAACACATAACGCATAACGCATAACGCATAATGCACAACGCATAACGAATAACGCAAAACGCATAACGCATAACGGATCCAGGATTACTCATAACGCATAACGCATAACGCATAACGGATCACGCATTACTCATAACGCATAACGCATAACGCATAACGGATCACGCATTACTCATAACGCATAACGCATAACGCATAACGCATAACGCATAACGCATAACGCATAACGCATAACGCAAATCGTATAACGCATAACGCATAACGCATAACGCAATACGCATAACGTATTACGCATAACGCATAACTCAAAACGCATAACGCATAGCGGATAACGCACAACGCATAACACATAACGCATAACGCATAACGCATAACGCATAACGCATATCGCATAACGCATAACGCATAACGCATAACGCATAACGCATAACGCATAACGCATAACGCATAACGCACAACGCATAACGGATAACGCATAAGGGTTAACACATAACGCATAACGCATTACGCATAACGCATAACGCATAACGTATATCGCATAACGCATAACGCATAACGCATAACGCATAACGCATAACGCATAACGGATAACGCATAACGGATAACCCATAACGCATAACGCATAACGCATAACGCATAACGCATAACGCATAACGCATAACACATAACGCATAACCAATAACGCATAACGCATAACGCATAACGCTTAACGCATGACCCATAGCGCATAACGCATTACGCGTAACTCATAACGCAAAAAGCATAACGCATAACGGGTCAGGCATTACTCATAACCCATAACGCATAGCGCATAACGCATAACGCATAACGCATAACACATAACGCATAACCCATAACGCATAACTCATAACGCATAACGCATAACGCATAACGCATAACGCATAACGCATAACGGATCACGCATTACTCATAACGCATAACGCATAACGGATCACGCATAACGCATAACCCATAACGCATAACACATAACGCATAACGCATAACGCATAACGTATAACGGATCACGCATTACTCATAACGCATAACGTATAACGGATCACGCATTTCTCATAACGCATAACGCATAACGCATAACGCATAACGCATAACCCATAACGCATAACGCATAACGCATAACGCATAACGCATAACGCATAACGCATAACGCATAACGCATAACGCATAACGCATAACGCATAACGCATAACGCATAACGCATAACGCATAACGCATAACGCATAACGCATAACGCATAACGCATAACGCATATCGCATAACGCATAACGCATAACGCATAACGCATAACGCATAACGCATAACGCATAACGCATAACGCATAACGCATAACGCATAACGCATAACGCATAACGCATAACGCATAACGGATAACGCATAACGGATAACCCATAACGCATAACGCATAACGCATAACGCATAACGCATAACACATAACGCATAACCCATAACGCATAACGCATAACGCATAACGCTTAACGCATGACCCATAGCGCACAACGCATTACGCGTAAATCATAACGCATAAAGCATAATTCATAACGGGTCACGCATTACTCATAACCCATAACGCATAACGCATAACGCATAACGCTTAACGCATAACGCATAACACATAACGCATAACCCATAACGCATAACGCATAACGCATAACGCATAACGCATAACGCATAACGCATAACGCATAACGCACAACGCATTACGGGTAACGCATAAGGGTTAACACATAACGCATAACGCATTACGCATAACGCATAACGCATAACGCATAACGCATAACGCATAACGCATAACGCATAACGCATAACGCATAACGCAAAACGCATAACGCATAGCGGCTAACGCACAACGCATAAAACATAACGCATAACGCATAACGCATAACGGATCACGCATTACTCATAACGCATAACGCATAACGCATAACGCATAACGCATAACGCATAACGCATAACGCATGACGCAGAACGCATAACGCATAACGCATAACGCATAACGCATAACGCATAACGTATAACGCATAACGCATAACGCATAACGCATAACGCATAACGCATAACGCATAACGGATAACGCATAACGGATAACCCATAACGCATGATGCATAACGCATAACGCATAACGCATAACACATAACGCATAACCCATAACGCATAACGCATAACGCATAACGCTTAACGCATGACCCATAGCGCATAACGCATTACGCGTAACTCATAACGCAAAAAGCATAACGCATAACGGGTCACGCATTACTCATAACCCATAACGCATAGCGCATAACGCATAACGCATAACGCATAACACATAACGCATAACCCATAACGCATAACTCATAACGCATAACGCATAACGCATAACGCATAACGCATAACGCATAACGGATCACGCATTACTCATAACGCATAACGCATAACGGATCACGCATAACGCATAACGCATAACCCATAACGCATAACACATAACGCATACCGCATAACGCATAACGCATAACGCATAACGGATCACGCATTACTCATAACGCATAACGTATAACGGATCACGCATTTCTCATAACGCATAACGCATAACGCATAACGCATAACGCATAACGCATAACGCATAACGCATAACGCATAACGCATAACGCATAACGCATAACGCATAACGCAAAACGCATAACGCATAACACATAACGGATCACGCATTACTCATAACGCATAACGCATAAAGCATAACGCATAACGCATAATGCATAACGCATAACGCATAACGCATAACGCATAACGCATAACGCATAACACATAACGCATAACCTATAACGCATAACGCATAACGCACAACGCATAACGCATAACGCATAACGCATAACGCAAAACGCATAACGCATAGCGGATAACGCACAACGCATAACACATAACGCATAACGGATAACGCATAACGCATAACGGATCAGGCATTACTCATAACGCATAACGCATAACGCATAACGCATAACGCATAAAGCATAACGCATAACGCATAACGCATAACGCATAACGCATAACGCATAACGCATAACGCATATCGCATAACGCATAACGCATAACGCATAACGCATAACGCATAACGCATAACGCATAACGCATATTGCATAACGCATAACGCATAACGCATAACGCATAACGCATAACGCATAACGGATAACGCATAACGGTTAACCCATAACGCATAACGCATAACGAATAACGCATAACGCATAACACATAACGCATAACCCATAACGCATAACGCATAACGCATAACGCTTAACGCATGACCCATAGCGCACAACGCATTACGCGTAAATCATAACGCATAAAGCATAATGCATAACGGGTCACGCATTACTCATAACCCATAACGCATAACGCATAACGCATAACGCATAACGCATAACGCATAACACATAACGCATAACCCATAACGCATAACGCATAACGCATAACGCATAACGCATAACGGATCACGCATTACTCATAACGCATAACGCATAACGGATCACGCATAACGCATAACGCATAACACATAATGCACA
Organism: Lasioglossum morio; assembly: GCA_916610235.2. NCBI lineage: Eukaryota > Metazoa > Arthropoda > Insecta > Hymenoptera > Halictidae > Lasioglossum > Lasioglossum morio. The sequence continues at coordinate 1,069,733 of CAKAJA020000239.1, read as the reverse complement.
ACGCATAACGAATAACGCATAACCCATAACGCATAGCGCATAACGCATAACGCATAACGCATAACACATAACGCATAACCCATAACGCATAACTCATAACGCATAACGCATAACGCATAACGCATAACGCATAACGCATAACGGATCACGCATTACTCATAACGCATAACGCATAACGGATCACGCATAACGCATAACCCATAACGCATAACACATAACGCATAACGCATAACGCATAACGTATAACGGATCACGCATTACTCATAACGCATAACGTATAACGGATCACGCATTTCTCATAACGCATAACGCATAACGCATAACGCATAACGCATAACGCATAACGCATAACGCATAACGCATAACGCATAACGCATAACGCATAACGCATAACGCATAACGCATAACGCATAACGCATAACGCATAACGCATAACGCATAACGCATAACGCATAACGCATAACGCATAACGCATAACGCATAACGCATAACGCATAACGCATAACGCATAACGCATAACGCATAACGCATAACGCATAACGCATATCGCATAACGCATAACGCATAACGCATAACGCATAACGCATAACGCATAACGCATAACGCATAACGCATATCGCATAACGCATAACGCATAACGCATAACGCATAACGCATAACGGATAACGCATAACGGATAACCCATAACGCATAACGCATAACGCATAACGCATAACGCATAACACATAACGCATAACCCATAACGCATAACGCATAACGCATAACGCTTAACGCATGACCCATAGCGCACAACGCATTACGCGTAAATCATAACGCATAAAGCATAATTCATAACGGGTCACGCATTACTCATAACCCATAACGCATAACGCATAACGCATAACGCTTAACGCATAACGCATAACACATAACGCATAACCCATAACGCATAACGCATAACGCATAACGCATAACGCATAACGCATAACGCATAACGCATAACGCACAACGCATTACGGGTAACGCATAAGGGTTAACACATAACGCATAACGCATAACGCATAACGCATAACGCATAACGCATAACGCATAACGCATAACGCACAACGCATAACGCATAACGCATAACGCAAAACGCATAACGCATAGCGGCTAACGCACAACGCATAAAACATAACGCATAACGCATAACGCATAACGGATCACGCATTACTCATAACGCATAACGCATAACGCATAACGCATAACGCATAACGCATAACGCATAACGCATGACGCAGAACGCATAACGCATAACGCATAACGCATAACGCATAACGCATAACGTATATCGCATAACGCATAACGCATAACGCATAACGCATAACGCATAACGCATAACGGATAACGCATAACGGATAACCCATAACGCATGATGCATAACGCATAACGCATAACGCATAACACATAACGCATAACCCATAACGCATAACGCATAACGCATAACGCTTAACGCATGACCCATAGCGCATAACGCATTACGCGTAACTCATAACGCAAAAAGCATAACGCATAACGGGTCACGCATTACTCATAACCCATAACGCATAACGCATAACGCATAACGCATAACGCATAACGGATAACGCATAACGGATAACCCATAACGCATGATGCATAACGCATAACGCATAACGCATAACACATAACGCATAACCCATAACGCATAACGCATAACGCATAACGCTTAACGCATGACCCATAGCGCATAACGCATTACGCGTAACTCATAACGCAAAAAGCATAACGCATAACGGGTCACGCATTACTCATAACCCATAACGCATAGCGCATAACGCATAACGCATAACGCATAACACATAACGCATAACCCATAACGCATAACTCATAACGCATAACGCATAACGCATAACGCATAACGCATAACGCATAACGGATCACGCATTACTCATAACGCATAACGCATAACGGATCACGCATAACGCATAACGCATAACCCATAACGCATAACACATAACGCATAACGCATAACGCATAACGCATAACGCATAACGGATCACGCATTACTCATAACGCATAACGTATAACGGATCACGCATTTCTCATAACGCATAACGCATAACGCATAACGCATAACGCATAACGCATAACGCATAACGCATAACGCATAACGCATAACGCATAACGCATAACGCATAACGCATAACGCAAAACGCATAACGCATAACACATAACGGATCACGCATTACTCATAACGCATAACGCATAAAGCATAACGCATAACGCATAATGCATAACGCATAACGCATAACGCATAACGCATAACGCATAACGCATAACACATAACGCATAACCTATAACGCATAACGCATAACGCACAACGCATAACGCATAACGCATAACGCATAACGCAAAACGCATAACGCATAGCGGATAACGCACAACGCATAACACATAACGCATAACGGATAACGCATAACGCATAACGGATCAGGCATTACTCATAACGCATAACGCATAACGCATAACGCATAACGCATAAAGCATAACGCATAACGCATAACGCATAACGCATAACGCATAACGCATAACGCATAACGCATATCGCATAACGCATAACGCATAACGCATAACGCATAACGCATAACGCATAACGCATAACGCATATTGCATAACGCATAACGCATAACGCATAACGCATAACGCATAACGCATAACGGATAACGCATAACGGTTAACCCATAACGCATAACGCATAACGAATAACGCATAACGCATAACACATAACGCATAACCCATAACGCATAACGCATAACGCATAACGCTTAACGCATGACCCATAGCGCACAACGCATTACGCGTAAATCATAACGCATAAAGCATAATGCATAACGGGTCACGCATTACTCATAACCCATAACGCATAACGCATAACGCATAACGCATAACGCATAACGCATAACCCATAACGCATAACCCATAACGCATAACGCATAACGCATAACGCATAACGCATAACGGATCACGCATTACTCATAACGCATAACGCATAACGGATCACGCATAACGCATAACGCATAACACATAATGCACAACGCATAACGAATAACGCAAAACGCATAACGCATAACGGATCCAGGATTACTCATAACGCATAACGCATAACGCATAACGGATCACGCATTACTCATAACGCATAACGCATAACGCATAACGGATCACGCATTACTCATAACGCATAACGCATAACGGATCACGCATTTCTCATAACGCATAACGCATAACGCATAACGCATAACGCATAACGCATAACGCATAACGCATAACGGATCACGCATTACTCATAACGCATAACGCATAACGGATCACGCATTTCGCATAACGCATAACGCATAACGCATAACGCATAACGCATAACGCATAACACATAACGCATAACGCATAACACATAACGCATAACGCATAGCGCATAACGCATAACGCAAATCGCATAACGCATAAGGCATAACGCATAACGCATAACGGATCACGCATTACTCATAACGCATAACGCATAACGGATCACGCATTTCTCATAACGCATAACGCATAACGCATAACGCATAACGCATAACGCATAACGCATAACGAATAACGCATAACGCATAACGCATAACGCATAACGCATAACGCATAACGCATAACGCATAACGCATAACGCATAACGCATAACGCATAACGCATATCGCATAACGCATAACGCATAACGCATAACGCATAACGCATAACGGATAACGCATAACGGTTAACCCATAACGCATAACGCATAACGAATAACGCATAACGCATAACACATAACGCATAACCCATAACGCATAACGCATAACGCATAACGCTTAACGCATGACCCATAGCGCACAACGCATTACGCGTAAATCATAACGCATAAAGCATAATGCATAACGGGTCACGCATTACTCATAACCCATAACGCATAACGCATAACGCATAACGCATAACGCATAACGCATAACACATAACTGTAGGGAGAAGTCGTCTTCGAGCGACGAGAATTCCGTCGAATGTCGCGTCGCTAGAAACGATAGCGACGCGACGATTCGATATTTGTTATTATGTTTATCGATTGCGTTATTCAAATTATAATATACGATTTTGTGATTCCGGTACGACGTGTGAAACCGAAAAGACGTGTGTGATCTCAGACGGAGATTCAAACGGGATAATTTAATTAATTGTATTTCATTTAATTCATTATACTTCAAGTTACGTATTAAATTATTTTGTGTTTAAACCGTATTATTCTTTCGACGACTTAAATCCTACATAACGCATAACCCATAACGCATAACGCATAACGCATAACGCATAACGCATAACGGATCACGCATTACTCATAACGCATAACGCATAACGGATCACGCATAACGCATAACGCATAACACATAATGCACAACGCATAACGAATAACGCAAAACGCATAACGCATAACGGATCCAGGATTACTCATAACGCATAACGCATAACGCATAACGGATCACGCATTACTCATAACGCATAACGCATAACGCATAACGGATCACGCATTACTCATAACGCATAACGCATAACGGATCACGCATTTCTCATAACGCATAACGCATAACGCATAACGCATAACGCATAACACATAACGCATAACCCATAACGCATAACGCATAACGCATAACGCTTAACGCATAACCCATAACGCATAACGCATAACGCATAACACATAACGCATAACCCATAACGCATAACGCATAACGCATAACGCATAACGCATAACGCATAACGCATAACGGATCACGCATTACTCATAACGCATAACGCATAACGCATAACCCATAAATCATAACGCATAACGCATAACGCATAACGCATAACGCATAACGCATAACGCATAACGCATAACGCATAACGCATAACGCATAACGCATAACGCATAACGCATAACGCATAACGCATAACGCAAAACGCATAACGCATAACACATAACGGATCACGCATTACTCATAACGCATAACGCATAAAGCATAACGCATAACGCATAATGCATAACGCATAACGCATAACGCATAACGCATAACGCATAACGCATAACACATAACGCATAACCTATAACGCATAACGCATAACGCACAACGCATAACGCATAACGCATAACGCATAACGCAAAACGCATAACGCATAGCGGATAACGCACAACGCATAACACATAACGCATAACGGATAACGCATAACGCATAACGGATCAGGCATTACTCATAACGCATAACGCATAACGCATAACGCATAACGCATAAAGCATAACGCATAACGCATAACGCATAACGCATAACGCATAACGCATAACGCATAACGCATATCGCATAACGCATAACGCATAACGCATAACGCATAACGCATAACGCATAACGCATAACGCATATTGCATAACGCATAACGCATAACGCATAACGCATAACGCATAACGCATAACGGATAACGCATAACGGTTAACCCATAACGCATAACGCATAACGAATAACGCATAACGCATAACACATAACGCATAACGCATAACGCATAACGCATAACGCATAACGCTTAACGCATGACCCATAGCGCACAACGCATTACGCGTAAATCATAACGCATAAAGCATAATGCATAACGGGTCACGCATTACTCATAACCCATAACGCATAACGCATAACGCATAACGCATAACGCATAACGCATAACACATAACGCATAACCCATAACGCATAACGCATAACGCATAACGCATAACGCATAACGGATCACGCATTACTCATAACGCATAACGCATAACGGATCACGCATAACGCATAACGCATAACACATAATGCACAACGCATAACGAATAACGCAAAACGCATAACGCATAACGGATCCAGGATTACTCATAACGCATAACGCATAACGCATAACGGATCACGCATTACTCATAACGCATAACGCATAACGCATAACGGATCACGCATTACTCATAACGCATAACGCATAACGGATCACGCATTTCTCATAACGCATAACGCATAACGCATAACGCATAACGCATAACGCATAACGCATAACGCATAACGGATCACGCATTACTCATAACGCATAACGCATAACGGATCACGCATTTCGCATAACGCATAACGCATAACGCATAACGCATAACACATAACGCATAACGCATAACACATAACGCATAACGCATAGCGCATAACGCATAACGCAAATCGCATAACGCATAAGGCATAACGCATAACGCATAACGGATCACGCATTACTCATAACGCATAACGCATAACGGATCACGCATTTCTCATAACGCATAACGCATAACGCATAACGCATAACGCATAACGCATAACGCATAACGAATAACGCATAACGCATAACGCATAACGCATAACGCATAACGCATAACGCATAACGCATAACGCATAACGCATAACGCATAACGCATAACGCATATCGCATAACGCATAACGCATAACGCATAACGCATAACGCATAACGGATAACGCATAACGGTTAACCCATAACGCATAACGCATAACGAATAACGCATAACGCATAACACATAACGCATAACCCATAACGCATAACGCATAACGCATAACGCTTAACGCATGACCCATAGCGCACAACGCATTACGCGTAAATCATAACGCATAAAGCATAATGCATAACGGGTCACGCATTACTCATAACCCATAACGCATAACGCATAACGCATAACGCATAACGCATAACGCATAACACATAACTGTAGGGAGAAGTCGTCTTCGAGCGACGAGAATTCCGTCGAATGTCGCGTCGCTAGAAACGATAGCGACGCGACGATTCGATATTTGTTATTATGTTTATCGATTGCGTTATTCAAATTATAATATACGATTTTGTGATTCCGGTACGACGTGTGAAACCGAAAAGACGTGTGTGATCTCAGACGGAGATTCAAACGGGATAATTTAATTAATTGTATTTCATTTAATTCATTATACTTCAAGTTACGTATTAAATTATTTTGTGTTTAAACCGTATTATTCTTTCGACGACTTAAATCCTACATAACGCATAACCCATAACGCATAACGCATAACGCATAACGCATAACGCATAACGGATCACGCATTACTCATAACGCATAACGCATAACGGATCACGCATAACGCATAACGCATAACACATAATGCACAACGCATAACGAATAACGCAAAACGCATAACGCATAACGGATCCAGGATTACTCATAACGCATAACGCATAACGCATAACGGATCACGCATTACTCATAACGCATAACGCATAACGCATAACGGATCACGCATTACTCATAACGCATAACGCATAACGGATCACGCATTTCTCATAACGCATAACGCATAACGCATAACGCATAACGCATAACGCATAACGCATAACGCATAACGGATCACGCATTACTCATAACGCATAACGCATAACGGATCACGCATTTCGCATAACGCATAACGCATAACGCATAACGCATAACGCATAACGCATAACACATAACGCATAACGCATAGCGCATAACGCATAACGCAAATCGCATAACGCATAAGGCATAACGCATAACGCATAACGGATCACGCATTACTCATAACGCATAACGCATAACGGATCACGCATTTCTCATAACGCATAACGCATAACGCATAACGCATAACGCATAACGCATAACGCATAACGAATAACGCATAACGCATAACGCATAACGCATAACGCATAACGCATAACGCATAACGCATAACGCATAACGCATAACGCATAACGCATAACGCATAACGCATAACGCATAACGCATAACGCATAACGCATAACGCATAACGCATAACGCATAACGCAAAACGCATAACGCATAACGCATAACACATAACGGATCACGCATTACTCATAACGCATAACGCATAAAGCATAACGCATAACGCATAACGCATAACACATAAAGCATAACCTATAACGCATAACGCATAACGCACAACGCACAACGCATAACGCATAACGCATAACGCAAAACGCATAACGCATAGCGGATAACGCACAACGCATAACACATAACGCATAACGCATAACGCATAACGCATAGCGGATCACGCATTACTCATAACGCATAACGCTTAACGCATAACGCATAACGCATAACGCATATCGCATAACGCATAACGCATAACGCATAACGCATAACGCATAACGCATAACCCATAACGCATAACGCATAACGCATAACGCACAACGCATAACGCATAACGCATAACGCAAAACGCATAATGCACAACGCATAACGAATAACGCAAAACGCATAACGCATAACGGATCCAGGATTACTCATAACGCATAACGCATAACACATAACGGATCACGCATTACTCATAACGCATAACGCATAAAGCATAACGCATAACGCATAATGCATAACGCATAACGCATAACACATAAAGCATAACCTATAACGCATAACGCATAACGCACAACGCACAACGCATAACGCATAACGCATAACGCATAACGCAAAACGCATAACGCATAGCGGATAACGCACAACGCATAACACATAACGCATAACGCATAACGCATAACGCATAACGGATCACGCATTACTCATAACGCATAACGCTTAACGCATAACGCATAACGCATAACGCATATCGCATAACGCATAACGCATAACGCATAACGCATAACGGATCACGCATTACTCATAACGCATAACGCATAACGCATAACGCATAACGCATAACGGATCACGCATTACTCATAACGCATAACGCATAACGGATCACGCATAACGCATAACGCATAACGCATAATGCACAACGCATAACGAATAACGCAAAACGCATAACGCATAACGGATCCAGGATTACTCATAACGCATAACGCATAACGCATAACGGATCACGCATTACTCATAACGCATAACGCATAACGCATAACGGATCACGCATTACTCATAACGCATAACGCATAACGCATAACGCATAACGCATAACGCATAACGCATAACGCATAACGCAAATCGTATAACGCATAACGCATAACGCATAACGCATTACGCATAACGTATTACGCATAACGCATAACTCAAAACGCATAACGCATAGCGGATAACGCACAACGCATAACACATAACGCATAACGCATAACGCATAACGCATAACGCATATCGCATAACGCATAACGCATAACGCATAACGCATAACGCATAACGCATAACGCATAACGCACAACGCATTACGGGTAACGCATAAGGGTTAACTCATAACGCATAACGCATAACGCATAACGCAAAACGCATAACGCATAGCGGCTAACGCACAACGCATAAAACATAACGCATAACGCATAACGCATAACGGATCACGCATTACTCATAACGCATAACGCATAACGCATAACGCATAACGCATTACGCATAACGCATAACGCATAACGCATGACGCATAACGCATAACGCATAACGCATAATGCATAACGCATATCGCATAACGCATAACGCATAACGCATAACGCATAACGCATAACGCATAACGCATAACGCATAACGCATAACGCATAACGTATATCGCATAACGCATAACGCATAACGCATAACGCATAACGCATAACGCATAACGGATAACGCATAACGGATAACCCATAACGCATAACGCATAACGCATAACGCATAACGCATAACACATAACGCATAACCCATAACGCATAACGCATAACGCATAACGCTTAACGCATGACCCATAGCGCATAACGCATTACGCGTAACTCATAACGCAAAAAGCATAACGCATAACGGGTCACGCATTACTCATAACCCATAACGCATAGCGCATAACGCATAACGCATAACGCATAACACATAACGCATAACCCATAACGCATAACGCATAACGCATAACGCATAACGCATAACGCATAACGCATAACGGATCACGCATTACTCATAACGCATAACGCATAACGGATCACGCATAACGCATAACGCATAACCCATAACGCATAACACATAACGCATAACGCATAACGCATAACGCATAACGCATAACGCATAACGGATCACGCATTACTCATAACGCATAACGTATAACGGATCACGCATTTCTCATAACGCATAACGCATAACGCATAACGCATAACGCATAACGCAAAACGCATAACGCATAACGGATCCAGGATTACTCATAACGCATAACGCATAACGCATAACGGATCACGCATTACTCATAACGCATAACGCATAACGCATAACGGATCACGCATTACTCATAACGCATATCGCATAACGGATCACGCATTTCTCATAACGCATAACGCATAACGCATAACGCATAACGCATAACGCATAACGCATAACGCATAACGGATCACGCATTACTCATAACGCATAACGCATAACGGATCACGCATTTCGCATAACGCATAACGCATAACGCATAACGCATAACGCATAACGCATAACGCATAACGCATAACGCATAACGCATAACGCATAACGCATAACGCATAACGCATAACGCATAACGCATAACGCATAACGCATAACGCATAACGCATAACGCATAACGCATAACGCATAACGCATAACGCATAACGCATAACGCATAACGCATAACGCATAACGCATAACGCATAACGCATTACGCATAACACATAACGCATAACGCATAACGCATAACGCAAATCGCATAACGCATAAGGCATAACGCATAACGCATAACGCATTACGCATAACGCATAACGCATAACGCATAACGCATAACACATAACGCATAACGCATAGCGCATAACGCATAACGCAAATCGCATAACGCATAAGGCATAACGCATAACGCATAACGGATCACGCATTACTCATAACGCATAACGCATAACGGATCACGCATTTCTCATAACGCATAACGCATAACGCATAACGCATAACGCATAACGCATAACGAATAACGCATAACGCATAACGCATAACGCATAACGCATAACGCATAACGCATAACGCATAACGCATAACGCATAACGCATAACGCATAACGCATAACGCATAACGCATAACGCATAACGCATAACGCATAACGCATAACGCATAACGCATAACGCATAACGCATAACGCATAACGCATAACGCATAACGCATAACGCATAACGCAAAACGCATAACGCATAACGCATAACGCATAACACATAACGGATCACGCATTACTCATAACGCATAACGCATAAAGCATAACGCATAACGCATAATGCATAACGCATAACGCATAACACATAAAGCATAACCTATAACGCATAACGCATAACGCACAACGCACAACGCATAACGCATAACGCATAACGCAAAACGCATAACGCATAGCGGATAACGCACAACGCATAACACATAACGCATAACGCATAACGCATAACGCATAACGGATCACGCATTACTCATAACGCATAACGCTTAACGCATAACGCATAACGCATAACGCATATCGCATGACGCATAACGCATAACGCATAACGCATAACGCATAACGCATAACGCATAACCCATAACGCATAACGCATAACGCATAACGCACAACGCATAACGCATAACGCATAACGCAAAACGCATAACGCATAGCGGATAACGCACAACGCATAACACATAACGCATAACGCATAACGCATAACGCATAACGCATAACGCATAACGCATAACGCATAACGCATAACGCATAACGCATAACGCATAACGCATAACGCATAACGCATAACGCATAACGCATAACGCATAACGCATAACGCATAACGCATAACGCATAACGCATAACGCATAACGCATAACGCATAACGCATAACGCATAACGCATAACGCATATCGCATAACGCATAAAGCATAACGCATAACGCATAACGCATAACGCATAACGCATAACGGATAACGCATAACGGATAACCCATAACGCATAACGCATAACGCATATCGCATAACGCATAACGCATAACACATAACGCATAACCCATAACGCATAACGCATAACGCATAACGCTTAACGCATGACCCATAGCGCATAACGCATTACGCGTAACTCATAACGCAAAAAGCATAACGTATAACGGGTCATGCATTACTCATAACCCATAACGCATAACGCATAACGCATAACGCATAACGCATAACGCATAACGCATAACGCATAACGCATAACACATAACGCATAACCCATAATGCATAACGCATAACGCATAACGCATAACGCATAACGCATAACGCATAACGCATAACGCATAACGCATAACGCTTAACGCATAACGCATAACGCATAACGCATATCGCATAACGCATAAAGCATAACGCATAACGCATAACGCATAACGCATAACGCATAACGGATAACGCATAACGGATAACCCATAACGCATAACGCATAACGCATATCGCATATCGCATAACGCATAACGCATAACACATAACGCATAACCCATAACGCATAACGCATAACGCATAACGCATAACGCTTAACGCATGACCCATAGCGCATAACGCATTACGCGTAACTCATAACGCAAAAAGCATAACGCATAACGGGTCACGCATTACTCATAACCCATAACGCATAACGCATAACGCATAACGCATAACGCATAACGCATAACGCATAACGCATAACGCATAACGCATAACACATAACGCATAACCCATAATGCATAACGCATAACGCATAACGCATAACGCATAACGCATAACGCATAACGCATAACGGATCACGCATTACTCATAACGCATAACGCATATCGGATCACGCATAACGCATAACGCATAACGCATAACGCATAACGCATAACGCATAACGCATAACGGATCACGCATTACTCATAACGCATAACGCATAACGGATCACGCATTTCTCATAACGCATAACGCATAACGCATAACGCATAACGCATAACGCATAACGGATCACGCATTACTCATAACGCATAACGCATAACGGATCACGCATTTCGCATAACGCATAACGCATAACGCATAACGCATAACGCATAACGCATAACGCATAACGCATAACGCATAACGCATAACGCATAACGCATAACGCATAACGCATAACGCATAACGCATAACGCATAACGCATAACGCATAACGCATAACGCATAACGCATAACGCATAACGCATAACGCATAACGCATAACGCATAACGCATAACGCATAACGCATAACGCATAACGCATAACGCATAACGCATAACGCATAACGCATAACGCATAACGCATAACGCATAACGCATAACGCATAACGGATAACGCATAACGGATAACCCATAACGCATAACACATAACGCATAACCCATAACGCATAACGCATAACGCATAACGCATAACGCATAACGCATAACGGATCACGCATTACTCATAACGCATAACGCATAACGGATCACGCATAACGCATAACGCATAACGCATAACGCTTAACACATAACGCATAACGCATAACGCATATTGCGTAACGCATAACGCATAACGCATAACGCATAACGCATAACGCATAACGCATAACACATAACGCATAACGCATAACGCATAACGCAAATCGCATAACGCATAACGCATAACGCATAACGCATAACGCATTACGCATAACGCATAACGCATAACGCATAACACATAACGCATAACGCAAAGCGCATAACGCATAACGCATAACGCATAACGCATAACGCAAAACGCATATCGCATAACGCATAACGCATAACGCATAACGCATAACGCATAACGCATAACGCATAACGCATAACGCATAACGCATATCGCATAACGCATAACGGATAACGCATAACGGATAACCCATAACGCATAACGCATAACGCATAACGCATAACGCATAACGCATAACGCATAACACATAACGCATAACCCATAACGCATAACGCATAACGCATAACGCTTAACGCATAACCCATAACGCATAACGCATAACGCATAACACATAACGCATAACCCATAACGCATAACGCATAACGCATAACGCATAACGCATAACGCATAACGCATAACGGATCACGCATTACTCATAACGCATAACGCATAACGCATAACGCATAACGCATAACGCATAACGCATAACGCATAACGCATAACGCATAACGCATAACGCATAACGCATAACGCATAATGCATAACGCATAACGCATAACGCATAACGCATAACACATAACGCATAACCTATAACGCATAACGCATAACGCACAACGCATAACGCATAACGCATAACGCAAAACGCATAACGCATAGCGGATAACGCACAACGCATAAAACATAACGCATAACGCATAACGGATCACGCATTACTCATAACGCATAACGCATAACGCATAACGCATAACGCATAACGCATAACGCATAACGCATAACGCATAACGCATAACGCATAACGCATAACGCATAACGCATGACGCATAACGCATAACGCATAACGCATAATGCATAACGCATATCGCATAACGCATAACGCATAACGCATAACGCATAACGCATAACGCATAACGCATAACGCATAACGCATAACGCATAACGCATAACGCATAACGGATAACGCATAACGGATAACCCATAACGCATAACGCATAACGCATAACGCATAACGCATAACGCATAACGCATAACACATAACGCATATCCCATAACGCATAACGCATAACGCATAACGCTTAACGCATAACCCATAACGCATAACGCATAACGCATAACACATAACGCATAACCCATAACGCATAACGCATAACGCATAACGCATAACGCATAACGCATAACGCATAACGCATAACGGATCACGCATTACTCATAACGCATTACGCATAACGCATAACCCATAAATCATAACGCATAACGCATAACGCATAACGCATAACGCATAACGCATAACGGATCACGCATTACTCATAACGCATAACGTATAACGGATCACGCATTTCTCATAACGCATAACGCATAACGCATAACGCATAACGCATAACGCATAACGCATAACGCATAACGCATAACGCATAACGCATAACGCATAACGCATAACGCATAACGCATAACGCATAACGCATAACGCATAACGCATAACGCATAACGCATAACGCATAACGCATAACGCATAACACATAACGCATAACGCATAACGCAAAACGCATAACGCATAACGCATAACACATAACGGATCACGCATTACTCATAACGCATAACGCATAAAGCATAACGCATAACGCATAATGCATAACGCATAACGCATAACGCATAACGCATAACACATAACGCATAACCTATAACGCATAACGCATAACGCACAACGCATAAAGCATAACGCATAACGCAAAACGCATAACGCATAGCGGATAACGCACAACGCATAACACATAACGCATAACGCATAACGCATAACGCATAACGGATCAAGCATTACTCATAACGCATAACGCATAACGCATAACGCATAACGCATAACGCATAACGCATAACGCATAACGCATAACGCATAACGCACAACGCATAACGCATAACGCATAACGCATAACGCATAACGCATATCGCATAACGCATAACGCATAACGCATAACGCATAACGCATAACGCATAACGCATAACGCATAACGCATAACGCATAACGCATAACGCATAACGCATAACGCATAACGCATAACGGATAACGCATAACGGATAACCCATAACGCATAACACATAACGCATAACCCATAACGCATAACGCATAACGCATAACGCATAACGCATAACGGATCACGCATTACTCATAACGCATAACGCATAACGGATCACGCATAACGCATAACGCATAACGCATAACGCATAACGCTTAACACATAACGCATAACGCATAACGCATAACGCATATTGCGTAACGCATAACGCATAACGCATAACGCATAACGCATAACGCATAACACATAACGCATAACGCATAACGCATAACGCAAATCGCATAACGCATAAGGCATAACGCATAACGCATAACGCATTACGCATAACGCATAACGCATAACGCATAACACATAACGCATAACGCAAAGCGCATAACGCATAACGCAAATCGCATAACGCATAAGGCATAACGCATAACGCATAACGGATCACGCATTACTCATAACGCATAACGCATAACGGATCACGCATTTCTCATAACGCATAACGCATAACGCATAACGCATAACGCATAACGCATAACGAATAACGCATAACGGATCACGCATTACTCATAACGCATAACGCATAACGCATAACGCATGACGCATAACGCATATCGCATAACGCATAACGCATAACGCATAACGCATAACGCATAACGCATAACCCATAACGCATAACGCATAACGCACAACGCATAACGCATAACGCATAACGCAAAACGCATAACGCATAGCGGATAACGCACAACGCATAACACATAACGCATAACGCATAACGCATAACGCATAACGCATAACGCATAACGCATAACGCATAACGCAAATCGCATAACGCATAACGCATAACGCATAACGCATAACGCATAACGCATAACGCATAACGCATAACGCATAACGCATATCGCATAACGCATAAAGCATAACGCATAACGCATAACGCATAACGCATAACGCATAACGGATAACGCATAACGGATAACCCATAACGCATAACGCATAACGCATATCGCATAACGCATAACGCATAACACATAACGCATAACCCATAACGCATAACGCATAACGGATCACGCATTACTCATAACGCATAACGCATAACGGATCACGCATAACGCATAACGCATAACGCATAACGCATAACGCTTAACACATAACGCATAACGCATAACGCATATTGCTTAACGCATAACGCATAACGCATAACGCATAACGCATAACGCATAACGCATAACACATAACGCATAACGCATAACGCATAACGCAAATCGCATAACGCATAACGCATAACGCATAACGCATAACGCATTACGCATAACGCATAACGCATAACGCATAACACATAACGCATAACGCAAAGCGCATAACGCATAACGCATAACGCATAACGCATAATGCATAACGCATATCGCATAACGCATAACGCATAACGCATAACGCATAACGCATAACGCATAACGCATAACGCATAACGCATAACGCATATCGCATAACGCATAACGGATAACGCATAACGGATAACCCATAACGCATAACGCATAACGCATAACGCATAACGGATAACGCATAACGCATAACACATAACGCATAACCCATAACGCATAACGCATAACGCATAACGCTTAACGCATAACCCATAACGCATAACGCATAACGCATAACGCATAACGCATAACCCATAACGCATAACGCATAACGCATAACGCATAACGCATAACGCATAACGCATAACGGATCACGCATTACTCATAACGCATAACGCATAACGCATAACCCATAAATCATAACGCATAACGCATAACGCATAACGCATAACGCATAACGCATAACGCATAACGCATAACGCATAACGCATAACGCATAACGCATAACGCATAACGCATAACGCATAACGCATAACGCATAACGCATAATGCATAACGCATAACGCATAACGCATAACGCATAACGCATAACACATAACGCATAACCTATAACGCATAACGCATAACGCACAACGCATAACGCATAACGCATAACGCAAAACGCATAACGCATAGCGGATAACGCACAACGCATAAAACATAACGCATAACGCATAACGGATCACGCATTACTCATAACGCATAACGCATAACGCATAACGCATAACGCATAACGCATAACGCATAACGCATAACGCATAACGCATGACGCATAACGCATAACGCATAACGCATAATGCATAACGCATATCGCATAACGCATAACGCATAACGCATAACGCATAACGCATAACGCATAACGCATAACGCATAACGCATAACGCATAACGCATAACGCATAACGCATAACGCATAACGGATAACGCATAACGGATAACCCATAACGCATAACGCATAACGCATAACGCATAACGCATAACGCATAACGCATAACGCATAACACATAACGCATAACCCATAACGCATAACGCATAACGCATAACGCTTAACGCATAACCCATAACGCATAACGCATAACGCATAACACATAACGCATAACCCATAACGCATAACGCATAACGCATAACGCATAACGCATAACGCATAACGCATAACGCATAACGCATAACGGATCACGCATTACTCATAACGCATAACGCATAACGCATAACCCATAAATCATAACGCATAACGCATAACGCATAACGCATAACGCATAACGGATCACGCATTACTCATAACGCATAACGTATAACGGATCACGCATTTCTCATAACGCATAACGCATAACGCATAACGCATAACGCATAACGCATAACGCATAACGCATAACGCATAACGCATAACGCATAACGCATAACGCATAACGCATAACGCATAACGCATAACGCATAACGCATAACGCATAACGCATAACGCATAACGCATAACGCATAACGCATAACACATAACGCATAACGCATAACGCAAAACGCATAACGCATAACGCATAACACATAACGGATCACGCATTACTCATAACGCATAACGCATAAAGCATAACGCATAACGCATAATGCATAACGCATAACGCATAACGCATAACGCATAACACATAACGCATAACCTATAACGCATAACGCATAACGCACAACGCATAAAGCATAACGCATAACGCAAAACGCATAACGCATAGCGGATAACGCACAACGCATAACACATAACGCATAACGCATAACGCATAACGCATAACGGATCAAGCATTACTCATAACGCATAACGCATAACGCATAACGCATAACGCATAACGCATAACGCATAACGCATAACGCATAACGCATAACGCATAACGCATAACGCATAACGCATAACGCATAACGCAGAACGCATAACGCATAACGCATAACGCATAACGCATAACGCACAACGCATAACGCATAACGCATAACGCATAACGCATAACGCATATCGCATAACGCATAACGCATAACGCATAACGCATAACGCATAACGCATAACGCATAACGCATATCGCATAACGCATAACGCATAACGCATAACGCATAACGCATAACGCATAACGGATAACGCATAACGGATAACCCATAACGCATAACACATAACGCATAACCCATAACGCATAACGCATAACGCATAACGCATAACGCATAACGCATAACGGATCACGCATTACTCATAACGCATAACGCATAACGGATCACGCATAACGCATAACGCATAACGCATAACGCATAACGCTTAACACATAACGCATAACGCATAACGCATATTGCGTAACGCATAACGCATAACGCATAACGCATAACGCATAACGCATAACACATAACGCATAACGCATAACGCATAACGCAAATCGCATAACGCATAAGGCATAACGCATAACGCATAACGCATTACGCATAACGCATAACGCATAACGCATAACACATAACGCATAACGCAAAGCGCATAACGCATAACGCAAATCGCATAACGCATAAGGCATAACGCATAACGCATAACGGATCACGCATTACTCATAACGCATAACGCATAACGGATCACGCATTTCTCATAACGCATAACGCATAACGCATAACGCATAACGCATAACGCATAACGAATAACGCATAACGGATCACGCATTACTCATAACGCATAACGCATAACGCATAACGCATGACGCATAACGCATATCGCATAACGCATAACGCATAACGCATAACGCATAACGCATAACGCATAACCCATAACGCATAACGCATAACGCACAACGCATAACGCATAACGCGTAACGCAAAACGCATAACGCATAGCGGATAACGCACAACGCATAACACATAACGCATAACGCATAACGCATAACGCATAACGCATAACGCATAACGCATAACGCAAATCGCATAACGCATAACGCATAACGCATAACGCATAACGCATAACGCATAACGCATAACGCATAACGCATAACGCATATCGCATAACGCATAAAGCATAACGCATAACGCATAACGCATAACGCATAACGCATAACGGATAACGCATAACGGATAACCCATAACGCATAACGCATAACGCATAACGCATATCGCATAACGCATAACGCATAACACATAACGCATAACCCATAACGCATAACGCATAACGCATAACGCATAACGCTTAACGCATGACCCATAGCGCATAACGCATTACGCGTAACTCATAACGCAAAAAGCATAACGCATAACGGGTCACGCATTACTCATAACCCATAACGCATAACGCATAACGCATAACGCATAACGCATAACGCATAACACATAACGCATAACCCATAATGCATAACGCATAACGCATAACGCATGACGCATAACGCATAACGCATAACGCATAACGCATAACCGATCACGCATTACTCATATCGCATAACGCATAACGGATCACGCATAACGCATAACGCATAACGCATAACGCATAACGCATAACGCATAACGCATAACGCATAACGCATAACGGATCACGCATTACTCATAACGCATAACGCATAACGGATCACGCATTTCTCATAACGCATAACGCATAACGCATAACGCATAACGCATAACGCATAACGCATAACGCATAACGCATAACGCATAACGCATAACGCATAACGCATAACGCATAACGGATCACGCATTACTCATAACGCATAACGCATAACGGATCACGCATTTCGCATAACGCATAACGCATAACGCATAACGCATAACGCATAACGCATAACGCATAACGCATAACGCATAACGCATAACGCATAACGCATAACGCATAACGCATAACGCATAACGCATAACGCATAACGCAAAACGCATAACGCATAGCGGATAACGCACAACGCATAACACATAACGCATAACGCATAACGCATAACACATAACGGATCAAGCATTACTCATAACGCATAACGCATAACGCATAACGCATAACGCATAACGCATAACGCATAACGCATAACGCATAACGCATAACGCATAACGCATAACGCACAACGCATAACGCATAACGCATAACGCATAACGCATAACGCATATCGCATAACGCATAACGCATAACGCATAACGCATAACGCATACCGCATAACGCATAACGCATAACGCATATCGCATAACGCATAACGCATAACGCATAACGCATAACGCATAACGGATAACGCATAACGGATAACCCATAACGCATAACGCATAACGCATAACGCATAACACATAACGCATAACCCATAACGCATAACGCATAACGCATAACGCTTAACGCATGACCCATAGCGCACAACGCATTACGCGTAACTCATAACGCATAAAGCATAATGCATAACGGGTCACGCATTACTCATAACCCATAACGCATAACGCATAACGCATAACGCATAACGCATAACGCATAACGCATAACGCATAACGCATAACGGATCACGCATTACTCATATCGCATAACGCATAACGGATCACGCATAACGCATAACGCATAACGCATAACGCATAACGCATAACGCATAACGCATAACGCATAACGGATCACGCATTACTCATAACGCATAACGCATAACGGATCACGCATTTCTCATAACGCATAACGCATAACGCATAACGCATAACGCATAACGCATAACGCATAACGCATAACGCATAACGCATAACGCATAACGCATAACGCATAACGGATCACGCATTACTCATAACGCATAACGCATAACGGATCACGCATTTCGCATAACGCATAACGCATAACGCATAACGCATAACGCATAACGCATAACGCATAACGCATAACGCATAACGCATAACGCATAACGCATAACGCATAACGCATAACGCATAACGCATAACGCATAACGCATAACGCATAACGCATAACGCATAACGCAAAACGCATAACGCATAGCGGATAACGCACAACGCATAACACATAACGCATAACGCATAACGCATAACACATAACGGATCAAGCATTACTCATAACGCATAACGCATAACGCATAACGCATAACGCATAACGCATAACGCATAACGCATAACGCATAACGCATAACGCATAACGCATAACGCACAACGCATAACGCATAACGCATAACGCATAACGCATAACGCATATCGCATAACGCATAACGCATAACGCATAACGCATAACGCATAACGCATAACGCATAACGCATAACGCATAACGCATATCGCATAACGCACAACGCATAACGCATAACGCATAACGCATAACGGATAACGCATAACGGATAACCCATAACGCATAACGCATAACGCATAACGCATAACGCATAACACATAACGCATAACCCATAACGCATAACGCATAACGCATAACGCTTAACGCATGACCCATAGCGCGCAACGCATTACGCGTAACTCATAACGCATAAAGCATAATGCATAACGGGTCACGCATTACTCATAACCCATAACGCATAACGCATAACGCATAACGCATAACGCATAACACATAACGCATAACCCATTACGCATAACGCATAACGCATAACGCATAACGCATAACGCATAACGGATCACGCATTACTCATAACGCATAACGCATAACGGATCACGCATAACGCATAACGCATAACGCATAACGCATAACGCTTAACACATAACGCATAACGCATAACGCATATTGCGTAACGCATAACGCATAACGCATAACGCATAACGCATAACGCATAACACATAACGCATAACGCATAACGCATAACGCAAATCGCATAACGCATAAGGCATAACGCATAACGCATAACGCATTACGCATAACGCATAACGCATAACGCATAACGCATAACACATAACGCATAACGCAAAGCGCATAACGCATAACGCAAATCGCATAACGCATAAGGCATAACGCATAACGCATAACGGATCACGCATTACTCATAACGCATAACGCATAACGGATCACGCATTTCTCATAACGCATAACGCATAACGCATAACGCATAACGCATAACGCATAACGCATAACGAATAACGCATAACGCATAACGCATAACGCATAACGCATAACGCATAACGCATAACGCATAACGCATAACGCATAACGCATAACGCATAACCCATAACGCATAACGCATAACGCATAACGCATAACGCAAAACGCATAACGCATAACGCATAACGCATAACACATAACGGATCACGCATTACTCATAACGCATAACGCATAAAGCATAACGCATAACGCATAATGCATAACGCATAACGCATAACCTATAACGCATAACGCATAACGCACAACGCACAACGCATAACCCATAACGCATAACGCATAACGCATAACGCATAACGCAAAACGCATAACGCATAGCGGATAACGCACAACGCATAACACATAAAGCATAACGCATAACGCATAACGCATAACGGATCACGCATTACTCATAACGCATAACGCATAACGCATAACGCATAACGCATAACGCATATCGCATAACGCATAACGCATAACGCATAACGCATGACGCATAACGCATAACCCATAACGCATAACGCATAACGCACAACGCATAACGCATAACGCATAACGCAAAACGCATAACGCATAGCGGATAACGCACAACGCATAACACATAACGCATAACGCATAACGCATAACGCATAACGCATAACGCATAACGCATAACGCATAACGCATAACGCATAACGCATAACGCATAACGCATAACGCATAACGCATAACGCATAACGCATAACACATAACGCATATCGCATAACGCATAAATCATAACGCATAACGCATAACGCATAACGCATAACGCATAACGGATAACGCATAACGGATAACCCATAACGCATAACGCATAACGCATATCGCATAACGCATAACGCATAACACATAACGCATAACCCATAACGCATAACGCATAACGCATAACGCATAACGCTTAACGCATGACCCATAGCGCATAACGCATTACGCGTAACTCATAACGCAAAAAGCATAACGCATAACGCATAACGCATAACGCATAACGCATAACGCATAACGGATAACGCATAACGGATAACCCATAACGCATAACGCATAACGCATAACGCATATCGCATAACGCATAACGCATAACACATAACGCATAACCCATAACGCATAACGCATAACGCATAACGCATAACGCTTAACGCATGACCCATAGCGCATAACGCATTACGCGTAACTCATAACGCAAAAAGCATAACGCATAACGGGTCACGCATTACTCATAACCCATAACGCATAACGCATAACGCATAACGCATAACGCATAACGCATAACACATAACGCATAACCCATAATGCATAACGCATAACGCATAACGCATGACGCATAACGCATAACGCATAACGCATAACGCATAACGGATCACGCATTACTCATATCGCATAACGCATACCGGATCACGCATAACGCATAACGCATAACGCATAACGCATAACGCATAACGCATAACGCATAACGGATCACGCATTACTCATAACGCATAACGCATAACGGATCACGCATTTCTCATAACGCATAACGCATAACGCATAACGCATAACGCATAACGCATAACGCATAACGGATCACGCATTACTCATAACGCATAACGCATAACGCATAACCCATAAATCATAACGCATAACGCATAACGCATAACGCATAACGCATAACGCATAACGGATCACGCATTACTCATAACGCATAACGTATAACGGATCACGCATTTCTCATAACGCATAACGCATAACGCATAACGCATAACGCATAACGCATAACGCATAACGCATAACGCATAACGCATAACGCATAACGCATAACGCATAACGCATAACGCATAACGCATAACGCATAACGCATAACGCATAACGCATAACACATAACGCATAACGCATAACGCAAAACGCATAACGCATAACACATAACGGATCACGCATTACTCATAACGCATAACGCATAAAGCATAACGCATAACGCATAATGCATAACGCATAACGCATAACGCATAACGCATAACACATAACGCATAACCTATAACGCATAACGCATAACGCACAACGCATAAAGCATAACGCATAACGCAAAACGCATAACGCATAGCGGATAACGCACAACGCATAACACATAACGCATAACGCATAACGCATAACGCATAACGGATCAAGCATTACTCATAACGCATAACGCATAACGCATAACGCATAACGCATAACGCATAACGCATAACGCATAACGCATAACGCATAACGCATAACGCATAACGCATAACGCATAACGCATAACGCATAACGCATAACGCATAACGCATAACGCACAACGCATAACGCATAACGCATAACGCATAACGCATAACGCATAACGCATAACGCATAACGCACAACGCATAACGCATAACGCATAACGCATAACGCATAACGCATATCGCATAACGCATAACGCATAACGCATAACGCATAACGCATATCGCATAACGCATAACGCATAACGCATAACGCATAACGCATAACGCATAACGGATAACGCATAACGGATAACCCATAACGCATAACACATAACGCATAACCCATAACGCATAACGCATAACGCATAACGCATAACGCATAACGCATAACGGATCACGCATTACTCATAACGCATAACGCATAACGGATCACGCATAACGCATAACGCATAACGCATAACGCTTAACACATAACGCATAACGCATAACGCATATTGCGTAACGCATAACGCATAACGCATAACGCATAACGCATAACGCATAACGCATAACGCATAACGCATAACGCATAACGCATAACGCAAATCGCATAACGCATAAGGCATAACGCATAACGCATAACGCATTACGCATAACGCATAACGCATAACGCATAACACATAACGCATAACGCAAAGCGCATAACGCATAACGCATAACGCATAACGCATAATGCATAACGCATATCGCATAACGCATAACGCATAACGCATAACGCATAACGCATAACGCATAACGCATAACGCATAACGCATAACGCATATCGCATAACGCATAACGGATAACGCATAACGGATAACCCATAACGCATAACGCATAACGCATAACGCATAACGCATAACGCATAACGCATAACACATAACGCATAACCCATAACGCATAACGCATAACGCATAACGCTTAACGCATAACCCATAACGCATAACGCATAACGCATAACGCATAACACATAACGCATAACCCATAACGCATAACGCATAACGCATAACGCATAACGCATAACGCATAACGCATAACGGATCACGCATTACTCATAACGCATAACGCATAACGCATAACGCATAACGCATAACGCATAACGCATAACGCATAACGCATAACGCATAACGCATAACGCATAACGCATAACGCATAACGCATAATGCATAACGCATAACGCATAACGCATAACGCATAACGCATAACACATAACGCATAACCTATAACGCATAACGCATAACGCACAACGCATAACGCATAACGCATAACGCAAAACGCATAACGCATAGCGGATAACGCACAACGCATAAAACATAACGCATAACGCATAACGGATCACGCATTACTCATAACGCATAACGCATAACGCATAACGCATAACGCATAACGCATAACGCATAACGCATAACGCATAACGCATAACGCATGACGCATAACGCATAACGCATAACGCATAATGCATAACGCATATCGCATAACGCATAACGCATAACGCATAACGCATAACGCATAACGCATAACGCATAACGCATAACGCATAACGCATAACGCATAACGCATAACGCATAACGGATAACGCATAACGGATAACCCATAACGCATAACGCATAACGCATAACGCATAACGCATAACGCATAACGCATAACACATAACGCATATCCCATAACGCATAACGCATAACGCATAACGCTTAACGCATAAGCCATAACGCATAACGCATAACGCATAACACATAACGCATAACCCATAACGCATAACGCATAACGCATAACGCATAACGCATAACGCATAACGCATAACGCATAACGCATAACGGATCACGCATTACTCATAACGCATTGCGCATAACGCATAACCCATAAATCATAACGCATAACGCATAACGCATAACGCATAACGCATAACGCATAACGGATCACGCATTACTCATAACGCATAACGTATAACGGATCACGCATTTCTCATAACGCATAACGCATAACGCATAACGCATAACGCATAACGCATAACGCATAACGCATAACGCATAACGCATAACGCATAACGCATAACGCATAACGCATAACGCATAACGCATAACGCATAACGCATAACGCATAACGCATAACGCATAACGCATAACGCATAACGCATAACGCATAACGCATAACGCATAACGCATAACGCATAACACATAACGCATAACGCATAACGCAAAACGCATAACGCATAACGCATAACACATAACGGATCACGCATTACTCATAACGCATAACGCATAAAGCATAACGCATAACGCATAATGCATAACGCATAACGCATAACGCATAACGCATAACGCATAACGCATAACCTATAACGCATAACGCATAACGCACAACGCATAAAGCATAACGCATAACGCAAAACGCATAACGCATAGCGGATAACGCACAACGCATAACACATAACGCATAACGCATAACGCATAACGCATAACGGATCAAGCATTACTCATAACGCATAACGCATAACGCATAACGCATAACGCATAACGCATAACGCATAACGCATAACGCATAACGCATAACGCATAACGCATAACGCATAACGCATAACGCATAACGCATAACGCATAACGCATAACGCATAACGCACAACGCATAACGCATAACGCATAACGCATAACGCATAACGCATATCGCATAACGCATAACGCATAACGCATAACGCATAACGCATAACGCATAACGCATAACGCATAACGCATATCGCATAACGCATAACGCATAACGCATAACGCATAACGCATAACGGATAACGCATAACGGATAACCCATAACGCATAACACATAACGCATAACCCATAACGCATAACGCATAACGCATAACGCATAACGCATAACGGATCACGCATTACTCATAACGCATAACGCATAACGGATCACGCATAACGCATAACGCATAACGCATAACGCATAACGCTTAACACATAACGCATAACGCATAACGCATAACGCATATTGCGTAACGCATAACGCATAACGCATAACGCATAACGCATAACGCATAACACATAACGCATAACGCATAACGCATAACGCAAATCGCTTAACGCATAAGGCATAACGCATAACGCATAACGCATTACGCATAACGCATAACGCATAACGCATAACACATAACGCATAACGCAAAGCGCATAACGCATAACGCAAATCGCATAACGCATAAGGCATAACGCATAACGCATAACGGATCACGCATTACTCATAACGCATAACGCATAACGGATCACGCATTTCTCATAACGCATAACGCATAACGCATAACGCATAACGCATAACGCATAACGCATAACGAATAACGCATAACGGATCACGCATTACTCATAACGCATAACGCATAACGCATAACGCATGACGCATAACGCATATCGCATAACGCATAACGCATAACGCATAACGCATAACGCATAACGCATAACCCATAACGCATAACGCATAACGCACAACGCATAACGCATAACGCATAACGCAAAACGCATAACGCATAGCGGATAACGCACAACGCATAACACATAACGCATAACGCATAACGCATAACGCATAACGCATAACGCATAACGCATAACGCATAACGCAAATCGCATAACGCATAACGCATAACGCATAACGCATAACGCATAACGCATAACGCATAACGCATAACGCATATCGCATAACGCATAAAGCATAACGCATAACGCATAACGCATAACGCATAACGCATAACGGATAACGCATAACGGATAACCCATAACGCATAACGCATAACGCATAACGCATAACGCATAACGCATAACACATAACGCATAACCCATAACGCATAACGCATAACGGATCACGCATTACTCATAACGCATAACGCATAACGGATCACGCATAACGCATAACGCATAACGCATAACGCATAACGCTTAACACATAACGCATAACGCATAACGCATATTGCGTAACGCATAACGCATAACGCATAACGCATAACGCATAACGCATAACGCATAACACATAACGCATAACGCATAACGCATAACGCAAATCGCATAACGCATAACGCATAACGCATAACGCATAACGCATTACGCATAACGCATAACGCATAACGCATAACACATAACGCATAACGCAAAGCG
The DNA here is from genome assembly GCA_916610235.2 of Lasioglossum morio. Taxonomy (NCBI): domain Eukaryota; kingdom Metazoa; phylum Arthropoda; class Insecta; order Hymenoptera; family Halictidae; genus Lasioglossum; species Lasioglossum morio. Next base: position 1,040,302 of record CAKAJA020000239.1, on the reverse strand, counting down.
CATAACGCATAACGCATAACGCATAACGCATAACGCATAACGCATAACGCATAACGCATAACGCATAACGCATAACGCATAACGCATAACGCATAACGCATAACGCATAACGCATAACGCATATCGCATAACGCATAACGGATAACGCATAACGGATAACCCATAACGCATAACGCATAACGCATAACGCATAACGGATAACGCATAACGCATAACACATAACGCATAACCCATAACGCATAACGCATAACGCATAACGCTTAACGCATAACCCATAACGCATAACGCATAACGCATAACACATAACGCATAACCCATAACGCATAACGCATAACGCATAACGCATAACGCATAACGCATAACGGATCACGCATTACTCATAACGCATAACGCATAACGCATAACCCATAAATCATAACGCATAACGCATAACGCATAACGCATAACGCATAACGCATAACGCATAACGCATAACGCATAACGCATAACGCATAACGCATAACGCATAACGCATAACGCATAACGCATAACGCATAACGCATAACGCATAACGCATAACGCATAACGCATAATGCATAACGCATAACGCATAACGCATAACGCATAACGCATAACACATAACGCATAACCTATAACGCATAACGCATAACGCACAACGCATAACGCATAACGCATAACGCAAAACGCATAACGCATAGCGGATAACGCACAACGCATAAAACATAACGCATAACGCATAACGCATAACGCATAACGCATAACGCATAACGCAAATCGCATAACGCATAACGCATAACGCATAACGCATAACGCATAACGCATAACGCATAACGCATAACGCATATCGCATAACGCATAAAGCATAACGCATAACGCATAACGCATAACGCATAACGCATAACGGATAACGCATAACGGATAACCCATAACGCATAACGCATAACGCATATCGCATAACGCATAACGCATAACACATAACGCATAACCCATAACGCATAACGCATAACGGATCACGCATTACTCATAACGCATAACGCATAACGGATCACGCATAACGCATAACGCATAACGCATAACGCATAACGCTTAACACATAACGCATAACGCATAACGCATATTGCGTAACGCATAACGCATAACGCATAACGCATAACGCATAACGCATAACGCATAACACATAACGCATAACGCATAACGCATAACGCAAATCGCATAACGCATAAGGCATAACGCATAACGCATAACGCATTACGCATAACGCATAACGCATAACGCATAACACATAACGCATAACGCAAAGCGCATAACGCATAACGCATAACGCATAACGCATAACGCATAACGCATATCGCATAACGCATAACGCATAACGCATAACGCATAACGCATAACGCATAACGCATAACGCATAACGCATATCGCATAACGCATAACGGATAACGCATAACGGATAACCCATAACGCATAACGCATAACGCATAACGCATAACGGATAACGCATAACGCATAACACATAACGCATAACCCATAACGCATAACGCATAACGCATAACGCTTAACGCATAACCCATAACGCATAACGCATAACGCATAACACATAACGCATAACCCATAACGCATAACGCATAACGCATAACGCATAACGCATAACGCATAACGCATAACGGATAACGCATAACGGATAACCCATAACGCATAACGCATAACGCATATCGCATAACGCATAACGCATAACACATAACGCATAACCCATAACGCATAACGCATAACGGATCACGCATTACTCATAACGCATAACGCATAACGGATCACGCATAACGCATAACGCATAACGCATAACGCATAACGCTTAACACATAACGCATAACGCATAACGCATATTGCGTAACGCATAACGCATAACGCATAACGCATAACGCATAACGCATAACGCATAACACATAACGCATAACGCATAACGCATAACGCAAATCGCATAACGCATAAGGCATAACGCATAACGCATAACGCATTACGCATAACGCATAACGCATAACGCATAACACATAACGCATAACGCAAAGCGCATAACGCATAACGCATAACGCATAACGCATAATGCATAACGCATATCGCATAACGCATAACGCATAACGCATAACGCATAACGCATAACGCATAACGCATAACGCATAACGCATATCGCATAACGCATAACGGATAACGCATAACGGATAACCCATAACGCATAACGCATAACGCATAACGCATAACGGATAACGCATAACGCATAACACATAACGCATAACCCATAACGCATAACGCATAACGCATAACGCTTAACGCATAACCCATAACGCATAACGCATAACGCATAACGCATAACGCATAACCCATAACGCATAACGCATAACGCATAACGCATAACGCATAACGCATAACGCATAACGGATCACGCATTACTCATAACGCATAACGCATAACGCATAACCCATAAATCATAACGCATAACGCATAACGCATAACGCATAACGCATAACGCATAACGCATAACGCATAACGCATAACGCATAACGCATAACGCATAACGCATAACGCATAACGCATAACGCATAACGCATAACGCATAACGCATAATGCATAACGCATAACGCATAACGCATAACGCATAACGCATAACACATAACGCATAACCTATAACGCATAACGCATAACGCACAACGCATAACGCATAACGCATAACGCATAACGCAAAACGCATAACGCATAGCGGATAACGCACAACGCATAAAACATAACGCATAACGCATAACGGATCACGCATTACTCATAACGCATAACGCATAACGCATAACGCATAACGCATAACGCATAACGCATAACGCATGACGCATAACGCATAACGCATAACGCATAATGCATAACGCATATCGCATAACACATAACGCATAACGCATAACGCATAACGCATAACGCATAACGCATAACGCATAACGCATAACGCATAACGCATAACGCATAACGCATAACGGATAACGCATAACGGATAACCCATAACGCATAACGCATAACGCATAACGCATAACGCATAACGCATAACGCATAACACATAACGCATAACCCATAACGCATAACGCATAACGCATAACGCTTAACGCATAACCCATAACGCATAACGCATAACGCATAACACATAACGCATAACCCATAACGCATAACGCATAACGCATAACGCATAACGCATAACGCATAACGCATAACGCATAACGCATAACGGATCACGCATTACTCATAACGCATAACGCATAACGCATAACCCATAAATCATAACGCATAACGCATAACGCATAACGCATAACGCATAACGCATAACGCATAACGCATAACACATAACGCATAACCCATAACGCATAACGCATAACGCATAACGCTTAACGCATAACCCATAACGCATAACGCATAACGCATAACACATAACGCATAACCCATAACGCATAACGCATAACGCATAACGCATAACGCATAACGCATAACGCATAACGCATAACGCATAACGGATCACGCATTACTCATAACGCATAACGCATAACGCATAACCCATAAATCATAACGCATAACGCATAACGCATAACGCATAACGCATAACGCATAACGGATCACGCATTACTCATAACGCATAACGTATAACGGATCACGCATTTCTCATAACGCATAACGCATAACGCACAACGCATAACGCATAACGCATAACGCATAACGCATAACGCATAACGCATAACGCATAACGCATAACGCATAACGCATAACGCATAACGCATAACGCATAACGCATAACGCATAACGCATAACGCATAACGCATAACGCATAACGCATAACGCATAACGCATAACACATAACGCATAACGCATAACGCAAAACGCATAACGCATAACGCATAACACATAACGGATCACGCATTACTCATAACGCATAACGCATAAAGCATAACGCATAACGCATAATGCATAACGCATAACGCATAACGCATAACGCATAACGCATAACGCATAACACATAACGCATAACCTATAACGCATAACGCATAACGCACAACGCATAAAGCATAACGCATAACGCAAAACGCATAACGCATAGCGGATAACGCACAACGCTTAACACATAACGCATAACGCATAACGCATAACGCATAACGGATCAAGCATTACTCATAACGCATAACGCATAACGCATAACGCATAACGCATAACGCATAACGCATAACGCATAACGCATAACGCATAACGCATAACGCATAACGCATAACGCATAACGCATAACGCAGAACGCATAACGCATAACGCATAACGCATAACGCATAACGCACAACGCATAACGCATAACGCATAACGCATAACGCATAACGCATAACGCATAACGCATAACGCATAACGCATAACGCATAACGCATAACGCATAACGCATAACGCATAACGCATAACGCATAACGCATAACGCATAACGCATAACGCATAACGCATAACGGATAACGCATAACGGATAACCCATAACGCATAACACATAACGCATAACCCATAACGCATAACGCATAACGCATAACGCATAACGCATAACGCATAACGGATCACGCATTACTCATAACGCATAACGCATAACGGATCACGCATAACGCATAACGCATAACGCATAACGCATAACGCTTAACACATAACGCATAACGCATAACGCATATTGCGTAACGCATAACGCATAACGCATAACGCATAACGCATAACGCATAACGCATAACACATAACGCATAACGCATAACGCATAACGCAAATCGCATAACGCATAAGGCATAACGCATAACGCATAACGCATTACGCATAACGCATAACGCATAACGCATAACACATAACGCATAACGCAAAGCGCATAACGCATAACGCAAATCGCATAACGCATAAGGCATAACGCATAACGCATAACGGATCACGCATTACTCATAACGCATAACGCATAACGGATCACGCATTTCTCATAACGCATAACGCATAACGCATAACGCATAACGCATAACGCATAACGAATAACGCATAACGGATCACGCATTACTCATAACGCATAACGCATAACGCATAACGCATGACGCATAACGCATATCGCATAACGCATAACGCATAACGCATAACGCATAACGCATAACGCATAACGCATAACCCATAACGCATAACGCATAACGCACAACGCATAACGCATAACGCGTAACGCAAAACGCATAACGCATAGCGGATAACGCACAACGCATAACACATAACGCATAACGCATAACGCATAACGCATAACGCATAACGCATAACGCATAACGCAAATCGCATAACGCATAACGCATAACGCATAACGCATAACGCATAACGCATAACGCATAACGCATAACGCATAACGCATATCGCATAACGCATAAAGCATAACGCATAACGCATAACGCATAACGCATAACGCATAACGGATAACGCATAACGGATAACCCATAACGCATAACGCATAACGCATAACGCATATCGCATAACGCATAACGCATAACACATAACGCATAACCCATAACGCATAACGCATAACGCATAACGCATAACGCTTAACGCATGACCCATAGCGCATAACGCATTACGCGTAACTCATATCGCAAAAAGCATAACGCATAACGGGTCACGCATTACTCATAACCCATAACGCATAACGCATAACGCATAACGCATAACGCATAACGCATAACACATAACGCATAACCCATAATGCATAACGCATAACGCATAACGCATGACGCATAACGCATAACGCATAACGCATAACGCATAACGGATCACGCATTACTCATATCGCATAACGCATAACGGATCACGCATAACGCATAACGCATAACGCATAACGCATAACGCATAACGCATAACGCATAACGGATCACGCATTACTCATAACGCATAACGCATAACGGATCACGCATTTCTCATAACGCATAACGCATAACGCATAACGCATAACGCATAACGCATAACGCATAACGCATAACGCATAACGCATAACGGATCACGCATTACTCATAACGCATAACGCATAACGGATCACGCATTTCGCATAACGCATAACGCATAACGCATAACGCATAACGCATAACGCATAACGCATAACGCATAACGCATAACGCATAACGCATAACGCATAACGCATAACGCATAACGCATAACGCATAACGCATAACGCATAACGCAAAACGCATAACGCATAGCGGATAACGCACAACGCATAACACATAACGCATAACGCATAACGCATAACACATAACGGATCAAGCATTACTCATAACGCATAACGCATAACGCATAACGCATAACGCATAACGCATAACGCATAACGCATAACGCATAACGCATAACGCATAACGCATAACGCACAACGCATAACGCATAACGCATAACGCATAACGCATAACGCATATCGCATAACGCATAACGCATAACGCATAACGCATAACGCATACCGCATAACGCATAACGCATAACGCATATCGCATAACGCATAACGCATAACGCATAACGCATAACGCATAACGGATAACGCATAACGGATAACCCATAACGCATAACGCATAACGCATAACGCATAACGCATAACACATAACGCATAACCCATAACGCATAACGCATAACGCATAACGCTTAACGCATGACCCATAGCGCACAACGCATTACGCGTAACTCATAACGCATAAAGCATAATGCATAACGGGTCACGCATTACTCATAACCCATAACGCATAACGCATAACGCATAACGCATAACGCATAACGCATAACGCATAACGCATAACGGATCACGCATTACTCATATCGCATAACGCATAACGGATCACGCATAACGCATAACGCATAACGCATAACGCATAACGCATAACGCATAACGCATAACGCATAACGGATCACGCATTACTCATAACGCATAACGCATAACGGATCACGCATTTCTCATAACGCATAACGCATAACGCATAACGCATAACGCATAACGCATAACGCATAACGCATAACGCATAACGCATAACGCATAACGGATCACGCATTACTCATAACGCATAACGCATAACGGATCACGCATTTCGCATAACGCATAACGCATAACGCATAACGCATAACGCATAACGCATAACGCATAACGCATAACGCATAACGCATAACGCATAACGCATAACGCATAACGCATAACGCATAACGCATAACGCAAAACGCATAACGCATAGCGGATAACGCACAACGCATAACACATAACGCATAACGCATAACGCATAACACATAACGGATCAAGCATTACTCATAACGCATAACGCATAACGCATAACGCATAACGCATAACGCATAACGCATAACGCATAACGCATAACGCATAACGCATAACGCATAACGCATAACGCATAACGCATAACGCATAACGCACAACGCATAACGCATAACGCATAACGCATAACGCATAACGCATATCGCATAACGCATAACGCATAACGCATAACGCATAACGCATAACGCATAACGCATAACGCATAACGCATAACGCATATCGCATAACGCACAACGCATAACGCATAACGCATAACGCATAACGGATAACGCATAACGGATAACCCATAACGCATAACGCATAACGCATAACGCATAACACATAACGCATAACCCATAACGCATAACGCATAACGCATAACGCTTAACGCATGACCCATAGCGCGCAACGCATTACGCGTAACTCATAACGCATAAAGCATAATGCATAACGGGTCACGCATTACTCATAACCCATAACGCATAACGCATAACGCATAACGCATAACGCATAACACATAACGCATAACCCATTACGCATAACGCATAACGCATAACGCATAACGCATAACGCATAACGGATCACGCATTACTCATAACGCATAACGCATAACGGATCACGCATAACGCATAACGCATAACGCATAACGCATAACGCTTAACACATAACGCATAACGCATAACGCATATTGCGTAACGCATAACGCATAACGCATAACGCATAACGCATAACGCATAACACATAACGCATAACGCATAACGCATAACGCAAATCGCATAACGCATAAGGCATAACGCATAACGCATTACGCATAACGCATAACGCATAACGCATAACGCATAACACATAACGCATAACGCAAAGCGCATAACGCATAACGCAAATCGCATAACGCATAAGGCATAACGCATAACGCATAACGGATCACGCATTACTCATAACGCATAACGCATAACGGATCACGCATTTCTCATAACGCATAACGCATAACGCATAACGCATAACGCATAACGCATAACGAATAACGCATAACGCATAACGCATAACGCATAACGCATAACGCATAACGCATAACGCATAACGCATAACGCATAACGCATAACGCATAACCCATAACGCATAACGCATAACGCATAACGCATAACGCATAACGCAAAACGCATAACGCATAACGCATAACGCATAACACATAACGGATCACGCATTACTCATAACGCATAACGCATAAAGCATAACGCATAACGCATAATGCATAACGCATAACGCATAACCTATAACGCATAACGCATAACGCACAACGCACAACGCATAACCCATAACGCATAACGCATAACGCATAACGCATAACGCAAAACGCATAACGCATAGCGGATAACGCACAACGCATAACACATAAAGCATAACGCATAACGCATAACGCATAACGGATCACGCATTACTCATAACGCATAACGCATAACGCATAACGCATAACGCATAACGCATATCGCATAACGCATAACGCATAACGCATAACGCATGACGCATAACGCATAACCCATAACGCATAACGCATAACGCACAACGCATAACGCATAACGCATAACGCAAAACGCATAACGCATAGCGGATAACGCACAACGCATAACACATAACGCATAACGCATAACGCATAACGCATAACGCATAACGCATAACGCATAACGCATAACGCATAACGCATAACGCATAACGCATAACGCATAACGCATAACGCATAACACATAACGCATATCGCATAACGCATAAATCATAACGCATAACGCATAACGCATAACGCATAACGCATAACGGATAACGCATAACGGATAACCCATAACGCATAACGCATAACGCATATCGCATAACGCATAACGCATAACACATAACGCATAACCCATAACGCATAACGCATAACGCATAACGCATAACGCTTAACGCATGACCCATAGCGCATAACGCATTACGCGTAACTCATAACGCAAAAAGCATAACGCATAACGCATAACGCATAACGCATAACGCATAACGCATAACGGATAACGCATAACGGATAACCCATAACGCATAACGCATAACGCATAACGCATATCGCATAACGCATAACGCATAACACATAACGCATAACGCATAACGCATAACGCATAACGCATAACGCATAACGCTTAACGCATGACCCATAGCGCATAACGCATTACGCGTAACTCATAACGCAAAAAGCATAACGCATAACGGGTCACGCATTACTCATAACCCATAACGCATAACGCATAACGCATAACGCATAACGCATAACGCATAACACATAACGCATAACCCATAATGCATAACGCATAACGCATAACGCATGACGCATAACGCATAACGCATAACGCATAACGCATAACGGATCACGCATTACTCATATCGCATAACGCATAACGGATCACGCATAACGCATAACGCATAACGCATAACGCATAACGCATAACGCATAACGCATAACGGATCACGCATTACTCATAACGCATAACGCATAACGGATCACGCATTTCTCATAACGCATAACGCATAACGCATAACGCATAACGCATAACGCATAACGCATAACGCATAACGCATAACGCATAACGCATAACGGATCACGCATTACTCATAACGCATAACGCATAACGGATCACGCATTTCGCATAACGCATAACGCATAACGCATAACGCATAACGCATAACGCATAACGCATAACGCATAACGCATAACGCATAACGCATAACGCATAACGCATAACGCATAACGCATAACGCATAACGCATAACGCATAACGCAAAACGCATAACGCATAGCGGATAACGCACAACGCATAACACATAACGCATAACGCATAACGCATAACACATAACGGATCAAGCATTACTCATAACGCATAACGCATAACGCATAACGCATAACGCATAACGCATAACGCATAACGCATAACGCATAACGCATAACGCATAACGCATAACGCACAACGCATAACGCATAACGCATAACGCATAACGCATAACGCATATCGCATAACGCATAACGCATAACGCATAACGCATAACGCATACCGCATAACGCATAACGCATAACGCATATCGCATAACGCATAACGCATAACGCATAACGCATAACGGATAACGCATAACGGATAACCCATAACGCATAACGCATAACGCATAACGCATAACGCATAACACATAACGCATAACCCATAACGCATAACGCATAACGCATAACGCTTAACGCATGACCCATAGCGCACAACGCATTACGCGTAACTCATAACGCATAAAGCATAATGCATAACGGGTCACGCATTACTCATAACCCATAACGCATAACGCATAACGCATAACGCATAACGCATAACGCATAACGCATAACGCATAACGGATCACGCATTACTCATATCGCATAACGCATAACGGATCACGCATAACGCATAACGCATAACGCATAACGCATAACGCATAACGCATAACGCATAACGCATAACGGATCACGCATTACTCATAACGCATAACGCATAACGGATCACGCATTTCTCATAACGCATAACGCATAACGCATAACGCATAACGCATAACGCATAACGCATAACGCATAACGCATAACGCATAACGCATAACGCATAACGCATAACGGATCACGCATTACTCATAACGCATAACGCATAACGGATCACGCATTTCGCATAACGCATAACGCATAACGCATAACGCATAACGCATAACGCATAACGCATAACGCATAACGCATAACGCATAACGCATAACGCATAACGCATAACGCATAACGCATAACGCATAACGCATAACGCATAACGCATAACGCATAACGCATAACGCATAACGCATAACGCATAACGCATAACGCATAACGCAAAACGCATAACGCATAGCGGATAACGCACAACGCATAACACATAACGCATAACGCATAACGCATAACACATAACGGATCAAGCATTACTCATAACGCATAACGCATAACGCATAACGCATAACGCATAACGCATAACGCATAACGCATAACGCATAACGCATAACGCATAACGCATAACGCATAACGCATAACGCATAACGCATAACGCACAACGCATAACGCATAACGCATAACGCATAACGCATAACGCATATCGCATAACGCATAACGCATAACGCATAACGCATAACGCATAACGCATAACGCATAACGCATAACGCATATCGCATAACGCATAACGCATAACGCATAACGCATAACGCATAACGGATAACGCATAACGGATAACCCATAACGCATAACGCATAACGCATAACGCATAACGCATAACACATAACGCATAACCCATAACGCATAACGCATAACGCATAACGCTTAACGCATGACCCATAGCGCGCAACGCATTACGCGTAACTCATAACGCATAAAGCATAATGCATAACGGGTCACGCATTACTCATAACCCATAACGCATAACGCATAACGCATAACGCATAACGCATAACACATAACGCATAACCCATTACGCATAACGCATAACGCATAACGCATAACGCATAACGCATAACGGATCACGCATTACTCATAACGCATAACGCATAACGGATCACGCATAACGCATAACGCATAACGCATAACGCATAACGCTTAACACATAACGCATAACGCATAACGCATATTGCGTAACGCATAACGCATAACGCATAACGCATAACGCATAACGCATAACGCATAACACATAACGCATAACGCATAACGCATAACGCAAATCGCATAACGCATAAGGCATAACGCATAACGCATAACGCATTACGCATAACGCATAACGCATAACGCATAACGCATAACACATAACGCATAACGCAAAGCGCATAACGCATAACGCAAATCGCATAACGCATAAGGCATAACGCATAACGCATAACGGATCACGCATTACTCATAACGCATAACGCATAACGGATCACGCATTTCTCATAACGCATAACGCATAACGCATAACGCATAACGCATAACGCATAACGCATAACGAATAACGCATAACGCATAACGCATAACGCATAACGCATAACGCATAACGCATAACGCATAACGCATAACGCATAACGCATAACCCATAACGCATAACGCATAACGCATAACGCATAACGCAAAACGCATAACGCATAACGCATAACGCATAACACATAACGGATCACGCATTACTCATAACGCATAACGCATAAAGCATAACGCATAACGCATAATGCATAACGCATAACGCATAACCTATAACGCATAACCCATAACGCATAACGGATAACGCATAACGCATAACGCATAACGCATATCGCATAACGCATAACGCATAACGCATAACGCATGACGCATAGCGCATAACCCATAACGCATAACGCATAACGCACAACGCATAACGCATAACGCATAACGCAAAACGCATAACGCATAGCGGATAACGCACAACGCATAACACATAACGCATAACGCATAACGCATAACGCATAACGCATAACGCATAACGCATAACGCATAACGCATAACGCATAACGCATAACGCATAACGCATAACGCATAACGCATAACGCATAACGCATAACGCATAACACATAACGCATATCGCATAACGCATAAATCATAACGCATAACGCATAACGCATAACGCATAACGCATAACGGATAACGCATAACGGATAACCCATAACGCATAACGCATAACGCATATCGCATAACGCATAACGCATAACACATAACGCATAACCCATAACGCATAACGCATAACGCATAACGCATAACGCTTAACGCATGACCCATAGCGCATAACGCATTACGCGTAACTCATAACGCAAAAAGCATAACGCATAACGGGTCACGCATTACTCATAACCCATAACGCATAACGCATAACGCATAACGCATAACGCATAACACATAACGCATAACCCATAATGCATAACGCATAACGCAAAACGCATAACGCATAGCGGATAACGCACAACGCATAACACATAACGCATAACGCATAACGCATAACGCATAACGCATAACGCATAACGGATCACGCATTACTCACAACGCATAACGCATAACGGATCACGCATTTCGCATAACGCATAACGCATAACGCATAACGCATAACGCATAACGCATAACGCATAACGCATAACGCATAACGCATAACGCATAACGCATAACGCATAACGCATAAAGCATAACGCATAACGCATAATGCATAACGCATAACGCATAACGCATAACGCATAACACATAACGCATAACCTATAACGCATAACGCACAACGCACAACGCATAACACATAACGCATAACGCAAAACGCATAACGCATAGCGGATAACGCACAACGCATAACACATAACGCATAACGCATAACGCATAACGCATAACGGATCAAGCATTACTCATAACGCATAACGCATAACGCATAACGCATAACGCATAACGCATAACGCATAACGCATAACGCATAACGCATAACGCATAACGCATAACGCACAACGCATAACGCATAACGCATAACGCATAACGCATAACGCATATCGCATAACGCATAACGCATAACGCATAACGCATAACGCATAACGCATAACGCATAACGCATATCGCATAACGCATAACGCATAAGGCATAACGCATAACGCATAACGCATTACGCATAACGCATAACGCATAACGCATAACGCATAACACATAACGCATAACGCAAAGCGCATAACGCATAACGCAAATCGCATAACGCATAAGGCATAACGCATAACGCATAACGGATCACGCATTACTCATAACGCATAACGCATAACGGATCACGCATTTCTCATAACGCATAACGCATAGCGGATAACGCATAACGGATAACCCATAACGCATAACGCATAACGCATATCGCATAACGCATAACGCATAACACATAACGCATAACCCATAACGCATAACGCATAACGCATAACGCATAACGCTTAACGCATGACCCATAGCGCATAACGCATTACGCGTAACTCATAACGCAAAAAGCATAACGCATAACGGGTCACGCATTACTCATAACCCATAACGCATAACGCATAACGCATAACGCATAACGCATAACGCATAACACATAACGCATAACCCATAATGCATAACGCATAACGCATAACGCATGACGCATAACGCATAACGCATAACGCATAACGCATAACGGATCACGCATTACTCATATCGCATAACGCGTAACGGATCACGCATAACGCATAACGCATAACGCATAACGCATAACGCATAACGCATAACGCATAACGCATAACGGATCACGCATTACTCATAACGCATAACGCATAACGGATCACGCATTTCTCATAACGCATAACGCATAACGCATAACGCATAACGCATAACACATAACGCATAACCCATAACGCATAACGCATAACGCATAACGCATAACGCTTAACGCATGACCCATAGCGCACAACGCATTACGCGTAACTCATAACGCATAAAGCATAATGCATAACGGGTCACGCATTACTCATAACCCATAACGCATAACGCATAACGCATAACGCATAACGCATAACGCATAACGCATAACGCATAACACATAACGCATAACCCATAACGCATAACGCATAACGCATAACGCATAACGCAAAACGGATCACGCATTACTCATAACGCATAACGCATAACGGATCACGCATAACGCATAACGCATAACTCATAACGCATAACGCTTAACACATAACGCATAACGCATAACGCATATTGCGTAACGCATAACGCATAACGCATAACGCATAACGCATAACGCATAACGGATCACGCATTACTCATAACGCATAACGCATAACGCATAACGCATAACGCATAACGCATAACGCATAACGCATAACGCATAACGCATAACGCATAACGCATAACGCATAACGCATAACGCAGAACGCATAACGCATAACGCATAACGCATAACGCATAACGCATAACGCATAACGCAAAACGCATAACGCATAACGCATAATGCATAACGCATAACGGATCACGCATTACTCATAACGCATAACGCATAACGGATCACGCATAACGCATAACGCATAACCCATAACGCATAACGCATAACGCATAACGCATAACGCATAACGCATAACGCAAAACGCATAACGCATAGCGGATAACGCACAACGCATAACACATAACGCATAACGCATAACGCATAACGCATAACGCATAACGCATAACGCATAACGCATAACGCATAACGCATAACGCATAACGCATAACGCATAACGCATGACGCATAACGCATAACGCATAACGCATAACGTATATCGCATAACGCATAACGCATAACGCATAACGCATAACGCATAACGCATAATGGATAACGCATAACGGATAACCCCTAACGCATAACGCATAACGCATAACGCATAACGCATAACGCATAACGCATAACACATAACGCATAACCCATAACGCATAACGCATAACGCATAACGCTTAACGCAAGACCAATAGCGCATAACGCATTACGCGTAACTCATAACGCATAAAGCATAATGCATAACGGGTCACGCATTACTCATAACCCATAACACATAACGCATAACCCATAACGCATAACGCATAACGCATAACGCTTAACGCATGACCCATAGCGCACAACGCATTACGCGTAACTCATAACGCATAAAGCATAATGCATAACGGGTCACGCATTACTCATAACCCATAACGCATAACGCATAACGCATAACGCATAACGCATTACACATAACGCATAACCCATAACGCATAACGCATAACGCATAACGCATAACGCATAACGCATAACGCATAAAGGATCACGCATTACTCATAACGCATAACGCATAACGGATCACGCATAACGCATAACGCATAACGCATAACGCATAACGCTTAACGCATAACGCATAACGCATAACGCATATTGCGTAACGCATACCGCATAACGCATAACGCATAACGCATAACGGATCACGCATTACTCATAACGCATAACGCATAACGGATCACGCATTTCTCATAACGCATAACGCATAACGCATAACGCATAACGCATAACGCATAACGCATAACGCATAACGCATAACGCATAACGCATAACGCATAACGCATAACGCATAACGCATAACGCATAACGCATAACGCATAACGCATATCGCATAACGCATAGCGCATAACGCATAACGCATAACGCATAACGCATAACGCATAACGCATATCGCATAACGCATAACGCATAACGCATAACGCATAACGCATAACGCATAACACATAACGCATAACCCATAACGCATAACGCATAACGCATAACGCTTAACGCATGACCCATAGCGCACAACGCATTACGCGTAACTCATAACGCATAAAGCATAATGCATAACGGGTCACGCATTACTCATAACCCATAACGCATAACGCATAACGCATAACGCATTACACATAACGCATAACCCATAACGCATAACGCATAACGCATAACGCATAACGCATAACGCATAACGCATAACGCATAACGGATCACGCATTACTCATAACGCATAACGCATAACGCATAACGGATCACGCATAACGCATAACGCATAACGCATAACGCATAACGCTTAACGCATAACGCATAACGCATAACGCATATTGCGTAACGCATACCGCATAACGCATAACGCATAACGCATAACGGATCACGCATTACTCATAACGCATAACGCATAACGGATCACGCATTTTTCATAACGCATAACGCATAACGCATAACGCATAACGCATAACGCATAACGCATAACGCATAACGCATAACGCATAACGCATAACGCATAACGCATAACGCATAACGCATAACGCATAACGCATAACGCATAACGCATAACGCATAACGCATAACGCATAACGCATAGCGCATAACGCATAACGCATAACGCATAACGCATAACGCATAACGCATAACGCATAACGCATAACGCATAACGCATAACGCATAACGCAGAACGCATAACGCATAACGCATAACGCATAACGCAAAACGCATAACGCATAACGCATAACGCATAACACATAACGGATCACGCATTACTCATAACGCATAACGCATAAAGCATAACGCATAACGCATAATGCATAACGCATAACGCATAACGCATAACGCATAACACATAACGTATAACCTATAACGCATAACGCATAAGGCACAACGCATAACGCATAACGCATAACGCAAAACGCATAACGCATAGCGGATAACGCACAACGCATAACACATAACGCATAACGCATAACGCATAACGCATAACGCATAACGCATAACGCATAACGCATAACGCATAACGCATAACGCATAACGCATAACGCATAACGCATAACGCATAACGCATAACGCATAACGCATAACGCATAACGCATAACGCATAACGCATAACGCATAACGCATAACGCATAACGCATATCGCATAACGCATAAGGCATAACGCATAACGCATAACGCATAACGCATAACGCATAACGGATAACGCATAACGGATAACCCATAACGCATAACGCATAACGCATAACGCATAACGCATAACGCATAACACATAACGCATAACCCATAACGCATAACGCATAACGCATAACGCTTAACGCATGACCCATAGCGCATAACGCATTACGCGTAACTCATAACGCAAAAAGCATAACGCATAACGGGTCACGCATTACTCATAACCCATAACGCATAACGCATAACGCATAACGCATAACACATAACGCATAACCCATAATGCATAACGCATCACGCATAACGCATAACGCATAACGCATAACGCATAACGCATAACGCATAACGCATAACGCATAACGCATAACGCATAACGCATAACGCATAACGCATAACGCATAACGCATAACGCATAACGCATAACGCATAACGCATAACGCATAACGCATAACGCATAACGCATAACGCATAACGCATAACGCATAACGCAGAACGCATAACGCATAACGCATAACGCATAACGCAAAACGCATAACGCATAACGCATAACACATAACGGATCACGCATTACTCATAACGCATAATGCATAACGCATAACGCATAACGCATAACGCATAACACATAACGCATAACCTATAACGCATAACGCATAACGCACAACGCATAACGCATAACGCATAACGCAAAACGCATAACGCATAACGCATAGCGGATAACGCACAACGCATAACACATAACGCATAACGCATAACGCATAACGCATAACGCATAACGCATAACGCATAACGCATAACGCATAACGCATAACGCATAACGCATAACGCATAACGCATAACGCATAACGCATAACGCATAACGCATAACGCATAACGCATAACGCATAACGCATAACGCATAAAGCATAACGCATAACGCATAACGCATAACGCATAACGCATAACGGATAGCGCATAACGGATAACCCATAACGCATAACGCATAACGCATAACGCAAAACGCATAACGCATAACACATAACGCATAACCCATAACGCATAACGCATAACGCATAACGCTTAACGCATGACCCATAGCGCATAACGCATTACGCGTAACTCATAACGCAAAAAGCATAACGCATAACGGGTCACGCATTACTCATAACCCATAACGCATAACGCATAACGCATAACGCATAACGCATAACACATAACGCATAACCCATAATGCATAACGCATAACGCATAACGCATAACGCATAACGCATAACGCATAACGCATAACGCATAACGGATTACGCATTACTCATAACGCATAACGCATAACGGATCACGCATAACGCATAACGCATAACGCATAACGCATAACGCATAACGGATCACGCATTACTCATAACGCATAACGCATAACGGATCACGCATTTCTCATAACGCATAACGCATAACGCATAACGCATAACGCATAACGCATAACGCATAACGCATAACGCATAACGCATAACGCATAACGCATAACGCATAACGCATAACGGATCACGCATTACTCATAACGCATAACGCATAACGGATCACGCATTTCGCATAACGCATAACGCTTAACGCATAACGCATAACGCATAACGCATAGCGCATTACTCATAACGCATAACGCATAACGGATCACGCATTACTCATAACGCATAACGCATAACGCATAACGCATAACGCATAACGCATAACGCATAACGCTTAACGCATAACGCATAACGCATAACGCATAACGCATAACGCATAACGCATAACGCATTACACATAACGAATATCGCATAACGCATAATCCATAACGCATAACGCATAATGCACAACGCATAACGAATAACGCAAAACGCATAACGCATAACGGATCCAGGATTACTCATAACGCATAAAGCATAACGCATAACGGATCACGCATTACTCATAACGCATAACGGATAACGCATAACGGATCACGCATTACTCATAACGCATAACGCATAACGCATAACGCATAACGCATAACGCATAACGCATAACGGATAACGCATAACGGATAACCCATAACGCATAACGCATAACGCATAACGCATAACGCATAACGCATAACACATAACGCATAACCCATAACGCATAACGCATAACGCATAACGCTTAACGCATGACCCATAGCGCATAACGCATTACGCGTAACTCATAACGCAAAAAGCATAACGCATAACGGGTCACGCATTACTCATAACCCATAACGCATAACGCATAACGCATAACGCATAACGCATAATGCATAACACATAACGCATAACCCATAACGCATAACGCATAACGCATAACGCATAACGCATAACGCATAACGGATCACGCATTACTCATAACGCATAACGCATAACGGATCACGCATAACGCAAAACGCATAACGCATAACGCATAACGCATAACGCATAACACATAACGGATCACGCATTACTCATAACGCATAACGCATAACGGATCACGCATAACGCATAACGCATAACGCATAACGGATAACGCTTAACGCATAACGCATAACGCATAACGCATATTGCGTAACGCATACCGCATAACGCATAACGCATAACGCATAACGGATCACGCATTACTCATAACGCATAACGCATAACGGATCACGCATTTCTCATAACGCATAACGCATAACGCATAACGCATAACGCATAACGCATAACGCATAACGCATAACGCATAACGCATAACGCATAACGCATAACGCTTAACGCATAACGCATAACGCATAACGCATATTGCGTAACGCATACCGCATAACGCATAACGCATAACGCATAACGCATAACGCATAACGCATAACGCATAACGCATAACGCAAAACGCATAACGCATAACACATAACGCATAACCCATAACGCATAACGCATAACGCATAACGCTTAACGCATGACCCATAGCGCATAACGCATTACGCGTAACTCATAACGCAAAAAGCATAACGCATAACGGGTCACGCATTACTCATAACCCATAACGCATAACGCATAACGCATAACGCATAACGCATAACACATAACGCATAACCCATAATGCATAACGCATAACGCATAACGCATAACGCATAACGCATAACGCATAACGCATAACGCATAACGGATCACGCATTACTCATAACGCATAACGCATAACGGATCACGCATAACGCATAACGCATAACGCATAACGCATAACGGATCACGCATTACTCATAACGCATAACGCATAACGGATCACGCATTTCTCATAACGCATAACGCATAACGCATAACGCATAACGCATAACGCATAACGCATAACGCATAACGCATAACGCATAACGCATAACGCATAACGCATAACGCATAACGCATAACGGATCACGCATTACTCATAACGCATAACGCATAACGGATCACGCATTTCGCATAACGCATAACGCTTAACGCATAACGCATAACGCATAACGCATAGCGCATTACTCATAACGCATAACGCATAACGGATCACGCATTACTCATAACGCATAACGCATAACGCATAACGCATAACGCATAACGCATAACGCATAACGCTTAACGCATAACGCATAACGCATAACGCATAACGCATAACGCATAACGCATAACGCATTACACATAACGAATATCGCATAACGCATAATCCATAACGCATAACGCATAATGCACAACGCATAACGAATAACGCAAAACGCATAACGCATAACGGATCCAGGATTACTCATAACGCATAAAGCATAACGCATAACGGATAACGCATAACGGATAACCCATAACGCATAACGCATAACGCATAACGCATAACGCATAACGCATAACACATAACGCATAACCCATAACGCATAACGCATAACGCATAACGCTTAACGCATGACCCATAGCGCATAACGCATTACGCGTAACTCATAACGCAAAAAGCATAACGCATAACGGGTCACGCATTACTCATAACCCATAACGCATAACGCATAACGCATAACGCATAACGCATAATGCATAACACATAACGCATAACCCATAACGCATAACGCATAACGCATAACGCATAACGCATAACGCATAACGGATCACGCATTACTCATAACGCATAACGCATAACGGATCACGCATAACGCAAAACGCATAACGCATAACGCATAACGCATAACGCATAACACATAACGGATCACGCATTACTCATAACGCATAACGCATAACGGATCACGCATAACGCATAACGCATAACGCATAACGCATAACGCTCAACGCATAACGCATAACGCATAACGCATATTGCGTAACGCATACCGCATAACGCATAACGCATAACGCATAACGGATCACGCATTACTCATAACGCATAACGCATAACGGATCACGCATTTCTCATAACGCATAACGCATAACGCATAACGCATAACGCATAACGCATAACGCATAACGCATAACGCATAACGCATAACGCATAACGCATAACGCATAACGCATAACGCATAACGCATAACGCATAACGCATAACGCATAACGCATAACGCATAACGCATAACGCATAACGCATAACGCATAACACATAACGCATAACCCATAACGCATAACGCATAACGCATAACGCTTAACGCATGACCCATAGCGCATAACGCATTACGCGTAACTCATAACACAAAAAGCATAACGCATAACGGGTCACGCATTACTCATAACCCATAACGCATAACGCATAACGCATAACGCATAACGCATAACACATAACGCATAACCCATAATGCATAACGCATAACGCATAACGCATAACGCATAACGCATAACGCATAACGCATAACGGATCACGCATTACTCATAACGCATAACGCATAACGGATCACGCATAACGCATAACGCATAACGCATAACGCATAACGCATAACGCATAACGGATCACGCATTACTCATAACGCATAACGCATAACGGATCACGCATTACTCATAGCGCATAACGCATAACGGATCACGCATAACGCATAACGCATAACGCATATTGCGTAACGCATACCGCATAACGCATAACGCATAACGCATAACGGATCACGCATTACTCATAACGCATAACGCATAACGGATCACGCATTTCTCATAACGCATAACGCATAACGCATAACGCATAACGCATAACGCATAACGCATAACGCATAACGCATAACGCATAACGCATAACGCATAACGCATAACGCATAACGCATAACGCATAACGCATAACGCATAACGCATAACGCATAACGCATAACACATAACGCATAACCCATAACGCATAACGCATAACGCATAACGCTTAACGCATGACCCATAGCGCATAACGCATTACGCGTAACTCATAACACAAAAAGCATAACGCATAACGGGTCACGCATTACTCATAACCCATAACGCATAACGCATAACGCATAACGCATAACGCATAACACATAACGCATAACCCATAATGCATAACGCATAACGCATAACGCATAACGCATAACGCATAACGCATAACGCATAACGGATCACGCATTACTCATAACGCATAACGCATAACGGATCACGCATAACGCATAACGCATAACGCATAACGCATAACGCATAACGCATAACGCATAACGGATCACGCATTACTCATAACGCATAACGCATAACGGATCACGCATTACTCATAGCGCATAACGCATAACGGATCACGCATAACGCAAAACGCATAACGCATAACGCATAACGCATAACGCATAACGCATAACGCATAACGGATCACGCATTACTCATAACGCATAACGCATAACGGATCACGCATAACGCATAACGCATAACGCATAACGCATAACGCTTAACGCATAACGCATAACGCATAACGCATAACACATAACGCATAACCCATAACGCATAACGCATAACGCATAACGCATAACGCATAACGCATAACGCATAACGCATAACGCATAACGCATAACGGATCACGCATTACTCATAACGCATAACGCATAACGGATCACGCATAACGCATAACGCATAACGCATAACGCATAACGCTTAACGCATAACGCATAACGCATAACGCATATTGCGTAACGCATACCGCATAACGCATAACGCATAACGGATCACGCATTACTCATAACGCATAACGCATAACGGATCACGCATTTCTCATAACGCATAAAGCATAACGCATAACGCATAACGCATAACGCATAACGCATAACGCATAACGCATAACGCATAACGCATAACGCATAACGCATAACGCATAACGCATAACGCATAACGCATAACGCATAACGCATAACGCATAACGCATAACGCATAACGCATAACGCATAACGCATAACGCATAACGCATAACGCAGAACGCATAACGCATAACGCATAACGCATAACGCATAACGCATAACGCATAACGCATAACGCATAACGCATAACGCATAACGCATAACGCATAACGCATAACGCATAACGCATAACGCATAACGCATAACGCATAACGCATAACGCATAACGCATAACGCATAACGCATATCGCATAACGCATAAAGCATAACGCATAACGCATAACGCATAACGCATAACGCATAACGGATAACGCATAACGGATAACCCATAACGCATAACGCATAACGCATAACGCATAACGCATAACGCATAACGCATAACACATAACGCATAACCCATAACGCATAACGCATAACGCATAACGCTTAACGCATGACCCATAGCGCATAACGCATTACGCGTAACTCATAACGCAAAAAGCATAACGCATAACGGGTCACGCATTACTCATAACCCATAACGCATAACGCATAACGCATAACGCATAACGCATAACACATAACGCATAACCCATAATGCATAACGCATAACGCATAACGCATAACGCATAACGCATAACGCATAACGGATCACGCATTACTCATAACGCATAACGCATAACGGATCACGCATAACGCATAACGCATAACGCATAACGCATAACGCATAATGGATCACGCATTACTCATAACCCATAACGCATAACGCATAACGCATAACGCATAACGCATAACGCATAACACATAACGCATAACGGATAACGCATAACGGATAACCCATAACGCATAACGCATAACGCATAACGCATAACGCATAACGCATAACACATAACGCATAGCGCATAACGCATTACGCGTAACTCATAACGCAAAAAGCATAACGCATAACGGGTCACGCATTACTCATAACCCATAACGCATAACGAATAACGCAAAACGCATAACCCATAACGGATCCAGGATTACTCATAACGCATAACGCATAACGCATAACGCATAACGGATCACGCATTACTCATAACCCATAACGCATAACGCATAACGCATAACGCATAACGCATAACGCATAACGCATAACGCATAACGCATAACCCATAACGCATAACGCATAACGCATAACCCATAACGCATAACGCATAACGCATTACGCGTAACTCATAACGCATAAAGCATAACGCATAACGGATCACGCATTACTCATAACCCATAACGCATAACGCATAACGCATAACGCATAACTCATAACACATAACGCATAACCCATAACGCATAACGCATAACGCATAACGCGTAACGGATCAAGCATTACTCATAACGCATAACGCATAACGGATCACGCATTACTCATAACGCATAACGCATAACGGAACACGCATTACTCATAACTCATAACGGATAACACATAACGCATAACGCATAACGCATAACGCATAACGCATAACGCATAACGCATAAAGCATAACGCATAACGCATAACGCATAACGCATAACGCATAACGCATAACGCATAACGCATAACGCATAACGCATAACGCATAACGCATAACGCATAACGCATAACACATAACGGATCACGCATTACTTATAACGCATAACGCATAAAGCATAACGCATAACGCATAATGCATAACGCATAACGCATAACGCATAACGCATAACGCATAACGCATAACGCATGACACATAACGCATAACCTATAACGCATAACGGATAACGCATAACGCATAACGCATAACGCAAAACGCATAACGCATAGCGGATAACGCACAACGCATAACACATAACGCATAACGCATAACGCATAACGCATAACGCATAACGCATAACGCATAACGGATCACGCATTACTCATAACGCATAACGCATAACGCATAACGCATAACGCATAACGCATAACGCATAACGCATAACGCATAACGCATAACGCATAACGCATAACGCATAACGCATAACGCATAACGCATAACGCATAACGCATAACGCATAACGCATAACGCATAACGCATATCGCATAACGCATAACGCATAACGCATAACGCATAACGCATAACGCATAACGCATAACGCATAACGCATATCGCATAACGCATAACGGATCACGCATTACTCATAACGCATAACGCATAACGGATCACGCATTACTCATAACTCATAACGGATAACACATAACGCATAACGCATAACGCATAACGCATAACGCATAACGCATAACGCATAACGCATAACGCATAACGCATAACGCATAACGCATAACGCATAACGCATAACGCATAACGCATAACGCATAACGCATAACGCATAACGCATAACGCATAACGCATAACGCATAACGCATAACGCATAACGCATAACGCATAACGCATAACGCATAAGGCATAACGCATAACGCATAACGCATAACTCATAACGCATAACGCATAACGCATAACGCATAACGCATAACGCATAACCCATAACGCATAACGCATAACGCATAACGCATAACGCATAACCCATAACGCATAACGCATAACGCATTACGCGTAACTCATAACGCATAAAGCATAACGCATAACGGATCACGCATTACTCATAACCCATAACGCATAACGCATAACGCATAACGCATAACGCATAACGCATAACGCATAACGCATAACTCATAACACATAACGCATAACCCATAACGCATAACGCATAACGCATAACGCATTACGCGTAACTCATAACGCATAAAGCATAACGCATAACGGATCACGCATTACTCATAACCCATAACGCATAACGCATAACGCATAACGCATAACGCATAACTCATAACACATAACGCATAACCCATAACGCATAACGCATAACGCATAACGCGTAACGGATCAAGCATTACTCATAACGCATAACGCATAACGGATCACGCATTACTCATAACGCATAACGCATAACGGATCACGCATTACTCATAACTCATAACGGATAACACATAACGCATAACGCATAACGCATAACGCATAACGCATAACGCATAACGCATAACGCATAACGCATAACGCATAACGCATAACGCATAACGCATAACGCATAACGCATAACGCATAACGCATAACGCATAACGCATAACGCACAACTCATAACGCATAACGCATAACGCAAAACTCATAACGGATAACGCATAACGGATAAGCCATAACGCATAACGCATAACGCATAACGCATAACTCATAACACATAACGCATAACCCATAACGCATAACGCATAACGCATTACGCGTAACTCATAACGCATAAAGCATAACGCATAACGGATCACGCATTACTCACAACCCATAACGCATAACGCATAATGCATAACGCATAACGCATAACTCATAACACATAACGCATAACCCATAACGCATAACGCATAACGCATTACGCGTAACTCATAACGCATAAAGCATAACGCATAACGGATCACGCATTACTCACAACCCATAACGCATAACGCATAATGCATAACGCATAACGCATAACTCATAACACATAACGCATAACCCATAACGCATAACGCATAACGCATTACGCGTAACTCATAACGCATAAAGCATAACGCATAACGGATCACGCATTACTCATAACCCATAACGCATAACGCATAACGCATAACGCATAACTCATATCACATAACGCATAACCCATAACGCATAACGCATAACGCATAACGCGTAACGGATCAAACATTACTCATAACGCATTACGCATAACGGATCACGCATTACTCATAACGCATAACGCATAACGGATCACGCATTACTCATAACTCATAACGGATAACACATAACGCATAACGCATAACGCATAACGCATAACGCAAAACGCATAACGCATAACACATAACGCATAACACATAACGGATCACGCATAACGCATACCGCATAACGCATAACGCATAACGCATAACGCATGACACATAACGCATAACCTATAACGCATAACGCATAACGCACAACGCATAACGCATAACGCATAACGCATAACGCAAAACGCATAACGCATAGCGGATAACGCACAACGCATAACACATAACGCATAACGCATAACGCATAACACATAACGGATCACGCATTACTTATAACGCATAACGCATAAAGCATAACGCATAACGCATAATGCATAACGCATAACGCATAACGCATAACGCATAATGCATAACGCATGACACATAACGCATAACCTATAACGCATAACGCATAACGCATAACGCATAACGCATAACGCATAACGCATGACACATAACGCATAACCTATAACGCATAACGCATAACGCACAACGCATAACGCATAACGCATAACGCAAAACGCATAACGCATAGCGGATAACGCACAACGCATAACACATAACGCATAACGCATAACACATAACGGATCACGCATTACTTATAACGCATAACGCATAAAGCATAACGCATAACGCATAATGCATAACGCATAACGCATAACGCATAACGCATAACGCATAACGCATGACACATAACGCATAACCTATAACGCATAACGCATAACGCATAACGCATAACGCATAACGCATAACGCATGACACATAACGCATAACCTATAACGCATAACGCATAACGCACAACGCATAACGCATAACGCATAACGCAATACGCATAACGCATAGCAGATAACGCACAACGCATAACACATAACGCATAACGCATAACGCATAACACATAACGGATCACGCATTACTTATAACGCATAACGCATAAAGCATAACGCATAACGCATAATGCATAACGCATAACGCATAACGCATAACGCATAACGCATAACGCATGACACATAACGCATAACCTATAACGCATAACGCATAACACATAACGCATAACGCATAACGCATAACGCATAACGCATAACGGATCACGCATTACTCATAACGCATAACGCATAACGCATAACGCATAACGCATAACGCATAACGCATAACGCATAACGCATAACTCATAACACATAACGCATAACCCATAACGCATAACGCATAACGCGTAACGGATCAAGCATTACTCATAACGCATAACGCATAACGCATAACGCATAACGCATAACGCATAACGCATAACGCATAACGCATAACGCATAACGCATAACGCATAACGCATAACGCACAACTCATAACGCATAACGCATAACGCAAAACTCATAACGGATAACGCATAACGGATAACCCATAACGCATAACGCATAACGCATAACGCATAACGCATAACTCATAACACATAACGCATAACCCATAACGCATAACGCATAACGCATTACGCGTAACTCATAACGCATAAAGCATAACGCATAACGGATCACGCATTACTCATAACCCATAACGCATAACGCATAACGCATAACGCATAACGCATAACTCATAACACATAACGCATAACCCATAACGCATAACGCATAACGCATTACGCGTAACTCATATCGCATAAAGCATAACGCATAACGGATCACGCATTACTCATAACCCATAACGCATAACGCATAACGCATAACGCATAACTCATATCACATAACGCATAACCCATAACGCATAACGCATAACGCATAACGCGTAACGGATCAAGCATTACTCATAACGCATAACGCATAACGGATCACGCATTACTCATAACGCATAACGCATAACGGATCACGCATTACTCATAACTCATAACGGATAACACATAACGCATAACGCATAACGCATAACGCATAACGCATAACGCATAACGCATAACGCATAACGCATAACGCATAACGCATAACGCAAAACGCATAACGCATAACACATAACGCATAACACATAACGGATCACGCATTACTTATAACGCATAACGCATAAAGCATAACGCATTTCGCATACCGCATAACGCATAACGCATAACGCATAACGCATGACACATAACGCATAACCTATAACGCATAACGCATAACGCACAACGCATAACGCATAACGCATAACGCAAAACGCATAGCGGATAACGCACAACGCATAACACATAACGCATAACGCATAACGCATAACACATAACGGATCACGCATTACTTATAACGCATAACGCATAAAGCATAACGCATAACGCATAATGCATAACGCATAACGCATAACGCATAACGCATAACGCATAACGCATAACGCATAACGCATAACGCATAACGCATAACGCATGACACATAACGCATAACCTATAACGCATAACGCATAACGCATAACGCATAACGCATAACGCATAACGCAAAACGCATAACGCATAACACATAACGCATAACACATAACGGATCACGCATTACTTATAACGCATAACGCATAAAGCATAACGCATTTCGCATACCGCATAACGCATAACGCATAACGCATAACGCATGACACATAACGCATAACCTATAACGCATAACGCATAACGCACAACGCATAACGCATAACGCATAACGCAAAACGCATAGCGGATAACGCACAACGCATAACACATAACGCATAACGCATAACGCATAACACATAACGGATCACGCATTACTTATAACGCATAACGCATAAAGCATAACGCATAACGCATAATGCATAACGCATAACGCATAACGCATAACGCATAACGCATAACGCATAACGCATAACGCATAACGCATAACGCATAACGCATAACGCATGACACATAACGCATAACCTATAACGCATAACGCATAACGCATAACGCATAACGCATAACGCAAAACGCATAACGCATAGCGGATAACGCACAACGCATAACGCATAACGCATAACGCATAACGCATAACGCATAACGGATCACGCATTACTCATAACGCATAACGCATAACGCATAACGCATAACGCATAACGCATAACGCATAACGCATAACGCATAACGCATAACGCATAACGCATAACGCATAACGCATAACGCATAACGCATAAAGCATAACGCATAACGCATATCGCATAACGCATAACGCATAACGCATAACGCATAACGCATAACGCATAACGCATAACGCATAACGCATAACGCATAACGCATATCGCATAACGCATAACGGATCACGCATTACTCATAACGCATAACGCATTACGGATCACGCATTACTCATAACTCATAACGGATAACACATAACGCATAACGCATAACGCATAACGCATAACGCATAACGCATAACGCATAACGCATAACGCATAACGCATAACGCATAACGCATAACGCATAACGCATAACGCATAACGCATAACGCATAACGCATAACGCATAACGCATAACGCATAACGCATAACGCATAACGCATAACGCATAACGCATAACGCATAACGCATAACGCATAACGCATAACGCATAACGCATAACGCATAACGCATAACGCATAACGCATAACGCATAACGCATAACGCATAACGCATAACGCATAACGCATAACGCATAACGCATAACCCATAACGCATAACGCATAACGCATAACCCATAACGCATAACGCATAACGCATTACGCGTAACTCATAACGCATAAAGCATAACGCATAACGGATCACGCATTACTCATAACCCATAACGCATAACGCATAACGCATAACGCATAACGCATAACGCATAACTCATAACACAAAACGCATAACCCATAACGCATAACGCATAACGCATAACGCATAACGCATTACGCGTAACTCATAACGCATAAAGCATAACGCATAACGGATCACGCATTACTCATAACCCATAACGCATAACGCATAACGCATAACGCATAACGCATAACTCATAACACATAACGCATAACCCATAACGCATAACGCATAACGCATAACGCGTAACGGATCAAGCATTACTCATAACGCATAACGCATAACGGATCACGCATTACTCATAACGCATAACGCATAACGGATCACGCATTACTCATAACTCATAACGGATAACACATAACGCATAACGCATAACGCATAACGCATAACGCATAACGCATAACGCATAACGCATAACGCATAACGCATAACGCATAACGCATAACGCATAACGCATAACGCATAACGCATAACGCATAACGCATAACGCATAACGCACAACTCATAACGCATAACGCATAACGCAAAACTCATAACGGATAACGCATAACGGATAACCCATAACGCATAACGCATAACGCATAACGCATAACTCATAACACATAACGCATAACCCATAACGCATAACGCATAACGCATTACGCGTAACTCATAACGCATAAAGCATAACGCATAACGGATCACGCATTACTCATAACCCATAACGCATAACGCATAACGCATAACGCATAACGCATAACGCATAACTCATAACACATAACGCATAACCCATAACGCATAACGCATAACGCATTACGCGTAACTCATAACGCATAAAGCATAACGCATAACGGATCACGCATTACTCATAACCCATAACGCATAACGCATAACGCATAACGCATAACTCATATCACATAACGCATAACCCATAACGCATAACGCATAACGCATAACGCGTAACGGATCAAGCATTACTCATAACGCATTACGCATAACGGATCACGCATTACTCATAACGCATAACGCATAACGGATCACGCATTACTCATAACTCATAACGGATAACACATAACGCATAACGCATAACGCATAACGCATAACGCATAACGCATAACGCATAACGGATCACGCATTTCTCATAACGCATAACACATAACGCATAACGCATAACGCATAACGCATAACGCATAACGCATAACGCATAACGCAAAACGCATAACGCATAACACATAACGCATAACACATAACGGATCACGCATTACTTATAACGCATAACGCATAAAGCATAACGCATAACGCATACCGCATAACGCATAACGCATGACACATAACGCATAACCTATAACGCATAACGCATAACGCACAACGCATAACGCATAACGCATAACGCAAAACGCATAACGCATAGCGGATAACGCACAACGCATAACACATAACGCATAACGCATAACGCATAACACATAACGGATCACGCATTACTTATAACGCATAACGCATAAAGCATAAAGCATAACGCATAACGCATAATGCATAACGCATAACGCATAACGCATAACGCATAACGCATAACGCATAACGCATGACACATAACGCATAACCTATAACGCATAACGCATAACGCATAACGCATAACGCATAACGCATAACGCAAAACGCATAACGCATAGCGGATAACGCACAACGCATAACACATAACGCATAACGCATAACGCATAACGCATAACGCATAACGCATAACGGATCACGCATTACTCATAACGCATAACGCATAACGCATAACGCATAACGCATAACGCATAACGCATAACGCATAACGCATAACGCATAACGCATAACGCATAACGCATAACGCATAACGCATAACGCATAACGCATAACGCATAACGCATAACGCATAACGCATAACGCATAACGCATAACGCATAACGCATAACGCATAACGCATAACGCATATCGCATAACGCATAACGCATAACGCATAACGCATAACGCATAACGCATAACGCATAACGCATATCGCATAACGCATAACGCATAAAGCATAACGCATAACGGATCACGCATTACTCATAACCCATAACGCATAACGCATAACGCATAACGCATAACGCATAACTCATAACACATAACGCATAACCCATAACGCATAACGCATAATGCATAACGCGTAACGGATCAAGCATTACTCATAACGCATAACGCATAACGGATCACGCATTACTCATAACGCATAACGCATAACGCATAACGCATAACGCATAACGCATAACGCATAACGCATAACGCATAACGCATAACGCATAACGCATAACGCATAACGCATAACGCATAACGCATAACGCATAGCGCATAACGCATAACGCATAACGCATAACGCATAAGGCATAACGCATAACGCATAACGCATAACGCATAACGCATAACGCATAACGCATAACGCATAACGCATAACGCATAACGCATAACGCATAACGCATAACCCATAACGCATAACGCATAACGCATAACGCATAACCCATAACGCATAACGCATAACGCATAACGCATAACGCATAACGCATAACGCATAACGCATAACGCATAACGCATAACGCATAACGCATAACGCATAACGCATAACGCATAACGCATAACGCATAACGCATAACGCATAACGCATAACGCATAACGCATAACGCATAACGCATAACGCATAACGCATAACGCATAACGCATAACGCATAACCCATAACGCATAACGCATAACGCATAACCCATAACGCATAACGCATAACGCATTACGCGTAACTCATAACGCATAAAGCATAACGCATAACGGATCACGCATTACTCATAACCCATAACGCATAACGCATAACGCATAACGCATAACGCATAACTCATAACACAAAACGCATAACCCATAACGCATAACGCATAACGCATAACGCATTACGCGTAACTCATAACGCATAAAGCATAACGCATAACGGATCACGCATTGCTCATAACCCATAACGCATAACGCATAACGCATAACGCATAACGCATAACTCATAACACATAACGCATAACCCATAACGCATAACGCATAACGCATAACGCGTAACGGATCAAGCATTACTCATAACGCATAACGCATAACGGATCACGCATTACTCATAACGCATAACGCATAACGGATCACGCATTACTCATAACTCATAACGGATAACACATAACGCATAACGCATAACGCATAACGCATAACGCATAACGCATAACGCATAACGCATAACGCATAACGCATAACGCATAACGCATAACGCATAACGCATAACGCATAACGCATAACGCATAACGCATAACGCATAACGCATAACGCATAACGCATAACGCATAACGCATAACGCACAACTCATAACGCATAACGCATAACGCAAAACTCATAACGGATAACGCATAACGGATAACCCATAACGCATAACGCATAACGCATAACTCATAACACATAACGCATAACCCATAACGCATAACGCATAACGCATTACGCGTAACTCATAACGCATAAAGCATAACGCATAACGGATCACGCATTACTCATAACCCATAACGCATAACGCATAACGCATAACGCATAACGCATAACGCATAACTCATAACACATAACGCATAACCCATAACGCATAACGCATAACGCATTACGCGTAACTCATAACGCATAACACATAACGGATCACGCATTACTTATAACGCATAACGCATAAAGCATAACGCATAACGCATACCGCATAACGCATAACGCATGACACATAACGCATAACCTATAACGCATAACGCATAACGCACAACGCATAACGCATAACGCATAACGCAAAACGCATAACGCATAGCGGATAACGCACAACGCATAACACATAACGCATAACGCATAACGCATAACACATAACGGATCACGCATTACTTATAACGCATAACGCATAAAGCATAACGCATAACGCATAATGCATAACGCATAACGCATAACGCATAACGCATAACGCATAACGCATAACGCATAACGCATGACACATAACGCATAACCTATAACGCATAACGCATAACGCATAACGCATAACGCATAACGCATAACGCAAAACGCATAACGCATAGCGGATAACGCACAACGCATAACACATAACGCATAACGCATAACGCATAACGCATAACGCATAACGGATCACGCATTACTCATAACGCATAACGCATAACGCATAACGCATGACGCATAACGCATAACGCATAACGCATAACGCATAACGCATAACGCATAACGCATAACGCATAACGCATAACGCATAACGCATAACGCATAACGCATAACGCATAACGCATAACGCATAACGCATATCGCATAACGCATAACGCATAACGCATAACGCATAACGCATAACGCATAACGCATAACGCATAACGCATATCGCATAACGCATAACGCATAAAGCATAACGCATAACGGATCACGCATTACTCATAACCCATAACGCATAACGCATAACGCATAACGCATAACGCATAACTCATAACACATAACGCATAACCCATAACGCATAACGCATAATGCATAACGCGTAACGGATCAAGCATTACTCATAACGCATAACGCATAACGGATCACGCATTACTCATAACGCATAACGCATAACGGATCACGCATTACTCATAACTCATAACGGATAACACATAACGCATAACGCATAACGCATAACGCATAACGCATAACGCATAACGCATAACGCATAACGCATAACGCATAACGCATAACGCATAACGCATAACGCATAACGCATAACGCATAACGCATAACGCATAACGCATAACGCATAACGCATAACGCATAACGCATAACGCATAACGCATAGCGCATAACGCATAACGCATAACGCATAACGCATAAGGCATAACGCATAACGCATAACGCATAACGCATAACGCATAACGCATAACGCATAACGCATAACGCATAACGCATAACGCATAACGCATAACCCATAACGCATAACGCATAACGCATAACCCATAACGCATAACGCATAACGCATTACGCGTAACTCATAACGCATAAAGCATAACGAATAACGGATCACGCATTACTCATAACCCATAACGCATAACGCATAACGCATAACGCATAACGCATAACTCATAACACATAACGCATAACCCATAACGCATAACGCATAACGCATAACGCATTACGCGTAACTCATAACGCATAAAGCATAACGCATAACGGATCACGCATTACTCATAACCCATAACGCATAACGCATAACGCATAACGCATAACGCATAACTCATAACACATAACGCATAACCCATAACGCATAACGCATAACGCATAACGCATAACGCATAACGCATAACGCATAACGCATAACGCATAACGCATAGCGCATAACGCATAACGCATAACGCATAACGCATAAGGCATAACGCATAACGCATAACGCATAACGCATAACGCATAACGCATAACGCATAACGCATAACGCATAACGCATAACGCATAACGCATAACGCATAACGCATAACCCATAACGCATAACGCATAACGCATTACGCGTAACTCATAACGCATAAAGCATAACGCATAACGGATCACGCATTACTCATAACCCATAACGCATAACGCATAACGCATAACGCATAACGTATAACTCATAACACATAACGCATAACCCATAACGCATAACGCATAACGCATAACGCATTACGCGTAACTCATAACGCATAAAGCATAACGCATAACGGATCACGCACAACGCATAACGCATAACGCATAACGCAAAACGCATAACGCATAGCGGATAACGCACAACGCATAACACACAACGCATAACGCATAACGCATAACGCATAACGCATAACGGATCACGCATTACTCATAACGCATAACGCATAACGGATCACGCATTACTCATAACGCATAACGCATAACGGATCACGCATTACTCATAACTCATAACGGATAACACATAACGCATAACGCATAACGCATAACGCATAACGCATAACGCATAACGCATAACGCATAACGCATAACGCATAACGCATAACGCAAAACGCATAACGCATAACGCATAACGCATAACGCATAACGCATAACGCATAACGCATAACGCATAACGCATAACGCATAACGCATAACGCATAACGCATAACGCATAACGCATAACGCATAACCCATAACGCGTAACGCATAACGCATAACGCATAACGCATAACGCATAACGCATAACGCATAACGCATACCGCATAACGCATAACGCATAACGCATAACGCATGACACATAACGCATAACCTATAACGCATAACGCATAACGCACAACGCATAACGCATAACGCATAACGCAAAACGCATAACGCATAGCGGATAACGCACAACGCATAACACATAACGCATAACGCATAACGCATAACGCATAACGCATAACGGATCACGCATTACTCATAACGCATAACGCATAACGCATAACGCATAACGCATAACGCATAACGCATGACACATAACGCATAACCTATAACGCATAACGCATAACGCATAACGCATAACGCATAACGCATAACGCATAACGCATAACGCATAACGCATAACGCATGACACATAACGCATAACCTATAACGCATAACGCATAAAGCATAACGCATAACGCATAATGCATAACGCATAACGCATAACGCATAACGCATAACGCATAACGCATGACACATAACGCATAACCTATAACGCATAACGCATAACGCATAACGCGCAACGCATAACGCATAACGCATAACGCAAAACGCATAACGCATAACGCATAGCGGATAACTCACAACGCATAACACATAACGCATACCGCATAACGCATAACGCATAACGCATAACGGATCACGCATTACTCATAACGCATAACGCATAACGCATAACGCATAACGCATGACACATAACGCATAACCTATAACGCATAACGCATAACGCATAACGCATAACGCATAACGCATAACGCATAACGCATAACGCATAACGCATAACGCATAACGCATAACGCATAACGCATAACGCATAACGCATAACGCATAACGCATACCGCATAACGCATAACGCATAACGCATAACGCATGACACATAACGCATAACCTATAACGCATAACGCATAACGCATAACGCATAACGCATAACGCATTACGCGTAACTCATAACGCATAAAGCATAACGCATAACGGATCACGCATTACTCATAACGCATAACGCATAACGCATAACGCATAACGCATAACGCATAACGCATAACGCATAACGCATAACGCATGACACATAACGCATAACCTATAACGCATAACGCATAACGCATAACGCATAACGCATAACGCATGACACATAACGCATAACCTATAACGCATAACGCATAACGCATAACGCATAACGCATAACGCATAACGCATAACGCATAACGCATAACGCATAACGCATAACGCATAACGCATAACTCATAACACATAACGCATAACCCATAACGCATAACGCATAACGCATAACGCATTACGCGTAACTCATAACGCATAAAGCATAACGCATAACGGATCACGCATTACTCATAACCCATAACGCATAACGCATAACGCATAACGCATAACTCATAACACATAACGCATAACCCATAACGCATAACGCATAACGCATAACGCGTAACGGATCAAGCATTACTCATAACGCATAACGCATAACGGATCA
Source organism: Lasioglossum morio (assembly GCA_916610235.2). Taxonomy (NCBI): domain Eukaryota; kingdom Metazoa; phylum Arthropoda; class Insecta; order Hymenoptera; family Halictidae; genus Lasioglossum; species Lasioglossum morio. Next base: position 1,000,992 of record CAKAJA020000239.1, on the reverse strand, counting down.
CGCATTACTCATAACGCATAACGCATAACGGATCACGCATTACTCATAACTCATAACGGATAACACATAACGCATAACGCATAACGCATAACGCATAACGCATAACGCATAACGCATAACGCATAACGCATAACGCATAACGCATAACGCATAACGCATAACGCATAACGCATAACGCATAACGCATAACGCATAACGCATAACGCATAACGCATAACGCATAACGCATAACGCATAACGCATAACGCATAACGCATAACGCATAACGCATAACGCATAACGCATAACCCATAACGCGTAACGCATAACGCATAACGCATAACGCATAACGCATAACGCATAACGCATAACGCATAACGCATAACGCATAACGCATGACACATAACGCATAACCTATAACGCATAACGCATAACGCACAACGCATAACGCATAACGCATAACGCAAAACGCATAACGCATAGCGGATAACGCACAACGCATAACACATAACGCATAACGCATAACGCATAACGCATAACGCATAACGGATCACGCATTACTCATAACGCATAACGCATAACGCATAACGCATGACACATAACGCATAACCTATAACCCATAACGCATAACGCATAACGCATAACGCATAACGCATAACGCATAACGCATAACGCATAACGCATAACGCATAACGCATGACACATAACGCATAACCTATAACGCATAACGCATAAAGCATAACGCATAACGCATAACGCATAACGCATAACGCATAACGCATAACGCATAACGCATAACGCATAACGCATGACACATAACGCATAACCTATAACGCATAACGCATAACGCATAACGCGCAACGCATAACGCATAACGCATAACGCAAAACGCATAACGCATAGCGGATAACTCACAACGCATAAGACATAACGCATAACGCATAACGCATAACGCATAACGCATAACGGATCACGCATTACTCATAACGCATAACGCATAACGCATAACGCATAACGCATGACACATAACGCATAACCTATAACGCATAACGCATAACGCATAACGCATAACGCATAACGCATAACGCATAACGCATAACGCATAACGCATAACGCATAACGCATAACGCATAACGCATAACGCATAACGCATAACGCATAACGCATACCGCATAACGCATAACGCATAACGCATAACGCATAACGCATGACACATAACGCATAACCTATAACGCATAACGCATAACGCATAACGCATAACGCATAACGCATATCGCATAACGCATAACGCATAACGCATAACGCATAACGCATAACGCATAACGCATAACGCATAACGCATAACGCATAACGCATAACGCATAACGCATAACGCATAACGCATAACGCATAACGGATAACGCATAACGGATAACCCATAACGCATAACGCATAACGCATAACGCATAACGCATAACGCACAACTCATAACGCATAACGCATAACGCAAAACTCATAACGGATAACGCATAACGGATAACCCATAACGCATAACGCATAACGCATAACGCATAACGCATAACGCATAACTCATAACACATAACGCATAACCCATAACGCATAACCCATAACGCATAACGCATAACGCATAACGCGTAACGGATCAAGCATTACTCATAACGCATTACGCATAACGGATCACGCATTACTCATAACGCATAACGCATAACGGATCACGCATTACTCATAACTCATAACGGATAACACATAACGCATAACGCATAACGCATAACGCATAACGCATAACGCATAACGCATAACGCATAACGCATAACGCATAACGCATAACGGATCACGCATTACTCATAACCCATAACGCATAACGCATAACGCATAACGCATAACGCATAACTCATAACACATAACGCATAACCCATAACGCATAACGCATAATGCATAACGCGTAACGGATCAAGCATTACTCATAACGCATAACGCATAACGGATCACGCATTACTCATAACGCATAACGCATAACGGATCACGCATTACTCATAACTCATAACGGATAACACATAACGCATAACGCATAACGCATAACGCATAACGCATAACGCATAACGCATAACGCATAACGCATAACGCATAACGCATAACGCATAACGCATAACGCATAACGCATAACGCATATCGCATAACGCATAACGCATAACGCATAACGCATAGCGCATAACGCATAACGCATAACGCATAAGGCATAACGCATAACGCATAACGCATAACGCATAACGCATAACGCATAACGCATAACGCATAACGCATAACGCATAACGCATAACGCATAACCCATAACGCATAACGCATAACGCATAACGCATAACGCATAACCCATAACGCATAACGCATAACGCATTACGCGTAACTCATAACGCATAAAGCATAACGCATAACGGATCACGCATTACTCATAACCCATAACGCATAACGCATAACGCATAACGCATAACGCATAACTCATAACACATAACGCATAACCCATAACGCATAACGCATAACGCATAACGCATTACGCGTAACTCATAACGCATAAAGCATAACGCATAACGGATCACGCATTACTCATAACCCATAACGCATAACGCATAACGCATAACGCATAACGCATAACTCATAACACATAACGCATAACCCATAACGCATAACGCATAACGCATAACGCGTAACGGATCAAGCATTACTCATAACGCATAACGCATAACGGATCACGCATTACTCATAACGCATAACGCATAACGGATCACGCATTACTCATAACTCATAACGGATAACACATAACGCATAACGCATAACGCATAACGCATAACGCATAACGCATAACGCATAACGCATAACGCATAACGCATAACGCATAACGCATAACGCATAACGCATAACGCATAACGCATAACGCATAACGCATAACGCATAACGCATAACGCATAACGCATAACGCATAACGCATAACGCATAACGCATAACGCATAACGCATAACGCATAACGCATAACGCATAACGCATAACGCATAACGCATAACGCATAACGCATAACGCATAACGCATAACGCATAACGCATAACGCATAACGCATAACGCATAACGCATAACGCATAACGCATAACGCATAACGCATAACGCATAACGCATAACGCATAACGCATAACCCATAACGCGTAACGCATAACGCATAACGCATAACGCATAACGCATAACGCATAACGCATAACGCATAACGCATAACGCATAACGCATGACACATAACGCATAACCTATAACGCATAACGCATAACGCACAACGCATAACGCATAACGCATAACGCAAAACGCATAACGCATAGCGGATAACGCACAACGCATAACACATAACGCATAACGCATAACGCATAACGCATAACGCATAACGGATCACGCATTACTCATAACGCATAACGCATAACGCATAACGCATGACACATAACGCATAACCTATAACCCATAACGCATAACGCATAACGCATAACGCATAACGCATAACGCATAACGCATAACGCATAACGCATAACGCATAACGCATGACACATAACGCATAACCTATAACGCATAACGCATAAAGCATAACGCATAACGCATAACGCATAACGCATAACGCATAACGCATAACGCATAACGCATAACGCATAACGCATGACACATAACGCATAACCTATAACGCATAACGCATAACGCATAACGCGCAACGCATAACGCATAACGCATAACGCAAAACGCATAACGCATAGCGGATAACTCACAACGCATAACACATAACGCATAACGCATAACGCATAACGCATAACGCATAACGGATCACGCATTACTCATAACGCATAACGCATAACGCATAACGCATAACGCATGACACATAACGCATAACCTATAACGCATAACGCATAACGCATAACGCATAACGCATAACGCATAACGCATAACGCATAACGCATAACGCATAACGCATAACGCATAACGCATAACGCATAACGCATAACGCATAACGCATAACGCATACCGCATAACGCATAACGCATAACGCATAACGCATAACGCATGACACATAACGCATAACCTATAACGCATAACGCATAACGCATAACGCATAACGCATAACGCATATCGCATAACGCATAACGCATAACGCATAACGCATAACGCATAACGCATAACGCATAACGCATAACGCATAACGCATAACGCATAACGCATAACGCATAACGCATAACGCATAACGCATAACGCATAACGGATAACGCATAACGGATAACCCATAACGCATAACGCATAACGCATAACGCATAACGCATAACGCACAACTCATAACGCATAACGCATAACGCAAAACTCATAACGGATAACGCATAACGGATAACCCATAACGCATAACGCATAACGCATAACGCATAACGCATAACGCATAACTCATAACACATAACGCATAACCCATAACGCATAACCCATAACGCATAACGCATAACGCATAACGCGTAACGGATCAAGCATTACTCATAACGCATTACGCATAACGGATCACGCATTACTCATAACGCATAACGCATAACGGATCACGCATTACTCATAACTCATAACGGATAACACATAACGCATAACGCATAACGCATAACGCATAACGCATAACGCATAACGCATAACGCATAACGCATAACGCATAACGCATAACGGATCACGCATTACTCATAACCCATAACGCATAACGCATAACGCATAACGCATAACGCATAACTCATAACACATAACGCATAACCCATAACGCATAACGCATAATGCATAACGCGTAACGGATCAAGCATTACTCATAACGCATAACGCATAACGGATCACGCATTACTCATAACGCATAACGCATAACGGATCACGCATTACTCATAACTCATAACGGATAACACATAACGCATAACGCATAACGCATAACGCATAACGCATAACGCATAACGCATAACGCATAACGCATAACGCATAACGCATAACGCATAACGCATAACGCATATCGCATAACGCATAACGCATAACGCATAACGCATAGCGCATAACGCATAACGCATAACGCATAAGGCATAACGCATAACGCATAACGCATAACGCATAACGCATAACGCATAACGCATAACGCATAACGCATAACGCATAACGCATAACGCATAACCCATAACGCATAACGCATAACGCATAACGCATAACGCATAACCCATAACGCATAACGCATAACGCATTACGCGTAACTCATAACGCATAAAGCATAACGCATAACGGATCACGCATTACTCATAACCCATAACGCATAACGCATAACGCATAACGCATAACGCATAACTCATAACACATAACGCATAACCCATAACGCATAACGCATAACGCATAACGCATTACGCGTAACTCATAACGCATAAAGCATAACGCATAACGGATCACGCATTACTCATAACCCATAACGCATAACGCATAACGCATAACGCATAACACATAACTCATAACACATAACGCATAACCCATAACGCATAACGCATAACGCATAACGCGTAACGGATCAAGCATTACTCATAACGCATAACGCATAACGGATCACGCATTACTCATAACGCATAACGCATAACGGATCACGCATTACTCATAACTCATAACGGATAACACATAACGCATAACGCATAACGCATAACGCATAACGCATAACGCATAACGCATAACGCATAACGCATAACGCATAACGCATAACGCATAACGCATAACGCATAACGCATAACGCATAACGCATAACGCATAACGCATAACGCATAACGCATAACGCATAACGCATAACGCATAACGCATAACGCATAACGCATAACGCATAACGCATAACGCATAACGCATAACGCATAACGCATAACGCATAACGCATAACCCATAACGCGTAACGCATAACGCATAACGCATAACGCATAACGCATAACGCATAACGCATAACGCATACCGCATAACGCATAACGCATAACGCATAACGCATGACACATAACGCATAACCTATAACGCATAACGCATAACGCACAACGCATAACGCATAACGCATAACGCATAACGCATAACGGATCACGCATAACGCATAACGCATAACGCATAACGCATAACGCATAACGCATACCGCATAACGCATAACGCATAACGCATAACGCATGACGCATAACGCATAACGCATAACGCATAACGCATAACGCATAACGCATAACGCATAACGCATAACGCATAACGCATAACGCATAACGCATAACGCATAACGCATAACGCATAACGCATAACGCATATCGCATAACGCATAACGCATAACGCGTAACGCATAACGCATAACGCATAACGGATAACGCATAACGGATAACCCATAACGCATAACGCATAACGCATAACGCATAACGCATAACGCATAACGCATAACGCATAACTCATAACGCATAACGCATAACGCAAAACTCATAACGGATAACGCATAACGGATAACCCATAACGCATAACGCATAACGCATAACGGATAACGCATAACGGATAACCCATAACGCATAACGCATAACGCATAACGCATAACTCATAACACATAACGCATTACGCATAACGGATCACGCATTACTCATAACGCATAACGCATAACGCATAACGGATCACGCATTACTCATAACTCATAACGGATAACACATAACGCATAACGCATAACGCATAACGCATAACGCATAACGCATAACGCATAACGCATAACGGATCACGCATTTCTCATAACGCATAACGCATAACGCATAACGCATAACGCATAACGGATCACGCATTTCTCATAACGCATAACGCATAACGCATAACGCATAACGCATAACGCATAACGCATAACGCAAAACGCATAACGCATAACACATAACGCATAACACATAACGGATCACGCATTACTTATAACGCATAACGCATAAAGCATAACGCATAACGCATAATGCATAACGCATAACGCATAAAGCATAACGCATAACGCATAACGCATGACACATAACGCATAACCTATAACGCATAACGCATAACGCATAACGCATAACGCATAACGCATAACGCAAAACGCATAACGCATAGCGGATAACGCACAACGCATAACACATAACGCATAACGCATAACGCATAACGCATAACGCATAACGGATCACGCATTACTCATAACGCATAACGCATAACGCATAACGCATAACGCATAACGCATAACTCATAACACATAACGCATAACCCATAACGCATAACGCATAACTCATAACACATAACGCATAACCCATAACGCATAACGCATAACGCATAACGCGTAACGGATCAAGCATTACTCATAACGCATAACGCATAACGGATCACGCATTACTCATAACGCATAACGCATAACGGATCACGCATTACTCATAACTCATAACGGATAACACATAACGCATAACGCATAACGCATAACGCATAACGCATAACGCATAACGCATAACGCATAACGCATAACGCATAACGCATAACGCATAACTCATAACGCATAACGCATAACGCATAACGCATAACGCATAACGCATAAGGCATAACGCATAACGCATAACGCATAACGCATAACGCATAACGCATAACGCATAACGCATAACGCATAACGCATAACGCATAACCCATAACGCATAACGCATAACGCATAACGCACAACCCATAACGCATAACGCATAACGCATTACGCGTAACTCATAACGCATAAAGCATAACGCATAACGGATCACGCATTACTCATAACCCATAACGCATAACGCATAACGCATAACGCATAACACATAACACATAACGCATAACCTATAACGCATAACGCATAACGCATAACGCGTAACGGATCAAGCATTACTCATAACGCATAACGCATAACGGATCACGCATTACTCATAACGCATAACGCATAACGGATCACGCATTACTCATAACTCATAACGGATAACAAATAACGCATAACGCATAACGCATAACGCATAACGCATAACGCATAACGCATAACGCATAACGCATAACGCATAACGCATAACGCATAACGCATAACGCATAACGCATAACGCATAACGCATAACGCATAACGCATAACGCATAACGCATAACGCATAACGCATAACGCATAACGCATAACGCATAACGCAAAACGCATAACGCATAGGGGATAACGCACAACGCATAACACATAACGCATAACGCATAACGCATAACGCATAACGCATAACGGATAACGCATAACGGATAACCCATAACGCATAACGCATAACGCATAACGCATAACGCATAACACATAACGCATAACCCATAACGCATAACGCATAACGCATAACGCTTAACGCATGACCCATAGCGCATAACGCATTACGCATAACGCATAACGCATAACGCATAACGCATAACGCATAACGCATAACGCATAACGCATAACGGATCACGCATTACTCATAACGCATAACGCATAACGGATCACGCATAACGCATAACGCATAACGCATAACGCATAACGCATAACGCATAACGCATAACGCATAACGCATATTGCGTAACGCATAACGCATAACGCATAACGCATATCGCATAACGCATAACCCATAACGCATAACGCATAACGCATAACGCATAACGCATAACGCATAACGCATAACGCATAACGCATAACCCATAACACATAACGCATAACGCATAACGCATAACGCATAACGCATAACGGATCACGCATTTCTCATAACGCATAACGCATAACGCATAACGCATAACGCATAACGCATAACGCAAAACGCATAACGCATAACACATAACGCATAACACATAACGGATCACGCATTACTTATAACGCATAACGCATAAAGCATAACGCATAACGCATACCGCATAACGCATAACGCATGACACATAACGCATAACCTATAACGCATAACGCATAACGCATAACGCATAACGCATAACGCATAACGCATAACGCATAACGCATAACGCATAACGCATAACGCATAACGCATAACGCATAACGCATAACGCATAACGCATAACGCATAACCCATAACACATAACGCATAACGCATAACGCATAACGCATAACGCATAACGGATCACGCATTACTTATAACGCATAACGCATAAAGCATAACGCATAACGCATAATGCATAACGCATAACGCATAACGCATAACGCATAACGCATGACACATAACGCATAACCTATAACGCATAACGCATAACGCATAACGCATAACGCATAACGCATAACGCAAAACGCATAACGCATAGCGGATAACGCACAACGCATAACACATAACGCATAACGCATAACGCATAACGCATAACGCATAACGGATCACGCATTACTCATAACGCATAACGCATAACGCATAACGCATAACGCATAACGCATAACGCATAACGCATAACGCATAACGCATAACGCATAACGCATAACGCATAACGCATAACGCATAACGCATAACGCATAACGCATAACGCATAACGCATAACGCATAACGCATAACGCATAACGCATAACGCATATCGCATAACGCATAACGCATAACGCATAACGCATAACGCATAACGCATAACGCATAACGCATATCGCATAACGCATAACGCATAAAGCATAACGCATAACGGATCACGCATTACTCATAACCCATAACGCATAACGCATAACGCATAACGCATAACTCATAACACATAACGCATAACCCATAACGCATAACGCATAACGCATAACGCGTAACGGATCAAGCATTACTCATAACGCATAACGCATAACGGATCACGCATTACTCATAACGCATAACGCATAACGGATCACGCATTACTCATAACTCATAACGGATAACACATAACGCATAACGCATAACGCATAACGCATAACGCATAACGCATAACGCATAACGCATAACGCATAACGCATAACGCATAACGCATAACGCATAACGCATAACGCATAACGCATAACGCATAACGCATAAGGCATAACGCATAACGCATAACGCATAACGCATAACGCATAACGCATAACGCATAACGCATAACGCATAACGCATAACGCATAACGCATAACCCATAACGCATAACGCATAACGCATAACGCATAACCCATAACGCATAACGCATAACGCATTACGCGTAACTCATAACGCATAAAGCATAACGCATAACGGATCACGCATTACTCATAACCCATAACGCATAACGCATAACGCATAACGCATAACTCATAACACATAACGCATAACCCATAACGCATAACGCATAACGCATAACGCATTACGCGTAACTCATAACGCATAAAGCATAACGCATAACGGATCACGCATTACTCATAACCCATAACGCATAACGCATAACGCATAACGCATAACGCATAACTCATAACACATAACGCATAACCCATAACGCATAACGCATAACGCATAACACATAACGCATAACGCATAACGCATAACACATAACGGATCACGCATTACTTATAACGCATAACGCATAAAGCATAACGCATAACGCATAATGCATAACGCATAACGCATAACGCATAACGCATAACGCATAACGCATAACGCATGACACATAACGCATAACCTATAACGCATAACGCATAACGCATAACGCATAACGCATGACACATAACGCACAACCTATAACGCATAACGCATAACGCACAACGCATAACGCATAACGCATAACGCAAAACGCATAACGCATAGCGGATAACGCACAACGCATAACACATAACGCATAACGCATAACGCATAACACATAACGGATCACGCATTACTTATAACGCATAACGCATAAAGCATAACGCATAACGCATAATGCATAACGCATAACACATAACGCATAACGCATAACGCATAACGCATAACGCATAACGCATGACACATAACGCATAACCTATAACGCATAACGCATAACGCATAACGCACAACGCATAACGCATAACGCATAACGCAAAACGCAAAACGCATAGCGGATAACTCACAACGCATAACACATAACGCATAACGCATAACGCATAACGCATAACGCATAACGGATCACGCTTTACTCATAACGCATAACGCATAACGCATAACGCATAACGCATGACACATAACGCATAACCTATAACGCATAACGCATAACGCATAACGCATAACGCATAACGCATAACGCATAACGCATAACGCATAACGCATAACGCATAACGCATAACGCATAACGCATAACGCATAACGCATAACGCATAACGCATAACGCATAACGCATAACGCATGACACATAACGCATAACCTATAACGCATAACGCATAACGCATAACGCATAACGCATAACGCATAACGCATAACGCATAACGCATAACGCATAACGCATAACGCATAACGCATAACTCATAACACATAACGCATAACCCATAACGCATAACGCATAACGCATAACGCATTACGCGTAACTCATAACGCATAAAGCATAACGCATAACGGATCACGCATTACTCATAACCCATAACGCATAAAGCATAACGCATAACGCATAACGCATAACTCATAACACATAACGCATAACCCATAACGCATAACGCATAACGCATAACACATAACGCATAACGCATAACGCATAACACATAACGGATCACGCATTACTTATAACGCATAACGCATAAAGCATAACGCATAACGCATAATGCATAACGCATAACGCATAACGCATAACGCATAACGCATAACGCATAACGCATGACACATAACGCATAACCTATAACGCATAACGCATAACGCATAACGCATAACGCATAACGCATGACACATAACGCACAACCTATAACGCATAACGCATAACGCACAACGCATAACGCATAACGCATAACGCAAAACGCATAACGCATAGCGGATAACGCACAACGCATAACACATAACGCATAACGCATAACGCATAACACATAACGGATCACGCATTACTTATAACGCATAACGCATAAAGCATAACGCATAACGCATAATGCATAACGCATAACACATAACGCATAACGCATAACGCATAACGCATAACGCATAACGCATAACGCATAACGCATGACACATAACGCATAACCTATAACGCATAACGCATAACGCATAACGCACAACGCATAACGCATAACGCATAACGCAAAACGCAAAACGCATAGCGGATAACTCACAACGCATAACACATAACGCATAACGCATAACGCATAACGCATAACGCATAACGGATCACGCTTTACTCATAACGCATAACGCATAACGCATAACGCATAACGCATGACACATAACGCATAACCTATAACGCATAACGCATAACGCATAACGCATAACGCATAACGCATAACGCATAACGCATAACGCATAACGCATAACGCATAACGCATAACGCATAACGCATAACGCATAACGCATACCGCATAACGCATAACGCATAACGCATAACGCATAACTTATAACGCATAACGCATAACGCATAACGCATAACGCATAACGCATAACGCATAACGCATAACGCATTACGCATAACGCATAACGCATAACGCATAACGCATATCGCATAACGCATAACGCATAACGCATAACGCATAACGCATAACGCATAACGCATATCGCATAACGCATAACGCATAACGCGTAACGCATAACGCATAACGCATAACGGATAACGCATAACGGATAACCCATAACGCATAACGCATAACGCATAACGCATAACGCATAACGCATAACGCACAACTCATAACGCATAACGCATAACGCAAAACTCATAACGGATAACGCATAACGGATAACCCATAACGCATAACGCATAACGCATAACGCATAACGCATAACACATAACGCATAACCCATAACGCATAACGCATAACGCATTACGCGTAACTCATAACGCATAAAGCATAACGCATAACGGATCACGCATTACTCATAACGCATAACGCATAACGCATAACGCATAACGCATAACTCATAACACATAACGCATAACGCATAACGCATAACGCATAACGCATAACGCATAACGCATAACGGATCACGCATTTCTCATAACGCATATCGCATAACGCATAACGCATAACGCATAACGCATAACGCATAACGCATAACGCATAACGCATTACGCATAACGCATAACGCATAACGCATAACGCATAACGCATAACGCATAACGCATAACGCATAACGCATAACGCATAAGGCATAACGCATAACGCAAAACGCATAACGCATAACGCATAACCCATAAGGGATCACGCATTACTTATAACGCATAACGCATAACGCATAACGCATAACGCATAACGCACAACTCATAACGCATATCGCATAACGCAAAACTCATAACGGATAACGCATAACGGATAACCCATAACGCATAACGCATAACGCATAACGCATAACTCATAACACATAACGGATAACCCATAACGCATAACGCATAACGCATTACGCGTAACTCATAACGCATAAAGCATATCGCATAACGGATCACGCATTACTCATAACCCATAACGCATAACGCATAACGCATAACGCATAACGCATAACTCGTAACACATAACGCATAACCCATAACGCATAACGCATAACGCGTAACGGATCAAGCATTACTCATAACGCATAACGCATAACGGATCACGCATTACTCATAACTCATAACGGATAACACATAACGCATAACGCATAACGCATAACCCATAACGCATAACGCATAACGCATAACGCATAACGCATAACGCATAACGCATAACGCATAACGCATAACGCATAACGCATAACGCATAACGCATATCGCATAACGCATAACGCATAACGCATAACGCATAACGCATAACGCATAACGCATAACGCATAACGCATAACGCATATCGCATAACGCATAACGCATAACGCATAACGCATAACGCATAACGGATAACGCATAACGGATAACCCATAACGCATAACGCATAACGCATAACGCATAACGCATAACGCATAACGCATAACGCATAACGCACAACTCATAACGCATAACGCATAACGGATAACCCATAACGCATAACGCATAACGCATAACGCATAACGCGTAACGGATCAAGCATTACTCATAACGCATAACGCATAACGGATCACGCATTACTCATAACCCATAACGCATAACGCATAACGCATTACGCGTAACTCATAACGCATAAAGCATAACGCATAACGGATCACGCATTACTCATAACGCATAACGCATAACGCATAACGCATAACGCATAACTCATAACACATAACGCATAACGCATAACGCATAACGCATAACGCATAACGCATAACGCATAACGGATCACGCATTTCTCATAACGCATAACGCATAACGCATAACGCATAACGCATAACGCATAACGCATAACGCATAACGCATTACGCATAACGCATAACGCATAACGCATAACGCATAACGCATAACGCATAACGCATAACGCATAACGCATAACGCATAACGCATAACGCATAACGCAAAACGCATAACGCATAACGCATAACCCATAAGGGATCACGCATTACTTATAACGCATAACGCATAACGCATAACGCATAACGCATAACGCACAACTCATAACGCATAACGCATAACGCAAAACTCATAACGGATAACGCATAACGGATAACCCATAACGCATAACGCATAACGCATAACGCATAACTCATAACACATAACGGATAACCCATAACGCATAACGCATAACGCATTACGCGTAACTCATAACGCATAAAGCATAACGCATAACGGATCACGCATTACTCATAACCCATAACGCATAACGCATAACGCATAACGCATAACGCATAACTCATAACACATAACGCATAACCCATAACGCATAACGCATAACGCGTAACTGATCAAGCATTACTCATAACGCATAACGCATAACGGATCACGCATTACTCATAACTCATAACGGATAACACATAACGCATAACGCATAACGCATAACGCATAACGCATAACGCATAACGCATAACGCATAACGCATAACGCATAACGCATAATGCATAACGCATAACGCATAACGCATAACGCATAACGCATAACGCATAACGCATAACGCATAACGCATAACGCATAACGCATAACGCATAACGCATAACGCATAACGCATAACGCATAACGCATAACGCATAACGCATAACGCATAACGCATAACGCATAACGCATAACGCATAACCCATAACGCATAACGCATAACGCATAACGCATAACGCATAACGCATAACGCATAACGCATAACGCATAACGGATCACGCATTTCTCATAACGCATAACGCATAACGCATAACGCATAACGCATAACGCATAACGCATAACGCATAACGCATAACGCATAACGCATTACGCATAACGCATAACGCATAACGCATAACGCATAACGCATAACGCATAACGCATAACGCATAACGCATAAGGCATAACGCATAACGCAAAACGCATAACGCATAACGCATAACCCATAAGGGATCACGCATTACTTATAACGCATAACGCATAAAGCATAACGCATAACGCATACCGCATAACGCATAACGCATAACGCATAACGCATGACACATAACGCATAACCTATAACGCATAACGCATAACGCACAACGCATAACGCATAACGCATAACGCATAACGCAAAACGCATAACGCATAGGGGATAACGCACAACGCATAACACATAACGCATAACGCATAACGCATAACGCATAACGCATAACGCATAACGCATAACGCATAACGCATAACGCATAACGCATAACGCATAACGCATAACGCATAACCCATAACACATAACGCATAACGCATAACGCATAACGCATAACGCATAACGCAAATCGCATAACGCATAAGGCATAACGCATAACGCATAACGCATAACGCATAACGCATAACGCATAACGCATAACGCATAACGCATAACGCATAACGCATAACGCATAACGCAAAACGCATAACGGATAACTCATAACGGATAACACATAACGCATAACGCATAACGCATAACGCATAACGCATAACGCATAACGCATAACGCATAACGCATAACGCATAACGCATAACGCATAACGCATAACGCATAACGCATAACGCATAACGCATAACAAATAACGCATAACCCATAACGCATAACGCATAACGCATAACGCATAACGCATAACGCATAACGCATAACGCATAACGGATCATGCATTACTCATAACGCATAACGCATAACGGATCACGCATTTCTCATAACGCATAACGCATAACGCATAACGCATAACGCATAACGCATAACGCATAACGCATAACGCATAACGCATAACGCATAACGCATAACGCATAACGCATAACGCATAACGCATAACGCATAACGCATAACGCATAACGCATATCGCATAACGCATAACGCATAACGCATAACTCATAACCCATAACGCATAACGCATAACGCATAACGCATAACTCATAACACATAACGCATAACCCATAACGCATAACGCATAACGCATTACGCGTAACTCATAACGCATAAAGCATAACGCATAACGGATCACGCATTACTCATAACCCATAACGCATAACGCATAACGCATAAAGCATAACGCATAACGGATCACGCATTACTCATAACCCATAACGCATAACGCATAACGCATAACGCATAACGCATAACGCATAACGCATAACGCATAACGCATAACGCATAACGCATAACGCATGACACATAACGCATAACCTATAACGCATAACGCATAACGCACAACGCATAACGCATAACGCATAACGCAAAACGCATAACGCATAGCGGATAACGCACAACGCATAACACATAACGCATAACGCATAACGCATAACACATAACGGATCACGCATTACTTATAACGCATAACGCATAAAGCATAACGCATAACGCATAATGCATAACGCATAACGCATAACGCATAACGCATAACGCATAACGCATGACACATAACGCATAACCTATAACGCATAACGCATAACGCATAACGCACAACGCATAACGCATAACGCATAACGCAAAACGCATAACGCATAGCGGATAACTCACAACGCATAACACATAACGCATAACGCATAACGTATAACGCATAACGGATCACGCATTACTACTAACGCATAACGCTTAACGCATAACGCATAACGCATAACGCATAACGCATAACGCATAACGCATAACGCATAACGCATAACGCATAACGCATATCGCATAACGCATAACGCATAACGCATAACGCATAACGCATAACGCATAACGCATAACGCATAACGCATAACGCATAACGCATAACGCATAACGCATAACGCATAACGCATAACGGATAACGCATAACGGATAACGCATAACGCATAACTCATAACACATAACCCATAACGCATAACGCATAACGCATAACGCGTAACGGATCAAGCATTACTCATAACGCATAACGCATAACGGATCACGCATTACTCATAACGCATAACGCATAACGGATCACGCATTACTCATAACTCATAACGGCTAACACATAACGCATAACGCATAACGCATAACGCATAACGCATAACGCATACGCATAACGCATAACGCATAACGCATAACGCATAACGCATAACGCATAACGCATAACGCATAACGCATAACGCATAACGCATAACGCATAACGCATAACGCATAACGCATAACGCATATCGCATAACGCATAACGCATAACGCATAACGCATAACGCATAACGCATAAGGCATAACGCATATCGCATAACGCATAACGCATAACGCATAACGCATAACGCATAACGCATAACGGATAACGCATAACGGATAACCCATAACGCATAACGCATAACGCATAACGCATAACGCATAACGCATAACGCATAACGCATAACGCATAACGCATAACGCATAACGCATAACGCATAACGCATAACGCATAACGCATAACGCATAACGCATAACGCATAACGCATAACGCATAACGCATAACGCATAATGCATAACGCATAACGCATAACGCATAACGCATAACGCATAACGCATAACGCATAACGCATAACGCATAACGCATAACGCATAACGCATAACGCATAACGCATAACGCATAACGCATAACGCATAACGCATAACGCATAACGCATAACGCATAACGCATAACGCATAACGCATAACCCATAACGCATAACGCATAACGCATAACGCATAACGCATAACGCATAACGCATAACGCATAACGCATAACGGATCACGCATTTCTCATAACGCATAACGCATAACGCATAACGCATAACGCATAACGCATAACGCATAACGCATAACGCATAACGCATAACGCATTACGCATAACGCATAACGCATAACGCATAACGCATAACGCATAACGCATAACGCATAACGCATAACGCATAAGGCATAACGCATAACGCAAAACGCATAACGCATAACGCATAACCCATAAGGGATCACGCATTACTTATAACGCATAACGCATAAAGCATAACGCATAACGCATACCGCATAACGCATAACGCATAACGCATAACGCATGACACATAACGCATAACCTATAACGCATAACGCATAACGCACAACGCATAACGCATAACGCATAACGCATAACGCAAAACGCATAACGCATAGGGGATAACGCACAACGCATAACACATAACGCATAACGCATAACGCATAACGCATAACGCATAACGCATAACGCATAACGCATAACGCATAACGCATAACGCATAACGCATAACGCATAACCCATAACACATAACGCATAACGCATAACGCATAACGCATAACGCATAACGCATAACGCATAACGCATAACGCATAACGCATAACGCATAACAAATAACGCATAACCCATAACGCATAACGCATAACGCATAACGCATAACGCATAACGCATAACGCATAACGCATAACGCATAACGCATAACGGATCATGCATTACTCATAACGCATAACGCATAACGGATCACGCATTTCTCATAACGCATAACGCATAACGCATAACGCATAACGCATAACGCATAACGCATAACGCATAACGCATAACGCATAACGCATAACGCATAACGCATAACGCATAACGCATAACGCATAACGCATAACGCATAACGCATATCGCATAACGCATAACGCATAACGCATAACTCATAACCCATAACGCATAACGCATAACGCATAACGCATAACTCATAACACATAACGCATAACCCATAACGCATAACGCATAACGCATTACGCGTAACTCATAACGCATAAAGCATAACGCATAACGGATCACGCATTACTCATAACCCATAACGCATAACGCATAACGCATAAAGCATAACGCATAACGGATCACGCATTACTCATAACCCATAACGCATAACGCATAACGCATAACGCATAACGCATAACGCATAACGCATAACGCATAACGCATAACGCATAACGCATAACGCATGACACATAACGCATAACCTATAACGCATAACGCATAACGCACAACGCATAACGCATAACGCATAACGCAAAACGCATAACGCATAGCGGATAACGCACAACGCATAACACATAACGCATAACGCATAACGCATAACACATAACGGATCACGCATTACTTATAACGCATAACGCATAACGCATAACGCATAACGCATAACGCATAACGCATAACGCATAACGCATAACGCATAACGCATAACGCATGACACATAACGCATAACCTATAACGCATAACGCATAACGCATAACGCACAACGCATAACGCATAACGCATAACGCAAAACGCATAACGCATAGCGGATAACTCACAACGCATAACACATAACGCATAACGCATAACGTATAACGCATAACGGATCACGCATTACTACTAACGCATAACGCTTAACGCATAACGCATAACGCATAACGCATAACGCATAACGCATAACGCATAACGCATAACGCATAACGCATAACGCATAACGCATAACGCATAACGCATAACGCATAACGCATAACGCATAACGCATAACGCATAACGCATAACGCATAACGCATAACGCATAACGCATAACGCATAACGCATAACGCATAACGGATAACGCATAACGGATAACGCATAACGCATAACTCATAACACATAACCCATAACGCATAACGCATAACGCATAACGCGTAACGGATCAAGCATTACTCATAACGCATAACGCATAACGGATCACGCATTACTCATAACGCATAACGCATAACGGATCACGCATTACTCATAACTCATAACGGATAACACATAACGCATAACGCATAACGCATAACGCATAACGCATAACGCATACGCATAACGCATAACGCATAACGCATAACGCATAACGCATAACGCATAACGCATAACGCATAACGCATAACGCATAACGCATAACGCATAACGCATAACGCATAACGCATAACGCATATCGCATAACGCATAACGCATAACGCATAACGCATAACGCATAACGCATAAGGCATAACGCATATCGCATAACGCATAACGCATAACGCATAACGCATAACGCATAACGCATAACGGATAACGCATAACGGATAACCCATAACGCATAACGCATAACGCATAACGCATAACGCATAACGCATAACGCATAACGCATAACGCATAACGCATAACGCATAACGCATAACGCATAACGCATAACGCATAACGCATAACGCATAACGCATAACGCATAACGCATAACGCATAACGCATATCGCATAACGCATAACGCATAACGCATAACGCATAACGCATAACGCATAACGCATAACGCATAACGCATAACGCATAACGCATAACGCATAACGCATAACGCATAACGCATAACGCATAACGGATAACGGATAACGCATAACGGATAACCCATAACGCATAACGCATAACGCATAACGCATAACGCATAACGCATAACGCATAACGCATAACGCATAACGCATAACGCATAACGCATAACGCATAACGCATAACGCATAACGCATAACGCATAACGCATAACGCATAACGCATAACGCATAACGCATAACGCATAACGCATAACGCATAACGCATAACGCATAACGCATAACGCATATCGCATAACGCATAACGCATAACGCATAACGCATAACGCATAACGCATAACGCATAACGCATAACGCATAACGCATAACGCATAACGCATATCGCATAACGCATAACGCATAACGCATAACGCATAACGCATAACGCATAACGCATAACGGATAACGCATAACGGATAACCCATAACGCATAACGCATAACGCATAACGCATAACGCATAACGCATAACACATAACGCATAACCCATAACGCATAACGCATAACGCATAACGCTTAACGCATGACCCATAGCGCATAACGCATTACGCGTAACTCATAACGCATAAAGCATAACGCATAACGGGTCACGCATTACTCATAACCCATAACGCATAACGCATAACGCATAACGCATAACGCATAACGGATCACGCATAACCCATAACGCATAACGCATAACGCATAACGCATAACGCATAACGCATAACGCATAACGCATAACGCATAACGGATCACGCATTACTCATAACGCATAACGCATAACGGATCACGCATAACGCATAACGCATAACGCATAACGCATAACGCATAACGCATAACGCATAACGCATAACGCATAACGCATAACGCATATTGCGTAACGCATAACGCATAACGCATAACGCATAACGCATAACGCATAACGCATAACGCATAACGCATAACGCATAACGCATAACGCATAACGCATAACGCATAACGCATAACGCATAACGCATAACCCATAACACATAACGCATAACGCATAACGCATAACGCATAACGCATAACGCATAACGGATCACGCATTTCTCATAACGCATAACGCATAACGCATAACGCATAACGCATAACGCATAACGCAAAACGCATAACGCATAACACATAACGCATAACACATAACGGATCACGCATTACTTATAACGCATAACGCATAAAGCATAACGCATAACGCATACCGCATAACGCATAACGCATGACACATAACGCATAACCTATAACGCATAACGCATAACGCATAACGCATAACGCATAACGCATAACGCATAACGCATAACGCATAACGCATAACGCATAACGCATAACGCATAACGCATAACGCATAACCCATAACACATAACGCATAACGCATAACGCATAACGCATAACGCATAACGGATCACGCATTACTTATAACGCATAACGCATAAAGCATAACGCATAACGCATAATGCATAACGCATAACGCATAACGCATAACGCATAACGCATGACACATAACGCATAACCTATAACGCATAACGCATAACGCATAACGCATAACGCATAACGCATAACGCATAACGCAAAACGCATAACGCATAGCGGATAACGCACAACGCATAACACATAACGCATAACGCATAACGCATAACGCATAACGCATAACGGATCACGCATTACTCATAACGCATAACGCATAACGCATAACGCATAACGCATAACGCATAACGCATAACGCATAACGCATAACGCATAACGCATAACGCATAACGCATAACGCATAACGCATAACGCATAACGCATAACGCATAACGCATAACGCATAACGCATAACGCATAACGCATAACGCATAACGCATAACGCATAACGCATAACGCATATCGCATAACGCATAACGCATAACGCATAACGCATAACGCATAACGCATAACGCATAACGCATAACGCATATCGCATAACGCATAACGCATAAAGCATAACGCATAACGGATCACGCATTACTCATAACCCATAACGCATAACGCATAACGCATAACGCATAACGCATAACTCATAACACATAACGCATAACCCATAACGCATAACGCATAACGCATAACGCGTAACGCGTAACGGATCAAGCATTACTCATAACGCATAACGCATAACGGATCACGCATTACTCATAACGCATAACGCATAACGGATCACGCATTACTCATAACTCATAACGGATAACACATAACGCATAACGCATAACGCATAACGCATAACGCATAACGCATAACGCATAACGCATAACGCATAACGCATAACGCATAACGCATAACGCATAACGCATAACGCATAACGCATAACGCATAACGCATAACGCATAACGCATAAGGCATAACGCATAACGCATAACGCATAACGCATAACGCATAACGCATAACGCATAACGCATAACGCATAACGCATAACGCATAACGCATAACGCATAACCCATAACGCATAACGCATAACGCATAACGCATAACCCATAACGCATAACGCATAACGCATTACGCGTAACTCATAACGCATAAAGCATAACGCATAACGGATCACGCATTACTCATAACCCATAACGCATAACGCATAACGCATAACGCATAACGCATAACACATAACACATAACGCATAACCCATAACGCATAACGCATAACGCATAACGCATTACGCGTAACTCATAACGCATAAAGCATAACGCATAACGGATCACGCATTACTCATAACCCATAACGCATAAAGCATAACGCATAACGCATAACGCATAACTCATAACACATAACGCATAACCCATAACGCATAACGCATAACGCATAACACATAACGCATAACGCATAACGCATAACACATAACGGATCACGCATTACTTATAACGCATAACGCATAAAGCATAACGCATAACGCATAACGCATAACGCATAACGCATAACGCATAACGCATAACGCATAACGCATAACGCATGACACATAACGCATAACCTATAACGCATAACGCATAACGCATAACGCATAACGCATAACGCATGACACATAACGCACAACCTATAACGCATAACGCATAACGCACAACGCATAACGCATAACGCATAACGCATAACGCATAACGCATAGCGGATAACGCACAACGCATAACACATAACGCATAACGCATAACGCATAACACATAACGGATCACGCATTACTTATAACGCATAACGCATAAAGCATAACGCATAACGCATAATGCATAACGCATAACACATAACGCATAACGCATAACGCATAACGCATAACGCATAACGCATAACGCATGACACATAACGAATAACCTATAACGCATAACGCATAACGCATAACGCACAACGCATAACGCATAACGCATAACGCATAACGCATAACGCATAACGGATAACTCACAACGCATAACACATAACGCATAACGCATAACGCATAACGCATAACGCATAACGGATCACGCTTTACTCATAACGCATAACGCATAACGCATAACGCATAACGCATGACACATAACGCATAACCTATAACGCATAACGCATAACGCATAACGCATAACGCATAACGCATAACGCATAACGCATAACGCATAACGCATAACGCATAACGCATAACGCATAACGCATAACGCATAACGCATAACGCATATTGCGTAACGCATAACGCATAACGCATAACGCATAACGCATAACGCATAACGCATAACGCATAACGCATAACGCATAACGCATAACGCATAACGCATAACGCATAACCCATAACACATAACGCATAACGCATAACGCATAACGCATAACGCATAACGCATAACGGATCACGCATTTCTCATAACGCATAACGCATAACGCATAACGCATAACGCATAACGCATAACGCAAAACGCATAACGCATAACACATAACGCATAACACATAACGGATCACGCATTACTTATAACGCATAACGCATAAAGCATAACGCATAACGCATACCGCATAACGCATAACGCATGACACATAACGCATAACCTATAACGCATAACGCATAACGCATAACGCATAACGCATAACGCATAACGCATAACGCATAACGCATAACGCATAACGCATAACGCATAACGCATAACGCATAACGCATAACGCATAACGCATAACCCATAACACATAACGCATAACGCATAACGCATAACGCATAACGCATAACGGATCACGCATTACTTATAACGCATAACGCATAAAGCATAACGCATAACGCATAATGCATAACGCATAACGCATAACGCATAACGCATAACGCATGACACATAACGCATAACCTATAACGCATAACGCATAACGCATAACGCATAACGCATAACGCATAACGCATAACGCAAAACGCATAACGCATAGCGGATAACGCACAACGCATAACACATAACGCATAACGCATAACGCATAACGCATAACGCATAACGCATAACGCATAACGGATCACGCATTACTCATAACGCATAACGCATAACGCATAACGCATAACGCATAACGCATAACGCATAACGCATAACGCATAACGCATAACGCATAACGCATAACGCATAACGCATAACGCATAACGCATAACGCATAACGCATAACGCATAACGCATAACGCATAACGCATAACGCATAACGCATAACGCATAACGCATAACGCATAACGCATAACGCATAACGCATATCGCATAACGCATAACGCATAACGCATAACGCATAACGCATAACGCATAACGCATAACGCATAACGCATATCGCATAACGCATAACGCATAAAGCATAACGCATAACGGATCACGCATTACTCATAACCCATAACGCATAACGCATAACGCATAACGCATAACGCATAACTCATAACACATAACGCATAACCCATAACGCATAACGCATAACGCATAACGCGTAACGGATCAAGCATTACTCATAACGCATAACGCATAACGGATCACGCATTACTCATAACGCATAACGCATAACGGATCACGCATTACTCATAACTCATAACGGATAACACATAACGCATAACGCATAACGCAAAACGCGTAACGCATAACGCATAACGCATAACGCATAACGCATAACGCATAACGCATAACGCATAACGCATAACGCATAACGCATAACGCATAACGCATAACGCATAAGGCATAACGCATAACGCATAACGCATAACGCATAACGCATAACGCATAACGCATAACGCATAACGCATAACGCATAACGCATAACGCATAACGCATAACGCATAACGCATAACCCATAACGCATAACGCATAACGCATAACGCATAACCCATAACGCATAACGCATAACGCATTACGCGTAACTCATAACGCATAAAGCATAACGCATAACGGATCACGCATTACTCATAACCCATAACGCATAACGCATAACGCATAACGCATAACGCATAACACATAACACATAACGCATAACCCATAACGCATAACGCATAACGCATAACGCGTAACTCATAACGCATAAAGCATAACGCATAACGGATCACGCATTACTCATAACCCATAACGCATAAAGCATAACGCATAACGCATAACGCATAACTCATAACACATAACGCATAACCCATAACGCATAACGCATAACGCATAACACATAACGCATAACGCATAACGCATAACACATAACGGATCACGCATTACTTATAACGCATAACGCATAAAGCATAACGCATAACGCATAATGCATAACGCATAACGCATAACGCATAACGCATAACGCATAACGCATAACGCATGACACATAACGCATAACCTATAACGCATAACACATAACGCATAACGCATAACGCATAACGCATGACACATAACGCACAACCTATAACGCATAACGCATAACGCACAACGCATAACGCATAACGCATAACGCAAAACGCATAACGCATAGCGGATAACGCACAACGCATAACACATAACGCATAACGCATAACGCATAACACATAACGGATCACGCATTACTTATAACGCATAACGCATAAAGCATAACGCATAACGCATAATGCATAACGCATAACACATAACGCATAACGCATAACGCATAACGCATAACGCATAACGCATAACGCATGACACATAACGAATAACCTATAACGCATAACGCATAACGCATAACGCACAACGCATAACGCATAACGCATAACGCAAAACGCAAAACGCATAGCGGATAACTCACAACGCATAACACATAACGCATAACGCATAACGCATAACGCATAACGCATAACGGATCACGCTTTACTCATAACGCATAACGCATAACGCATAACGCATAACGCATGACACATAACGCATAACCTATAACGCATAACGCATAACGCATAACGCATAACGCATAACGCATAACGCATAACGCATAAAGCATAACGCATAACGCATAACGCATAACGCATAACGCATAACGCATAACGCATAACGCATACCGCATAACGCATAACGCATAACGCATAACGCATGACACATAACGCATAACCTATAACGCATAACGCATAACGCATAACGCATAACGCATAACGCATAACGCATAACGCATAACGCATAACGCATAACGCATAACGCATAACGCATAACGCATAACGCATAACGCATAACGCATAACGCATAACTCATAACACATAACGCATAACCCATAACGCATAACGCATAACGCATAACGCATTACGCGTAACTCATAACGCATAAAGCATAACGCATAACGGATCACGCATTACTCATAACCCATAACGCATAAAGCATAACGCATAACGCATAACGCATAACTCATAACACATAACGCATAACCCATAACGCATAACGCATAACGCATAACACATAACGCATAACGCATAACGCATAACGCATATCGCATAACGCATAACGCATAAAGCATAACGCATAACGGATCACGCATTACTCATAACCCATAACGCATAACGCATAACGCATAACGCATAACGCATAACTCATAACACATAACGCATAACCCATAACGCATAACGCATAACGCATAACGCGTAACGGATCAAGCATTACTCATAACGCATAACGCATAACGGATCACGCATTACTCATAACGCATAACGCATAACGGATCACGCATTACTCATAACTCATAACGGATAACACATAACGCATAACGCATAACGCATAACGCATAACGCATAACGCATAACGCATAACGCATAACGCATAACGCATAACGCATAACGCATAACGCATAACGCATAACGCATAAGGCATAACGCATAACGCATAACGCATAACGCATAACGCATAACGCATAACGCATAACGCATAACGCATAACGCATAACGCATAACGCATAACCCATAACGCATAACGCATAACGCATAACGCATAACCCATAACGCATAACGCATAACGCATTACGCGTAACTCATAACGCATAAAGCATAACGCATAACGGATCACGCATTACTCATAACCCATAACGCATAACGCATAACGCATAACGCATAACGCATAACACATAACACATAACGCATAACCCATAACGCATAACGCATAACGCATAACGCATTACGCGTAACTCATAACGCATAAAGCATAACGCATAACGGATCACGCATTACTCATAACCCATAACGCATAAAGCATAACGCATAACGCATAACGCATAACTCATAACACATAACGCATAACCCATAACGCATAACGCATAACGCATAACACATAACGCATAACGCATAACGCATAACACATAACGGATCACGCATTACTTATAACGCATAACGCATAAAGCATAACGCATAACGCATAATGCATAACGCATAACGCATAACGCATAACGCATAACGCATAACGCATAACGCATGACACATAACGCATAACCTATAACGCATAACGCATAACGCATAACGCATAACGCATAACGCATAACGCATGACACATAACGCACAACCTATAACGCATAACGCATAACGCACAACGCATAACGCATAACGCATAACGCAAAACGCATAACGCATAGCGGATAACGCACAACGCATAACACATAACGCATAACGCATAACGCATAACACATAACGGATCACGCATTACTTATAACGCATAACGCATAAAGCATAACGCATAACGCATAATGCATAACGCATAACACATAACGCATAACGCATAACGCATAACGCATAACGCATAACGCATAACGCATGACACATAACGCATAACCTATAACGCATAACGCATAACGCATAACGCACAACGCATAACGCATAACGCATAACGCAAAACGCAAAACGCATAGCGGATAACTCACAACGCATAACACATAACGCATAACGCATAACGCATAACGCATAACGCATAACGGATCACGCTTTACTCATAACGCATAACGCATAACGCATAACGCATAACGCATGACACATAACGCATAACCTATAACGCATAACGCATAACGCATAACGCATAACGCATAACGCATAACGCATAACGCATAACGCATAACGCATAACGCATAACGCATAACGCATAACGCATAACGCATAACGCATAACGCATGACACATAACGCATAACCTATAACGCATAACGCATAACGCATAACGCATAACGCATAACGCATGACACATAACGCACAACCTATAACGCATAACGCATAACGCACAACGCATAACGCATAACGCATAACGCAAAACGCATAACGCATAGCGGATAACGCACAACGCATAACACATAACGCATAACGCATAACGCATAACACATAACGGATCACGCATTACTTATAACGCATAACGCATAAAGCATAACGCATAACGCATAATGCATAACGCATAACACATAACGCATAACGCATAACGCATAACGCATAACGCATAACGCATAACGCATGACACATAACGAATAACCTATAACGCATAACGCATAACGCATAACGCACAACGCATAACGCATAACGCATAACGCAAAACGCAAAACGCATAGCGGATAACTCACAACGCATAACACATAACGCATAACGCATAACGCATAACGCATAACGCATAACGGATCACGCTTTACTCATAACGCATAACGCATAACGCATAACGCATAACGCATGACACATAACGCATAACCTATAACGCATAACGCATAACGCATAACGCATAACGCATAACGCATAACGCATAACGCATAACGCATAACGCATAACGCATAACGCATAACGCATAACGCATAACGCATAACGCATAACGCATACCGCATAACGCATAACGCATAACGCATAACGCATGACACATAACGCATAACCTATAACGCATAACGCATAACGCATAACGCATAACGCATAACGCATAACGCATAACGCATAACGCATAACGCATAACGCATAACGCATAACGCATAACGCATAACTCATAACACATAACGCATAACCCATAACGCATAACGCATAACGCATAACGCATTACGCGTAACTCATAACGCATAACGCATAACGCATAACGGATCACGCATTACTCATAACCCATAACGCATAAAGCATAACGCATAACGCATAACGCATAACTCATAACACATAACGCATAACCCATAACGCATAACGCATAACGCATAACACATAACGCATAACGCATAACGCATAACGCATATCGCATAACGCATAACGCATAAAGCATAACGCATAACGGATCACGCATTACTCATAACCCATAACGCATAACGCATAACGCATAACGCATAACGCATAACTCATAACACATAACGCATAACCCATAACGCATAACGCATAACGCATAACGCGTAACGGATCAAGCATTACTCATAACGCATAACGCATAACGGATCACGCATTACTCATAACGCATAACGCATAACGGATCACGCATTACTCATAACTCATAACGGATAACACATAACGCATAACGCATAACGCATAACGCATAACGCATAACGCATAACGCATAACGCATAACGCATAACGCATAACGCATAACGCATAACGCATAACGCATAACGCATAACGCATAACGCATAACGCATAACGCATAAGGCATAACGCATAACGCATAACGCATAACGCATAACGCATAACGCATAACGCATAACGCATAACGCATAACGCATAACGCATAACGCATAACGCATAACGCATAACCCATAACGCATAACGCATAACGCATAACGCATAACCCATAACGCATAACGCATAACGCATTACGCGTAACTCATAACGCATAAAGCATAACGCATAACGGATCACGCATTACTCATAACCCATAACGCATAACGCATAACGCATAACGCATAACGCATAACACATAACACATAACGCATAACCCATAACGCATAACGCATAACGCATAACGCATTACGCGTAACTCATAACGCATAAAGCATAACGCATAACGGATCACGCATTACTCATAACCCATAACGCATAAAGCATAACGCATAACGCATAACGCATAACTCATAACACATAACGCATAACCCATAACGCATAACGCATAACGCATAACACATAACGCATAACGCATAACGCATAACACATAACGGATCACGCATTACTTATAACGCATAACGCATAAAGCATAACGCATAACGCATAATGCATAACGCATAACGCATAACGCATAACGCATAACGCATAACGCATAACGCATGACACATAACGCATAACCTATAACGCATAACGCATAACGCATAACGCATAACGCATAACGCATGACACATAACGCACAACCTATAACGCATAACGCATAACGCACAACGCATAACGCATAACGCATAACGCAAAACGCATAACGCATAGCGGATAACGCACAACGCATAACACATAACGCATAACGCATAACGCATAACACATAACGGATCACGCATTACTTATAACGCATAACGCATAAAGCATAACGCATAACGCATAATGCATAACGCATAACACATAACGCATAACGCATAACGCATAACGCATAACGCATAACGCATAACGCATAACGCATGACACATAACGAATAACCTATAACGCATAACGCATAACGCATAACGCACAACGCATAACGCATAACGCATAACGCAAAACGCAAAACGCATAGCGGATAACTCACAACGCATAACACATAACGCATAACGCATAACCCATAACGCATAACGGATCACGCATTACTCATAACCCATAACGCATAACGCATAACGCATAACGCATAACGCATAACACATAACACATAACGCATAACCCATAACGCATAACGCATAACGCATAACGCATTACGCGTAACTCATAACGCATAAAGCATAACGCATAACGGATCACGCATTACTCATAACCCATAACGCATAAAGCATAACGCATAACGCATAACGCATAACTCATAACACATAACGCATAACCCATAACGCATAACGCATAACGCATAACACATAACGCATAACGCATAACGCATAACACATAACGGATCACGCATTACTTATAACGCATAACGCATAAAGCATAACGCATAACGCATAATGCATAACGCATAACGCATAACGCATAACGCATAACGCATAACGCATAACGCATGACACATAACGCATAACCTATAACGCATAACGCATAACGCATAACGCATAACGCATAACGCATGACACATAACGCACAACCTATAACGCATAACGCATAACGCACAACGCATAACGCATAACGCATAACGCAAAACGCATAACGCATAGCGGATAACGCACAACGCATAACACATAACGCATAACGCATAACGCATAACACATAACGGATCACGCATTACTTATAACGCATAACGCATAAAGCATAACGCATAACGCATAATGCATAACGCATAACACATAACGCATAACGCATAACGCATAACGCATAACGCATAACGCATAACGCATGACACATAACGCATAACCTATAACGCATAACGCATAACGCATAACGCACAACGCATAACGCATAACGCATAACGCAAAACGCATAACGCATAGCGGATAACTCACAACGCATAACACATAACGCATAACGCATAACGCATAACGCATAACGCATAACGCATGACACATAACGCATAACCTATAACGCATAACGCATAACGCATAACGCATAACGCATAACGCATGACACATAACGCACAACCTATAACGCATAACGCATAACGCACAACGCATAACGCATAACGCATAACGCAAAACGCTTAACGCATAGCGGATAACGCACAACGCATAACACATAACGCATAACGCATAACGCATAACACATAACGGATCACGCATTACTTATAACGCATAACGCATAAAGCATAACGCATAACGCATAATGCATAACGCATAACACATAACGCATAACGCATAACGCATAACGCATAACGCATAACGCATAACGCATGACACATAACGAATAACTTATAACGCATAACGCATAACGCATAACGCACAACGCATAACGCATAACGCATAACGCAAAACGCAAAACGCATAGCGGATAACTCACAACGCATAACACATAACGCATAACGCATAACGCATAACGCATAACGCATAACGGATCACGCTTTACTCATAACGCATAACGCATAACGCATAACGCATAACGCATGACACATAACGCATAACCTATAACGCATAACGCATAACGCATAACGCATAACGCATAACGCATAACGCATTACGCATAACGCATAACGCATAACGCATAACGCATAACGCATAACGCATAACGCATAACGCATAACGCATAACGCATACCGCATAACGCATAACGCATAACGCATAACGCATGACACATAACGCATAACCTATAACGCATAACGCATAACGCATAACGCATAACGCATAACGCATAACGCATAACGCATAACGCATAACGCATAACGCATAACGCATAACGCATAACGCATAACGCATAACGCATAACTCATAACACATAACGCATAACCCATAACGCATAACGCATAACGCATAACGCATTACGCGTAACTCATAACGCATAAAGCATAACGCATAACGGATCACGCATTACTCATAACCCATAACGCATAAAGCATAACGCATATCGCATAACGCATAACTCATAACACATAACGCATAACCCATAACGCATAACGCATAACGCATAACGCATAACGCATAACGCATAACGCATAACACATAACGGATCACGCATTACTTATAACGCATAACGCATAAAGCATAACGCATAACGCATAATGCATAACGCATAACGCATAACGCATAACGCATAACGCATAACGCATAACGCATAACGCATGACACATAACGCATAACCTATAACGCATAACGCATAACGCATAACGCATAACGCATAACGCATGACACATAACGCATAACCTATAACGCATAACGCATAACGCACAACGCATAACGCATAACGCATAACGCAAAACGCATAACGCATAGCGGATAACGCACAACGCATAACACATAACGCATAACGCATAACGCATAACACATAACGGATCACGCATTACTTATAACGCATAACGCATAAAGCATAACGCATAACGCATAATGCATAACGCATAACACATAACGCATAACGCATAACGCATAACGCATAACGCATAACGCATAACGCATGACACATAACGCATAACCTATAACGCATAACGCATAACGCATAACGCACAACGCATAACGCATAACGCATAACGCAAAACGCAAAACGCATAGCGGATAACTCACAACGCATAACACATAACGCATAACGCATAACGCATAACGCATAACGCATAACGGATCACGCTTTACTCATAACGCATAACGCATAACGCATAACGCTTAACGCATAATGCATAACGCATAACACATAACGCATAACGCATAACGCATAACGCATAACGCATAACGCATAACGCATGACACATAACGCATAACCTATAACGCATAACGCATAACGCATAACGCACAACGCATAACGCATAACGCAAAACGCATAACGCATAGCGGATAACGCACAACGCATAACACATAACGCATAACGCATAACGCATAACACATAACGGATCACGCATTACTTATAACGCATAACGCATAAAGCATAACGCATAACGCATAATGCATAACGCATAACACATAACGCATAACGCATAACGCATAACGCATAACGCATAACGCATAACGCATGACACATAACGCATAACCTATAACGCATAACGCATAACGCATAACGCATAACGCATAACGCATAACGCATATCGCATAACGCATAACGTATAACGCATAACGCATAACGCATAACGCATAACGGATAACGCATAACGGATAACCCATAACGCATAACGCATAACGCATAACGCATAACGCATAACGCATAACGCAAAACTCATAACGCATAACGCATAACGCAAAACTCATAACGGATAACGCATAACGGATAACCCATAACGCATAACGCATAACGCATAACGCATAACTCATAACACATAACGCATAACCCATAACGCATAACGCATAACGCATTACGCGTAACTCATAACGCATAAAGCATAACGCATAACGGATCACGCATTACTCATAACGCATAACGCATAACGCATAACGCATAACGCATAACTCATAACACATAACGCATAACGCATAACGCATAACGCATAACGCATAACGCATAACGCATAACGGATCACGCATTTCTCATAACGCATAACGCATAACGCATAACGCATAACGCATAACGCATAACGCATAACGCATAACGCATAACGCATTACGCATAACGCATAACGCATAACGCATAACGCATAACGCATAACGCATAACGCATAACGCATAACGCATAACGCATAACGCATAAGGCATAACGCATAACGCAAAACGCATAACGCATAACGCATAACCCATAAGGGATCACGCATTACTTATAACGCATAACGCATAACGCATAACGCATAACGCATAACGCACAACTCATAACGCATAACGCATAACGCAAAACTCATAACGGATAACGCATAACGGATAACCCATAACGCATAACGCATAACGCATAACGCATAACTCATAACACATAACGGATAACCCATAACGCATAACGCATAACGCATAACGCGTAACTCATAACGCATAAAGCATATCGCATAACGGATCACGCATTACTCATAACCCATAACGCATAACGCATAACGCATAACGCATAACGCATAACTCATAACACATAACGCATAACCCATAACGCATAACGCATAACGCGTAACGGATCAAGCATTACTCATAACGCATAACGCATAACGGATCACGCATTACTCATAACTCATAACGGATAACACATAACGCATAACGCATAACGCATAACGCATAACGCATAACGCATAACGCATAACGCATAACGCATAACGCATAACGCATAACGCATAACGCATAACGCATAACGCATAACGCATAACGCATAACGCATAACGCAGATCGCATAACGCATAACGCATAACGCATAACGCATAACGCATAACGCATAACGCATAACGCATAACGCATAACGCATATCGCATAACGCATAACGCATAACGCATAACGCATAACGGATAACGCATAACGGATAACCCATAACGCATAACGCATAACGCATAACGCATAACGCATAACGCATAACGCATAACGCATAACGCATAACGCATAACGCATAACGCATAACGCATAACGCATAACGCATAACGCATAACGCATAACGCATAACGCATAACGCATAACGCATATCGCATAACGCATAACGCATAACGCATAACGCATAACGCATAACGCATAACGCATATCGCATAACGCATAACGCATAACGCATAACGCATAACGCATAACGCATAACGCATAACGCACAACTCATAACGCATAACGCATAACGCAAAACTCATAACGGATAACGCATAACGGATAACCCATAACGCATAACGCATAACGCATAACGCATAACGCGTAACGGATCACGCATTACTCATAACGCATAACGCATAACGGATCACGCATTACTCATAACCCATAACGCATAACGCATAACGCATTACGCGTAACTCATAACGCATAAAGCATAACGCATAACGGATCACGCATTACTCATAACGCATAACGCATAACGCATAACGCATAACGCATAACTCATAACACATAACGCATAACGCATAACGCATAACGCATAACGCATAACGCATAACGCATAACGCATAACGGATCACGCATTTCTCATAACGCATAACGCATAACGCATAACGCATAACGCATAACGCATAACGCATAACGCATAACGCATTACGCATAACGCATAACGCATAACGCATAACGCATAACGCATAACGCATAACGCATAACGCATAACGCATAACGCATAACGCATAAGGCATAACGCATAACGCAAAACGCATAACGCATAACGCATAACCCATAAGGGATCACGCATTACTTATAACTCATAACGCATAACGCATAACGCATAACGCACAACTCATAACGCATAACGCATAACGCAAAACTCATAACGGATAACGCATAACGGATAACCCATAACGCATAACGCATAACGCATAACGCATAACTCATAACACATAACGGATAACCCATAACGCATAACGCATAACGCATTACGCGTAACTCATAACGAATAAAGCATAACGCATAACGGATCACGCATTACTCATAACCCATAACGCATAACGCATAACGCATAACGCATAACTCATAACACATAACGCATAACCCATAACGCATAACGCATAACGCGTAACTGATCAAGCATTACTCATAACGCATAACGCATAACGGATCACGCATTACTCATAACTCATAACGGATAACACATAACGCATAACGCATAACGCATAACGCATAACGCATAACGCATAACGCATAACGCATAACGCATAACGCATAACGCATAACGCATAACGCATAACGCATAACGCATAACGCATAACGCATAACGCATAACGCATAACCCATAACGCATAACGCATAACGCATAACGCATAACGCATAACGCATAACGCATAACGCATAACGCATAACGCATAACGGATCACGCATTTCTCATAACGCATAACGCATAACGCATAACGCATAACGCATAACGCATAACGCATAACGCATAACGCATTACGCATAACGCATAACGCATAACGCATAACGCATAACGCATAACGCATAACGCATAACGCATAACGCATAAGGCATAACGCATAACGCAAAACGCATAACGCATAACGCATAACCCATAAGGGATCACGCATTACTTATAACGCATAACGCATAAAGCATAACGCATAACGCATACCGCATAACGCATAACGCATAACGCATAACGCATGACACATAACGCATAACCTATAACGCATAACGCATAACGCACAACGCATAACGCATAACGCATAACGCATAACGCAAAACGCATAACGCATAGGGGATAACGCACAACGCATAACACATAACGCATAACGCATAACGCATAACGCATAACGCATAACGCATAACGCATAACGCATAACGCATAACGCATAACGCATAACGCATAACGCATAACGCATAACGCATAACGCATAACCCATAACACATAACGCATAACGCATAACGCATAACGCATAACGCATAACGCATAACGCAAATCGCATAACGCATAAGGCATAACGCATAACGCATAACGCATATCGCATAACGCATAACGCATAACGCATAACGCATAACGCATAACGCATAACGCATAACGCATAACGCATAACGCAAAACGCATAACGAATAACTCATAACGGATAACACATAACGCATAACGCATAACGCATAACGCATAACGCATAACGCATAACGCATAACGCATAACGCATAACGCATAACTCATAACGCATAACGCATAACGCATCACGCATAACAAATAACGCATAACCCATAACGCATAACGCATAACGCATAACGCATAACGCATAACGCATAACGCATAACGCATAACGCATAACGGATCACGCATTACTCATAACGCATAACGCATAACGGATCACGCATTTCTCATAACGCATAACGCATAACGCATAACGCATAACGCATAACGCATAACGCATAACGCATAACGCATAACGCATAACGCATAACGCATAACGCATAACGCATAACGCATAACGCATAACGCATAACGCATAACGCATAACGCATAACGCATAACGCATAACGCATAACGCATATCGCATAACGCATAACGCATAACGCATAACTCATAACCCATAACGCATAACGCATAACGCATAACGCATAACTCATAACACATAACGCATAACCCATAACGCATAACGCATAACGCATTACGCGTAACTCATAACGCATAAAGCATAACGCATAACGGATCACGCATTACTCATAACCCATAACGCATAACGCATAACGCATAAAGCATAACGCATAACGGATCACGCATTACTCATAACCCATAACGCATAACGCATGACACATAACGCATAACCTATAACGCATAACGCATAACGCACAACGCATAACGCATAACGCATAACGCATAACGCAAAACGCATAACGCATAGGGGATAACGCACAACGCATAACACATAACGCATAACGCATAACGCATAACGCATAACGCATAACGCATAACGCATAACGCATAACGCATAACGCATAACGCATAACCCATAACACATAACGCATAACGCATAACGCATAACGCATAACGCATAACGCATAACGCAAATCGCATAACGCATAAGGCATAACGCATAACGCATAACGCATATCGCATAACGCATAACGCATAACGCATAACGCATAACGCATAACGCATAACGCATAACGCATAACGCATAACGCAAAACGCATAACGGATAACTCATAACGGATAACACATAACGCATAACGCATAACGCATAACGCATAACGCATAACGCATAACGCATAACGCATAACGCATAACGCATAACGCATAACGCATAACGCATAACGCATAACGCATAACAAATAACGCATAACCCATAACGCATAACGCATAACGCATAACGCATAACGCATAACGCATAACGCATAACGCATAACGCATAACGGATCATGCATTACTCATAACGCATAACGCATAACGGATCACGCATTTCTCATAACGCATAACGCATAACGCATAACGCATAACGCATAACGCATAACGCATAACGCATAACGCATAACGCATAACGCATAACGCATAACGCATAACGCATAACGCATAACGCATAACGCATAACGCATAACGCATAACGCATAACGCATAACGCATAACGCATAACGCATATCGCATAACGCATAACGCATAACGCATAACTCATAACCCATAACGCATAACGCATAACGCATAACGCATAACTCATAACACATAACGCATAACCCATAACGCATAACGCATAACGCATTACGCGTAACTCATAACGCATAAAGCATAACGCATAACGGATCACGCATTACTCATAACCCATAACGCATAACGCATAACGCATAAAGCATAACGCATAACGGATCACGCATTACTCATAACCCATAACGCATAACGCATAACGCATAACGCATAACGCATAACGCATAACGCATACCGCATAACGCATAACGCATAACGCATAACGCATGACACATAACGCATAACCTATAACGCATAACGCATAACGCATAACGCACAACGCATAACGCATAACGCATAACGCAAAACGCATAACGCATAGCGGATAACGCACAACGCATAACACATAACGCATAACGCATAACGCATAACACATAACGGATCACGCATTACTTATAACGCATAACGCATAAAGCATAACGCATAACGCATAATGCATAACGCATAACGCATAACGCATAACGCATAACGCATGACACATAACGCATAACCTATAACGCATAACGCATAACGCATAACGCACAACGCATAACGCATAACGCATAACGCAAAACGCATAACGCATAGCGGATAACTCACAACGCATAACACATAACGCATAACGCATAACGTATAACGCATAACGGATCACGCATTACTACTAACGCATAACGCTTAACGCATAACGCATAACGCATAACGCATAACGCATAACGCATAACGCATAACGCATAACGCATAACGCATAACGCATAACGCATATCGCATAACGCATAACGCATAACGCATAACGCATAACGCATAACGCATAACGCATAACGCATATCGCATAACGCATAACGCATAACGCATAACGCATAACGCATAACGCATAACGGATAACGCATAACGGATAACGCATAACGCATAACTCATAACACATAACCCATAACGCATAACGCATAACGCATAACGCGTAACGGATCAAGCATTACTCATAACGCATAACGCATAACGGATCACGCATTACTCATAACGCATAACGCATAACGGATCACGCATTACTCATAACTCATAACGGCTAACACATAACGCATAACGCATAACGCATAACGCATAACGCATAACGCATACGCATAACGCATAACGCATAACGCATAACGCATAACGCATAACGCATAACGCATAACGCATAACGCATAACGCATAACGCATAACGCATAACGCATAACGCATAACGCATAACGCATATCGCATAACGCATAACGCATAACGCATAACGCATAACGCATAACGCATAAGGCATAACGCATATCGCATAACGCATAACGCATAACGCATAACGCATAACGCATAACGCATAACGGATAACGCATAACGGATAACCCATAACGCATAACGCATAACGCATAACGCATAACGCATAACGCATAACGCATAACGCATAACGCATAACGCATAACGCATAACGCATAACGCATAACGCATAACGCATAACGCATAACGCATAACGCATAACGCATATCGCATAACGCATAACGCATAACGCATAACGCATAACGCATAACGCATAACGCATAACGCATAACGCATAACGCATAACGCATAACGCATAACGCATAACGCACAACGCATAACGCATAACGCATATCGCATAACGCATAACGTATAACGCGTAACGCATAACGCATAACGCATAACGGATAACGCATAACGGATAACCCATAACGCATAACGCATAACGCATAACGCATAACGCATAACGCATAACGCACAACTCATAACGCATAACGCATAACGCAAAACTCATAACGGATAACGCATAACGGATAACCCATAACGCATAACGCATAACTCATAACACATAACGCATAACCCATAACGCATAACGCATAACGCATTACGCGTAACTCATAACGCATAAAGCATAACGCATAACGGATCACGCATTACTCATAACGCATAACGCATAAC
Organism: Lasioglossum morio; assembly: GCA_916610235.2. NCBI lineage: Eukaryota > Metazoa > Arthropoda > Insecta > Hymenoptera > Halictidae > Lasioglossum > Lasioglossum morio. The sequence goes on along the minus strand of CAKAJA020000239.1, from coordinate 958,973 downwards.
GCATAACGCATAACGCATAACTCATAACACATAACGCATAACGCATAACGCATAACGCATAACGCATAACGCATAACGCATAACGGATCACGCATTTCTCATAACGCATAACGCATAACGCATAACGCATAACGCATAACGCATAACGCATAACGCATAACGCATAACGCATTACGCATAACGCATAACGCATAACGCATAACGCATAACGCATAACGCATAACGCATAACGCATAACGCATAACGCATAACGCATAAGGCATAACGCATAACGCAAAACGCATAACGCATAACGCATAACCCATAAGGGATCACGCATTACTTATAACGCATAACGCATAAAGCATAACGCATAACGCATAACGCATAACTCATAACACATAACGCATAACGCAAAACTCATAACGGATAACGCATAACGGATAACCCATAACGCATAACGCATAACGCATAACGCATAACTCATAACACATAACGGATAACCCATAACGCATAACGCATAACGCATTACGCGTAACTCATAACGCATAAAGCATATCGCATAACGGATCACGCATTACTCATAACCCATAACGCATAACGCATAACGCATAACGCATAACGCATAACTCATAACACATAACGCATAACCCATAACGCATAACGCATAACGCGTAACGGATCAAGCATTACTCATAACGCATAACGCATAACGGATCACGCATTACTCATAACTCATAACGGATAACACATAACGCATAACGCATAACGCATAACGCATAACGCATAACGCATAACGCATAACGCATAACGCATAACGCATAACGCATAACGCATAACGCATAACGCATAACGCATAACGCATATCGCATAACGCATAACGCATAACGCATAACGCATAACGCATAACGCATAACGCATAACGCATAACGCATAACGCATATCGCATAACGCATAACGCATAACGCATAACGCATAACGCATAACGGATAACGCATAACGGATAACCCATAACGCATAACGCATAACGCATAACGCATAACGCATAACGCATAACGCATAACGCATAACGCATAACGCATAACGCATAACGCATAACCCATAACGCATAACGCATAACGCATAACGCATAACGCATAACGCATAACGCATAACGCATAACGCATAACGCATAACGCATAACGCATATCGCATAACGCATAACGCATAACGCATAACGCATAACGCATAACGCATAACGCATATCGCATAACGCATAACGCATAACGCATAACGCATAACGCATAACGCATAACGCATAACGCATAACGCACAACTCATAACGCATAACGCATAACGCAAAACTCATAACGGATAACGCATAACGGATAACCCATAACGCATAACGCATAACGCATAACGCATAACGCGTAACGGATCAAGCATTACTCATAACGCATAACGCATAACGGATCACGCATTACTCATAACCCATAACGCATAACGCATAACGCATTACGCGTAACTCATAACGCATAAAGCATAACGCATAACGGATCACGCATTACTCATAACGCATAACGCATAACGCATAACGCATAACGCATAACTCATAACACATAACGCATAACGCATAACGCATAACGCATAACGCATAACGCATAACGCATAACGCATAACGGATCACGCATTTCTCATAACGCATAACGCATAACGCATAACGCATAACGCATAACGCATAACGCATAACGCATAACGCATTACGCATAACGCATAACGCATAACGCATAACGCATAACGCATAACGCATAACGCATAACGCATAACGCATAACGCATAAGGCATAACGCATAACGCAAAACGCATAACGCATAACGCATAACCCATAAGGGATCACGCATTACTTATAACGCATAACGCATAACGCATAACGCATAACGCACAACTCATAACGCATAACGCATAACGCAAAACTCATAACGGATAACGCATAACGGATAACCCATAACGCATAACGCATAACGCATAACGCATAACTCATAACACATAACGGATAACCCATAACGCATAACGCATAACGCATTACGCGTAACTCATAACGAATAAAGCATAACGCATAACGGATCACGCATTACTCATAACCCATAACGCATAACGCATAACGCATAACGCATAACTCATAACACATAACGCATAACCCATAACGCATAACGCATAACGCGTAACTGATCAAGCATTACTCATAACGCATAACGCATAACGGATCACGCATTACTCATAACTCATAACGGATAACACATAACGCATAACGCATAACGCATAACGCATAACGCATAACGCATAACGCATAACGCATAACGCATAACGCATAACGCATAACGCATAACGCATAACGCATAACGCATAACGCATAACGCATAACGCATAACGCATAACCCATAACGCATAACGCATAACGCATAACGCATAACGCATAACGCATAACGCATAACGCATAACGCATAACGCATAACGCATAACGGATCACGCATTTCTCATAACGCATAACGCATAACGCATAACGCATAACGCATAACGCATAACGCATAACGCATAACGCATAACGCATTACGCATAACGCATAACGCATAACGCATAACGCATAACGCATAACGCATAACGCATAACGCATAACGCATAAGGCATAACGCATAACGCAAAACGCATAACGCATAACGCATAACCCATAAGGGATCACGCATTACTTATAACGCATAACGCATAAAGCATAACGCATAACGCATACCGCATAACGCATAACGCATAACGCATAACGCATGACACATAACGCATAACCTATAACGCATAACGCATAACGCACAACGCATAACGCATAACGCATAACGCATAACGCAAAACGCATAACGCATAGGGGATAACGCACAACGCATAACACATAACGCATAACGCATAACGCATAACGCATAACGCATAACGCATAACGCATAACGCATAACGCATAACGCATAACGCATAACCCATAACACATAACGCATAACGCATAACGCATAACGCATAACGCATAACGCATAACGCAAATCGCATAACGCATAAGGCATAACGCATAACGCATAACGCATATCGCATAACGCATAACGCATAACGCATAACGCATAACGCATAACGCATAACGCATAACGCATAACGCAAAACGCATAACGGATAACTCATAACGGATAACGCATAACGCATAACGCATAACGCATAACGCATAACGCATAACGCATAACGCATAACGCATAACGCATAACGCATAACGCATAACGCATAACGCATAACGCATAACGCATAACGCATAACGCATAACGCATAACAAATAACGCATAACCCATAACGCATAACGCATAACGCATAACGCATAACGCATAACGCATAACGCATAACGCATAACGCATAACGGATCATGCATTACTCATAACGCATAACGCATAACGGATCACGCATTTCTCATAACGCATAACGCATAACGCATAACGCATAACGCATAACGCATAACGCATAACGCATAACGCATAACGCATAACGCATAACGCATAACGCATAACGCATAACGCATAACGCATAACCCATAACGCATAACGCATAACGCATAACGCATAACGCATAACGCATAACGCATAACGCATATCGCATAACGCATAACGCATAACGCATAACTCATAACCCATAACGCATAACGCATAACGCATAACGCATAACTCATAACACATAACGCATAACCCATAACGCATAACGCATAACGCATTACGCGTAACTCATAACGCATAAAGCATAACGCATAACGGATCACGCATTACTCATAACCCATAACGCATAACGCATAACGCATAAAGCATAACGCATAACGGATCACGCATTACTCATAACCCATAACGCATAACGCATAACGCATAACGCATAACGCATAACGCATAACGCATAACGCATAACGCATAACGCATAACGCATAACGCATGACACATAACGCATAACCTATAACGCATAACGCATAACGCACAACGCATAACGCATAACGCATAACGCAAAACGCATAACGCATAGCGGATAACGCACAACGCATAACACATAACGCATAACGCATAACGCATAACACATAACGGATCACGCATTACTTATAACGCATAACGCATAAAGCATAACGCATAACGCATAATGCATAACGCATAACGCATAACGCATAACGCATAACGCATGACACATAACGCATAACCTATAACGCATAACGCATAACGCATAACGCACAACGCATAACGCATAACGCATAACGCAAAACGCATAACGCATAGCGGATAACTCACAACGCATAACACATAACGCATAACGCATAACGTATAACGCATAACGGATCACGCATTACTACTAACGCATAACGCTTAACGCATAACGCATAACGCATAACGCATAACGCATAACGCATAACGCATAACGCATAACGCATAACGCATAACGCATAACGCATAACGCATATCGCATAACGCATAACGCATAACGCATAACGCATAACGCATAACGCATAACGCATAACGCATATCGCATAACGCATAACGCATAACGCATAACGCATAACGGATAACGCATAACGGATAACGCATAACGCATAACTCATAACACATAACCCATAACGCATAACGCATAACGCATAACGCGTAACGGATCAAGCATTACTCATAACGCATAACGCATAACGGATCACGCATTACTCATAACGCATAACGCATAACGGATCACGCATTACTCATAACTCATAACGGCTAACACATAACTCATAACGGCTAACACATAACGCATAACGCATAACGCATACGCATAACGCATAACGCATAACGCATAACGCATAACGCATAACGCATAACGCATAACGCATAACGCATAACGCATAACGCATAACGCATAACGCATAACGCATAACGCATAACGCATAACGCATATCGCATAACGCATAACGCATAACGCATAACGCATAACGCATAACGCATAAGGCATAACGCATATCGCATAACGCATAACGCATAACGCATAACGCATAACGCATAACGCATAACGCATAACGGATAACGCATAACGGATAACCCATAACGCATAACGCATAACGCATAACGCATAACGCATAACGCATAACGCATAACGCATAACGCATAACGCATAACGCATAACGCATAACGCATAACGCATAACGCATAACGCATAACGCATAACGCATAACGCATAACGCATATCGCATAACGCATAACGCATAACGCATAACGCATAACGCATAACGCATAACGCATAACGCATAACGCATAACGCATAACGCATAACGCATAACGCATAACGCATAACGCATAACGCATAACGGATAACGCATAACGGATAACCCATAACGCATAACGCATAACGCATAACGCATAACGCATAACGCATAACGCATAACGCATAACGCATAACGCATAACGCATAACGCATAACGCATAACGCATAACGCATAACGCATAACGCATAACGCATAACGCATAACGCATAACGCATAACGCATAACGCATATCGCATAACGCATAACGCATAACGCATAACGCATAACGCATAACGCATAACGCATAACGCATAACGCACAACTCATAACGCATAACGCATAACGCAAAACTCATAACGGATAACGCATAACGGATAACCCATAACGCATAACGCATAACGCATAACGCATAACGCGTAACGGATCAAGCATTACTCATAACGCATAACGCATAACGGATCACGCATTACTCATAACGCATAACGCATAACGCATAACGGATCACGCATTACTCATAACTCATAACGGATAACACATAACGCATAACGCATAACGCATAACGCATAACGCATAACGCATAACGCATAACGCATAACGCATAACGCATAACGCATAACGCATAACGCATAACGCATAACGCATAACGCATAACGCATAACGCATAACGCATGACACATAACGCATAACCTATAACGCATAACGCATAACGCATGACGCACAACGCATAACGCATAACGCATAACGCAAAACGCATAACGCATAGCGGATAACTCACAACGCATAACGCATAACGCATAACGCATAACGCATAACGCATAACGGATCACGCATTACTCATAACGCATAACGCATAACGCATAACGCATAACGCATAACGCATAACGGATCACGCATAACGCATAACGCATAACGCATAACGGATCACGCATTACTCATAACCCATAACGCATAACGCATAACGCATAACGCATAACTCATAACACATAACGCATAACCCATAACGCATAACGCATAACGCATAACGCGTAACGGATCAAGCATTACTCATAACGCATAACGCATTACGGATCACGCATTACTCATAACGCATAACGCATAACGGATCACGCATTACTCATAACTCATAACGGATAACACATAACGCATAACGCATAACGCATAACGCATAACGCATAATGCATAACGCATAACGCATAACGCATAACGCATAACGCATAACGCATAACGCATAACGCATAACGCATAACGCATAACGCATAACGCATAACGCATAACGCATATCGCATAACGCATAACGCATAACGCATAACGCATAACGCATAACGCATAAGGCATAACGCATATCGCATAACGCATAACGCATAACGCATAACGCATAACGCATAACGCATAACGGATAACGCATAACGGATAACCCATAACGCATAACGCATAACGCATAACGCATAACGCATAACGCATAACGCATAACGCATAACGCATAACGCATAACGCATAACGCATAACGCATAACGCATAACGCATAACGCATAACGCATAACGCATAACGCATATCGCATAACGCATAACGCATAACGCATAACGCATAACGCATAACGCATAACGCATAACGCATAACGCATAACGCATAACGCATAACGCATAACGCATAACGCATAACGCATAACGCATAACGGATAACGCATAACGGATAACCCATAACGCATAACGCATAACGCATAACGCATAACGCATAACGCATAACGCATAACGCATAACGCATAACGCATAACGCATAACGCATAACGCATAACGCATAACGCATAACGCATAACGCATAACGCATAACGCATAACGCATAACGCATAACGCATAACGCATAACGCATATCGCATAACGCATAACGCATAACGCATAACGCATAACGCATAACGCATAACGCATAACGCATAACGCACAACTCATAACGCATAACGCATAACGCAAAACTCATAACGGATAACGCATAACGGATAACCCATAACGCATAACGCATAACGCATAACGCATAACGCATAACGGATCAAGCATTACTCATAACGCATAACGCATAACGGATCACGCATTACTCATAACGCATAACGCATAACGCATAACGGATCACGCATTACTCATAACTCATAACGGATAACACATAACGCATAACGCATAACGCATAACGCATAACGCATAACGCATAACGCATAACGCATAACGCATAACGCATAACGCATAACGCATAACGCATAACGCATAACGCATGACACATAACGCATAACCTATAACGCATAACGCATAACGCATGACGCACAACGCATAACGCATAACGCATAACGCAAAACGCATAACGCATAGCGGATAACTCACAACGCATAACACATAACGCATAACGCATAACGCATAACGCATAACGGATCACGCATTACTCATAACGCATAACGCATAACGCATAACGCATAACGCATAACGCATAACGCATAACGGATCACGCATAACGCATAACGCATAACGCATAACGGATCACGCATTACTCATAACCCATAACGCATAACGCATAACGCATAACGCATAACGCATAACTCATAACACATAACGCATAACCCATAACGCATAACGCATAACGCATAACGCGTAACGGATCAAGCATTACTCATAACGCATAACGCATTACGGATCACGCATTACTCATAACGCATAACGCATAACGGATCACGCATTACTCATAACTCATAACGGATAACACATAACGCATAACGCATAACGCATAACGCATAACGCATAATGCATAACGCATAACGCATAACGCATAACGCATAACGCATAACGCATGACACATAACGCATAACCTATAACGCATAACGCATAACGCATAACGCACAACGCATAACGCATAACGCATAACGCAAAACGCATAACGCATAGCGGATAACTCACAACGCATAACACATAACGCATAACGCATAACGCATAACGGATCACGCATTACTCATAACGCATAACGCATAACGCATAACGCATAACGCATAACGCATAACGCATAACGCATAACGCATAACGCATAACGCATAACGCATAACGCATAACGCATAACGCATAACGCATAACGCATAACGCATAACGCATAACGCATAACGCATAACGCATATCGCATAACGCATAACGCATAACGCATAACTCATAACCCATAACGCATAACGCATAACGCATAACGCATAACTCATAACACATAACGCATAACCCATAACGCATAACGCATAACGCATTACGCGTAACTCATAACGCATAAAGCATAACGCATAACGGATCACGCATTACTCATAACCCATAACGCATAACGCATAACGCATAAAGCATAACGCATAACGGATCACGCATTACTCATAACCCATAACGCATAACGCATAACGCATAACGCATAACGCATAACGCATAACGCATACCGCATAACGCATAACGCATAACGCATAACGCATGACACATAACGCATAACCTATAACGCATAACGCATAACGCACAACGCATAACGCATAACGCATAACGCAAAACGCATAACGCATAGCGGATAACGCACAACGCATAACACATAACGCATAACGCATAACGCATAACACATAACGGATCACGCATTACTTATAACGCATAACGCATAAAGCATAACGCATAACGCATAATGCATAACGCATAACGCATAACGCATAACGCATAACGCATGACACATAACGCATAACCTATAACGCATAACGCATAACGCATAACGCACAACGCATAACGCATAACGCATAACGCAAAACGCATAACGCATAGCGGATAACTCACAACGCATAACACATAACGCATAACGCATAACGTATAACGCATAACGGATCACGCATTACTACTAACGCATAACGCTTAACGCATAACGCATAACGCATAACGCATAACGCATAACGCATAACGCATAACGCATAACGCATAACGCATAACGCATAACGCATAACGCATAACGCATAACGCATAACGCATAACGCATAACGCATAACGCATAACGCATAACGCATATCGCATAACGCATAACGCATAACGCATAACGCATAACGCATAACGCATAACGGATAACGCATAACGGATAACGCATAACGCATAACTCATAACGCATAACCCATAACGCATAACGCATAACGCATAACGCGTAACGGATCAAGCATTACTCATAACGCATAACGCATAACGGATCACGCATTACTCATAACGCATAACGCATAACGGATCACGCATTACTCATAACTCATAACGGCTAACACATAACGCATAACGCATAACGCATAACGCATAACGCATAACGCATAACGCATACGCATAACGCATAACGCATAACGCATAACGCATAACGCATAACGCATAACGCATAACGCATAACGCATAACGCATAACGCATAACGCATAACGCATAACGCATAACGCATATCGCATAACGCATAACGCATAACGCATAACGCATAACGCATAACGCATAAGGCATAACGCATATCGCATAACGCATAACGCATAACGCATAACGCATAACGCATAACGCATATCGGATAACGCATAACGGATAACCCATAACGCATAACGCATAACGCATAACGCATAACGCATAACGCATAACGCATAACGCATAACGCATAACGCATAACGCATAACGCATAACGCATAACGCATAACGCATAACGCATAACGCATAACGCATAACGCATAACGCATAACGCATAACGCATAACGCATATCGCATAACGCATAACGCATAACGCATAACGCATAACGCATAACGCATAACGCATAACGCATAACGCATAACGCATAACGCATAACGCATAACGCATAACGGATAACGCATAACGGATAACCCATAACGCATAACGCATAACGCATAACGCATAACGCATAACGCATAACGCATAACGCATAACGCATAACGCATAACGCATAACGCATAACGCATAACGCATAACGCATAACGCATAACGCATAACGCATAACGCATAACGCATAACGCATAACGCATAACGCATATCGCATAACGCATAACGCATAACGCATAACGCATAACGCATAACGCATAACGCATAACGCATAACGCACAACTCATAACGCATAACGCATAACGCAAAACTCATAACGGATAACGCATAACGGATAACCCATAACGCATAACGCATAACGCATAACGCGTAACGGATCAAGCATTACTCATAACGCATAACGCATAACGGATCACACATTACTCATAACGCATAACGCATAACGCATAACGGATCACGCATTACTCATAACTCATAACGGATAACACATAACGCATAACGCATAACGCATAACGCATAACGCATAACGCATAACGCATAACGCATAACGCATAACGCATAACGCATAACGCATAACGCATAACGCATAACGCATAACGCATGACACATAACGCATAACCTATAACGCATAACGCATAACGCATGACGCACAACGCATAACGCATAACGCATAACGCAAAACGCATAACGCATAGCGGATAACTCACAACGCATAACACATAACGCATAACGCATAACGCATAACGCATAACGGATCACGCATTACTCATAACGCATAACGCATAACGCATAACGCATAACGCATAACGCATAACGCATAACGGATCACGCATAACGCATAACGCATAACGCATAACGGATCACGCATTACTCATAACCCATAACGCATAACGCATAACGCATAACGCATAACGCATAACTCATAACACATAACGCATAACCCATAACGCATAACGCATAACGCATAACGCGTAACGGATCAAGCATTACTCATAACGCATAACGCATTACGGATCACGCATTACTCATAACGCATAACGCATAACGGATCACGCATTACTCATAACTCATAACGGATAACACATAACGCATAACGCATAACGCATAACGCATAACGCATAACGCATAACGCATAACGCATAACGCATAACGCATAACGCATAACGCATAACGCATAACGCATGACACATAACGCATAACCTATAACGCATAACGCATAACGCATGACGCACAACGCATAACGCATAACGCATAACGCAAAACGCATAACGCATAGCGGATAACTCATAACGCATAACGCATAACGCATAACGCATAACGCATAACGCATAACGGATCACGCATTACTCATAACGCATAACGCATAACGCATAACGCATAACGCATAACGCATAACGGATCACGCATAACGCATAACGCATAACGCATAACGGATCACGCATTACTCATAACCCATAACGCATAACGCATAACGCATAACGCATAACGCATAACTCATAACACATAACGCATAACCCATAACGCATAACGCATAACGCATAACGCGTAACGGATCAAGCATTACTCATAACGCATAACGCATTACGGATCACGCATTACTCATAACGCATAACGCATAACGGATCACGCATTACTCATAACTCATAACGGATAACACATAACGCATAACGCATAACGCATAACGCATAACGCATAATGCATAACGCATAACGCATAACGCATAACGCATAACGCATAACGCATGACACATAACGCATAACCTATAACGCATAACGCATAACGCATAACGCACAACGCATAACGCATAACGCATAACGCAAAACGCATAACGCATAGCGGATAACTCACAACGCATAACACATAACGCATAACGCATAACGCATAACGCTTAACGGATCACGCATTACTCATAACGCATAACGCATAACGCATAACGCATAACGCATAACGCATAACGCATAACGCATAACGCATAACGCATATCGCATAACGCATAACGCATAACGCATAACGCATAACGCATAACACATAACGCATAACGCATAACGCATAACGCATAACGCATAACGCAAATCGCATAACGCATAACGCATAACGCATAACGCATAACGCATAACGCATAACGCATAACGCATAACGCATAACGCATATTGCGTAACGCATAACGCATAACGCATAACGCATAACGCATAACGCATAACGCATAACGCATAACGCATAACGCATAACGCATAACGCATAACGCATAACGCATAACGCATAACGCATAACGCATAACGCATAACGCATAACGCATAACGCATAACGCATAACGCATAACGCATAACTCATAACCCATAACGCATAACGCATAACGCATAACGCATAACGCATAACTCATAACACATAACGCATAACCCATAACGCATAACGCATAACGCATTACGCGTAACTCATAACGCATAAAGCATAACGCATAACGGATCACGCATTACTCATAACCCATAACGCATAACGCATAACGCATAACGCATAACGCATAACTCATAACACATAACGCATAACCCATAACGCATAACGCATAACGCATAACGCATAACGCATATTGCGTAACGCATAACGCATAACGCATAACGCATAACGCATAACGCATAACGCATAACGCATAACGCATAACGCATAACGCATAACGCATAACGCATATTGCGTAACGCATAACGCATAACGCACAACGCATAACGCATAACGCATAACGCAAAACGCATAACGCATAGCGGATAACTCACAACGCATAACACATAACGCATAACGCATAACGCATAACGCTTAACGGATCACGCATTACTCATAACGCATAACGCATAACGCATAACGCATAACGCATAACGCATAACGCATAACGCATAACGCATAACGCATAACGCATATCGCATAACGCATAACGCATAACGCATAACGCATAACGCATAACACATAACGCATAACGCATAACGCATAACGCATAACGCATAACGCATAACGCAAATCGCATAACGCATAACGCATAACGCATAACGCATAACGCATAACGCATAACGCATAACGCATAACGCATAACGCATATTGCGTAACGCATAACGCATAACGCATAACGCATAACGCATAACGCATAACGCATAACGCATAACGCATAACGCATAACGCATAACGCATAACGCATAACGCATAACGCATAACGCATAACGCATAACGCATAACGCATAACGCATAACGCATAACGCATAACGCATAACGCATAACTCATAACCCATAACGCATAACGCATAACGCATAACGCATAACGCATAACTCATAACACATAACGCATAACCCATAACGCATAACGCATAACGCATTACGCGTAACTCATAACGCATAAAGCATAACGCATAACGGATCACGCATTACTCATAACCCATAACGCATAACGCATAACGCATAACGCATAACGCATAACTCATAACACATAACGCATAACCCATAACGCATAACGCATAACGCATAACGCGTAACGGATCAAGCATTACTCATAACGCATAACGCATAACGGATCACGCATTACTCATAACGCATAACGCATAACGGATCACGCATTACTCATAACTCATAACGGATAACACATAACGCATAACGCATAACGCATAACGCATAACGCATAACGCATAACGCATAACGCATAACGCATAACGCATACCGCATAACGCATAACGCATAACGCATAACGCATGACACATAACGCATAACCTATAACGCATAACGCATAACGCACAACGCATAACGCATAACGCATAACGCAAAACGCATAACGCATAGCGGATAACGCACAACGCATTACACATAACGCATAACGCATAACGCATAACACATAACGGATCACGCATTACTTATAACGCATAACGCATAAAGCATAACGCATAACGCATTACGCGTAACTCATAACGCATAAAGCATAACGCATAACGGATCACGCATTACTCATAACCCATAACGCATAACGCATAACGCATAACGCATAACGCATAACGCATAACACATAACGCATAACGCATACCGCATAACGCATAACGCATAACGCATAACGCATGACACATAACGCATAACCTATAACGCATAACGCATAACGCACAACGCATAACGCATAACGCATAACGCAAAACGCATAACGCATAGCGGATAACGCACAACGCATTACACATAACGCATAACGCATAACGCATAACACATAACGGATCACGCATTACTTATAACGCATAACGCATAAAGCATAACGCATAACGCATAATGCATAACGCATAACGCATAACGCATAACGCATAACGCATAACGCATAACGCATGACACATAACGCATAACCTATAACGCATAACGCATAACGCATGACGCACAACGCATAACGCATAACGCATAACGCAAAACGCATAACGCATAGCGGATAACTCACAACGCATAACACATAACGCATAACGCATAACGCATAACGCATAACGGATCACGCATTACTCATAACGCATAACGCATAACGCATAACGCATAACGCATAACGCATAACGGATCACGCATAACGCAAAACGCATAACGCATAGCGGATAACTCACAACGCATAACACATAACGCATAACGCATAACGCATAACGCATAACGGATCACGCATTACTCATAACCCATAACGCATAACGCATAACGCATAACGCATAACGCATAACTCATAACACATAACGCATAACCCATAACGCATAACGCATAACGCATAACGCGTAACGGATCAAGCATTACTCATAACGCATAACGCATAACGGATCACGCATTACTCATAACGCATAACGCATAACGGATCACGCATTACTCATAACTCATAACGGATAACACATAACGCATAACGCATAACGCATAACGCATAACGCATAACGCATAACGCATAACGCATAACGCATGACACATAACGCATAACCTATAACGCATAACGCATAACGCATAACGCACAACGCATAACGCATAACGCATAACGCAAAACGCATAACGCATAGCGGATAACTCACAACGCATAACACATAACGCATAACGCATAACGCATAACGCATAACGGATCACGCATTACTCATAACGCATAACGCATAACGCATAACGCATAACGCATTACGCATAACGCATAACGCATATCGCATAACGCATAACGCATAACGCATAACGCATAACGCATAACACATAACGCATAACGCATAACGCATAACGCATAACGCATAACGCAAATCGCATAACGCATAACGCATAACGCATAACGCATAACGCATAACGTATAACGCATAACGCATAACGCATATTGCGTAACGCATAACGCATAACGCATAACGCATAACGCATAACGCATAACGCATAACGCATAACGCATAACGCATAACGCATAACGCATAACGCAAATCGCATAACGCATAAGGCATAACGCATAACGCATAACGCATAACGCATATCGCATAACGCATTACTCATAACGCATAACGCATAACGCATAACGCATAACGCATTACGCATAACGCATAACGCATATCGCATAACGCATAACGCATAACGCATAACGCATAACGCATAACACATAACGCATAACGCATAACGCATAACGCATACCGCATAACGCATAACGCATAACGCATAACGCATGACACATAACACATAACGCATAACCCATAACGCATAACGCATAACGCATTACGCGTA
Organism: Lasioglossum morio; assembly: GCA_916610235.2. NCBI lineage: Eukaryota > Metazoa > Arthropoda > Insecta > Hymenoptera > Halictidae > Lasioglossum > Lasioglossum morio. The sequence continues at coordinate 943,178 of CAKAJA020000239.1, read as the reverse complement.
ACTCATAACGCATAAAGCATAACGCATAACGGATCACGCATTACTCATAACCCATAACGCATAACGCATAACGCATAACGCATAACGCATAACTCATAACACATAACGCATAACCCATAACGCATAACGCATAACGCATAACGCGTAACGGATCAAGCATTACTCATAACGCATAACGCATAACGGATCACGCATTACTCATAACGCATAACGCATAACGGATCACGCATTACTCATAACTCATAACGGATAACACATAACGCATAACGCATAACGCATAACGCATAACGCATAACGCATAACGCATAACGCACAACTCATAGCGCATAACGCATAACGCAAAACTCATAACGGATAACGCATAACGGATAACCCATAACGCATAACGCATAACGCATAACGCATAACGCATAACTCATAACACATAACGCATAACCCATAACGCATAACGCATAACGCATTACGCGTAACTCATAACGCATAAAGCATAACGCATAACGGATCACGCATTACTCATAACCCATAACGCATAACGCATAACGCATAACGCATAACGCATAACGCATAACACATAACGCATAACGCATACCGCATAACGCATAACGCATAACGCATAACGCATGACACATAACGCATAACCTATAACGCATAACGCATAACGCACAACGCATAACGCATAACGCATAACGCAAAACGCATAACGCATAGCGGATAACGCACAACGCATAACACATAACGCATAACGCATAACGCATAACACATAACGGATCACGCATTACTTATAACGCATAACGCATAAAGCATAACGCATAACGCATAAAGCATAACGCATAACGCATAACGCATAACGCATAACGCATAACGCATAACGCATAACGCATGACACATAACGCATAACCTATAACGCATAACGCATAACGCATGACGCACAACGCATAACGCATAACGCATAACGCAAAACGCATAACGCATAGCGGATAACTCACAACGCATAACACATAACGCATAACGCATAACGCATAACGCATAACGGATCACGCATTACTCATAACGCATAACGCATAACGCATAACGCATAACGCATAACGCATAACGCATAACGGATCACGCATAACGCAAAACGCATAACGCATAGCGGATAACTCACAACGCATAACACATAACGCATAACGCATAACGCATAACGCATAACGGATCACGCATTACTCATAACCCATAACGCATAACGCATAACGCATAACGCATAACGCATAACTCATAACACATAACGCATAACCCATAACGCATAACGCATAACGCATAACGCGTAACGGATCAAGCATTACTCATAACGCATAACGCATAACGGATCACGCATTACTCATAACGCATAACGCATAACGGATCACGCATTACTCATAACTCATAACGGATAACACATAACGCATAACGCATAACGCATAACGCATAACGCATAATGCATAACGCATAACGCATAACGCATAACGCATGACACATAACGCATAACCTATAACGCATAACGCATAACGCATAACGCACAACGCATAACGCATAACGCATAACGCAAAACGCATAACGCATAGCGGATAACTCACAACGCATAACACATAACGCATAACGCATAACGCATAACGCATAACGGATCACGCATTACTCATAACGCATAACGCATAACGCATAACGCATAACGCATTACGCATAACGCATAACGCATATCGCATAACGCATAACGCATAACGCATAACGCATAACGCATAACACATAACGCATAACGCATAACGCATAACGCATAACGCATAACGCAAATCGCATAACGCATAACGCATAACGCATAACGCATAACGCATAACGTATAACGCATAACGCATAACGCATATTGCGTAACGCATAACGCATAACGCATAACGCATAACGCATAACGCATAACGCATAACGCATAACGCATAACGCATAACGCATAACGCATAACGCAAATCGCATAACGCATAAGGCATAACGCATAACGCATAACGCATAACGCATATCGCATAACGCATAACCCATAACGCATAACGCATAACGCATAACGCATAACGCATAACGCATAACGCATAACGCATAACGCATAACGCATACCGCATAACGCATAACGCATAACGCATAACGCATAACGCATAACGCATAACGCATAACGCATACCGCATAACGCATAACGCATAACGCATAACGCATGACACATAACGCATAACGCAAAACGCATAACGCATAGCGGATAACTCACAACGCATAACACATAACGCATAACGCATAACGCATAACGCATAACGCATAACGCATAACGGATCACGCATTACTCATAACGCATAACGCATAACGTATAACGCATAACGCATAACGCATAAAGCATAACGCATAACGCATAACGCATAACGCATAACGCATAACGCATAACGCATAACGCATAACGCATAACGCATAACGCATAACGCATAACGCATAACGCATAACGCATAACGCATAACGCATAACGCATAACGCATAACGCATAACGCATAACGCATAACGCATAACGCATAACGCATAACGCATAACGCATAACGCATAACGCACAACTCATAACGCATAACGCATAACGCATAACGCATAACGCATAACACATAACGCATAACCCATAACGCATAACGCATAACGCATAACGCATAACGCATAACGCATAACGCAAAACGCATAACGCATAGCGGATAACGCACAACGCATTACACATAACGCATAACGCATAACGCATAACGCATAACGCATAACGGATCACGCATTACTTATAACGCATAACGCATAAAGCATAACGCATAACGCATAATGCATAACGCATAACGCATAACGCATAACGCATAACGCATAACGCATAACGCATAACGCATGACACATAACGCATAACCTATAACGCATAACGCATAACCCATAACGCATAACGCACAACGCATAACGCATAACGCAAAACGCATAACGCATAGCGGATAACTCACAACGCATAACACATAACGCATAACGCATAACGCATAACGCATAACGCATAACGGATCACGCATTACTCATAACGCATAACGCATAACGTATAACGCAGAACGCATAACGCATAACGCATAACGCATAACGCATAACGCATAACGCATAACGCATAACGCATAACGCATAACGCATAACGCATAACGCATAACGCATAACGCATAACGCATAACGCATAACGCATAACGCATAACGCATAACGCATAACGCATAACGCATAACGCATAACGCATAACGCATAACGCATAACGCATAACGCATAACGCATAACGCATAACGCATAACGCATAACGCATAACGCATAACGCATAACGCATAACGCATAACGCATAACGCATAACGCATAACGCATAACGCATAACGCATAACGGATCACGCATTACTCATAACGCATAACGCATAACGGATCACGCATAACGCATAACGCATAACGCATAACGCATAACGCATAACGCATAACGCATATTGCGTAACGCATAACGCATAACGCATAACGCATAACGCATAACGCATAACGCATAACGCATAACGCATAACGCATAACCCATAACGCATAACGCATAACGCATAACCCATAACACATAACGCATAACGCATAACGCATAACGCATAACGCATAACGCATAACGCGTAACGCAAATCGCATAACGCATAAGGCATAACGCATAACGCATAACGCATAACGCATAACGCATAACCCATAACGCATAACGCATAACGCATAACGCATAACGCATAACTCATAACACATAACGCATAACCCATAACGCATAACGCATAACGCATTACGCGTAACTCATAACGCATAAAGCATAACGCAAAACGGATCACGCATTACTCATAACCCATAACGCATAACGCATAACGCATAACGCATAACGCATAACGCATAACGCATAACGCATAACGCATAACGCATAACGCATAACGCATAACGCATAACGCATAACGCATAACGCATAACGCATAACGCATAACGCATAACGCATAACCCATAACAAATAACGCATAACCCATAACGCATAACGCATAACGCATAACGCATAACGCATAACGCATAACGCATAACGCATAACGCATAACGAATAACGCATAACGCATAACGGATCACGCATTACTCATAACGCATAACGCATAACGCATAACGCATAACGCATAACGCATAACGCATAACGCATAACGCATAACGCATAACGCATAACGCATAACGCATAACGCATAACGCATAACGCATAACGCATAACGCATAACGCATAACGCATAACGCATAACGCATAACGCATAACGCATAACGCATAACGCATAACGCATAACGCATAACGCATAACGCATAACGCATAACCCATAACGCATAACGCATAACGCAAAACGCATAACGCATAACGCATAACGCATAACGCATAACACATAACGGATCACGCATTACTCATAACGCATAACGCATAAAGCATAACGCATAACGCATAACGCATAACGCATAACGCATAACGCATAACGCATAACGCATAACGCATAACGCATAACGCATAACGCATAACGGATAACGCATAACCCATAACGCATAACGCATAACGCATAACGCATAACGCATAACGCATAACGCATAACGCATAACGCATAACGCATAACGCACAACTCATAACGCAATAACGCATAACGCATAACGCATAACGCATAACACATAACGCATAACTCATAACGCATAACGCATAACGCATAACGCATAACGCATAACGCATAACGCATAACGCATAACGCAAAACGCATAACGGATCACGCATTACTCATAACGCATAACGCATAACGGATCACGCATAAAGCATAACGCATAACGCATAACGCATAACGCATAACGCATAACGCATAACGCATATTGCGTAACGCATAACGCATAACGCATAACGCATAACGCAAAACTCATAACGGATAACGCATAACGGATAACCCATAACGCATAACGCATAACGCATAACGCATAACGCATAACGCATAACTCATAACACATAACGCATAACCCATAACGCATAACGCATAACGCATTACGCGTAACTCATAACGAATAAAGCATAACGCATAACGGATCACGCATTACTCATGACCCATAACGCATAACGCATAACGCATAACGCATAACGCATAACTCATAACACATAACGCATAACCCATAACGCATAACGCATAACGCATTACGCGTAACTCATAACGCATAAAGCATAACGCATAACGGATCACGCATTACTCATAACCCATAACGCATAACGCATAACGCATAACGCATAACGCATAACTCATAACACATAACGCATAACCCATAACGCATAACGCATAACGCATAACGCGTAACGGATCAAGCATTACTCATAACGCATAACGCATAACGGATCACGCATAACGCATAACGCATAACGCATAACGGATCACGCATTACTCATAACGCATAACGCATAATGGATCACGCATTTCTCATAACGCATAACGCATAACGCATAACGCATAACGCATAACGCATAACGCATAACGCATAACGCATAACGCATAACGCATAACGCATAACGCATAACGCATAACGCATAACGCATAACGCATAACGCATAACGCATAACGCATAACGCATAACGCATAACGCATAACGCATAACGCATAACGCATAACGCATAACGCATAACGCATAACGCATAACGCATAACGCATAACGCATAACGCATAACGCATAATGCATAACGCATGACGCATAACGCATAACGCATAACGCATAACGCATAACGCATAACGCATAACGCATAACGCATAACGCATAACGCATAATGCATAACGCATGACGCATAACGCATAACGCATAACGCATAACGCATAACGCAAAACGCATAACGCATAGCGGATAACGCACAACGCATTACACATAACGCATAACGCATAACGCATAACGCATAACGCATAACGGATCACGCATTACTTATAACGCATAACGCATAAAGCATAACGCATAACGCATAATGCATAACGCATAACGCATAACGCATAACGCATAACGCATAACGCATAACGCATAACGCATGACACATAACGCATAACCTATAACGCATAACGCATAACCCATAACGCATAACGCACAACGCATAACGCATAACGCAAAACGCATAACGCATAGCGGATAACTCACAACGCATAACACATAACGCATAACGCATAACGCATAACGCATAACGCATAACGGATCACGCATTACTCATAACGCATAACGCATAACGTATAACGCAGAACGCATAACGCATAACGCATAACGCATAACGCATAACGCATAACGCATAACGCATAACGCATAACGCATAACGCATAACGCATAACGCATAACGCATAACGCATAACGCATAACGCATAACGCATAACGCATAACGCATAACGCATAACGCATAACGCATAACGCATAACGCATAACGCATAACGCATAACGCATAACGCATAACGCATAACGCATAACGCATAACGCATAACGCATAACGCATAACGCATAACGCATAACGCATAACGCATAACGCATAACGCATAACGGATCACGCATTACTCATAACGCATAACGCATAACGGATCACGCATAACGCATAACGCATAACGCATAACGCATAACGCATAACGCATAACGCATATTGCGTAACGCATAACGCATAACGCATAACGCATAACGCATAACGCATAACGCATAACGCATAACGCATAACGCATAACCCATAACGCATAACGCATAACGCATAACCCATAACACATAACGCATAACGCATAACGCATAACGCATAACGCATAACGCATAACGCGTAACGCAAATCGCATAACGCATAAGGCATAACGCATAACGCATAACGCATAACGCATAACGCATAACCCATAACGCATAACGCATAACGCATAACGCATAACGCATAACTCATAACACATAACGCATAACCCATAACGCATAACGCATAACGCATTACGCGTAACTCATAACGCATAAAGCATAACGCAAAACGGATCACGCATTACTCATAACCCATAACGCATAACGCATAACGCATAACGCATAACGCATAACGCATAACGCATAACGCATAACGCATAACGCATAACGCATAACGCATAACGCATAACGCATAACGCATAACGCATAACGCATAACGCATAACGCATAACCCATAACAAATAACGCATAACCCATAACGCATAACGCATAACGCATAACGCATAACGCATAACGCATAACGCATAACGCATAACGCATAACGAATAACGCATAACGCATAACGGATCACGCATTACTCATAACGCATAACGCATAACGGATCACGCATTTCTCATAACGCATAACGCATAACGCATAACGCATAACGCATAACGCATAACGCATAACGCATAACGCATAACGCATAACGCATAACGCATAACGCATAACGCATAACGCATAACGCATAACGCATAACGCATAACGCATAACGCATAACGCATAACGCATAACGCATAACGCATAACGCATAACGCATAACGCATAACGCATAACGCATAACGCATAACCCATAACGCATAACGCATAACGCAAAACGCATAACGCATAACGCATAACGCATAACGCATAACACATAACGGATCACGCATTACTCATAACGCATAACGCATAAAGCATAACGCATAACGCATAACGCATAACGCATAACGCATAACGCATAACGCATAACGCATAACGCATAACGCATAACGCATAACGCATAACGGATAACGCATAACCCATAACGCATAACGCATAACGCATAACGCATAACGCATAACGCATAACGCATAACGCATAACGCATAACGCATAACGCACAACTCATAACGCAATAACGCATAACGCATAACGCATAACGCATAACACATAACGCATAACTCATAACGCATAACGCATAACGCATAACGCATAACGCATAACGCATAACGCATAACGCATAACGCAAAACGCATAACGGATCACGCATTACTCATAACGCATAACGCATAACGGATCACGCATAAAGCATAACGCATAACGCATAACGCATAACGCATAACGCATAACGCATAACGCATATTGCGTAACGCATAACGCATAACGCATAACGCATAACGCAAAACTCATAACGGATAACGCATAACGGATAACCCATAACGCATAACGCATAACGCATAACGCATACCGCATAACGCATAACTCATAACACATAACGCATAACCCATAACGCATAACGCATAACGCATTACGCGTAACTCATAACGAATAAAGCATAACGCATAACGGATCACGCATTACTCATGACCCATAACGCATAACGCATAACGCATAACGCATAACGCATAACTCATAACACATAACGCATAACCCATAACGCATAACGCATAACGCATTACGCGTAACTCATAACGCATAAAGCATAACGCATAACGGATCACGCATTACTCATAACCCATAACGCATAACGCATAACGCATAACGCATAACGCATAACTCATAACACATAACGCATAACCCATAACGCATAACGCATAACGCATAACGCGTAACGGATCAAGCATTACTCATAACGCATAACGCATAACGGATCACGCATAACGCATAACGCATAACGCATAACGCATAACGCATTACTCATAACGCATAACGCATAATGGATCACGCATTTCTCATAACGCATAACGCATAACGCATAACGCATAACGCATAACGCATAACGCATAACGCATAACGCATAACGCATAACGCATAACGCATAACGCATAACGCATAACGCATAACGCATAACGCATAACGCATAACGCATAACGCATAACGCATAACGCATAACGCATAACGCATAACGCATAACGCATAACGCATAACGCATAACGCATAACGCATAACGCATAACGCATAACGCATAACGCATAACGCATAACGCATAACGCATAACGCATAACGCATAACGCATAATGCATAACGCATGACGCATAACGCATAACGCATAACACATAACGGATCACGCATTACTCATAACGCATAACGCATAAAGCATAACGCATAACGCATAATGCATAACGCATAACGCATAACGCATAACGCATAACACATAAGTAGTATGTATAGACCGGTTCTAGCACACCACTTATCATTGTAGGTAGATTCCTACCTTACCGACGCAGCTGAAGGGGGTGGGGGGGATTACCTTATTGCCCGACCATATTTGCGGTGGAGGGGGAGGGGGGTATCTCTGCAAAAGTGCAGCGTCAGCTTTTTGGATAACCTTGAACGTGTCCGAACCTGCTCCTAGGGGCAACTCACACGTGCAAAACTGCAGCATCAGCTATTGGGTAACCTTGAACGTGTTCATCGGAGAGGGGTACGGGGGAGGGGGGTTTTTCACAGTATGTAAGATGATACCCCGTCTTGAACGTTTTCGTAGGAGAGGGGCAAGGGGGAGGGGGGTTTCGCAGTATGTAATATGATACCCCATCGCACGTGCAAAACTGCAGCGTCAGCTTTTTGAATAACCTTGAACGTCAGCTTTTTGAGTAAAGTTGAACGTGTGATGAGTCATGAGTGATGAGTCATGAGTGATGAGTCATCTGTAATATGATACCTCTTTTCAAGGACTTCGCAGTATGTAATATGATACCCCATCTCACATGTGCAAAACTGCAGCATCAGCTATTGGGTAACCTTGAACGTGTTCATCGGAGCGGGGTAAGGGGGAGGGGGGTTTTTCACAGTATGTAATATGATACCCCGTCTTGAACGTTTTCGTAGGAGAGGGGCAAGGGGGAGGGAGGTTTCACAGTATGTAATATGATACACCGTCACACGTGCAAAACTGCAGCGTCAGCTTTTGAGTAAACTCGAACGTGTTCGAACGCGTGATGAGTCATCTGTAATATGATACCTATTTTCAAGGACAGTTTCCTTTTATAAATAGGACGTGATGGAATGCAAATGCTATCATACGCGAACGTTCCATCGTTGTCATGCTAAAGGTATTCTATACAGTGTGTTAACAAAGCAAGATGATCGAAACGTGTAAAAATATGTTGAAGTGTTTGACACGCATGTCAATGTTGGTGAAAACTATGGACGAGTATCGCGAATGGCATCGCTCGTACATCGAGTCTCTGCAGTGCTGCATAAATTATCTATCCCATGCAAAGGATGAATTGTCAGTAGGCAAGAAATTTAGTTTAACATCGACGATGTGTCGTATGAAAACTTTGAACGTTTCGCTGAATCATCGTGTTTCCTCGTCACGCGTCGGTAGAGGTTTATACGATCGCAGGGGTGCGAGAGCGTCGACGCTTCGTTGGGAAGATGTCGAGTCGGCTTTTAAAAATCGCATATCGACCGGCATCGTTATCAACGTTGAGCATATCGATCCGAAACAATTTTTACAACATGCGAAACGAATGGTCACAGGGCGTGTTACGGAATTTTTAAACGCGCATTCGTCGCTGAAAGCTAGCGTAACGTTGGAGGCAGAATTCATGCAGCGCGCCAACGAGGTTTCTGTGAAAAGTTTCAGCACACGGAACGTTGCATTGTTTCGGACGAGCAATCTACGGCAGTGGTATCAGAAAGACGTTGTGTCCACGATTTTAACATCGATGGAGGAGTTTCAAGAGCGAGACAGCGGGTGGGCGCTGTCAAAGATACTACATTTGATCGTGAACTTTAGTAAATATCAACCGTTGCAAGCCGGCTGCACCGCGGCAATCGACGTGCCTCGAGCGATACTGCTGAAAAGAGCGATCGTGAACGTGAACAGCAACGACGACGCATGCTTTTATTGGGCAATCGTGGCAGGTCTTTATCCGGTCGAGAGAAATCCATCGCGTTCGTCGGCATATCCACACTACAAAGACGTGCTTCCGAAAACTGAAGGTTTTCAACTGCCTATGTCGTTCAAAGACATCCGCAAATTTGAACGAGAAAACGATGTTTCCGTGAACGTGTTTGAATGGGTGCAGGAGAAATGTGTAACGCTTCATTTGACCGAGAAGAAACGGGAGGGAAGACACGTCAACTTGTTGTTTCTACAGAATGTTGCAAAGACGCATGGACATTTCATGTGTATACGAAATTTGTCACGATTGGTTTCGTCACAGCTTAGCAAGTTGAATCATAAGAAGTATATTTGTGATCGGTAAGTTGCACGTTTTTATTATTTAAATTGTTTGAAAGAAAAAAGACATAATTTTTCCCCTTCCCACAGGTGCTTGCAATATTTTCGCACGCAGGAGAGATTAAACGTTCATACAGTCGACTGCGAACGGATGAACGATTGCGCTCTGGAGCTTCCAATATCGGAAGAAGATAAGTGGCTGAGGTTTAAGAACTACATAAACAAAGAACAGGCTCCATTTGTTATCTATGCTGACTTGGAGTGTCTGCTGCTGCCTGGGGAACAGGAAGGACAAGGCCGTGCGGCACGCGTACAGTATCAGCATCACCACGCGTTTAGCATAGGATACTATCTACATTGCCGCTATGACGAATCGTTGTGCAAGTATCAGGTTTACCGCGATAAAGAGGGATGCACCGCATGGTTCGCGAACAGGTTGTACGAACTCAGTCGTAAATTACAGCCGTTATTCGATAAAACTGTACCGATGAATCCGCTAACCGAATTGGAAAAGTTAAATTTTCGTACGGCCACGCATTGTCATGTCTGCGAGAAACCGTTCGACACTTCCGACGCGACGAGGGTGCGCGATCATTGTCATTTCACGGGCGCGTATCGCGGTCCGGCTCATAACGGATGCAATTTAAGCTATCAATCTTCGTACGTGATACCAGTAGTTTTTCATAATTTATCAGGTTACGACGCGCATTTTATTATTAAAGAATTAGCTAACTCGTTCGAGGGGCGGATAGACGTGTTGCCACTGACGAAAGAAAAGTATATCTCTTTCACGAAAAACGTTCATATCCAGACGGATAAAGAGCTAAAGCGTGCAAAATTGTTGAAATTTCGTTTCATCGACTCGTTCAAGTTCTTGAACTCGAGTCTGGACAAGCTGTCGTCGTACTTGGACGAAAGTAAATTACGAATCGTACGAGGTGAATTTGCACATCTTTCCCGCGACGATTTCAAATTATTGACCAGAAAAGGCGTTTTTCCGTACGATTATCTGACATCGTACGACAAATTGAACGATACGTGTTTGCCGCCGCGCGAGGCATTTTACAATCGGTTAAATGGTAGTGAGATATCCGACGTCGATTACCTTCACGCGAATACGGTGTGGTCGCGTTTCGCTGTACAAACGCTTGGACAGTACAGCGATTTGTACTTAAAATTGGATGTGCTGTTGTTGGCGGATGTTTTTGAAAATTTTCGCGATGATTGTCTCGAGAATTACAAGCTCGATCCGGCGCATTATTACACGCTCCCCGGTTTCGCGTGGGACGTGATGTTGAAAATGACAAAGATCGAATTGGAGTTGTTGACCGACGTTGACATGCTTTTGTTCGTGGAGCGAGGAATACGCGGCGGATTGAGCCAGTGTTCTCACAGATATGCGCAAGCCAACAACAAATATTTGTCTACACACGACTCGACCAAACCGTCCACCTACTTAATGTATTTCGATGTGAATAATCTGTACGGTTGGGCTATGTCACAACCTCTGCCATACAGAGACTTTCGATGGGTGGACGTGGACAATTTCGATGTTGAATCCATTCCGATCGATAGCCCTGTAGGATACATTTTGGAGGTGGATTTAGAGTATCCGCGCGAAATTCACGATGCTCACGCGGATCTTCCGTTTTGTCCAAGTCACGACTCAGCGACTAGCTCGAGTACGCAGAAAAAGTTGATGGCAACGCTTCGCGATAAGGAGCGATACGTTGTACATTATCGATACCTCCAACAAGGTTTACAACATAATTTGAAATTGCGGAAAATACATCGGATTCTAGAATTTCGGCAGTCGCGATGGCTGTACAACTATATCGACTTGAACACAAAATTACGTGCCAACGCCACCAACGATTTTTCCAAGAATTTGTTCAAATTAATGAACAATGCCGTGTTTGGAAAAACTATGGAGAACGTTCGAAATCATACAATCGTGAAATTACTTTCTCGATGGAGCGGTAGACACGGTGTTGAACGATTGATAGCTAGACCAAATTTTCACAGCTGTACGGTGTTTTCCGAGAACTTTGTCGCGATTCAGCTGAAAAAGCTGCTCGTTAAATTTTTCAAACCAATCTACGTGGGCATGTCCATATTGGATATTTCAAAATTTCATTTGTACAGCTTTCATTACGAATACATGCAGCCAAAATTCCAGCAAAAATGTAAGATTTTGTACACGGACACGGACAGCTTGATATACGAGATCGCTTGCGATGACGCGTACGAGGCGCTGTTGAAACGCGATATCCATAGATACGACACCAGTAATTATGCCGCAAACAACATTTACAGTGTTCCCATCGCAAACAATAAACAGCTTGGTTTGATGAAGGATGAAAACGGTGGTAAAGTTATGACTGAGTTCGTAGGGCTTCGTTCAAAAATGTATGCGATTCGCGTGCACGGTGATCAGGACACTAAAAAGATCAAAGGAATCAGAACAAACGTCACCGCTCGGGATATAAGTTTCGAAGACTACGTCGAATGCCTTCGTAATCATAAGGAAAAGAGCGTTACCGGTAATCGCATAGTGTCCGTACGACATCAAGTGTATTCTATGTCGGAAAAGAAATTAGCGTTGAGTCCGCATGACGATAAGCGATATATTTGTAGTAATTTGATCAATACTCTTCCTTGGGGACATTACAACATTGATTAAGAAAAACCGTGTCAACATTTTTTATCCCCGTAAGAGAAAAAAAGGAAGTGGTAGGGGGGATTACTGCAAGCTTTCAAGTCTGTAACTGTTGAGGAGGGGGATTGTTGATCTTATCTGTAAAAGAAGTGGTAGGGAGAGATCATATAAAACGACCTATTCCGAGCATCAAGCTTCAGATCGAGACAACCACCACTAAAAACGTCGCAAGATGCAGTACAATCACCATCCATCCACCAACTGTGAGCGTTCAAACGTCGAGGAGCCACACAAAAAGAGGAGACTAAATAATATGTAAGTAGAAATACATGAAAAACAATTGTGAAAAAAGAAATTTAGAAAAATTTAGTAAAAACGTCTAATTTTTGTAATCTGTTGCAGGGTTTCTCAACAACAACAGCTCAGATCATCAATGATGCAACCACCGAGGAGTTTACGCAGTGCACGGGTCTTGAGCCGAAGATATTCCATAGCTGGCAATTATTTTAAATATCTCGAGATTGGCGTGCGCGTCGGTGATGACATTTGCGTGGAACTGGCTATAGGGGATAACCGTGGTAACGAGATCATGTTTTTCATGGATGCATGGACAGAGCTGTTGCGCACAAAGGAGTGTATTTCGGATTTACTGTCATCGAAACAGTGTCGAAAAATTAGTGATCATTTAACGTTGCAAATAGTTAATTGTAATGGTATGAATCTGATCAAATTGTCAAATCAGTTCGTGGCTCTATACATCACGGAAAAAACTATGTATAACTTGTATAACCTCGAATTCTGTGTGTACAACATGTATTCGTGGCTGATCGACAATGTTCCCGCGGTGACCGCTAAATTTATGAATTTCGTCGGTATGGTGAAGGATAGCGATGCGAAGAATATCACGAAAGCGATCGTTGAGAACAAATCTTTCGACCAAAGTTCGTTGATCGATTGTGAACTGGCAGCTTCGTGCTCCGATATCATCGCGGCGTTCGCACAAGGTTAAAAAATATATAATGTGTGTAAAAATTATTGGAGGTCTTTTGTAATGATTTTAAAAAATAAAAAAATTATTTGAGAATATCTCTTTGTATTTTATTTTATTGCAAATTACATTTTTCACAATTCCTATTGAATAAAATAATCCAATTAAAAGAAGAGAAAAATTAATTATCTTACACATAAAATATGAGTAGACAATACAATTAAAGTATATTCGTTTTAGATATCCATGAATTATGCGATGCATCCATTCCCAACCATTTTACGTATACCTTATTTCCTTTTCTACGTAATATTTTTTCAACTAAGTATACGTCAGGATATTTTGCCGTACGTATCTCGTGTTCGTAAAATCCTCCGGCGATAGGTTTGCCCCTCGAGTCAGCCAAGAGATACGTGACGGGATTCGTTCGTTTTACCGCGGCAATCTTGAATATTTCAGTTGACCAGTTTGGTGTGTATCCTTTGTCAAATAGGGTTTTGAACTTGCTGACGCGTACATGATCATTAACCTTGAATTTGGCAGGACCAGCAATCTTCACGTTGTTGTACACGGTGGACAGAAGGTGCCTGGCATTTTTACGGTTCACGTCGACAGGTCGCATACGGATGGTACGATGTTTTCGATTATTGTAGTCCTCGGTCAACGTGGGAAGCACGTCGATCCAGCGATATTTTCCACTCAACGAGAAAAATTTCCACATGCTGTTCTTCAGCGTGCGATTGAAACGTTCCACGACGGATGCTTTCATAGGGCTAAACGTAGAATAAAGGTTGATGTTGCGACTCTTCAGATAGTCTTGGAATGTTTCATTGTAGAATTCTGTCCCCATGTCGGTCTGCAAGTTTTTCGGGGCCCTGCCATCCTTCTCCAACGCTGACGCGAAAGCTTTACATACGTCGCTCGCATTTTTACTCTTCATAGGAACCGTCCATGCATATTTGCTAAATACATCGATTATCGTGAGAATATATCGATGTCCGCGATTGTTTCGTGAGTATTTTTGAACGTCGACTATATCAGCTTGCCAAAGATCATCGAATCCTCGCACGATCACACGTCTACGCGGGTAAAAACGTCTAGCCGGAGCATGCAGCTCTTCCACCACGTTTTCTTTACTCATCGTCGCTGTTGTCTCACTCTTTCTCTCCCTCTTTTAACTGGTTATTCACTTTTCAATCATGCCTTTCCAGTAATTGAAGCGTCCTCGCTTCTCGATACATCGTATCTGCACATATACTTTATCGAATTTCACATATATACTTTTTCTTAAAAAATCTTCAAAACTCAGTTATATTCCCATGCCTCGTTTTTTCACCATACAGATACAGATACAGGTACAGATACAGGTACAGGTACAGGTACAGGTACAGGTACAGGTACAGGTACAGGTACAGGTACAGGTACAGGTACAGGTACAGGTACAGGTACAGGTACAGGTACAGGTACAGGTACAGGTATAGCGGTTGTGCGGTATGGCTGTTGTGCGGTATGGCTGTTGCGCGGTATGGCTGTTGTACAGTATGCAGTATGATTTCTCAAGATATGTCGGTCGGTCGGTCGGTCGGTCGGTCGGTCGGTCGGTCGGTCGGTCGGTCGGTCGGTCGGTCGGTTGGTCGGTCGGTCGGTCGGTCAGTCGGTCGGTCGGTCGGTCGGTCGGTTGGTCGGTTGGTCGGTTGGTCGGTTGGTCGGTCATGAAGGCCTATTCCAAAGTTCTCCAGCCGATCGTCATCAGCGATATCGCTTTTTTACCTTCTCCTTCAAGACCTTGAGCGTTTGCGACTCATCTGAATGATCGTTTTTCACGTCAATCTCATTGATACGTGAATTGATTGATCTCATATTTTCGTCTGCATCGTATCGAATGCCTTGTATCGTAGTCAGTATTTCAGACTTTATCGTTTCTTTAGCGGTTTTCAGTTTTTCATCCTGTTTAGCTAATACTTCGGACATTATCGTCTGTTTAGCAGTTTTCAGTTCATTGACCAGTTTTTTCACGATCTCGAACTCGAGCTTCGCGTTAAGCGTGTCCACGTATAGTTTGGTTGCAGCGTGATCGTTTGCCTCAGGATTCGCCACGTGCCCGATCCTCGTACCTTTCGCATCGTACAATTTAGCGTCATCGTTCAAACATATAGCGTTATCGCACACATAACTTTTCAAAACGTCGGGATAGAAAATCGAGGAAACATTCGGCTCGCTTTTGCCCGCTTCGCGAAGCACTCTACCAAATTTGTCGATAGACATTTTTTCGCTCGAGTTAGTCTGATTCTTCTTCTTCTTCGATTATCGCCAACTCGTATCGCATGCACAACCGTTTTACCTGCTTTTCGATCCACAGTATTCGTTGAAATATCTCATCCAGTTTTATCCTTAGACTTTGAAATCTCAAGTTCCAGCTTTCACCGTTCTCGTCTTCACCCGAGGATATCGCTTGATTCGTTTCGCAACAATTAAGACGAATGCGCATTTTTATCGATCGACATTTCATTCATCACTGACACGACGAGCGCACACGCTTTAATTTATAATTATACCGGCTTCGCGAAGTTCTTCAATTATCGACATTATTTCGTTGTCATGGTTGGAATGGCCGGCGTTCTTCGAAGCGGTTAACAATTTCAGACGATCGACGAGTTCGTTTGGATCGTCCCAATGCACGTAATCGATCGGATGGTCGGTCACGCGCATAAAAGTTGGAAGTTCAATCCCTCTTCCACCTCGCGACGAAAATAACGGTCCTATAATTTTCCTATACTTGTATCCTTTGTTTCCCATTACCTGATTCCCGCGTCGATGCGCATGCGTAAGAGTGAGAATTCTTTTATATGTGTTCTTATCATCCTCGGTGTACAGCTGCTCATCAGGTATTCTGCTGAATATCAATTCGTAAAGACCACGAGTCCCCTTGTACCGTACCCCCTTAACGATGATATCATCGTTGCTGTCCACCTCGAAGGTTGAATTTCCCAGCATCAGCTTATCGTCTTTCAAAAATACTCCATACACGTTGTCAGAATTTTTCGTCGGTCCGGTAAAAAATTTTTCTAAATATTCGCGCGCCAAAGGTCCAAGACTCTCGGTTAGACGTTGATTTTCCTCGAGATGAGTTTCAGGATTTTCAAAAATATTACGCATTGAAGATTCCAAAGATGGCGTGCGCGGTGATTCGAAGGTATCCTGTTGCGGTACCGTAATCGTTGTTGCCGTCGCCGGCTCGATCTCATCATCGTCATCATCATCATCATCATCGTCATCGTCGTCATCATCGATGTTATATACTTGTTTTGAGGTGAACGTTACATTGGTTTCATCGTTCTTTTTCTTATTCTTCTTTATTCTTCTCCTTTTTTTCATAGAGGACGATGGCGTTCCCCTAACATCCGAGAATCTTCTTTTTTTTCGTAGGGGAGATGGTGGTGGTGGTGGTGGTGGTGTTTCCTTAATATCTGAGAACACGTTATCACCATCCACGTTCGGTTCAACAGTAGCTGTATTTTGAACTATCTGTTTCAACGGTTCGACAATCGGTTGTAAAGACGTTTGCAAATTCGTCTCAGCAGTCATTTTTCCAATTTTCAACGCTAAATACTTTTTACGTATGATATCGCTGGTCTTCGCTATTTCGTTCACGATCGAAGCCCGCAGCTTCTCATTCTTCTCATTTTGGATTGACATATTTGATTGGAAGCGTAAGAGAGAGATATTTTACTGTCACGATACAGCACCGACAACCCTTACCGAGCAACTGTATTCACTACAGTATGACAAACTCGTTAAATCCACGTCTGTAACGACCACGATTCACAGGACTATCTTTATCAATTACGAGAAATCCATACTTCCTTCGCCAGCAATTCATGCATAACGTGCTAAACGTCTCGAACGACATATCGGTATTTACATGATCCCGATGAACGTGACGTAAATTCATGGTATCCTGTTTGAACAGAATCAACAGATTGGCATTGTCACGAATTAAATGTTTAGGTATTCTCGCGTACGACTGACCCAGGTAGAAGCAATCGACGTGCGAATGTCTACCCATCGCGAAATACTCTCTCATGATATCCTGCTCGTCGCACGCCACGTCGTCGAAGATGAATATCGAATCGGGTCGTGCCTGTGTGGGATGGATTACGTCAGCGTTGTCTGCAAACGCGAAGTATCCTACATCCTTCCCCACGGATGAGAACAGTTTGTTCAAGTATTGGTATTTTGGTTGACACAGAGATTTCGAATACACGTAGACATTGGCGAATCGTAGCCCGTTCGCGCTCTCCAGCAGGCTAATCATAACGTTCGTTTTACCACATCCTGACGGACCGCTTATGACGCATCGTACATTGCCTGGTAACAATGATCCATGTTTCCGCATCGTCTCGTCGCAATCGTCGAACGCGCGACTCGTTGGAACGCGAATATCCAAAGATTGCCTTACAAACCGCATGATCTGATTGATTCGATGAGCGGGGTGGGTGAGTGGTATTTATACGACGGTTCGAACACCATTGATATCAGTCGCTCTAAAGAGTTCGTTTCTTTCCAAAGAGAGAGCGGAAAAAATAGCTTATGCGTGTGAATCATCGTTCACAACGGTGCCCCGGTTCGCATACGGGTAAGGGATTCTTAAACAGAGCTATAAACGCGTTACCGTTCGAATTACATATACCCGGTTATCAATTCTGCGGTCCTGGTACGAAACTGACCGCTCGATTGGCTCGTGGGGATCGAGGAATCAATCCGTTGGATGCAGCCTGTCGCGAACACGATATAGCGTATTCACGGTACAAGGATCTTGGAAATCGTCACGCAGCCGACAGCGTTTTGGCGGATCGAGCGCTGCATCGAGTAACGTCTGGGGACGCAACGTTAGGAGAGAAGGTGTCCGCGGCCGCAGTGTTGGCAGCCATGAAAGCTAAAACGAAATTGGGCATGGGCCTGATAAAGAAAAAAGGTGAAAAGAGAAAAAAACAACGAATTCTCCCGATCGCCAAACGCGGTGGTTTTCTGCCCCTGCTGCTGCCTGCTTTGTCGGCTATAGGAGCATTGACGGGTGGTGCCGCAGGAGTAGTCAAAGCCATAAACGCTGCGAAAGCTGCAAAGAAACAATTACAAGAAGCGGAGCGACACAATCGTGCCATGGAGGGTCGCGGGGTATATCTCGCACCGTATAAGCATGGAAAAGGTTTGAAGAGGGGGGAAAAAAAAAAAAAACAACGAAGAAAGACAACACGACGACAGATGTCGAATTGATGGTCATCTGTAGAGGATTACCGTATTTTCGCGGAGTTTTTATGCGTGACGATTTGCCGCTGCATGCGTGGGTAAACGAGCGAGGTATAGTCAATCTAGATAATAGTCGTGGACCGGGAACGCACTGGGTCGCATACATAAAACGCGGCTCGCGCGTCAAATACTTTGATAGTTTTGGGAATCTTCGACCACCGATCGAGTTGATTCGCTATTTCGGCGCGAACGCGACGATCCTATATAACCACGAACGCTTTCAAAACTACAACGAAAGCGTGTGTGGACAATTGTGCGTGAAATTTCTCCGAGAAACTACGTTATAAATTCTCTCTGCACGATGCATGCGAAAAAGTCATTTACGCTCACGTTATCGGGGAGAAGCAGCATACTGTCGTCCAAGTACTTCCCGCCCATAGATCTGGCCAATGGCGAATACGAGCTGGGATTGCTCGATTTACAAACTTATTACACGATTCCGAACATCAGTGCCAACATCGGAAACAATCGATTCTACTTTGGCGAAAAAGACGAGGAGATCGTCATCCCCGACGGCTCGTACGAATTGGAAGCGATCAACGCATACTTGAGGCGTGAAATACGCGCGCGATATCCCCCCAAAAATGTTAGCGAGTCGTCCGCCACCTCCGATATCGAATATCCACTGGTCCTACGAGCGAACAACAACACCATGAAAAGTGAAATTATAAGCAAGTATCAAATAAACTTTACAAAGCCTCGCAACGTGGGATCTATTCTGGGATTTTCCTTGAATCGTGTTTTGTCACCGAACGCGTGGCACACGTCGAACGCACCTGTGAATATCATCAACGTGAACATCGTACGAGTGGAATGTAACATAACCACCGGATCGTACGACAATGGCAAACTCGTTCACACGATACATGAGTTCGCGCCCCAGGTACCGCCAGGGTATAAATTATCTGAAACGCCCGCACGAGTCATTTACCTTCCAATCGTTGCACGAGTAATTGACGATTTAACGATTCGCATAGTTGACCAATCCGGACGTTTGATTGATTTCCGGGGTGAAGAAATCACGGTGCGACTACACGTTCGCCGAAGCAATGCTAATTCATAACAATACGACATTCCATACGTTGAACAACAGCAGCAGCAGCAGCAGCAGCAACACATTGATTCGCAAGAAACTAACCGTTGAAAAAAACGTAAAGTCGCAGATACGTAAGAAATTAACCGTGGAAAACGCACAGTATCTACGATCTTTGGGATTTATTGTTAAAAAGTGAGAGGAAAAATCATGTTCGACGACATTTTGAACATCTCCGAAGCGCCGATCTCTGACAATCGCATAACGAAGATTGAGCTGCACACGTACAATCCGTATGCCAACACAACGTTCGAAAACAGCGATGAGATAAGGATACCCATTCAACAACAAGACCTGTACACGCTCCCGTGTAAAAGCTTCCTATACGTTGAAGGAAAACTTAGTTTACCGGGAAAACTCGAATTATCTGCTGGAGCAGGAGAATCCCTCATCGATACGGCAACTCTCGAGAACAATGCCGTTGCGTTTATGTTCGAGGAAATACGCTACGAATTGAACGGAGTGGAAATCGACCGGTCCAGAAATCCTGGTGCAACGACAACTCTGAAGAATTATGTGAGTCTATCCAGAACGAGAAGCGACGCGTTATCCAACGCTGGCTGGCTGTATGGTGATGATCGGCAGAAGCATACAGCAACGACCACGGCTGCGATAAATTTCAACTTTTGCGTGCCTATGAGCGTTTTATTAGGTTTCTGTGAAGATTACAAACGTGTTGTAATAAATGCTCGACACGAATTGATTTTGATCCGCTCGCGTACCGATGCGAACGTGTTGTTCAGTCCTTCCGACAAGGCGAAACCTATTCTGGATCTGTACAAAATTCAATGGCGAATGCCACACGTCGCATTGGATGAAATACATAAGCTGTCCATGTTACGTATTTTCGGTTTCTCGCAGACATGACAATGCGTGGCCGTACGAAAATTTAACTTTTCCAATTCGGTTAGCGGATTCATCGGTACAGTTTTATCGAATAACGGCTGTAATTTACGACTGAGTTCGTACAACCTGTTCGCGAACCATGCGGTGCATCCCTCTTTATCGCGGTAAACCTGATACTTGCACAACGATTCGTCATAGCGGCAATGTAGATAGTATCCTATGCTAAACGCGTGGTGATGCTGATACTGTACGCGTGCCGCACGGCCTTGTCCTTCCTGTTCCCCAGGCAGCAGCAGACACTCCAAGTCAGCATAGATAACAAATGGAGCCTGTTCTTTGTTTATGTAGTTCTTAAACCTCAGCCACTTATCTTCTTCCGATATTGGAAGCTCCAGAGCGCAATCGTTCATCCGTTCGCAGTCGACTGTATGAACGTTTAATCTCTCCTGCGTGCGAAAATATTGCAAGCACCTGTGGGAAGGGGAAAAATTATGTCTTTTTTCTTTCAAACAATTTAAATAATAAAAACGTGCAACTTACCGATCACAAATATACTTCTTATGATTCAACTTGCTAAGCTGTGACGAAACCAATCGTGACAAATTTCGTATACACATGAAATGTCCATGCGTCTTTGCAACATTCTGTAGAAACAACAAGTTGACGTGTCTTCCCTCCCGTTTCTTCTCGGTCAAATGAAGCGTTACACATTTCTCCTGCACCCATTCAAACACGTTCACGGAAACATCGTTTTCTCGTTCAAATTTGCGGATGTCTTTGAACGACATAGGCAGTTGAAAACCTTCAGTTTTCGGAAGCACGTCTTTGTAGTGTGGATATGCCGACGAACGCGATGGATTTCTCTCGACCGGATAAAGACCTGCCACGATTGCCCAATAAAAGCATGCGTCGTCGTTGCTGTTCACGTTCACGATCGCTCTTTTCAGCAGTATCGCTCGAGGCACGTCGATTGCCGCGGTGCAGCCGGCTTGCAACGGTTGATATTTACTAAAGTTCACGATCAAATGTAGTATCTTTGACAGCGCCCACCCGCTGTCTCGCTCTTGAAACTCCTCCATCGATGTTAAAATCGTGGACACAACGTCTTTCTGATACCACTGCCGTAGATTGCTCGTCCGAAACAATGCAACGTTCCGTGTGCTGAAACTTTTCACAGAAACCTCGTTGGCGCGCTGCATGAATTCTGCCTCCAACGTTACGCTAGCTTTCAGCGACGAATGCGCGTTTAAAAATTCCGTAACACGCCCTGTGACCATTCGTTTCGCATGTTGTAAAAATTGTTTCGGATCGATATGCTCAACGTTGATAACGATGCCGGTCGATATGCGATTTTTAAAAGCCGACTCGACATCTTCCCAACGAAGCGTCGACGCTCTCGCACCCCTGCGATCGTATAAACCTCTACCGACGCGTGACGAGGAAACACGATGATTCAGCGAAACGTTCAAAGTTTTCATACGACACATCGTCGATGTTAAACTAAATTTCTTGCCTACTGACAATTCATCCTTTGCATGGGATAGATAATTTATGCAGCACTGCAGAGACTCGATGTACGAGCGATGCCATTCGCGATACTCGTCCATAGTTTTCACCAACATTGACATGCGTGTCAAACACTTCAACATATTTTTACACGTTTCGATCATCTTGCTTTGTTAACACACTGTATAGAATACCTTTAGCATGACAACGATGGAACGTTCGCGTATGATAGCATTTGCATTCCATCACGTCCTATTTATAAAAGGAAACTGTCCTTGAAAATAGGTATCATATTACAGATGACTCATCACGCGTTCGAACACGTTCGAGTTTACTCAAAAGCTGACGCTGCAGTTTTGCACGTGTGACGGTGTATCATATTACATACTGTGAAACCTCCCTCCCCCTTGCCCCTCTCCTACGAAAACGTTCAAGACGGGGTATCATATTACATACTGTGAAAAACCCCCCTCCCCCTTACCCCTCTCCGATGAACACGTTCAAGGTTACCCAATAGCTGATGCTGCAGTTTTGCACATGTGAGATGGGGTATCATATTACATACTGCGAAGTCCTTGAAAAGAGGTATCATATTACAGATGACTCATCACTCATGACTCATCACTCATGACTCATCACACGTTCAACTTTACTCAAAAAGCTGACGTTCAAGGTTATTCAAAAAGCTGACGCTGCAGTTTTGCACGTGCGATGGGGTATCAT
This sequence comes from Lasioglossum morio, assembly GCA_916610235.2. Classification (NCBI taxonomy): domain Eukaryota; kingdom Metazoa; phylum Arthropoda; class Insecta; order Hymenoptera; family Halictidae; genus Lasioglossum; species Lasioglossum morio. The sequence goes on along the minus strand of CAKAJA020000239.1, from coordinate 918,889 downwards.
ATTACATACTGCGAAACCCCCCTCCCCCTTGCCCCTCTCCTACGAAAACGTTCAAGACGGGGTATCATCTTACATACTGTGAAAAACCCCCCTCCCCCTTACCCCTCTCCGATGAACACGTTCAAGGTTACCCAATAGCTGATGCTGCAGTTTTGCACGTGTGAGTTGCCCCTAGGAGCAGGTTCGGACACGTTCAAGGTTATCCAAAAAGCTGACGCTGCACTTTTGCAGAGATACCCCCCTCCCCCTCCACCGCAAATATGGTCGGGCAATAAGGTAATCCCCCCCACCCCCTTCAGCTGCGTCGGTAAGGTAGGAATCTACCTACAATGATAAGTGGTGTGCTAGAACCGGTCTATACATACTACTCACATAACGCATAACCTATAACGCATAACGCATAACGCACAACGCATAACGCATAACGCATAACGCAAAACGCATAACGCAAAGCGGATAACGCACAACGCATAACACATAACGCATAACGCATAACGCATAACGCATAACGCATAACGCATAACGCATAACGCATAACGCATAACGCATAACGCATAACGTATAACGCATAACGCATAACGCATAACGCATAACGCATAACGCATAACGCATAACGCATAACGCATAACGCATAACGCATAACGCATAACGCATAACGCATAACGCATAACGCATAACGCAAAACGCATAACGCATAGCGGATAACGCACAACGCATAACACATAACACATAACGCATAACGCATAACGCATAACGGATCACGCATAACGGATAACTCATAACGCATAACGCATAACGCATAACGCATAACGCATAACGCATAACGCATAACACATAACCCATAACGCATAACGCATAACGCATAACGCATAACGCTTAACGCATGACCCATAGCGCATAACGCATAACGCAAAACGCATAACGCATAGCGGATAACGCACAACGCATAACACATAACACATAACGCATAACGCATAACGCATAACGGATCACGCATTACTCATAACGCATAACGCATAACGCATAACGCATAACGTATAACGCATAACGCATAACGCATAACGCATAACGCATAACGCATAACGCATAACGCATAACGGATCACGCATTACTTATAACGCATAACGCATAAAGCATAACGCATAACGCATAACGCATAACGCATAAGGCATAACGCATAACGCATAACGCATAACGCATAACGCATAACGCATAACGCATAACGCATAACGCATAACGGATCACGCATTACTTATAACGCATAACGCATAAAGCATAACGCATAACGCATAGCGCATAACGCATAACGCATAACGCATAACGCATAACGCATAACGCATAACGCATATCGCATAACGCATAACGCATAACGCATAACGCATAACGCTTAACGCATAACGCATATCGCATAACGCATAACGCATAACGCATAACGCATAACGCATAACGCATAACGGATAACGCATAACGGATAACCCATAACGCATAACGCATAACGCATAACGCATAACGCATAACGCATAACGCATAACACATAACCCATAACGCATAACCCATAACGCATAACGCATAACGCATAACGCATAACGCATAACGCATAACGCATAACACATAACCCATAACGCATAACGCATAACGCATAACGCTTAACGCATGACCCATAGCGCATAACGCATTACGCGTAACTCATAACGCATAAACCATAACGCATAACGGATCACGCATTACTCATAACCCATAACGCATAACGCATAACGTATAACGCATAACGCATAACGCATAACGCATAACGCATAACGCATAACGCATAACGCATAACGCATAACGCACAACGCATAACGCATAACGCATAACGCAAAACGCATAACGCATAGCGGATAACGCACAACGCATAACACATAACGCATAACGCATAACGCATAACGCATAACGGATCACGCATTACTCATAACGCATAACGCATAACGCATAACGCATAACGCATAACGCATAACGCATAACGCATAACGCATAACGCATAACGCATAACGCATAACGCATAACGCATAACGCATAACGCATAACGCATAACGCATAACGCATAACGCATATCGCATAACGCATAACCCATAACGCATAACGCATAACGCATAACGCATAACGCTTAACGCATGACCCATAGCGCATAACGCATAACGCAAAACGCATAACGCATAGCGGATAACGCACAACGCATAACACATAACACATAACGCATAACGCATAACGCATAACGGATCACGCATTACTCATAACGCATAACGCATAACGCATAACGCATAACGTATAACGCATAACGCATAACGCATAACGCATAACGCATAACGCATAACGGATCACGCATTACTTATAACGCATAACGCATAAAGCATAACGCATAACGCATAACGCATAACGCATAAGGCATAACGCATAACGCATAACGCATAACGCATAACGCATAACGCATAACGCATAACGCATAACGCATAACGGATCACGCATTACTTATAACGCATAACGCATAAAGCATAACGCATAACGCATAACGCATAACGCATAACGCATAACGCATAACGCATAACGCATAACGGATCACGCATTACTCATAACGCATAACGCATAACGCATAACGTATAACGCATAACGCATAACGCATAACGCATAACGCATAACGCATAACGCATAACGGATCACGCATTACTCATAACGCATAACGCATAAAGCATAACGCATAACGCATAACGCATAACGCATAACGCATAACGCATAACGCATAACGCATAACGCATAACGCACAACGCATAACGCATAACGCATAACGCAAAACGCATAACGCATAGCGGATAACGCACAACGCATAACACATAACACATAACGCATAACGCATAACGCATAACGGATCACGCATTACTCATAACGCATAACGCATAACGCATAACGCATAACGCATAACGCATAACGCATAACGCATAACGCATAACGCATAACGCATAACGCATAACGCATAACGCATAACGCATAACGCATAACGCATAACGCATAACGCATAACGCATAACGCATAACGCATAACGCATATCGCATAACGCATAACGCATAACGCATAACGCATAACGCATAACGCATAACGCATAACGCATATCGCATAACGCATAACGCATAACGCATAACGCATAACGCACAACGCATAACACATAACACATAACGCATAACGCATAACGCATAACGGATCACGCATTACTCATAACGCATAACGCATAACGCATAACGCATAACGCATAACGCATAACGCATAACGCATAACGCATAACGCATAACGCATAACGCATAACGCATAACGCATAACGCATAACGCATAACGCATAACGCATAACGCATAACGCATAACGCATAACGCATAACGCATATCGCATAACGCATAACGCATAACGCATAACGCATAACGCTTAACGCATAACGCATATCGCATAACGCATAACGCATAACGCATAACGCATAACGCATAACGCATAACGGATAACGCATAACGGATAACCCATAACGCATAACGCATAACGCATAACGCATAACGCATAACGCATAACGCATAACGCATAACACATAACCCATAACGCATAACGCATAACGCATAACGCTTAACGCATGACCCATAGCGCATAACGCATTACGCGTAACTCATAACGCATAAACCATAACGCATAACGGATCACGCATTACTCATAACCCATAACGCATAACGCATAACGCATAACGCATAACGCATAACGCATAACGCATAACGCATAACGGATCACGCATTACTTATAACGCATAACGCATAAAGCATAACGCATAACGCATAACGCATAACGCATAACGCATAACGCATAACGCATAACGCATAACGCACAACGCATAACGCATAACGCATAACGCAAAACGCATAACGCATAACGCATAACGCACAACGCATAACGCATAACGCATAACGCAAAACGCATAACGCATAGCGGATAACGCACAACGCATAACACATAACGCATAACGCATAACGCATAACGCATAACGGATCACGCATTACTCATAACGCATAACGCATAACGCATAACGCATAACGCATAACGCATAACGCATAACGCATAACGCATAACGCATAACGCATAACGCATAACGCATAACGCATAACGCATAACGCATAACGCATAACGCATAACGCATAACGCATAACGCATAACGCATATCGCATAACGCATAACGCATAACGCATAACGCATAACGCATAAAGCATAACGCATAACGCATATCGCATAACGCATAACGCATAACGCATAACGCATAACGGATAACGCATAACGGATAACCCATAACGCATAACGCATAACGCATAACGCATAACGCATAACGCATAACGCATAACGCATAACGCATAACGCATAACGCATAACGCATAACGCAGAACGCATAACGCATAACGCATAACGCATAGCGGATAACGCACAACGCATAACACATAACGCATAACGCATAACGCATAGCGCATAACGGATCACGCATTACTCATAACGCATAAGGCATAACGCATAACGCATAACGCATAACGCATAACGCATAACGCATAACGCATAACGCATAACGCATAACGCATAACGCATAACGCATAACGCATATCGTTTAACGCATAACGCATAACGCATAACGCATAACGCATAACGCATAACGCATAACGGATCACGCATTACTTATAACGCATAACGCATAAAGCATAACGCATAACGCATAACGCATAACGCATAACGCATAACGCATAACGCATAACGGATCACGCATTACTCATAACGCATAACGCATAACGCATAACGTATAACGCATAACGCATAACGCATAACGCATAACGCATAACGCATAACGCATAACGGATCACGCATTACTTATAACGCATAACGCATAAAGCATAACGCATAACGCATAACGCATAAGGCATAACGCATAACGCATAACGCATAACGCATAACGCATAACGCACAACGCATAACGCATAACGCATAACGCAAAACGCATAACGCATAGCGGATAACGCACAACGCATAACACATAACACATAACGCATAACGCATAACGCATAACGCATAACGCATAACGCATAACGCATAACCCATAACGCATAACGCATAACGCATAACGCATAACGCTTAACGCATGACCCATAGCGCATAACGCATAACGCAAAACGCATAACGCATAGCGGATAACGCACAACGCATAACACATAACACATAACGCATAACGCATAACGCATAACGGATCACGCATTACTCATAACGCATAACGCATAACGCATAACGCATAACGTATAACGCATAACGCATAACGCATAACGCATAACGCATAACGCATAACGCATAACGGATCACGCATTACTTATAACGCATAACGCATAAAGCATAACGCATAACGCATAACGCATAACGCATAACGCATAACGCATAACGCATAACGCATAACGCATAACGCATAACGCATAACGCATAACGCATAACGCATAACGGATCACGCATTACTTATAACGCATAACGCATAAAGCATAACGCATAACGCATAACGCATAACGCATAACGCATAACGCATAACGCATAACGCATAACGGATCACGCATTACTCATAACGCATAACGCATAACGCATAACGTATAACGCATAACGCATAACGCATAACGCATAACGCATAACGCATAACGCATAACGGATCACGCATTACTTATAACGCATAACGCATAAAGCATAACGCATAACGCATAACGCATAAGGCATAACGCATAACGCATAACGCATAACGCATAACGCATAACGCACAACGCATAACGCATAACGCATAACGCAAAACGCATAACGCATAGCGGATAACGCACAACGCATAACACATAACACATAACGCATAACGCATAACGCATAACGGATCACGCATTACTCATAACGCATAACGCATAACGCATAACGCATAACGCATAACGCATAACGCATAACGCATAACGCATAACGCATAACGCATAACGCATAACGCATAACGCATAACGCATAACGCATAACGCATAACGCATAACGCATAACGCATAACGCATAACGCATAACGCATATCGCATAACGCATAACGCATAACGCATAACGCATAACGCATAACGCATAACGCATAACGCATATCGCATAACGCATAACGCATAACGCATAACGCATAACGCACAACGCATAACACATAACACATAACGCATAACGCATAACGCATAACGGATCACGCATTACTCATAACGCATAACGCATAACGCATAACGCATAACGCATAACGCATAACGCATAACGCATAACGCATAACGCATAACGCATAACGCATAACGCATAACGCATAACGCATAACGCATAACGCATAACGCATAACGCATAACGCATAACGCATAACGCATAACGCATATCGCATAACGCATAACGCATAACGCATAACGCATAACGCTTAACGCATAACGCATATCGCATAACGCATAACGCATAACGCATAACGCATAACGCATAACGCATAACGGATAACGCATAACGGATAACCCATAACGCATAACGCATAACGCATAACGCATAACGCATAACGCATAACGCATAACGCATAACACATAACCCATAACGCATAACGCATAACGCATAACGCTTAACGCATGACCCATAGCGCATAACGCATTACGCGTAACTCATAACGCATAAACCATAACGCATAACGGATCACGCATTACTCATAACCCATAACGCATAACGCATAACGTATAACGCATAACGCATAACGCATAACGCATAACGCATAACGGATCACGCATTACTTATAACGCATAACGCATAAAGCATAACGCATAACGCATAACGCATAACGCATAACGCATAACGCATAACGCATAACGCATAACGCACAACGCATAACGCATAACGCATAACGCAAAACGCATAACGCATAACGCATAACGCACAACGCATAACGCATAACGCATAACGCAAAACGCATAACGCATAGCGGATAACGCACAACGCATAACACATAACGCATAACGCATAACGCATAACGCATAACGGATCACGCATTACTCATAACGCATAACGCATAACGCATAACGCATAACGCATAACGCATAACGCATAACGCATAACGCATAACGCATAACGCATAACGCATAACGCATAACGCATAACGCATAACGCATAACGCATAACGCATAACGCATAACGCATAACGCATAACGCATATCGCATAACGCATAACGCATAACGCATAACGCATAACGCATAACGCATAACGCATAACGCATATCGCATAACGCATAACGCATAACGCATAACGCATAACGGATAACGCATAACGGATAACCCATAACGCATAACGCATAACGCATAACGCATAACGCATAACGCATAACGCATAACGCATAACGCATAACGCATAACGCATAACGCAGAACGCATAACGCATAACGCATAACGCATAGCGGATAACGCACAACGCATAACACATAACGCATAACGCATAACGCATAGCGCATAACGGATCACGCATTACTCATAACGCATAAGGCATAACGCATAACGCATAACGCATAACGCATAACGCATAACGCATAACGCATAACGCATAACGCATAACGCATAACGCATAACGCATATCGTTTAACGCATAACGCATAACGCATAACGCATAACGCTTAACGCATAACGCATATCGCATAACGCATAACGCATAACGCATAACGCATAACGCATAACGCATAACGGATAACGCATAACGGATAACCCATAACGCATAACGCATAACGCATAACGCATAACGCATAACGCATAACGCATAACGCATAACACATAACCCATAACGCATAACGCATAACGCATAACGCATAACGCTTAACGCATGACCCATAGCGCATAACGCATTACGCGTAACTCATAACGCATAAACCATAACGCATAACGGATCACGCATTACTCATAACCCATAACGCATAACCCATAACGCATAACGCATAACGCATAACGCTTAACGCATGACCCATAGCGCATAACGCATTACGCGTAACTCATAACGCATAAAGCATAACGCATAACGGATCACGCATTACTCATAACCCATAACGCATAACGCATAACGCATTACGCGTATCTCATAACGCATAAAGCATAACGCATAACGGATCACGCATTACTCATAACCCATAACGCATAACGCATAACGCATATCGCATAACGCATAACGCATAACGCATAACGCATAACTCATAACACATAACGCATAACCCATAACGCATAACGCATAACGCATAACGCGTAACGGATTAAGCATTACTCATAACGCATAACGCATAACGCATAACGCATAACCCATAACGCATAACGCATAACGCATAACGCGTAACGGATCAAGCATTACTCATAACGCATAACGCATAACGGATCACGCATTACTCATAACTCATAACGGATAACACATAACGCATAACGCATAACGCATAACGCATAACGCATAACGCATAACGCATAACGCATAACGCATAACGCATAACGCATAACGCATAACGCATAACGCATAACGCATAACGCATAACACATAACGCATAACCCATAACGCATAACGCATAACGCATAACGCATAACGCATAACGCATAACGCATAACGCATAACGCATAACAGATCACGCATTACTCATAACGCATAACGCATAACGGATCACGCATTTCTCATAACGCATAACGCATAACGCATAACGCATAACGCATAACGCATAACGCATAACGCATAACGCATAACGCATAACGCATAACGCATAACGCATAACGCATAACGCATAACGCATAACGCATAACGCATAACGCATAACGCATAACGCATAACGCATAACGCATAACGCATAACGCATAACGCATAACGCATAACGCATAACGCATAACGCATAACGCATAACGCATAACGCATAACGCATAACGCATAACGCATAACGCATAAGGCATAACGCATAACGCAAAACGCATAACGCATAACGCATAACGCATAACACATAACGGATCACGCATTACTCATAACGCATAACGCATAAGGCATAACGCATAACGCATAATGCATAACGCATAACGCATAACGCATAACGCATAACGCATGACACATAACGCATAACCTATAACCCATAACGCATAACGCACAACGCACAACGCATAACGCATAACGCAAAACGCATAACGCATAACGCGTAACGGATCAAGCATTACTCATAACGCATAACGCATAACGCGTAACGGATCAAGCATTACTCATAACGCATAACGCATAACGCATAACGCATAACGCATAACGCATAACGCATAACGCATAACGCATAACGCATAACGCATAACGCATAACGCATAACTCATAACGCATAAGGCATAACGCATAACGCAAAACGCATAACGCATAACGCATAACGCATAACACATAACGGATCACGCATTACTCATAACGCATAACGCATAAAGCATAACGCATAACGCATAATGCATAACGCATAACGCATAACGCATAACGCATAACGCATAACACATAACGCATAACCCATAACGCATAACGCATAACGCATAACGCATAACGCATAACGCATAACGCATAACGCATAACGCATAACGCATAACGCATAACGCATAACGCATAACGCATAACGCATAACGCAAAACGCATAACGCATAACGCATAACACATAACGGATCACGCATTACTCATAACGCATAACGCATAAAGCATAACGCATAACGCATAATGCATAACGCATAACGCATAACGCATAACACATAACGCATAACCTATAACGCATAACGCGCAACGCATAACGCATAACGCAAAACGCATAACGCATAGCGGATAACGCACAACGCATAACACATAACGCATAACGCATAACGCATAACGCATAACGGATCACGCATTACTCATAACGCATAACGCATAAAGCATAACGCATAAAGCATAATGCATAACGCATAACGCATAACGCATATCGCATAACACATAACGCATAACCTATAACGCATAACGCATAAAACATAACGCATAACGCATAACGCATAACGCATAACGCATAACACATAACGCATAACCCATAATGCATAACGCATAACGCATGACGCATAACGCATAACGCATAACGCATAACGGATCACGCATTACTAATAACGCATAACGCATAACGGATCACGCATAACGCATAACGCATAACGCATAACGCATAACTCATAACGCATAACGCATAACGCATAACGCATAACGCATAACGCATAACGCATAACGCATAACGCATAACACATAACGCATAACCCATAATGCATAACGCATAACGCATAACGCATAACGCATAACGCATAACGGATCACGCATTACTCATAACGCATAACGCATAACGGATCACGCATAACGCATAACGCATAACGCATAACGCATAACGCATAACGCATAACGCATATCGCATAACGCATAACGCATAACGCATAACGCAAAACGCATAACGCATAACACATAACGGATCACGCATTACTCATAACGCATAACGCATAACGCATAACGCATAACGCATAACGCATAACGCATAACACATAACGCATAACCCATAACGCATAACGCATAACGCATAACGCATAACGCATAACGCATAACGCATTACGCATAACGCATAACGCATAACGCATAACGCATAACGCATAACGCATAACGCATAACGCATAACGCAAAACGCATAACGCATAACGCATAACACATAACGGATCACGCATTACTCATAACGCATAACGCATAAAGCATAACGCATAACGCATAATGCATAACGCATAACGCATAACGCATAACACATAACGCATAACCTATAACGCATAACGCGCAACGCATAACGCATAACGCAAAACGCATAACGCATAGCGGATAACGCACAACGCATAACACATAACGCATAACGCATAACGCATAACGGATCACGCATTACTCATAACGCATAACGCATAACGCATAACGCATAAAGCATAATGCATAACGCATAACGCATAACGCATATCGCATAACACATAACGCATAACCTATAACGCATAACGCATAACGCATAACGCATAACGCATAACGCAAAACGCATAACGCATAGCGGATAACGCACAACGCATAACACATAACGCATAACGCATAACGCATAACGCATAACGGATCACGCATTACTCATAACGCATAACGCATAACGCATAACGCATAACGCATAAAGCATAACGCATAACGGATCACGCATTACTCATAACCCATAACGCATAACGCATAACGCATAACACATAACGCATAACTCATAACACATAAAACCTTAAACCATAACGCATAACGCATAACGCATAACGCATAACGCATAACGCATAACACATAACGCATAACCCATAACGCATAACGCATAACGCATGACACATAGCGCTTAACGCATTACGCGTAACTCATAACGCAAAAAGCATAACGCATAACGGGTCACGCATTACTCATAACCCATAACGCATAACGCATAACGCATAACGCATAACACATAACGCATAACCCATAATGCATAACGCATAACGCATGACGCATAACGCATAACGCATAACGCATAACGGATCACGCATTACTAATAACGCATAACGCATAACGGATCACGCATAACGCATAACGCATAACGCATAACGCATAACGCATAACGCATAACGCAAAACGCATAACGCATAACACATAACGGATCACGCATTACTCATAACGCATAACGCATAACGCATAACGCATAACGCATAACGCATAACGCATAACGCATAACACATAACGCATAACCCATAACGCATAACGCATAACGCATAACGCATAACGCATAACGCATATCGCATAACGGATCACGCATTACTAATAACGCATAACGCATAACGGATCACGCATAACGCATAACGCATAACGCATAACGCATAACACATAACGGATCACGCATTACTCATAACGCATAACGCATAAAGCATAACGCATAACGCATAATGCATAACGCATAACGCATAACGCATAACGCATAACGCATGACACATAACGCATAACCTATAACCCATAACGCATAACGCACAACGCATAACGCATAGCGGATAACGCACAACGCATAACACATAACGCATAACGCATAACGCATAACGCATAACGCATAACGCATAACGGACCACGCATTACTCATAACGCACAAGGCATAACGCATAACGCATAACGCATAACGCATAACGCATAACGCATAACGCATAACGCATAACGCATAACGCATAACGCATAACGCATAACGCATAACGGATAACGCATAACGGATAACCCATAACGCATAACGCATAACGCATAACGCATAACGCATAACGCATAACACATAACCCATAACGCATAACGCATAACGCTTAACGCATGACCCATAGCGCATAACGCATTACGCGTAACTCATAACGCATAAACCATAACGCATAACGGATCACGCATTACTCATAACCCATAACGCATAACCCATAACGCATAACCCATAACGCATAACGCATAACGCATAACGCTTAACGCATGACCCATAGCGCATAACGCATTACGCGTAACTCATAACGCATAAAGCATAACGCATAACGGATCACGCATTACTCATAACCCATAACGCATAACGCATAACGCATTACGCGTAACTCATAACGCATAAAGCATAACGCATAACGGATCACGCATTACTCATAACCCATAACGCATAACGCATAACGCATAACGCTTAACGCATGACCCATAGCGCTTAACGCATTACGCGTAACTCATAACGCAAAAAGCATAACGCATAACGGGTCACGCATTACTCATAACCCATAACGCATAACGCATAACGCATAACGCATAACGCATAACACATAACGCATAACCCATAATGCATAACGCATAACGCATGACGCATAACGCATAACGCATAACGCATAACGGATCACGCATTACTAATAACGCATAACGCATAACGGATCACGCATAACGCATAACGCATAACGCATAACGCATAACGCATAACGCATAACGCATAACGCATAACGCATAACGCATAACGCATAACGCAAAACGCATAACGCATAACGCATAACACATAACGGATCACGCATTACTCATAACGCATAACGCATAACGCATAACGCATAACGCATAACGCATAACGCATAACGCATAACGCATAACACATAACGCATAACCCATAACGCATAACGCATAACGCATAACGCATAACGCATAACGCATAACGCATAACGCATAACGGATCACGCATTACTAATAACGCATAACGCATAACGGATCACGCATAACGCATAACGCATAACGCATAACGCATAACGCATAACACATAACGGATCACGCATTACTCATAACGCATAACGCATAAAGCATAACGCATAACGCATAATGCATAACGCATAACGCATAACGCATAACGCATAACGCATGACACATAACGCATAACCTATAACCCATAACGCATAACGCACAACGCATAACGCATAGCGGATAACGCACAACGCATAACACATAACGCATAACGCATAACGCATAACGCATAACGGATCACGCATTACTAATAACGCATAAGGCATAACGCATAACGCATAACGCATAACGCATATCGCATAACGCATAACGCATAACGCATAACGCATAACGCATAACGTATAACGCATAACGCATAACGCATAACGGATAACCCATAACGCATAACGCATAACGCATAACGCATAACGCATAACGCATAACGCATAACACATAACCCATAACGCATAACGCATAACGCATAACGCTTAACGCATGACCCATAGCGCATAACGCATTACGCGTAACTCATAACGCATAAACCATAACGCATAACGGATCACGCATTACTCATAACCCATAACGCATAACCCATAACGCATAACGCATAACGCATAACGCTTAACGCATGACCCATAGCGCATAACGCATTACGCGTAACTCATAACGCATAAAGCATAACGCATAACGGATCACGCATTACTCATAACCCATAACGCATAACGCATAACGCATTACGCGTAACTCATAACGCATAAAGCATAACGCATAACGGATCACGCATTACTTATAACCCATAACGCATAACGCATAACGCATAACGCATAACGCATAACGCATAACTCATAACACATAACGCATAACCCATAACGCATAACGCATAACGCATAACGCGTAACGGATCAAGCATTACTCATAACGCATAACGCATAACGCATAACGCATAACGCATAACCCATAACGCATAACGCATAACGCATAACGCGTAACGGATCAAGCATTACTCATAACGCATAACGCATAACGGATCACGCATTACTCATAACTCATAACGGATAACACATAACGCATAACGCATAACGCATAACGCATAACGCATAACGCATAACGCATAACGCATAACGCATAACGCATAACGCATAACGCATAACGCATAACGCATAACGCATAACGCATAACACATAACGCATAACCCATAACGCATAACGCATAACGCATAACGCATAACGCATAACGCATAACGCATAACGCATAACGCATAACGCATAACGGATCACGCATTACTCATAACGCATAACGCATAACGGATCACGCATTTCTCATAACGCATAACGCATAACGCATAACGCATAACGCATAACGCATAACGCATAACGCATAACGCATAACGCATAACGCATAACGCATAACGCATAACGCATAACGCATAACGCATAACGCATAACGCATAACGCATAACGCATAACGCATAACGCATAACGCATAACGCATAACGCATAACGCATAACGCATAACGCATAACGCATAACGCATGACACATAACGCATAACCTATAACCCATAACGCATAACGCACAACGCATAACGCATAACGCATAACGCAAAACGCATAACGCATAGCGGATAACGCACAACGCATAACACATAACGCATAACGCATAACGCATAACGCATAACGCATAACGCATAACGCATAACGCATAACGCATAACGCATAACGCATAACGGATCACGCATTACTCATAACGCATAAGGCATAACGCATAACGCATAACGCATAACGCATAAAGCATAACGCATAACGCATAAACCATAACGCATAACGGATCACGCATTACTCATAACCCATAACGCATAACGCATAACGCATAACGCTTAACGCATGACCCATAGCGCTTAACGCATTACGCGTAACTCATAACGCAAAAAGCATAACGCATAACGGGTCACGCATTACTCATAACCCATAACGCATAACGCATAACGCATAACGCATAACGCATAACACATAACGCATAACCCATAATGCATAACGCATAACGCATGACGCATAACGCATAACGCATAACGCATAACGGATCACGCATTACTAATAACGCATAACGCATAACGGATCACGCATAACGCATAACGCATAACGCATAACGCATAACGCATAACGCATAACGCATAACGCATAACGCATAACGCATAACGCATAACGCATAACGCATAACGCATAACGCAAAACGCATAACGCATGACGCATAACGCATAACGCATAACGCATAACGGATCACGCATTACTAATAACGCATAACGCATAACGGATCACGCATAACGCATAACGCATAACGCATAACGCATAACGCATAACGCATAACGCATAACGCATAACGCATAACGCATAACGCAAAACGCATAACGCATAACGCATAACACATAACGGATCACGCATTACTCATAACGCATAACGCATAACGCATAACGCATAACGCATAACGCATAACGCATAACACATAACGCATAACCCATAACGCATAACGCATAACGCATAACGCATAACGCATAACGCATAACGCATAACGCATAACGGATCACGCATTACTAATAACGCATAACGCATAACGGATCACGCATAACGCATAACGCATAACGCATAACGCATAACGCATAACACATAACGGATCACGCATTACTCATAACGCATAACGCATAACGCATAACGCATAACGCATAACGCATAACGCATAACGCATAACGCATAACGCATAACGCATGACACATAACGCATAACCTATAACCCATAACGCATAACGCACAACGCATAACGCATAGCGGATAACGCACAACGCATAACACATAACGCATAACGCATAACGCATAACGCATAACGCATAACGCATAACGGATCACGCATTACTCATAACGCATAAGGCATAACGCATAACGCATAACGCATAACGCATAACGCATAACGCATAACGCATAACGCATAACGCATAACGCATAACGCATAACGCATAACGCATAACGCATAACGTATAACGCATAACGGATAACGCATAACGGATAACCCATAACGCATAACGCATAACGCATAACGCATAACGCATAACGCATAACGCATAACACATAACCCATAACGCATAACGCATAACGCATAACGCTTAACGCATGACCCATAGCGCATAACGCATTACGCGTAACTCATAACGCATAAACCATAACGCATAACGGATCACGCATTACTCATAACCCATAACGCATAACCCATAACGCATAACGCATAACGCATAACGCATAACGCATAACGCTTAACGCATGACCCATAGCGCATAACGCATTACGCGTAACTCATAACGCATAAAGCATAACGCATAACGGATCACGCATTACTCATAACCCATAACGCATAACGCATAACGCATTACGCGTAACTCATAACGCATAAAGCATAACGCATAACGGATCACGCATTACTCATAACCCATAACGCATAACGCATAACGCATAACGCATAACGCATAACGCATAACGCATAACTCATAACACATAACGCATAACCCATAACGCATAACGCATAACGCATAACGCGTAACGGATCAAGCATTACTCATAACGCATAACATATAACGCATAACGCATAACGCATAACCCATAACGCATAACGCATAACGCATAACGCGTAACGGATCAAGCATTACTCATAACGCATAACGCATAACGGATCACGCATTACTCATAACTCATAACGCATAACGGATCACGCATTACTCATAACTCATAACGGATAACGCATAACGCATAACGCATAACGCATAACGCATAACGGATCACGCATTACTCATAACGCATAACGCATAACGGATCACGCATTTCTCATAACGCATAACGCATAACGCATAACGCATAACGCATAACGCATAACGCATAACGCATAACGCATAACGCATAACGCATAACGCATAACGCATAACGCATAACGCATAACGCATAACGCATAACGCATAACGCATAACGCATAACGCATAACGCATAACGCATAACGCATAACGCATAACGCATAACGCATAACGCATGACACATAACGCATAACCTATAACCCATAACGCATAACGCACAACGCATAACGCATAACGCATAACGCAAAACGCATAACGCATAGCGGATAACGCACAACGCATAACACATAACGCATAACGCATAACGCATAACGCATAACGCATAACGCATAACGCATAACGCATAACGGATCACGCATTACTCATAACGCATAAGGCATAACGCATAACCTATAACCCATAACGCATAACGCACAACGCATAACGCATAACGCATAACGCAAAACGCATAACGCATAGCGGATAACGCACAACGCATAACACATAACGCATAACGCATAACGCATAACGCATAACGCATAACGCATAACGCATAACGCATAACGGATCACGCATTACTCATAACGCATAAGGCATAACGCATAACGCATAACGCATAACGCATAACGCATAACGCATAACGCATAACGCATAAACCATAACGCATAACGCATAACGCATAACGCGTAACGGATCAAGCATTACTCATAACGCATAACGCATAACGCATAACGCATAACGCATAACGCATAACGCATAACGCATAACGCATAACTCATAACGCATAACGCATAACGCATAACGCATAACGCATAACGCATAACGCATAACGCATAACGCATAACGCATAACGCATAACGCATAACGCATAACGCATAACGCATAACGCATAACGCATAACGCATAACGCATAACGCATAACGCATAACGCATAACGCATAACGCATAACGCATAACGCATAACGCATAACGCATAACGCATAACGCATAACGCATAACGCATAACGCATAACGCATAACGCATAACGCATAACGCATAACGCATAACCCATAACGCATAACGCATAACGCATAACGCATAACGCATAACGCATAACCCATAACGCATAACGCATAACGCATAACGCATAACGCATAACGCATAACGCATAACGCAAAACGCATAACGGATCACGCATTTCTCATAACGCATAACGCATAACGCATAACGCATAACGCATAACGCATAACGCATAACGCATAACGCATAACGCATAACGCATAACGCATAACGCATAACGCATAACGCATAACGCATAACGCATAACGCATAACGCATAACGCATAACGCATAACGCAGAACGCATAACGCATAACGCATAACGCATAACGCATAACGCATAACTCATAACACATAACGCATAACCCATAACGCATAACGCATAACGCATAACGCGTAACGGATCAAGCATTACTCATAACGCATAACGCATAACGGATCACGCATTACTCATAACGCATAACGCATAACGCATAACGCATAACGCATAACGCATAACGCATAACGCATAACGCATAACGCATAAGGCATAACGCATAACGCAAAACGCATAACTCATAACGCATAACGCATAACGCATAACGCATAACGCATAACGCATAACGCATAACGCATAACGCATAACGCATAACGCATAACGCTTAACGCATGACCCATAGCGCATAACGCATAACGCATAACACATAACGGATCACGCATTACTCATAACCCATAACGCATAACTCATAACGCATAACGCATAACGCAAATCGCATAACGCATAACGCGTAACGCATAAAGCATAACGCATAACGCATAACCCATAACGCATAACTCATAACGCATAACGCGTAACGGATCAAGCATTACTCATAACGCATAACGCATAACGGATCACGCATTACTCATAACTCATAACGGATAACACATAACGCATAACGCATAACGCATAACGCATAACGCATAACGCATAACGCATAACGCATAACGCATAACGCATAACGCATAACGCATAACGCATAACGCATAACGCATAACGCTTAACGCATGACCCATAGCGCATAACGCATAAAGCATAACGCATAACGGATCACGCATTACTCATAACCCATAACGCATAACTCATAACGCATAACGCATAACGCAAATCGCATAACGCATAACGCGTAACGCATAAAGCATAACGCATAACGCATAACGCATAACGCATAATGCATAACGCATAACGCATAATGGATCACGCATTACTCATAACGCGAAACGCATAACGGATCACGCATTACTCATAACGCATAACGCATAAAGCAAAACGCATAACGCATAACGCATGACTCATAACGCACAACCCATAACGCATAACGCATAACGCATAACGCATAACGCAAATCGCATAACGCATAACGCATAACGCATAACGCATAACGCATAACACATAACGCATAACCCATAACGCATAACGCATAACGCATAACGCATAACGCATAACGCATAACGCATAACGTATAACGCACAACTCATAACGCATGACTCATAACGCACAACCCATTACGCATAACGCATAACGCATAACGCATAACGCATAACGCATAACGCATAACGCAAATCGCATAACGCATAACGCGTAACGCATAAAGCATAACGCATAACGCATAACGCAAATCGCATATCGCATAACGCATAACGCATAACGCATAACGCAAATCGCATAACGCATACCGCATAACGCATAACGCATAACGCATAACGCATAACGCATAACGCATAACGCATAGTGCATATCGCATAACGCATAACGCAAATCGCATAACGCATAACGCGTAACGCATAAAGCATAACGCATAACGCATAACGCATAAGGCATAATGCATAACGCATAACGCATAATGGATCACGCATTACTCATAACGCGTAACGCATAACGGATCACGCATTACTCATAACGCATAACGCATAACACATAACGGATCACGCATTACTCATAACGCATAACGCATAACGCATAACACATAACGCATAACGCATAACGCATAACGCATAACGCATAACGCATAACGCATAACGCATAACGCAAATCGCATAACGCATAACGCGTAACGCATAAAGCATAACGCATAACGCATAACGCAAATCGCATAACGCATAACGCATAACGCATAACGCATAACGCAAATCGCATAACGCATAACGCATAACGCATAACGCATAATGCATAACGCATAACGCATAACGCATAACGCATAACGCATAATGCATAACGCATAACGCATAATGGATCACGCATTACTCATAACGCGTAACGCATAACGGATCACGCATTACTCATAACGCATAACGCATAACACATAACGGATCACGCATTACTCATAACGCATAACGCAGAACGCATAACACATAACGCATAACGCATAACGCATAACGCATAACGCATAACGCATAACGCAAATCGCATAACGCATAACGCATAACTCATAACGCATAACGCATAACGCATAACGCATAACGCATAACGCATAACGCATAACGCATAACGCATAACGCATAACGCATAACGCATAACGCATAACGCATAACGCAGAACGCATAACGCATAACGCATAACGCATAACGCATAACGCATAACTCATAACACATAACGCATAACCCATAACGCATAACACATAACGCATAACGCGTAACGGATCAAGCATTACTCATAACGCATAACGCATAACGGATCACGCATTACTCATAACGCATAACGCATAACGCATAACGCATAACGCATAACGCATAACGCATAACGCATAACGCATAACGCATAAGGCATAACGCATAACGCAAAACGCATAACTCATAACGCATAACGCATAACGCATAACGCATAACGCATAACGCATAACGCATAACGCATAACGCATAACGCATAACGCTTAACGCATGACCCATAGCGCATAACGCATAAAGCATAACGCATAACGGATCACGCATTACTCATAACCCATAACGCATAACTCATAACGCATAACGCATAACGCAAATCGCATAACGCATAACGCGTAACGCATAAAGCATAACGCATAACGCATAACGCATAACGCATAATGCATAACGCATAACGCATAATGGATCACGCATTACTCATAACGCGAAACGCATAACGGATCACGCATTACTCATAACGCATAACGCATAAAGCAAAACGCATAACGCATAACGCATGACTCATAACGCACAACCCATAACGCATAACGCATAACGCAAATCGCATAACGCATAACCCATAACGCATAACGCATAACCCATAACGCATAACGCATAAAGCAAAACGCATAACGCAAAACGCATAACGCATAACGGATCACGCATTACTCATAACGCATAACGCATAACGCATAACGCATAACGCATAACGCATAACGCATAACGCATAACGCATAACGCATAACGCATAACGCATAACGCATAACGCATATCGCATAACGCATAACGCATAACGCATAACGCATAACGCTTAACGCATAACGCATATCGCATAACGCATAACGCATAACGCATAACGCATAACGCATAACGCATAACGCATAACGCATAACGCATAACCCATAACGCATAACGCATAACGCATAACGCGTAACGGATCAAGCATTACTCATAACGCATAACGCATAACGGATCACGCATTACTCATAACTCATAACGGATAACACATAACGCATAACGCATAACGCATAACGCATAACGCATAACGCATAACGCATAACGCATAACGCATAACGCATAACGCATAACGCATAACGCATAACGCATAACGCATAACGCATAACGCAAAACGCATAACGCATAACGCATAACACATAACGGATCACGCATTACTCATAACGCATAACGCATAAAGCATAACGCATAACGCATAATGCATAAAGCATAACGCATAACGCATAACACATAACGCATAACCTATAACGCATAACGCGCAACGCATAACGCATAACGCAAAACGCATAACGCATAGCGGATAACGCACAACGCATAACACATAACGCATAACGCATAACGCATAACGCATAACGGATCACGCATTACTCATAACGCATAACGCATAAAGCATAACGCATAAAGCATAATGCATAACGCATAACGCATAACGCATATCGCATAACACATAACGCATAACCTATAACGCATAACGCATAACCCATAACGCATAACGCATAACGCATAACGCATAACGCATAACGCATAACACATAACGCATAACCCATAATGCATAACGCATAACGCATGACGCATAACGCATAACGCATAACGCATAACGGATCACGCATTACTAATAACGCATAACGCATAACGGATCACGCATAACGCATAACGCATAACGCATAACGCATAACGCATAACGCATAACGCATAACGCATAACGCATAACGCATAACGCATAACGCATAACGCATAACGCATAACACATAACGCATAACCCATAATGCATAACGCATAACGCATAACGCATAACGCATAACGCATAACGGATCACGCATTACTCATAACGCATAACGCATAACGGATCACGCATAACGCATAACGCATAACGCATAACGCATAACGCATAACGCATAACGCATATCGCATAACGCATAACGCATAACGCATAACGCAAAACGCATAACGCATAACACATAACGGATCACGCATTACTCATAACGCATAACGCATAAAGCATAACGCATAACGCATAATGCATAACGCATAACGCATAACGCATAACACATAACGCATAACCTATAACGCATAACGCGCAACGCATAACGCATAACGCAAAACGCATAACGCATAGCGGATAACGCACAACGCATAACACATAACGCATAACGCATAACGCATAACGGATCACGCATTACTCATAACGCATAACGCATAAAGCATAACGCATAAAGCATAATGCATAACGCATAACGCATAACGCATATCGCATAACACATAACGCATAACCTATAACGCATAACGCATAACGCATAACGCATAACGCATAACGCAAAACGCATAACGCATAGCGGATAACGCACAACGCATAACACATAACGCATAACGCATAACGCATAACGCATAACGGATCACGCATTACTCATAGCGCATAACGCATAACGCATAACGCATAACGCATAAAGCATAACGCATAACGGATCACGCATTACTCATAACCCATAACGCATAACGCATAACGCATAACACATAACGCATAACTCATAACACATAAAACCTTAAACCATAACGCATAACGCATAACGCATAACGCATAACGCATAACGCATAACACATAACGCATAACCCATAACGCATAACGCATAACGCATGACCCATAGCGCTTAACGCATTACGCGTAACTCATAACGCAAAAAGCATAACGCATAACGGGTCACGCATTACTCATAACCCATAACGCATAACGCATAACGCATAACGCATAACGCATAACACATAACGCATAACCCATAATGCATAACGCATAACGCATGACGCATAACGCATAACGCATAACGCATAACGGATCACGCATTACTAATAACGCATAACGCATAACGGATCACGCATAACGCATAACGCATAACGCATAACGCATAACGCATAACGCATAACGCATAACGCATAACGCATAACGCATAACGCAAAACGCATAACGCATAACGCATAACACATAACGGATCACGCATTACTCATAACGCATAACGCATAACGCATAACGCATAACGCATAACGCATAACGCATAACGCATAACACATAACGCATAACCCATAACGCATAACGCATAACGCATAACGCATAACGCATAACGCATATCGCATAACGGATCACGCATTACTAATAACGCATAACGCATAACGGATCACGCATAACGCATAACGCATAACGCATAACGCATAACACATAACGGATCACGCATTACTCATAACGCATAACGCATAAAGCATAACGCATAACGCATAATGCATAACGCATAACGCATAACGCATAACGCATAACGCATGACACATAACGCATAACCTATAACCCATAACGCATAACGCACAACGCATAACGCATAGCGGATAACGCACAACGCATAACACATAACGCATAACGCATAACGCATAACGCATAACGCATAACGCATAACGGACCACGCATTACTCATAACGCATAAGGCATAACGCATAACGCATAACGCATAACGCATAACGCATAACGCATAACGCATAACGCATAACGCATAACGCATAACGCATAACGGATAACGCATAACGGATAACCCATAACGCATAACGCATAACGCATAACGCATAACGCATAACGCATAACACATAACCCATAACGCATAACGCATAACGCTTAACGCATGACCCATAGCGCATAACGCATTACGCGTAACTCATAACGCATAAACCATAACGCATAACGGATCACGCATTACTCATAACCCATAACGCATAACCCATAACGCATAACACATAACGCATAACCCATAATGCATAACGCATAACGCATGACGCATAACGCATAACGCATAACGCATAACGGATCACGCATTACTAATAACGCATAACGCATAACGCATAACGCATAACGCATAACGCATAACGCATAACGCATAACGCATAACGCATAACGCATAACGCATAACGCATAACGCATAACGCATAACGCATAACGCATAACGCATAACACATAACGCATAACCTATAACGCATAACGCGCAACGCATAACGCATAACGCAAAACGCATAACGCATAGCGGATAACGCACAACGCATAACACATAACGCATAACGCATAACGCATAACGGATCACGCATTACTCATAACGCATAACGCATAAAGCATAACGCATAAAGCATAATGCATAACGCATAACGCATAACGCATATCGCATAACGCATAACGCATAACGTATAACGCATAACGCATAACGCATAACGCATAACGCATAACGCAAAACGCATAACGCATAGCGGATAACGCACAACGCATAACACATAACGCATAACGCATAACGCATAACGCATAACGGATCACGCATTACTCATAGCGCATAACGCATAACGCATAACGCATAACGCATAAAGCATAACGCATAACGGATCACGCATTACTCATAACCCATAACGCATAACGCATAACGCATAACACATAACGCATAACTCATAACACATAAAACCTTAAACCATAACGCATAACGCATAACGCATAACGCATAACGCATAACGCATAACGCATAACACATAACGCATAACCCATAACGCATAACGCATAACGCATGACCCATAGCGCTTAACGCATTACGCGTAACTCATAACGCAAAAAGCATAACGCATAACGGGTCACGCATTACTCATAACCCATAACGCATAACGCATAACGCATAACGCATAACGCATAACACATAACGCATAACCCATAATGCATAACGCATAACGCATGACGCATAACGCATAACGCATAACGCATAACGGATCACGCATTACTAATAACGCATAACGCATAACGGATCACGCATAACGCATAACGCATAACGCATAACGCATAACGCATAACGCATAACGCATAACGCATAACGCATAACGCATAACGCAAAACGCATAACGCATAACGCATAACACATAACGGATCACGCATTACTCATAACACATAACGCATAACGCATAACGCATAACGCATAACGCATAACGCATAACGCATAACACATAACGCATAACCCATAACGCATAACGCATAACGCATAACGCATAACGCATAACGCATATCGCATAACGGATCACGCATTACTAATAACGCATAACGCATAACGGATCACGCATAACGCATAACGCATAACGCATAACGCATTACACATAACGGATCACGCATTACTCATAACGCATAACGCATAAAGCATAACGCATAACGCATAATGCATAACGCATAACGCATAACGCATAACGCATAACGCATGACACATAACGCATAACCTATAACCCATAACGCATAACGCACAACGCATAACGCATAGCGGATAACGCACAACGCATAACACATAACGCATAACGCATAACGCATAACGCATAACGCATAACGCATAACGGACCACGCATTACTCATAACGCATAAGGCATAACGCATAACGCATAACGCATAACGCATAACGCATAACGCATAACGCATAACGCATAACGCATAACGCATAACGCATAACGCATAACGGATAACGCATAACGGATAACCCATAACGCATAACGCATAACGCATAACGCATAACGCATAACGCATAACACATAACGCATAACGCATAACGCATAACGCTTAACGCATGACCCATAGCGCATAACGCATTACGCGTAACTCATAACGCATAAACCATAACGCATAACGGATCACGCATTACTCATAACCCATAACGCATAACTCATAACGCATAACCCATAACGCATAACGCATAACGCATAACGCTTAACGCATGACCCATAGCGCATAACGCATTACGCGTAACTCATAACGCATAAAGCATAACGCATAACGGATCACGCATTACTCATAACCCATAACGCATAACGCATAACGCATTACGCGTAACTCATAACGCATAAAGCATAACGCATAACGGATCACGCATTACTCATAACCCATAACGCATAACGCATAACGCATAACGCTTAACGCATGACCCATAGCGCTTAACGCATTACGCGTAACTCATAATGCAAAAAGCATAACGCATAACGGGTCACGCATTACTCATAACCCATAACGCATAACGCATAACGCATAACGCATAACGCATAACACATAACGCATAACCCATAATGCATAACGCATAACGCATGACGCATAACGCATAACGCATAACGCATAACGGATCACGCATTACTAATAACGCATAACGCATAACGGATCACGCATAACGCATAACGCATAACGCATAACGCATAACGCATAACGCATAACGCATAACGCATAACGCATAACGCAAAACGCATAACGCATAACGCATAACACATAACGGATCACGCATTACTCATAACGCATAACGCATAACGCATAACGCATAACGCATAACGCATAACGCATAACGCATAACACATAACGCATAACCCATAACGCATAACGCATAACGCATAACGCATAACGCATAACGCATAACGCATAACGCATAACGCATAACGGATCACGCATTACTAATAACGCATAACGCATAACGGATCACGCATAACGCATAACGCATAACGCATAACGCATAACGCATAACGCATAACGCATAACACATAACGGATCACGCATTACTCATAACGCATAACGCATAAAGCATAACGCATAACGCATAATGCATAACGCATAACGCATAACGCATAACGCATAACGCATGACACATAACGCATAACCTATAACCCATAACGCATAACGCACAACGCATAACGCATAGCGGATAACGCACAACGCATAACACATAACGCATAACGCATAACGCATAACGCATAACGCATAACGCATAACGGATCACGCATTACTCATAACGCATAAGGCATAACGCATAACGCATAACGCATAACGCATAACGCATAACGCATAACGCATAACGCATAACGCATAACGTATAACGCATAACGGATAACGCATAACGGATAACCCATAACGCATAACGCATAACGCATAACGCATAACGCATAACGCATAACGCATAACACATAACCCATAACGCATAACGCATAACGCATACCGCTTAACGCATGACCCATAGCGCATAACGCATTACGCGTAACTCATAACGCATAAACCATAACGCATAACGGATCACGCATTACTCATAACCCATAACGCATAACCCATAACGCATAACGCATAACGCATAACGCATAACGCTTAACGCATGACCCATACCGCATAACGCATTACGCGTAACTCATAACGCATAAAGCATAACGCATAACGGATCACGCATTACTCATAACCCATAACGCATAACGCATAACGCATTACGCGTAACTCATAACGCATAAAGCATAACGCATAACGGATCACGCATTACTCATAACCCATAACGCATAACGCATAACGCATAACGCATAACGCATAACGCATAACTCATAACACATAACGCATAACCCATAACGCATAACGCATAACGCATAACGCGTAACGGATCAAGCATTACTCATAACGCATAACGCATAACGCATAACGCATAACGCATAACCCATAACGCATAACGCATAACGCATAACGCGTAACGGATCAAGCATTACTCATAACGCATAACGCATAACGGATCACGCATTACTCATAACTCATAACGGATAACACATAACGCATAACGCATAACGCATAACGCATAACGCATAACGCATAACGCATAACGCATAACGCATAACGCATAACGCATAACGCATAACGCATAACGCATAACGCATAACGCATAACGCATAACACATAACGCATAACCCATAACGCATAACGCATAACGCATAACGCATAACGCATAACGCATAACGCATAACGCATAACGCATAACGCATAACGCATAACGGATCACGCATTACTCATAACGCATAACGCATAACGGATCACGCATTTCTCATAACGCATAACGCATAACGCATAACGCATAACGCATAACGCATAACGCATAACGCATAACGCATAACGCATAACGCATAACGCATAACGCATAACGCATAACGCATAACGCATAACGCATAACGCATAACGCATAACGCATAACGCATAACGCATAACGCATAACGCATAACGCATAACGCATAACGCATAACGCATAACGCATAACGCATAACGCATAACGCATGACACATAACGCATAACCTATAACCCATAACGCATAACGCACAACGCATAACGCATAACGCATAACGCAAAACGCATAACGCATAGCGGATAACGCACAACGCATAACACATAACGCATAACGCACAACGCATAACGCATAACGCATAACGCATAACGCATAACGCATAACGCATAACGGATCACGCATTACTCATAACGCATAAGGCATAACGCATAACGCATAACGCATAACGCATAACGCATAACGCATAACGCATAACGCATAAAGCATAACGCATAACGGATCACGCATTACTCATAACCCATAACGCATAACGCATAACGCATAACGCTTAACGCATGACCCATAGCGCATAACGCATTACGCGTAACTCATAACGCAAAAAGCATAACGCATAACGGGTCACGCATTACTCATAACCCATAACGCATAACGCATAACGCATAACGCATAACGCATAACACATAACGCATAACCCATAATGCATAACGCATAACGCATGACGCATAACGCATAACGCATAACGCATAACGGATCACGCATTACTAATAACGCATAACGCATAACGGATCACGCATAACGCATAACGCATAACGCATAACGCATAACGCATAACGCATAACGCATAACGCATAACGCATAACGCATAACGCATAACGCAAAACGCATAACGCATGACGCATAACGCATAACGCATAACGCATAACGGATCACGCATTACTAATAACGCATAACGCATAACGGATCACGCATAACGCATAACGCATAACGCATAACGCATAACGCATAACGCATAACGCATAACGCATAACGCATAACGCATAACGCAAAACGCATAACGCATAACGCATAACACATAACGGATCACGCATTACTCATAACGCATAACGCATAACGCATAACGCATAACGCATAACGCATAACGCATAACGCATAACGCATAACACATAACGCATAACCCATAACGCATAACGCATAACGCATAACGCATAACGCATAACGCATAACGCATAACGGATCACGCATTACTAATAACGCATAACGCATAACGGATCACGCATTACTCATAACGCATAACGCATAACGCATAACGCATAACGCATAACGCATAACGCATAACGGATCACGCATTACTCATAACGCATAACGCATAAAGCATAACGCATAACGCATAATGCATAACGCATAACGCATAACGCATAACGCATAACGCATGACACATAACGCATAACCTATAACCCATAACGCATAACGCACAACGCATAACGCATAGCGGATAACGCACAACGCATAACACATAACGCATAACGCATAACGCATAACGCATAACGCATAACGCATAACGGATCACGCATTACTCATAACGCATAAGGCATAACGCATAACGCATAACGCATAACGCATAACGCATAACGCATAACGCATAACGCATAACGCATAACGTATAACGCATAACGGATAACGCATAACGGATAACCCATAACGCATAACGCATAACGCATAACGCATAACGCATAACGCATAACGCATAACGCATAACCCATAACGCATAACGCATACCGCATAACGCTTAACGCATGACCCATAGCGCATAACGCATTACGCGTAACTCATAACGCATAAACCATAACGCATAACGGATCACGCATTACTCATAACCCATAACGCATAACCCATAACGCATAACGCATAACGCATAACGCATAACGCTTAACGCATGACCCATAGCGCATAACGCATAACCCATAACGCATAACGCATAACGCATAACGCATAACGCATAACGCATAACGCATAACGGATCACGCATTACTAATAACGCATAACGCATAACGGATCACGCATAACGCATAACGCATAACGCATAACGCATAACGCATAACGCATAACGCATAACACATAACGGATCACGCATTACTCATAACGCATAACGCATAACGCATAACGCATAACGCATAACGCATAACGCATAACACATAACGGATCACGCATTACTCATAACGCATAACGCATAAAGCATAACGCATAACGCATAATGCATAACGCATAACGCATAACGCATAACGCATAACGCATGACACATAACGCATAACCTATAACCCATAACGCATAACGCATAACGCATAACGCATAACGCATAACGCATAACGCATAACGCATAACGGATAACGCATAACGGATAACCCATAACGCATAACGCATAACGCATAACGCATAACGCATAACGCATAACGCATAACACATAACCCATAACGCATAACGCATAACGCATAACGCTTAACGCATGACCCATAGCGCATAACGCATTACGCGTAACTCATAACGCATAAACCATAACGCATAACGGATCACGCATTACTCATAACCCATAACGCATAACCCATAACGCATAACGCATAACGCATAACGCATAACGCTTAACGCATGACCCATAGCGCATAACGCATTACGCGTAACTCATAACGCATAAAGCATAACGCATAACGGATCACGCATTACTCATAACCCATAACGCATAACGCATAACGCATTACGCGTAACTCATAACGCATAAAGCATAACGCATAACGGATCACGCATTACTCATAACCCATAACGCATAACGCATAACGCATAACGCATAACGCATAACGCATGACACATAACGCATAACCTATAACCCATAACGCATAACGCACAACGCATAACGCATAACGCATAACGCAAAACGCATAACGCATAGCGGATAACGCACAACGCATAACACATAACGCATAACGCATAACGCATAACGCATAACGCATAACGCATAACGCATAACGCATAACGCATAACGGATCACGCATTACTCATAACGCATAAGGCATAACGCATAACGCATAACGCATAACGCATAACGCATAACGCATAACGCATAACGCATAAACCATAACGCATAACGGATCACGCATTACTCATAACCCATAACGCATAACGCATAACGCATAACGCTTAACGCATGACCCATAGCGCTTAACGCATTACGCGTAACTCATAACGCAAAAAGCATAACGCATAACGGGTCACGCATTACTCATAACCCATAACGCATAACGCATAACGCATAACGCATAACGCATAACACATAACGCATAACCCATAATGCATAACGCATAACGCATGACGCATAACGCATAACGCATAACGCATAACGGATCACGCATTACTAATAACGCATAACGCATAACGGATCACGCATAACGCATAACGCATAACGCATAACGCATAACGCATAACGCATAACGCATAACGCATAACGCATAACGCATAACGCATAACGCATAACGCAAAACGCATAACGCATGACGCATAACGCATAACGCATAACGCATAACGGATCACGCATTACTAATAACGCATAACGCATAACGGATCACGCATAACGCATAACGCATAACGCATAACGCATAACGCATAACGCATAACGCATAACGCATAACGCATAACGCATAACGCAAAACGCATAACGCATAACGCATAACACATAACGGATCACGCATTACTCATAACGCATAACGCATAACGCATAACGCATAACGCATAACGCATAACGCATAACGCATAACGCATAACACATAACGCATAACCCATAACGCATAACGCATAACGCATAACGCATAACGCATAACGCATAACGCATAACGGATCACGCATTACTAATAACGCATAACGCATAACGGATCACGCATAACGCATAACGCATAACGCATAACGCATAACGCATAACGCATAACGCATAACACATAACGGATCACGCATTACTCATAACGCATAACGCATAAAGCATAACGCATAACGCATAATGCATAACGCATAACGCATAACGCACAACGCATAACGCATGACACATAACGCATAACCTATAACCCATAACGCATAACGCACAACGCATAACGCATAGCGGATAACGCACAACGCATAACACATAACGCATAACGCATAACGCATAACGCATAACGCATAACGCATAACGGATCACGCATTACTCATAACGCATAAGGCATAACGCATAACGCATAACGCATAACGCATAACGCATAACGCATAACGCATAACGCATAACGCATAACTTATAACGCATAACGGATAACGCATAACGGATAACCCATAACGCATAACGCATAACGCATAACGCATAACGCATAACGCATAACGCATAACACATAACCCATAACGCATAACGCATACCGCATAACGCTTAACGCATGACCCATAGCGCATAACGCATTACGCGTAACTCATAACGCATAAACCATAACGCATAACGGATCACGCATTACTCATAACCCATAACGCATAACCCATAACGCATAACGCATAACGCATAACGCATAACGCTTAACGCATGACCCATAGCGCATAACGCATAACCCATAACGCATAACGCATAACGCATAACGCATAACGCATAACGCATAACGCATAACGGATCACGCATTACTAATAACGCATAACGCATAACGGATCACGCATAACGCATAACGCATAACGCATAACGCATAACGCATAACGCATAACGCATAACACATAACGGATCACGCATTACTCATAACGCATAACGCATAACGCATAACGCATAACGCATAACGCATAACGCATAACACATAACGGATCACGCATTACTCATAACGCATAACGCATAAAGCATAACGCATAACGCATAATGCATAACGCATAACGCATAACGCATAACGCATAACGCATGACACATAACGCATAACCTATAACCCATAACGCATAACGCATAACGCATAACGCATAACGCATAACGCATAACGCATAACGCATAACGGATAACGCATAACGGATAACCCATAACGCATAACGCATAACGCATAACGCATAACGCATAACGCATAACGCATAACGCATAACCCATAACGCATAACGCATAACGCATAACGCTTAACGCATGACCCATAGCGCATAACGCATTACGCGTAACTCATAACGCATAAACCATAACGCATAACGGATCACGCATTACTCATAACCCATAACGCATAACCCATAACGCATAACGCATAACGCATAACGCATAACGCTTAACGCATGACCCATAGCGCATAACGCATTACGCGTAACTCATAACGCATAAAGCATAACGCATAACGGATCACGCATTACTCATAACCCATAACGCATAACGCATAACGCATTACGCGTAACTCATAACGCATAAAGCATAACGCATAACGGATCACGCATTACTCATAACCCATAACGCATAACGCATAACGCATAACGCATAACGCATAACGCATAACGCATAACTCATAACACATAACGCATAACCCATAACGCATAACGCATAACGCATAACGCGTAACGGATCAAGCATTACTCATAACGCATAACGCATAACGCATAACGCATAACGCATAACGCATAACGCATAACGCATAACGCATAACGCATAACGGATCAAGCATTACTCATAACGCATAACGCATAACGGATCACGCATTACTCATAACTCATAACGGATAACACATAACGCATAACGCATAACGCATAACGCATAACGCATAACGCATAACGCATAACGCATAACGCATAACGCATAACGCATAACGCATAACGCATAACGCATAACACATAACGCATAACCCATAACGCATAACGCATAACGCATAACGCATAACGCATAACGCATAACGCATAACGCATAACGGATCACGCATTACTCATAACGCATAACGCATAACGGATCACGCATTTCTCATAACGCATAACGCATAACGCATAACGCATAACGCATAACGCATAACGCATAACGCATAACGCATAACGCATAACGCATAACGCATAACGCATAACGCATAACGCATAACGCATAACGCATAACGCATAACGCATAACGCATAACGCATAACGCATAACGCATAACGCATAACGCATAACGAATAACGCATAACGCATAACGCATAACGCATAACGCATAACGCATAACGCATAACGCATAACGCATAACGCATAACGCATGACACATAACGCATAACCTATAACCCATAACGCATAACGCACAACGCATAACGCATAACGCATAACGCAAAACGCATAACGCATAGCGGATAACGCACAACGCATAACACATAACGCATAACGCATAACGCATAACGCATAACGCATAACGCATAACGCATAACGCATAACGCATAACGGATCACGCATTACTCATAACGCATAAGGCATAACGCATAACGCATAACGCATAACGCATAACGCATAACGCATAACGCATAAACCATAACGCATAACGCATAACGCATAACGCGTAACGGATCAAGCATTACTCATAACGCATAACGCATAACGCATAACGCATAACGCATAACGCATAACGCATAACGCATAACGCATAACGCATAACGCATAACGCATAACGCATAACGCATAACGCATAACGCATAACGCATAACGCATAACGCATAACGCATAACGCATAACGCATAACGCATAACGCATAACGCATAACGCATAACGCATAACGCATAACGCATAACGCATAACGCATAACGCATAACGCATAACGCATAACGCATAACGCATAACGCATAACGCATAACTCATAACACATAACGCATAACCCATAACGCATAACGCATAACGCATAACGCGTAACGGATCAAGCATTACTCATAACGCATAACGCAAAACGCATAACGGATCACGCATTTCTCATAACGCATAACGCATAACGCATAACGCATAACGCATAACGCATAACGCATAACGCATAACGCATAACGCATAACGCATAACGCATAACGCATAACGCATAACGCATAACGCATAACGCATAACGCATAACGCATAACGCATAACGCATAACGCAGAACGCATAACGCATAACGCATAACGCATAACGCATAACGCATAACTCATAACACATAACGCATAACCCATAACGCATAACGCATAACGCATAACGCGTAACGGATCAAGCATTACTCATAACGCATAACGCATAACGGATCACGCATTACTCATAACGCATAACGCATAACGCATAACGCATAACGCATAACGCATAACGCATAACGCATAACGCATAACGCATAACGCATAAGGCATAACGCATAACGCAAAACGCATAACTCATAACGCATAACGCATAACGCATAACGCATAACGCATAACGCATAACGCATAACGCATAACGCATAACGCATAACGCTTAACGCATGACCCATAGCGCATAACGCATAAAGCATAACGCATAACGGATCACGCATTACTCATAACCCATAACGCATAACTCATAACGCATAACGCAGAACGCAAATCGCATAACGCATAACGCGTAACGCATAAAGCATAACGCATAACGCATAACGCATAACGCATAATGCATAACGCATAACGCATAATGGATCACGCATTACTCATAACGCGAAACGCATAACGGATCACGCATTACTCATAACGCATA
The DNA here is from genome assembly GCA_916610235.2 of Lasioglossum morio. Taxonomy (NCBI): domain Eukaryota; kingdom Metazoa; phylum Arthropoda; class Insecta; order Hymenoptera; family Halictidae; genus Lasioglossum; species Lasioglossum morio. Next base: position 882,426 of record CAKAJA020000239.1, on the reverse strand, counting down.
ACGCATAAAGCAAAACGCATAACGCATAACGCATGACTCATAACGCACAACCCATAACGCATAACGCATAACGCAAATCGCATAACGCATAACCCATAACGCATAACGCATAACCCATAACGCATAACGCACAAAGCAAAACGCATAACGCAAAACGCATAACGCATAACGGATCACGCATTACTCATAACGCATAAGGCATAACGCATAACGCATAACGCATAACGCATAACGCATAACGCATAACGCATAACGCATAACGCATAACGCATAACGCATAACGCATAACGCATAACGCATAACGCATAACGCATAACGCATAACGCATAACGCATAACGCATAACGCGTAACGGATCAAGCATTACTCATAACGCATAACGCATAACGGATCACGCATAACGCATAACGCATAACGCATAACGCATAACGCATAACGCATAACGCATAACGCATAACGTATAACGCACAACTCATAACGCATGACTCATAACGCACAACCCATTACGCATAACGCATAACGCATAACGCATAACGCATAACGCATAACGCATAACGCATAACGCATAACGCATAACGCAAATCGCATAACGCATAACGCGTAACGCATAAAGCATAACGCATAACGCATAACGCAAATCGCATAACGCATAACGCATAACGCATAACGCATAACGCAAATCGCATAACGCATAACGCATAACGCATAACGCATAACGCATAACGCATAACGCATAACGCATAACGCATAACGCATAGTGCATAACGCATAACGCATAACGCAAATCGCATAACGCATAACGCGTAACGCATAAAGCATAACGCATAACGCATAACGCATAACGCATAATGCATAACGCATAACGCATAATGGATCACGCATTACTCATAACGCGTAACGCATAACGGATCACGCATTACTCATAACGCATAACGCATAACGCATAACGCATAACGCATAACGCATAACGCATAACGCATAACGCATAACGCTTAACGCATGACCCATAGCGCATAACGCATAAAGCATAACGCATAACGGATCACGCATTACTCATAACCCATAACGCATAACTCATAACGCATAACGCATAACGCAAATCGCATAACGCATAACGCGTAACGCATAAAGCATAACGCATAACGCATAACGCATAACGCATAATGCATAACGCATAACGCATAATGGATCACGCATTACTCATAACGCGAAACGCATAACGGATCACGCATTACTCATAACGCATAACGCATAAAGCAAAACGCATAACGCATAACGCATGACTCATAACGCACAACCCATAACGCATAACGCATAACGCATAACGCATAACGCAAATCGCATAACGCATAACGCATAACGCATAACGCATAACGCATAACACATAACGCATAACCCATAACGCATAACGCATAACGCATAACGCATAACGCATAACGCATAACGCATAACGCATAACGTATAACGCACAACTCATAACGCATGACTCATAACGCACAACCCATTACGCATAACGCATAACGCAGAACGCATAACGCATAACGCATAACGCATAACGCAAATCGCATAACGCATAACGCGTAACGCATAAAGCATAACGCATAACGCATAACGCAAATCGCATAACGCATAACGCATAACGCATAACGCATAACGCATAACGCATAACGCATAACGCATAACGCATAACGCATAACGCATAACGCATAACGCATAACGCATAACGCATAGTGCATAACGCATAACGCATAACGCAAATCGCATAACGCATAACGCGTAACGCATAAAGCATAACGCATAACGCATAACGCATAACGCATAATGCATAACGCATAACGCATAATGGATCACGCATTACTCATAACGCGTAACGCATAACGGATCACGCATTACTCATAACGCATAACGCATAACACATAACGGATCACGCATTACTCATAACGCATAACGCATAACGCATAACACATAACGCATAACGCATAACGCATAACGCATAACGCATAACGCATAACGCATAATGGATCACGCATTACTCATAACGCGTAACGCATAACGGATCACGCATTACTCATAACGCATAAGGCATAAAGCAAAACGCATAACGCATAACGCATGACTCATAACGCACAACCCATAACGCATAACGCATAACGCAAATCGCATAACGCATAACCCATAACGCATAACTCATAACGCATAACGCATAACGCATAACGCATAACGCATAACGCATAACGCATAACGCATAACGCATAACGCATAACGCAAATCGCATAACGCATAACGCGTAACGCATAAAGCATAACGCATAACGCATAACGCAAATCGCATAACGCATAACGCATAACGCATAACGCATAACGCAAATCGCATAACGCATAACGCATAACGCATAACGCATAACGCATAACGCATAACGCATAACGCATAACGCATAACGCATAACGCATAACGCATAACGCATAATGCATAACGCATAACGCATAATGGATCACGCATTACTCATAACGCGTAACGCATAACGGATCACGCATTACTCATAACGCATAACGCATAACACATAACGGATCACGCATTACTCATAACGCATAACGCATAACGCATAACGCATAACGCATAACGCATAACGCATAACGCATAACGCATAACGCATAACGCAAATCGCATAACGCATAACGCATAACTCATAACGCATAACGCATAACGCATAACGCATAACGCATAACGCATAACGCATAACGCATAACGCATAACGCATAACGCATAACGCATAACGCATAACGCATAACGCATAACGCAGAACGCATAACGCATAACGCATAACGCATAACGCATAACGCATAACTCATAACACATAACGCATAACCCATAACGCATAACACATAACGCATAACGCGTAACGGATCAAGCATTACTCATAACGCATAACGCATAACGGATCACGCATTACTCATAACGCATAACGCATAACGCATAACGCATAACGCATAACGCATAACGCATAACGCATAACGCATAACGCATAACGCATAAGGCATAACGCATAACGCAAAACGCATAACTCATAACGCATAACGCATAACGCATAACGCATAACGCATAACGCATAACGCATAACGCATAACGCATAACGCATAACGCATAACGCATAACGCTTAACGCATGACCCATAGCGCATAACGCATAAAGCATAACGCATAACGCATAACGCAAATCGCATAACGCATAACGCATAACGCATAACGCATAACGCAAATCGCATAACGCATAACGCATAACGCATAACGCATAACGCATAACGCATAACGCATAACGCATAACGCATAACGCATAACGCATAATGCATAACGCATAACGCATAATGGATCACGCATTACTCATAACGCATAACGCATAAAGCAAAACGCATAACGCATAACGCATGACTCATAACGCACAACCCATAACGCATAACGCATAACGCATAACGCATAACGCATATCGCATAACGCATAACGCATAACGCATAACGCATAACGCTTAACGCATAACGCATATCGCATAACGCATAACGCATAACGCATAACGCATAACGCATAACGCATAACGCATAACGCATAACGCATAACCCATAACGCATAACGCATAACGCATAACGCGTAACGGATCAAGCATTACTCATAACGCGAAACGCATAACGGATCACGCATTACTCATAACGCATAACGCATAAAGCAAAACGCATAACGCATAACGCATGACTCATAACGCACAACCCATAACGCATAACGCATAACGCAAATCGCATAACGCATAACCCATAACGCATAACGCATAACCCATAACGCATAACGCACAAAGCAAAACGCATAACGCAAAACGCATAACGCATAACGGATCACGCATTACTCATAACGCATAAGGCATAACGCATAACGCATAACGCATAACGCATAACGCATAACGCATAACGCATAACGCATAACGCATAACGCATAACGCATAACGCATATCGCATAACGCATAACGCATAACGCATAACGCATAACGCTTAACGCATAACGCATATCGCATAACGCATAACGCATAACGCATAACGCATAACGCATAACGCATAACGCATAACGCATAACGCATAACCCATAACGCATAACGCATAACGCATAACGCGTAACGGATCAACCATTACTCATAACGCATAACGCATAACGGATCACGCATTACTCATAACTCATAACGGATAACACATAACGCATAACGCATAACGCATAACGCATAACGCATAACGCATAACGCATAACGCATAACGCATAACGCATAACGCATAACGCATAACGCATAACGCATAACGCATAACGCATAACACATAACGCATAACCCATAACGCATAACGCATAACGCATAACGCATAACGCATAACGCATAACGCATAACGCATAACGTATAACGCACAACTCATAACGCATGACTCATAACGCACAACCCATTACGCATAACGCATAACGCATAACGCATAACGCATAACGCATAACGCATAACGCATAACGCATAACGCATAACGCATAACGCATAACGCATAACGCATAACGCGTAACGCATAAAGCATAACGCATAACGCATAACGCAAATCGCATAACGCATAACGCATAACGCATAACGCATAACGCAAATCGCATAACGCATAACGCATAACGCATAACGCATAACGCATAACGCATAACGCATAACGCATAACGCATAGTGCATAACGCATAACGCATAACGCAAATCGCATAACGCATAACGCGTAACGCATAAAGCATAACGCATAACGCATAACGCATAACGCATAATGCATAACGCATAACGCATAATGGATCACGCATTACTCATAACGCGTAACGCATAACGGATCACGCATTACTCATAACGCATAAGCATAACGGATCACGCATAACGCATAACGCATAACGCATAACGCATAACGCATAACGCATAACGCATAACGCTTAACGCATGACCCATAGCGCATAACGCATAAAGCATAACGCATAACGGATCACGCATTACTCATAACCCATAACGCATAACTCATAACGCATAACGCATAACGCAAATCGCATAACGCATAACGCGTAACGCATAAAGCATAACGCATAACGCATAACGCATAACGCATAATGCATAACGCATAACGCATAATGGATCACGCATTACTCATAACGCGAAACGCATAACGGATCACGCATTACTCATAACGCATAACGCATAAAGCAAAACGCATAACGCATAACGCATGACTCATAACGCACAACCCATAACGCATAACGCATAACGCATAACGCATAACGCAAATCGCATAACGCATAACGCATAACGCATAACGCATAACGCATAACACATAACGCATAACCCATAACGCATAACGCATAACGCATAACGCATAACGCATAACGCATAACGTATAACGCACAACTCATAACGCATGACTCATAACGCACAACCCATTACGCATAACGCATAACGCATAACGCATAACGCATAACGCATAACGCATAACGCAAATCGCATAACGCATAACGCGTAACGCATAAAGCATAACGCATAACGCATAACGCAAATCGCATAACGCATAACGCATAACGCATAACGCATAACGCAAATCGCATAACGCATAACGCATAACGCATAACGCATAACGCATAACGCATAACGCATAACGCATAACGCATAACGCATAACGTATAACGCACAACTCATAACGCATGACTCATAACGCACAACCCATTACGCATAACGCATAACGCATAACGCATAACGCATAACGCATAACGCATAACGCATAACGCATAACGCATAACGCATAACGCAAATCGCATAACGCATAACGCGTAACGCATAACGCGTAACGCATAAAGCATAACGCATAACGCATAACGCAAATCGCATAACGCATAACGCATAACGCATAACGCATAACGCAAATCGCATAACGCATAACGCATAACGCATAACGCATAACGCATAACGCATAACGCATAACGCATAACGCATAACGCATAATGCATAACGCATAACGCATAATGGATCACGCATTACTCATAACGCGTAACGCATAACGGATCACGCATTACTCATAACGCATAACGCATAACACATAACGGATCACGCATTACTCATAACGCATAACGCATAACGCATAACACATAACGCATAACGCATAACGCATAACGCATAACGCATAACGCATAACGCAAATCGCATAACGCATAACGCATAACGCATAACGCATAACGCATAACGCATAACGCATAACGCATAACGCATAACGCATAACGCATAATGCATAACGCATAACGCATAATGGATCACGCATTACTCATAACGCATAACGCATAAAGCAAAACGCATAACGCATAACGCATGACTCATAACGCACAACCCATAACGCATAACGCATAACGCAAATCGCATAACGCATAACCCATAACGCATAACGCTTAACGCATAACGCATATCGCATAACGCATAACGCATAACGCATAACGCATAACGCATAACGCATAACGCATAACGCATAACGCATAACGCATAACGCATAACGCATAACGCATAACGCATAACACATAACGCATAACCCATAACGCATAACGCATAACGCATAACGCATAACGCATAACGCATAACGCATAACGCATAACGTATAACGCACAACTCATAACGCATGACTCATAACGCACAACCCATTACGCATAACGCATAACGCATAACGCATAACGCATAACGCATAACGCATAACGCAAATCGCATAACGCATAACGCGTAACGCATAAAGCATAACGCATAACGCATAACGCAAATCGCATAACGCATAACGCATAACGCATAACGCATAACGCAAATCGCATAACGCATAACGCATAACGCATAACGCATAACGCATAACGCATAACGCATAACGCATAACGCATAGTGCATAACGCATAACGCATAACGCAAATCGCATAACGCATAACGCGTAACGCATAACGCATAACGCATAACGCATAACGCATAATGCATAACGCATAACGCATAATGGATCACGCATTACTCATAACGCGTAACGCATAACGGATCACGCATTACTCATAACGCATAACGCATAACGCATAACGCATAACGCATAACGCATAACGCATAACGCATAACGCATAACGCATAACGCTTAACGCATGACCCATAGCGCATAACGCATAAAGCATAACGCATAACGGATCACGCATTACTCATAACCCATAACGCATAACTCATAACGCATAACGCATAACGCAAATCGCATAACGCATAACGCGTAACGCATAAAGCATAACGCATAACGCATAACGCATAACGCATAATGCATAACGCATAACGCATAATGGATCACGCATTACTCATAACGCGAAACGCATAACGGATCACGCATTACTCATAACGCATAACGCATAAAGCAAAACGCATAACGCATAACGCATGACTCATAACGCACAACCCATAACGCATAACGCATAACGCATAACGCATAACGCAAATCGCATAACGCATAACGCATAACGCATAACGCATAACGCATAACACATAACGCATAACCCATAACGCATAACGCATAACGCATAACGCATAACGCAAATCGCATAACGCATAACGCGTAACGCATAAAGCATAACGCATAACGCATAACGCAAATCGCATAACGCATAACGCATAACGCATAACGCATAACGCAAATCGCATAACGCATAACGCATAACGCATAACGCATAACGCATAACGCATAACGCATAACGCATAACGCATAGTGCATAACGCATAACGCATAACGCATAACGCATAACGCATAACGCATAACGCATAACGCATAACGCATGACGCTTAACGCATGACCCATAGCGCATAACGCATAAAGCATAACGCATAACGGATCACGCATTACTCATAACCCATAACGCATAACTCATAACGCATAACGCATAACGCAAATCGCATAACGCATAACGCGTAACGCATAAAGCATAACGCATAACGCATAACGCATAACGCATAATGCATAACGCATAACGCATAATGGATCACGCATTACTCATAACGCGAAACGCATAACGGATCACGCATTACTCATAACGCATAACGCATAAAGCAAAACGCATAACGCATAACGCATGACTCATAACGCACAACCCATAACGCATAACGCATAACGCATAACGCATAACGCAAATCGCATAACGCATAACGCATAACGCATACCGCATAACGCATAACGCATGACACATAACGCATAACCTATAACGCATAACGCATAACGCACAACGCATAACGCATAACGCATAACGCAAAACGCATAACGCATAGCGGATAACGCACAACGCATAACACATAACGCATAACGCATAACGCATAACACATAACGGATCACGCATTACTTATAACGCATAACGCATAAAGCATAACGCATAACGCATAATGCATAACGCATAACGCATAACGCATAACGCATAACGCATAACGCATAACGCATAACGCATAACGCATGACACATAACGCATAACCTATAACGCATAACGCATAACGCATAACGCATAACGCATAACGCATAACGCAAAACGCATAACGCATAGCGGATAACGCACAACGCATAACACATAACGCATAACGCATAACGCATAACGCATAACGCATAACGGATCACGCATTACTCATAACGCATAACGCATAACGCATAACGCATGACGCATAACGCATAACGCATAACGCATAACGCATAACGCATAACGCATAACGCATAACGCATAACGCATAACGAATAACGCATAACGCATAACGCATAACGCATAACGCATAACGCATAACGCATAACGCATATCGCATAACGCATAACGCATAACGCATAACGCATAACGCATAACGCATAACGCATAACGCATATCGCATAACGCATAACGCATAAAGCATAACGCATAACGGATCACGCATTACTCATAACCCATAACGCATAACGCATAACGCATAACGCATAACGCATAACTCATAACACATAACGCATAACCCATAACGCATAACGCATAATGCATAACGCGTAACGGATCAAGCATTACTCATAACGCATAACGCATAACGGATCACGCATTACTCATAACGCATAACGCATAACGGATCACGCATTACTCATAACTCATAACGGATAACACATAACGCATAACGCATAACGCATAACGCATAACGCATAACGCATAACGCATAACGCATAACGCATAACGCATAACGCATAACGCATAACGCATAACGCGTAACTCATAACGCATAAAGCATAACGCATAACGGATCACGCATTACTCATAACCCATAACGCATAACGCATAACGCATAACGCATAACGCATAACTCATAACACATAACGCATAACCCATAACGCATAACGCATAACGCATAACGCATTACGCGTAACTCATAACGCATAAAGCATAACGCATAACGGATCACGCATTACTCATAACCCATAACGCATAACGCATAACGCATAACGCATAACGCATAACTCATAACACATAACGCATAACCCATAACGCATAACGCATAACGCATAACGCGTAACGGATCAAGCATTACTCATAACTCATAACGGATAACACATAACGCATAACGCATAACGCATAACGCATAACGCATAACGCATAACGCATAACGCATAACGCATAACGCATAACGCATAACGCATAACGCATAACGCATAACGCATAACGCATAACGCATAACGCATAACGCATAGCGCATAACGCATAACGCATAACGCATAACGCGTAAGGCATAACGCATAACGCATAACGCATAACGCATAACGCATAACGCATAACGCATAACGCATAACGCATAACCCATAACGCATAACGCATAACGCATTACGCGTAACTCATAACGCATAAAGCATAACGCATAACGGATCACGCATTACTCATAACCCATAACGCATAACGCATAACGCATAACGCATAACGTATAACTCATAACACATAACGCATAACCCATAACGCATAACGCATAACGCATAACGCATTACGCGTAACTCATAACGCATAAAGCATAACGCATAACGGATCACGCACAACGCATAACGCATAACGCATAACGCAAAACGCATAACGCATAGCGGATAACGCACAACGCATAACACATAACGCATAACGCATAACGCATAACGCATAACGCATAACGGATCACGCATTACTCATAACGCATAACGCATAACGGATCACGCATTACTCATAACGCATAACGCATAACGGATCACGCATTACTCATAACTCATAACGGATAACACATAACGCATAACGCATAACGCATAACGCATAACGCATAACGCATAACGCATAACGCATAACGCATAACGCATAACGCATAACGCAAAACGCATAACGCATAACGCATAACGCACAACGCATAACGCATAACGCATAACGCATAACGCATAACGCATAACGCATAACGCATAACGCATAACGCATAACGCATAACGCATAACGCATAACCCATAACGCGTAACGCATAACGCATAACGCATAACGCATAACGCATAACGCATAACGCATAACGCATACCGCATAACGCATAACGCATAACGCATAACGCATGACACATAACGCATAACCTATAACGCATAACGCATAACGCACAACGCATAACGCATAACGCATAACGCAAAACGCATAACGCATAGCGGATAACGCACAACGCATAACACATAACGCATAACGCATAACGCATAACGCATAACGCATAACGGATCACGCATTACTCATAACGCATAACGCATAACGCATAACGCATGACACATAACGCATAACCTATAACGCATAACGCATAACGCATAACGCATAACGCATAACGCATAACGCATAACGCATAACGCATAACGCATAACGCATAACGCATAACGCATAACGCATGACACATAACGCATAACCTATAACGCATAACGCATAAAGCATAACGCATAACGCATAAAGCATAACGCATAACGCATAACGCATAACGCATAACGCATAACGCATGACACATAACGCATAACCTATAACGCATAACGCATAACGCATAACGCGCAACGCATAACGCATAACGCATAACGCAAAACGCATAACGCATAACGCATAGCGGATAACTCACAACGCATAACACATAACGCATAACGCATAACGCATAACGCATAACGCATAACGGATCACGCATTACTCATAACGCATAACGCATAACGCATAACGCATAACGCATGACACATAACGCATAACCTATAACGCATAACGCATAACGCATAACGCATAACGCATAACGCATAACGCATAACGCATAACGCATAACGCATAACGCATAACGCATAACGCATAACGCATAACGCATAACGCATAACGCATAACGCATAACGCATAACGCATAACGCATAACGCATGACACATAACGCATAACCTATAACGCATAACGCATAACGCATAACGCATAACGCATTACGCGTAACTCATAACGCATAAAGCATAACGCATAACGGATCACGCATTACTCATAACGCATAACGCATAACGCATAACGCATAACGCATAACGCATAACGCATAACGCATAACGCATAACGCATGACACATAACGCATAACCTATAACGCATAACGCATAACGCATAACGCATAACGCATAACGCATGACACATAACGCATAACCTATAACGCATAACGCATAACGCATAACGCATAACGCATAACGCATAACGCATAACGCATAACGCATAACGCATAACGCATAACGCATAACGCATAACTCATAACACATAACGCATAACCCATAACGCATAACGCATAACGCATAACGCATTACGCGTAACTCATAACGCATAAAGCATAACGCATAACGGATCACGCATTACTCATAACCCATAACGCATAACGCATAACGCATAACGCATAACGCATAACTCATAACACATAACGCATAACCCATAACGCATAACGCATAACGCATAACGCGTAACGGATCAAGCATTACTCATAACGCATAACGCATAACGGATCACGCATTACTCATAACGCATAACGCATAACGGATCACGCATTACTCATAACTCATAACGGATAACACATAACGCATAACGCATAACGCATAACGCATAACGCATAACGCATAACGCATAACGCATAACGCATAACGCATAACGCATAACGCATAACGCATAACGCATAACGCATAACGCATAACGCATAACGCATAACGCATAACGCATAACGCATAACGCATAACGCATAACGCATAACGCATAACGCATAACGCATAACGCATAACGCATAACGCATAACGCATAACGCATAACGCATAACGCATAACCCATAACGCGTAACGCATAACGCATAACGCATAACGCATAACGCATAACGCATAACGCATAACGCATAACGCATAACGCATAACGCATGACACATAACGCATAACCTATAACGCATAACGCATAACGCACAACGCATAACGCATAACGCAAAACGCATAACGCATAGCGGATAACGCACAACGCATAACACATAACGCATAACGCATAACGCATAACGCATAACGCATAACGGATCACGCATTACTCATAACGCATAACGCATAACGCATAACGCATGACACATAACGCATAACCTATAACCCATAACGCATAACGCATAACGCATAACGCATAACGCATAACGCATAACGCATAACGCATAACGCATAACGCATAACGCATGACACATAACGCATAACCTATAACGCATAACGCATAAAGCATAACGCATAACGCATAATGCATAACGCATAACGCATAACGCATAACGCATAACGCATAACGCATAACGCATGACACATAACGCATAACCTATAACGCATAACGCATAACGCATAACGCGCAACGCATAACGCATAACGCATAACGCAAAACGCATAACGCATAGCGGATAACTCACAACGCATAACACATAACGCATAACGCATAACGCATAACGCATAACGCATAACGCATAACGGATCACGCATTACTCATAACGCATAACGCATAACGCATAACGCATAACGCATGACACATAACGCATAACCTATAACGCATAACGCATAACGCATAACGCATAACGCATAACGCATAAAGCATAACGCATAACGCATAACGCATAACGCATAACGCATAACGCATAACGCATAACGCATAACGCATAACGCATAACGCATAACGCATAACGCATAACGCATAACGCATACCGCATAACGCATAACGCATAACGCATAACGCATGACACATAACGCATAACGCATAACGCATAACGCATAACGCATAACGCATAACGCATAACGCATAACGCATAACGCATAACGCATAACGGATAACGCATAACGGATAACCCATAACGCATAACGCATAACGCATAACGCATAACGCATAACGCACAACTCATAACGCATAACGCATAACGCAAAACTCATAACGGATAACGCATAACGGATAACCCATAACGCATAACGCATAACGCATAACGCATAACGCATAACTCATAACACATAACGCATAACCCATAACGCATAACCCATAACGCATAACGCATAACGCATAACGGATCACGCATTACTCATAACTCATAACGGATAACACATAACGCATAACGCATAACGCATAACGCATAACGCATAACGCATAACGCATAACGCATAACGCATAACGCATAACGGATCACGCATTACTCATAACCCATAACGCATAACGCATAACGCATAACGCATAACGCATAACTCATAACACATAACGCATAACCCATAACGCATAACGCATAATGCATAACGCGTAACGGATCAAGCATTACTCATAACGCATAACGCATAACGGATCACGCATTACTCATAACGCATAACGCATAACGGATCACGCATTACTCATAACTCATAACGGATAACACATAACGCATAACGCATAACGCATAACGCATAACGCATAACGCATAACGCATAACGCATAACGCATAACGCATAACGCATAACGCATAACGCATATCGCATAACGCATAACGCATAACGCATAACGCATAGCGCATAACGCATAACGCATAACGCATAAGGCATAACGCATAACGCATAACGCATAACGCATAACGCATAACGCATAACGCATAACGCATAACGCATAACGCATAACGCATAACCCATAACGCATAACGCATAACGCATAACGCATAACCCATAACGCATAACGCATAACGCATTACGCGTAACTCATAACGCATAAAGCATAACGCATAACGGATCACGCATTACTCATAACCCATAACGCATAACGCATAACGCATAACGCATAACGCATAACGCATAACTCATAACACATAACGCATAACCCATAACGCATAACGCATAACGCATAACGCATTACGCGTAACTCATAACGCATAAAGCATAACGCATAACGGATCACGCATTACTCATAACCCATAACGCATAACGCATAACGCATAACGCATAACGCATAACTCATAACACATAACGCATAACCCATAACGCATAACGCATAACGCATAACGCGTAACGGATCAAGCATTACTCATAACGCATAACGCATAACGGATCACGCATTACTCATAACGCATAACGCATAACGGATCACGCATTACTCATAACTCATAACGGATAACACATAACGCATAACGCATAACGCATAACGCATAACGCATAACGCATAACGCATAACGCATAACGCATAACGCATAACGCATAAGGCATAACGCATAACGCATAACGCATAACGCATAACGCATAACGCATAACGCATAACGCATAACGCATAACGCATAACGCATAACGCATAACGCATAACGCATAACGCATAACGCATAACGCATAACGCATAACGCATAACCCATAACGCGTAACGCATAACGCATAACGCATAACGCATAACGCATAACGCATAACGCATAACGCATACCGCATAACGCATAACGCATAACGCATAACGCATGACACATAACGCATAACCTATAACGCATAACGCATAACGCACAACGCATAACGCATAACGCATAACGCAAAACGCATAACGCATAGCGGATAACGCACAACGCATAACACATAACGCATAACGCATAACGCATAACGCATAACGCATAACGCATAACGGATCACGCATTACTCATAACGCATAACGCATAACGCATAACGCATAACGCATGACACATAACGCATAACCTATAACGCATAACGCATAACGCATAACGCATAACGCATAACGCATAACGCATAACGCATAACGCATAACGCATAACGCATAACGCATAACGCATAACGCATGACACATAACGCATAACCTATAACGCATAACGCATAAAGCATAACGCATAACGCATAATGCATAACGCATAACGCATAACGCATAACGCATAACGCATAACGCATGACACATAACGCATAACCTATAACGCATAACGCATAACGCATAACGCACAACGCATAACGCATAACGCATAACGCAAAACGCATAACGCATAGCGGATAACTCACAACGCATAACACATAACGCATAACGCATAACGCATAACGCATAACGCATAACGGATCACGCATTACTCATAACGCATAACGCATAACGCATAACGCATAACGCATGACACATAACGCATAACCTATAACGCATAACGCATAACGCATAACGCATAACGCATAACGCATAACGCATAACGCATAACGCATACCGCATAACGCATAACGCATAACGCATAACGCATGACGCATAACGCATAACGCATAACGCATAACGCATAACGCATAACGCATAACGCATAACGCATAACGCATAACGCATAACGCATAACGCATAACGCATAACGCATAACGCATAACGCATAACGCATAACGCATAACGCATAACGCATAACGCATATCGCATAACGCATAACGCATAACGCGTAACGCATAACGCATAACGCATAACGGATAACGCATAACGGATAACCCATAACGCATAACGCATAACGCATAACGCATAACGCATAACGCATAACGCATAACGGATCACGCATTTCTCATAACGCATAACGCATAACGCATAACGCATAACGCATAACGGATCACGCATTTCTCATAACGCATAACGCATAACGCATAACGCATAACGCATAACGCATAACGCATAACGCAAAACGCATAACGCATAACACATAACGCATAACACATAACGGATCACGCATTACTTATAACGCATAACGCATAAAGCATAACGCATAACGCATAATGCATAACGCATAACGCATAAAGCATAACGCATAACGCATAACGCATGACACATAACGCATAACCTATAACGCATAACGCATAACGCATAACGCATAACGCATAACGCATAACGCATAACGCAAAACGCATAACGCATAGCGGATAACGCACAACGCATAACACATAACGCATAACGCATAACGCATAACGCATAACGCATAACGGATCACGCATTACTCATAACGCATAACGCATAACGCATAACGCATAACGCATAACGCATAACTCATAACACATAACGCATAACCCATAACGCATAACGCATAACGCATAACGCATTACGCGTAACTCATAACACATAACGCATAACCCATAACGCATAACGCATAACGCATAACGCGTAACGGATCAAGCATTACTCATAACGCATAACGCATAACGGATCACGCATTACTCATAACGCATAACGCATAACGGATCACGCATTACTCATAACTCATAACGGATAACACATAACGCATAACGCATAACGCATAACGCATAACGCATAACGCATAACGCATAACGCATAACGCATAACGCATAACGCATAACTCATAACGCATAACGCATAACGCATAACGCATAACGCATAACGCATAAGGCATAACGCATAACGCATAACGCATAACGCATAACGCATAACGCATAACGCATAACGCATAACGCATAACGCATAACGCATAACCCATAACGCATAACGCATAACGCATAACGCACAACCCATAACGCATAACGCATAACGCATTACGCGTAACTCATAACGCATAAAGCATAACGCATAACGGATCACGCATTACTCATAACCCATAACGCATAACGCATAACGCGTAACGCATAACGCATAACACATAACACATAACGCATAACCCATAACGCATAACGCATAACGCATAACGCGTAACGGATCAAGCATTACTCATAACGCATAACGCATAACGGATCACGCATTACTCATAACGCATAACGCATAACGGATCACGCATTACTCATAACTCATAACGGATAACAAATAACGCATAACGCATAACGCATAACGCATAACGCATAACGCATAACGCATAACGCATAACGCATAACGCATAACGCATAACGCATAACGCATAACGCATAACGCATAACGCATAACGCATAACGCATAACGCATAACGCATAACGCATAACGCATAACGCATAACGCATAACGCAAAACGCATAACGCATAGGGGATAACGCACAACGCATAACACATAACGCATAACGCATAACGCATAACGCATAACGCATAACGCATAACGGATAACGCATAACGGATAACCCATAACGCATAACGCATAACGCATAACGCATAACGCATAACGCATAACACATAACGCATAACCCATAACGCATAACGCATAACGCATAACGCTTAACGCATGACCCATAGCGCATAACGCATTACGCGTAACTCATAACGCATAAAGCATAACGCATAACGGGTCACGCATTACTCATAACCCATAACGCATAACGCATAACGCATAACGCATAACGCATAACGGATCACGCATAACCCATAACGCATAACGCATAACGCATAACGCATAACGCATAACGCATAACGCATAACGCATAACGCATAACGGATCACGCATTACTCATAACGCATAACGCATAACGGATCACGCATAACGCATAACGCATAACGCATAACGCATAACGCATAACGCATAACGCATAACGCATATTGCGTAACGCATAACGCATAACGCATAACGCATAACGCATAACGCATAACGCATAACGCATAACGCATAACGCATAACGCATAACGCATAACGCATAACGCATAACGCATAACGCATAACGCATAACCCATAACACATAACGCATAACGCATAACGCATAACGCATAACGCATAACGGATCACGCATTTCTCATAACGCATAACGCATAACGCATAACGCATAACGCATAACGCAAAACGCATAACGCATAACACATAACGCATAACACATAACGGATCACGCATTACTGATAACGCATAACGCATAAAGCATAACGCATAACGCATACCGCATAACGCATAACGCATGACACATAACGCATAACCTATAACGCATAACGCATAACGCATAACGCATAACGCATAACGCATAACGCATTACGCATAACGCATAACGCATAACGCATAACGCATAACGCATAACGCATAACCCATAACACATAACGCATAACGCATAACGCATAACGCATAACGCATAACGGATCACGCATTACTTATAACGCATAACGCATAAAGCATAACGCATAACGCATAATGCATAACGCATAACGCATAACGCATAACGCATAACGCATGACACATAACGCATAACCTATAACGCATAACGCATAACGCATAACGCATAACGCAAAACGCATAACGCATAGCGGATAACGCACAACGCATAACACATAACGCATAACGCATAACGCATAACGCATAACGCATAACGGATCACGCATTACTCATAACGCATAACGCATAACGCATAACGCATAACGCATAACGCATAACGCATAACGCATAACGCATAACGCATAACGCATAACGCATAACGCATAACGCATAACGCATAACGCATAACGCATAACGCATAACGCATAACGCATAACGCATAACGCATAACGCATAACGCATAACGCATAACGCATAACGCATATCGCATAACGCATAACGCATAACGCATAACGCATAACGCATAACGCATAACGCATAACGCATAACGCATATCGCATAACGCATAACGCATAAAGCATAACGCATAACGGATCACGCATTACTCATAACCCATAACGCATAACGCATAACGCATAACGCATAACGCATAACTCATAACACATAACGCATAACCCATAACGCATAACGCATAACGCATAACGCGTAACGGATCAAGCATTACTCATAACTAATGGTTTTAATTTTTATCGATCGTATATAATAAACTTTACATAATTGGAATTTATTCGCGGCGCCAGGTTCGATCAATTCTACAAACAAACATTTTGTTAAATGATGTTACAAACGCTGATTCGGATGTGAATCTATTAATTGATCTTTTTAAAGGAAGATCATACGTTTGGGTCATTCAGTAATTGATCTTTTTAAAGGAAGATCATACGTTTGGGTCATTCAGTAATGTTTGGAAAGGTACAAGAAGAAGGAAGGTAACATGAAAAGGAAAAGTGATGTTTCGTCCTAGACCCGCTAGAGGACTCATCAGTAAGGCTATCTAGCGGGCCCTGCCTTAGACAACGGGATGTTGGAAGCCGTTTGAGGAACGTTAATATACTGATAGGTGGTGAATCAGTAACTTGCGAGAAAACCTTCCGACAATGTGTCCTTCGACACCTTGCGGACAGAGTCGGAACTAAATGGTCTTCTCAAACTTATAAATTTTTCGCCAAATTGTAAATAATGGTTTTAATTTTTATCGATCGTATATAATAAACTTTACATAATTGGAATTTATTCGCGGCGCCAGGTTCGATCAATTCTACAAACAAACATTTTGTTAAATGATGTTACAAACGCTGATTCGGATGTGAATCTATTAATTGATCTTTTTAAAGGAAGATCATACGTTTGGGTCATTCAGTAATGTTTGGAAAGGTACAAGAAGAAGGAAGGTAACATGAAAAGGAAAAGTGATGTTTCGTCCTAGACCCGCTAGAGGACTCATCAGTAAGGCTATCTAGCGGGCCCTGCCTTAGACAACGGGATGTTGGAAGGCGTTTGAGGAACGTTAATATACTGATAGGTGGTGAATCAGTAACTTGCGAGAAAACCTTCCGACAATGTGTCCTTCGACACCTTGCGGACAGAGTCGGAAACATTACTCATAACGCATAACGCATAACGGATCACGCATTACTCATAACGCATAACGCATAACGGATCACGCATTACTCATAACTCATAACGGATAACACATAACGCATAACGCATAACGCATAACGCATAACGCATAACGCATAACGCATAACGCATAACGCATAACGCATAACGCATAACGCATAACGCATAACGCATAACGCATAACGCATAACGCATAAGGCATAACGCATAACGCATAACGCATAACGCATAACGCATAACGCATAACGCATAACGCATAACGCATAACGCATAACGCATAACGCATAACGCATAACGCATAACCCATAACGCATAACGCATAACGCATAACGCATAACCCATAACGCATAACGCATAACGCATTACGCGTAACTCATAACGCATAAAGCATAACGCATAACGGATCACGCATTACTCATAACCCATAACGCATAACGCATAACGCATAACGCATAACTCATAACACATAACGCATAACCCATAACGCATAACGCATAACGCATAACGCATTACGCGTAACTCATAACGCATAAAGCATAACGCATAACGGATCACGCATTACTCATAACCCATAACGCATAAAGCATAACGCATAACGCATAACGCATAACTCATAACACATAACGCATAACCCATAACGCATAACGCATAACGCATAACACATAACGCATAACGCATAACGCATAACACATAACGGATCACGCATTACTTATAACGCATAACGCATAAAGCATAACGCATAACGCATAATGCATAACGCATAACGCATAACGCATAACGCATAACGCATAACGCATAACGCATGACACATAACGCACAACCTATAACGCATAACGCATAACGCACAACGCATAACGCATAACGCATAACGCAAAACGCATAACGCATAGCGGATAACGCACAACGCATAACCCATAACGCATAACGCATAACGCATAACACATAACGGATCACGCATTACTTATAACGCATAACGCATAAAGCATAACGCATAACGCATAATGCATAACGCATAACACATAACGCATAACGCATAACGCATAACGCATAACGCATAACGCATAACGCATGACACATAACGCATAACCTATAACGCATAACGCATAACGCATAACGCACAACGCATAACGCATAACGCATAACGCAAAACGCAAAACGCATAGCGGATAACTCACAACGCATAACACATAACGCATAACGCATAACGCATAACGCATAACGCATAACGGATCACGCTTTACTCATAACGCATAACGCATAACGCATAACGCATAACGCATGACACATAACGCATAACCTATAACGCATAACGCATAACGCATAACGCATAACGCATAACGCATAACGCATAACGCATAACGCATAACGCATAACGCATAACGCATAACGCATAACGCATAACGCATAACGCATAACGCATACCGCATAACGCATAACGCATAACGCATAACGCATGACACATAACGCATAACCTATAACGCATAACGCATAACGCATAACGCATAACGCATAACGCATAACGCATAACGCATAACGCATAACGCATAACGCATAACGCATAACGCATAACGCATAACGCATAACGCATAACTCATAACACATAACGCATAACCCATAACGCATAACGCATAACGCATAACGCATTACGCGTAACTCATAACGCATAAAGCATAACGCATAACGGATCACGCATTACTCATAACCCATAACGCATAAAGCATAACGCATAACGCATAACGCATAACTCATAACACATAACGCATAACCCATAACGCATAACGCATAACGCATAACACATAACGCATAACGCATAACGCATAACACATAACGGATCACGCATTACTTATAACGCATAACGCATAAAGCATAACGCATAACGCATAACGCATAACGCATAACGCATAACGCATAACGCATAACGCATAACGCATAACGCATAACGCATACCGCATAACGCATAACGCATAACGCATAACGCATAACCTATAACGCATAACGCATAACGCATAACGCATAACGCATAACGCATAACGCATAACGCATAACGCATAACGCATAACGCATAACGCATAACGCATAACGCATAACGCATAACGCATAACGCATAACGCATAACGCATAACGCATAACGCATAACGCATATCGCATAACGCATAACGCATAACGCATAACGCATAACGCATAACGCATAACGCATAACGCATATCGCATAACGCATAACGCATAACGCGTAACGCATAACGCATAACGCATAACGGATAACGCATAACGGATAACCCATAACGCATAACGCATAACGCATAACGCATAACGCATAACGCATAACGCACAACTCATAACGCATAACGCATAACGCAAAACTCATAACGGATAACGCATAACGGATAACCCATAACGCATAACGCATAACGCATAACGCATAACTCATAACACATAACGCATAACCCATAACGCATAACGCATAACGCATTACGCGTAACTCATAACGCATAAAGCATAACGCATAACGGATCACGCATTACTCATAACGCATAACGCATAACGCATAACGCATAACGCATAACTCATAACACATAACGCATAACGCATAACGCATAACGCATAACGCATAACGCATAACGCATAACGGATCACGCATTTCTCATAACGCATAACGCATAACGCATAACGCATAACGCATAACGCATAACGCATAACGCATAACGCATAACGCATAACGCATTACGCATAACGCATAACGCATAACGCATAACGCATAACGCATAACGCATAACGCATAACGCATAACGCATAACGCATATCGCATAACGCAAAACTCATAACGGATAACGCATAACGGATAACCCATAACGCATAACGCATAACGCATAACGCATAACTCATAACACATAACGGATAACCCATAACGCATAACGCATAACGCATTACGCGTAACTCATAACGCATAAAGCATATCGCATAACGGATCACGCATTACTCATAACCCATAACGCATAACGCATAACGCATAACGCATAACGCATAACTCATAACACATAACGCATAACCCATAACGCATAACGCATAACGCGTAACGGATCAAGCATTACTCATAACGCATAACGCATAACGGATCACGCATTACTCATAACTCATAACGGATAACACATAACGC
This sequence comes from Lasioglossum morio, assembly GCA_916610235.2. Taxonomy (NCBI): domain Eukaryota; kingdom Metazoa; phylum Arthropoda; class Insecta; order Hymenoptera; family Halictidae; genus Lasioglossum; species Lasioglossum morio. Next base: position 859,156 of record CAKAJA020000239.1, on the reverse strand, counting down.
ATAACGCATAACGCATAACGCATAACGCATAACGCATAACGCATAACGCATAACGCATAACGCATAACGCATAACGCATAACGCATAACGCATAACGCATATCGCATAACGCATAACGCATAACGCATAACGCATAACGCATAACGCATAACGCATAACGCATAACGCATAACGCATATCGCATAACGCATAACGCATAACGCATAACGCATAACGCATAACGGATAACGCATAACGGATAACCCATAACGCATAACGCATAACGCATAACGCATAACGCATAACGCATAACGCATAACGCATAACGCATAACGCATAACGCATAACGCATAACGCATAACGCATAACGCATAACGCATAACGCATAACGCATAACGCATAACGCATAACGCATAACGCATAACGCATAACGCATAACGCATATCGCATAACGCATAACGCATAACGCATAACGCATAACGCATAACGCATAACGCATATCGCATAACGCATAACGCATAACGCATAACGCATAACGCATAACGCATAACGCATAACGCATAACGCACAACTCATAACGCATAACGCATAACGCAAAACTCATAACGGATAACGCATAACGGATAACCCATAACGCATAACGCATAACGCATAACGCATAACGCGTAACGGATCAAGCATTACTCATAACGCATAACGCATAACGGATCACGCATTACTCATAACCCATAACGCATAACGCATAACGCATTACGCGTAACTCATAACGCATAAAGCATAACGCATAACGGATCACGCATTACTCATAACGCATAACGCATAACGCATAACGCATAACGCATAACTCATAACACATAACGCATAACGCATAACGCATAACGCATAACGCATAACGCATAACGCATAACGGATCACGCATTTCTCATAACGCATAACGCATAACGCATAACGCATAACGCATAACGCATAACGCATAACGCATAACGCATTACGCATAACGCATAACGCATAACGCATAACGCATAACGCATAACGCATAACGCATAACGCATAAGGCATAACGCATAACGCAAAACGCATAACGCATAACGCATAACCCATAAGGGATCACGCATTACTTATAACGCATAACGCATAACGCATAACGCATAACGCATAACGCACAACTCATAACGCATAACGCATAACGCAAAACTCATAACGGATAACGCATAACGGATAACCCATAACGCATAACGCATAACGCATAACGCATAACTCATAACACATAACGGATAACCCATAACGCATAACGCATAACGCATTACGCGTAACTCATAACGCATAAAGCATAACGCATAACGGATCACGCATTACTCATAACCCATAACGCATAACGCATAACGCATAACGCATAACGCATAACGCATAACGCATAACGCATAACCCATAACGCATAACGCATAACGCGTAACTGATCAAGCATTACTCATAACGCATAACGCATAACGGATCACGCATTACTCATAACTCATAACGGATAACACATAACGCATAACGCATAACGCATAACGCATAACGCATAACGCATAACGCATAACGCATAACGCATAACGCATAACGCATAACGCATAACGCATAACGCATAACGCATAACGCATAACGCATAACGCATAACGCATAACGCATAACGCATAACGCATAACGCATAACGCATAACGCATAACGCATAACGCATAACGCATAACGCATAACGCATAACGCATAACGCATAACGCATAACGCATAACGCATAACGCATAACGCATAACGCATAACCCATAACGCATAACGCATAACGCATAACGCATAACGCATAACGCATAACGCATAACGCATAACGCATAACGCATAACGGATCACGCATTTCTCATAACGCATAACGCATAACGCATAACGCATAACGCATAACGCATAACGCATAACGCATAACGCATAACGCATTACGCATAACGCATAACGCATAACGCATAACGCATAACGCATAACGCATAACGCATAACGCATAACGCATAACGCATAAGGCATAACGCATAACGCAAAACGCATAACGCATAACGCATAACCCATAAGGGATCACGCATTACTTATAACGCATAACGCATAAAGCATAACGCATAACGCATACCGCATAACGCATAACGCATAACGCATAACGCATGACACATAACGCATAACCTATAACGCATAACGCATAACGCACAACGCATAACGCATAACGCATAACGCATAACGCAAAACGCATAACGCATAGGGGATAACGCACAACGCATAACACATAACGCATAACGCATAACGCATAACGCATAACGCATAACGCATAACGCATAACGCATAACGCATAACGCATAACGCATAACGCATAACGCATAACCCATAACACATAACGCATAACGCATAACGCATAACGCATAACGCATAACGCAAATCGCATAACGCATAAGGCATAACGCATAACGCATAACGCATATCGCATAACGCATAACGCATAACGCATAACGCATAACGCATAACGCATAACGCATAACGCATAACGCATAACGCAAAACGCATAACGGATAACTCATAACGGATAACACATAACGCATAACGCATAACGCATAACGCATAACGCATAACGCATAACGCATAACGCATAACGCATAACGCATAACGCATAACGCATAACGCATAACGCATAACGCATAACGCATAACAAATAACGCATAACCCATAACGCATAACGCATAACGCATAACGCATAACGCATAACGCATAACGCATAACGCATAACGCATAACGCATAACGCATAACGCATAACGGATCATGCATTACTCATAACGCATAACGCATAACGGATCACGCATTTCTCATAACGCATAACGCATAACGCATAACGCATAACGCATAACGCATAACGCATAACGCATAACGCATAACGCATAACGCATAACGCATAACGCATAACGCATAACGCATAACGCATAACGCATAACGCATATCGCATAACGCATAACGCATAACGCATAACTCATAACCCATAACGCATAACGCATAACGCATAACGCATAACTCATAACACATAACGCATAACCCATAACGCATAACGCATAACGCATTACGCGTAACTCATAACGCATAAAGCATAACGCATAACGGATCACGCATTACTCATAACCCATAACGCATAACGCATAACGCATAAAGCATAACGCATAACGGATCACGCATTACTCATAACCCATAACGCATAACGCATAACGCATAACGCATAACGCATAACGCATAACGCATACCGCATAACGCATAACGCATAACGCATAACGCATGACACATAACGCATAACCTATAACGCATAACGCATAACGCACAACGCATAACGCATAACGCATAACGCAAAACGCATAACGCATAGCGGATAACGCACAACGCATAACACATAACGCATAACGCATAACGCGTAACACATAACGGATCACGCATTACTTATAACGCATAACGCATAAAGCATAACGCATAACGCATAATGCATAACGCATAACGCATAACGCATAACGCATAACGCATGACACATAACGCATAACCTATAACGCATAACGCATAACGCATAACGCACAACGCATAACGCATAACGCATAACGCAAAACGCATAACGCATAGCGGATAACTCACAACGCATAACACATAACGCATAACGCATAACGTATAACGCATAACGGATCACGCATTACTACTAACGCATAACGCTTAACGCATAACGCATAACGCATAACGCATAACGCATAACGCATAACGCATAACGCATAACGCATAACGCATATCGCATAACGCATAACGCATAACGCATATCGCATAACGCATAACGCATAACGCATAACGCATAACGCATAACGCATAACGCATAACGCATATCGCATAACGCATAACGCATAACGCATAACGCATAACGCATAACGGATAACGCATAACGGATAACGCATAACGCATAACTCATAACACATAACCCATAACGCATAACGCATAACGCATAACGCGTAACGGATCAAGCATTACTCATAACGCATAACGCATAACGGATCACGCATTACTCATAACGCATAACGCATAACGGATCACGCATTACTCATAACTCATAACGGCTAACACATAACGCATAACGCATAACGCATAACGCATAACGCATAACGCATAACGCATAACGCATACGCATAACGCATAACGCATAACGCATAACGCATAACGCATAACGCATAACGCATAACGCATAACGCATAACGCATAACGCATAACGCATAACGCATAACGCATAACGCATATCGCATAACGCATAACGCATAACGCATAACGCATAACGCATAACGCATAAGGCATAACGCATATCGCATAACGCATAACGCATAACGCATAACGCATAACGCATAACGCATAACGGATAACGCATAACGGATAACCCATAACGCATAACGCATAACGCATAACGCATAACGCATAACGCATAACGCATAACGCATAACGCATAACGCATAACGCATAACGCATAACGCATAACGCATAACGCATAACGCATAACGCATAACGCATATCGCATAACGCATAACGCATAACGCATAACGCATAACGCATAACGCATAACGCATAACGCATAACGCATATCGCATAACGCATAACGCATAACGCATAACGCATAACGCATAACGCATAACGCATAACGCATAACGGATAACGCATAACGGATAACCCATAACGCATAACGCATAACGCATAACGCATAACGCATAACGCATAACACATAACGCATAACCCATAACGCATAACGCATAACGCATAACGCTTAACGCATGACCCATAGCGCATAACGCATTACGCGTAACTCATAACGCATAAAGCATAACGCATAACGGGTCACGCATTACTCATAACCCATAACGCATAACGCATAACGCATAACGCATAACGCATAACGGATCACGCATAACCCATAACGCATAACGCATAACGCATAACGCATAACGCATAACGCATAACGCATAACGCATAACGGATCACGCATTACTCATAACGCATAACGCATAACGGATCACGCATAACGCATAACGCATAACGCATAACGCATAACGCATAACGCATAACGCATAACGCATAACGCATATTGCGTAACGCATAACGCATAACGCATAACGCATAACGCATAACGCATAACGCATAACGCATAACGCATAACGCATAACGCATAACGCATAACGCATAACGCATAACCCATAACACATAACGCATAACGCATAACGCATAACGCATAACGCATAACGCATAACGGATCACGCATTTCTCATAACGCATAACGCATAACGCATAACGCATAACGCATAACGCATAACGCAAAACGCATAACGCATAACACATAACGCATAACACATAACGGATCACGCATTACTTATAACGCATAACGCATAAAGCATAACGCATAACGCATACCGCATAACGCATAACGCATGACACATAACGCATAACCTATAACGCATAACGCATAACGCATAACGCATAACGCATAACGCATAACGCATAACGCATAACGCATAACGCATAACGCATAACGCATAACGCATAACGCATAACCCATAACACATAACGCATAACGCATAACGCATAACGCATAACGCATAACGGATCACGCATTACTTATAACGCATAACGCATAAAGCATAACGCATAACGCATAATGCATAACGCATAACGCATAACGCATAACGCATAACGCATGACACATAACGCATAACCTATAACGCATAACGCATAACGCATAACGCATAACGCATAACGCATAACGCATAACGCAAAACGCATAACGCATAGCGGATAACGCACAACGCATAACACATAACGCATAACGCATAACGCATAACGCATGACACATAACGCATAACCTATAACGCATAACGCATAACGCATAACGCATAACGCATAACGCATAACGCATATTGCGTAACGCATAACGCATAACGCATAACGCATAACGCATAACGCATAACGCATAACGCATAACGCATAACGCATAACGCATAACGCATAACGCATAACGCATAACGCATAACGCATAACCCATAACACATAACGCATAACGCATAACGCATAACGCATAACGCATAACGCATAACGGATCACGCATTTCTCATAACGCATAACGCATAACGCATAACGCATAACGCATAACGCATAACGCAAAACGCATAACGCATAACACATAACGCATAACACATAACGGAACACGCATTACTTATAACGCATAACGCATAAAGCATAACGCATAACGCATACCGCATAACGCATAACGCATGACACATAACGCATAACCTATAACGCATAACGCATAACGCATAACGCATAACGCATAACGCATAACGCATAACGCATAACGCATGACACATAACGCATAACCTATAACGCATAACGCATAACGCATAACGCATAACGCATAACGCATAACGCATAACGCAAAACGCATAACGCATAGCGGATAACGCACAACGCATAACACATAACGCATAACGCATAACGCATAACGCATAACGCATAACGGATCACGCATTACTCATAACGCATAACGCATAACGCATAACGCATAACGCATAACGCATAACGCATAACGCATAACGCATAACGCATAACGCATAACGCATAACGCATAACGCATAACGCATAACGCATAACGCATAACGCATAACGCATAACGCATAACGCATAACGCATAACGCATAACGCATAACGCATAACGCATAACGCATAACGCATAACGCATAACGCATAACGCATAACGCATATCGCATAACGCATAACGCATAACGCATAACGCATAACGCATAACGCATAACGCATAACGCATAACGCATATCGCATAACGCATAACGCATAAAGCATAACGCATAACGGATCACGCATTACTCATAACCCATAACGCATAACGCATAACGCATAACGCATAACGCATAACTCATAACACATAACGCATAACCCATAACGCATAACGCATAACGCATAACGCGTAACGGATCAAGCATTACTCATAACGCATAACGCATAACGGATCACGCATTACTCATAACGCATAACGCATAACGGATCACGCATTACTCATAACTCATAACGCATAACACATAACGCATAATGCACAACGCATAACACATAACGCATAACCCATAACGCATAACGCATAACGCATAACGCATAACGCATAACGCATAACGCATAACGCATAACGCATAACGCATAACGCATAAGGCATAACGCATAACGCATAACGCATAACGCATAACGCATAACGCATAACGCATAACGCATAACGCATAACGCATAACGCATAACGCATAACGCATAACCCATAACGCATAACGCATAACGCATAACGCATAACCCATAACGCATAACGCATAACGCATTACGCGTAACTCATAACGCATAAAGCATAACGCATAACGGATCACGCATTACTCATAACCCATAACGCATAACGCATAACGCATAACGCATAACGCATAACTCATAACACATAACGCATAACCCATAACGCATAACGCATAACGCATAACGCATTACGCGTAACTCATAACGCATAAAGCATAACGCATAACGGATCACGCATTACTCATAACCCATAACGCATAAAGCATAACGCATAACGCATAACGCATAACTCATAACACATAACGCATAACCCATAACGCATAACGCATAACGCATAACGCATAACACATAACGCATAACGCATAACGCATAACACATAACGGATCACGCATTACTTATAACGCATAACGCATAAAGCATAACGCATAACGCATAATGCATAACGCATAACGCATAACGCATAACGCATAACGCATAACGCATAACGCATGACACATAACGCATAACCTATAACGCATAACGCATAACGCATAACGCATAACGCATAACGCATAACGCATGACACATAACGCACAACCTATAACGCATAACGCATAACGCACAACGCATAACGCATAACGCATAACGCAAAACGCATAACGCATAGCGGATAACGCACAACGCATAACACATAACGCATAACGCATAACGCATAACACATAACGGATCACGCATTACTTATAACGCATAACGCATAAAGCATAACGCATAACGCATAATGCATAACGCATAACACATAACGCATAACGCATAACGCATAACGCATAACGCATAACGCATAACGCATGACACATAACGAATAACCTATAACGCATAACGCATAACGCATAACCTATAACGCATAACGCATAACGCATAACGCATAACGCATAACGCATAACGCATAACGCATAACGCATAACGCATAACGCATGACACATAACGCATAACCTATAACGCATAACGCATAACGCATAACGCATAACGCATAACGCATAACGCATAACGCATAACGCATAACGCATAACGCATAACGCATAACGCATAACGCATAACGCATAACGCATAACGCATACCGCATAACGCATAACGCATAACGCATAACGCATAACGCATGACACATAACGCATAACCTATAACGCATAACGCATAACGCATAACGCATAACGCATAACGCATAACGCATAACGCATAACGCATAACGCATAACGCATAACGCATAACGCATAACGCATAACGCATAACGCATAACGCATAACGCATAACTCATAACACATAACGCATAACCCATAACGCATAACGCATAACGCATAACGCATTACGCGTAACTCATAACGCATAAAGCATAACGCATAACGGATCACGCATTACTTATAACGCATAACGCATAAAGCATAACGCATAACGCATACCGCATAACGCATAACGCATGACACATAACGCATAACCTATAACGCATAACGCATAACGCATAACGCATAACGCATAACGCATAACGCATAACGCATAACGCATAACGCATAACGCATAACGCATAACGCATAACCCATAACACATAACGCATAACGCATAACGCATAACGGATCACGCATTACTTATAACGCATAACGCATAAAGCATAACGCATAACGCATAATGCATAACGCATAACGCATAACGCATAACGCATAACGCATGACACATAACGCATAACCTATAACGCATAACGCATAACGCATAACGCATAACGCATAACGCATAACGCATAACGCATAACGCAAAACGCATAACGCATAGCGGATAACGCACAACGCATAACACATAACGCATAACGCATAACGCATAACGCATAACGCATAACGCATAACGGATCACGCATTACTCATAACGCATAACGCATAACGCATAACGCATAACGCATAACGCATAACGCATAACGCATAACGCATAACGCATAACGCATAACGCATAACGCATAACGCATAACGCATAACGCATAACGCATAACGCATAACGCATAACGCATAACGCATAACGCATAACGCATAACGCATAACGCATATCGCATAACGCATAACGCATAACGCATAACGCATAACGCATAACGCATAACGCATAACGCATAACGCATATCGCATAACGCATAACGCATAAAGCATAACGCATAACGGATCACGCATTACTCATAACCCATAACGCATAACGCATAACGCATAACGCATAACGCATAACTCATAACACATAACGCATAACCCATAACGCTTAACGCATAACGCATAACGCGTAACGGATCAAGCATTACTCATAACGCATAACGCATAACGGATCACGCATTACTCATAACGCATAACGCATAACGGATCACGCATTACTCATAACTCATAACGGATAACACATAACGCATAACGCATAACGCATAACGCATAACGCATAACGCATAACGCATAACGCATAACGCATAACGCATAACGCATAACGCATAACGCATAACGCATAACGCATAACGCATAACGCATAACGCATAAGGCATAACGCATAACGCATAACGCATAACGCATAACGCATAACGCATAACGCATAACGCATAACGCATAACGCATAACGCATAACGCATAACGCATAACCCATAACGCATAACGCATAACGCATAACGCATAACCCATAACGCATAACGCATAACGCATTACGCGTAACTCATAGCGCATAAAGCATAACGCATAACGGATCACGCATTACTCATAACCCATAACGCATAACGCATAACGCATAACGCATAACGCATAACTCATAACACATAACGCATAACCCATAACGCATAACGCATAACGCATAACGCATTACGCGTAACTCATAACGCATAAAGCATAACGCATAACGGATCACGCATTACTCATAACCCATAACGCATAAAGCATAACGCATAACGCATAACGCATAACTCATAACACATAACGCATAACCCATAACGCATAACGCATAACGCATAACACATAACGCATAACGCATAACGCATAACACATAACGGATCACGCATTACTTATAACGCATAACGCATAAAGCATAACGCATAACGCATAATGCATAACGCATAACGCATAACGCATAACGCATAACGCATAACGCATAACGCATAACGCATGACACATAACGCATAACCAATAACGCATAACGCATAACGCATAACGCATAACGCATAACGCATGACACATAACGCACAACCTATAACGCATAACGCATAACGCACAACGCATAACGCATAACGCATAACGCAAAACGCATAACGCATAGCGGATAACGCACAACGCATAACACATAACGCATAACGCATAACGCATAACACATAACGGATCACGCATTACTTATAACGCATAACGCATAAAGCATAACGCATAACGCATAATGCATAACGCATAACACATAACGCATAACGCATAACGCATAACGCATAACGCATAACGCATAACGCATAACGCATGACACATAACGAATAACCTATAACGCATAACGCATAACGCATAACGCACAACGCATAACGCATAACGCATAACGCAAAACGCAAAACGCATAGCGGATAACTCACAACGCATAACACATAACGCATAACGCATAACGCATAACGCATAACGCATAACGGATCACGCTTTACTCATAACGCATAACGCATAACGCATAACGCATAACGCATAATGCATAACGCATAACACATAACGCATAACGCATAACGCATAACGCATAACGCATAACGCATAACGCATGACACATAACGCATAACCTATAACGCATAACGCATAACGCATAACGCACAACGCATAACGCATAACGCAAAACGCATAACGCATAGCGGATAACGCACAACGCATAACACATAACGCATAACGCATAACGCATAACACATAACGGATCACGCATTACTTATAACGCATAACGCATAAAGCATAACGCATAACGCATAATGCATAACGCATAACACATAACGCATAACGCATAACGCATAACGCATAACGCATAACGCATAACGCATGACACATAACGCATAACCTATAACGCATAACGCATAACGCATAACGCACAACGCATAACGCATAACGCATATCGCATAACGCATAACGCATAACGCGTAACGCATAACGCATAACGCATAACGGATAACGCATAACGGATAACCCATAACGCATAACGCATAACGCATAACGCATAACGCATAACGCATAACGCACAACTCATAACGCATAACGCATAACGCAAAACTCATAACGGATAACGCATAACGGATAACCCATAACGCATAACGCATAACGCATAACGCATAACTCATAACACATAACGCATAACCCATAACGCATAACGCATAACGCATTACGCGTAACTCATAACGCATAAAGCATAACGCATAACGGATCACGCATTACTCATAACGCATAACGCATAACGCATAACGCATAACGCATAACTCATAACACATAACGCATAACGCATAACGCATAACGCATAACGCATAACGCATAACGCATAACGGATCACGCATTTCTCATAACGCATAACGCATAACGCATAACGCATAACGCATAACGCATAACGCATAACGCATAACGCATTACGCATAACGCATAACGCATAACGCATAACGCATAACGCATAACGCATAACGCATAACGCATAACGCATAACGCATAACGCATAAGGCATAACGCATAACGCAAAACGCATAACGCATAACGCATAACCCATAAGGGATCACGCATTACTTATAACGCATAACGCATAACGCATAACGCATAACGCATAACGCATAACGCATAACGCAAAACTCATAACGGATAACGCATAACGGATAACCCATAACGCATAACGCATAACGCATAACGCATAACTCATAACACATAACGGATAACCCATAACGCATAACGCATAACGCATTACGCGTAACTCATAACGCATAAAGCATATCGCATAACGCATAACGCATAACGCATAACCCATAACGCATAACGCATAACGCATAACGCATAACGCATAACTCATAACACATAACGCATAACCCATAACGCATAACGCATAACGCGTAACGGATCAAGCATTACTCATAACGCATAACGCATAACGGATCACGCATTACTCATAACTCATAACGGATAACACATAACGCATAACGCATAACGCATAACGCATAACGCATAACGCATAACGCATAACGCATAACGCATAACGCATAACGCATAACGCATAACGCATAACGCATAACGCATAACGCATAACGCATATCGCATAACGCATAACGCATAACGCATAACGCATAACGCATAACGCATAACGCATAACGCATATCGCATAACGCATAACGCATAACGCATAACGCATAACGCATATCGCATAACGCATAACGCATAACGCATAACGCATAACGCATAACGGATAACGCATAACGGATAACCCATAACGCATAACGCATAACGCATAACGCATAACGCATAACGCATAACGCATAACGCATAACGCATAACGCATAACGCATAACGCATAACGCATAACGCATAACGCATAACGCATAACGCATAACGCATAACGCATATCGCATAACGCATAACGCATAACGCATAACGCATAACGCATAACGCATAACGCATAACGCATAACGCATAACGCATAACGCATACCGCATAACGCATAACGCATAACGCATAACGCATGACACATAACGCATAACCTATAACGCATAACGCATAACGCACAACGCATAACGCATAACGCATAACGCAAAACGCATAACGCATAGCGGATAACGCACAACGCATAACACATAACGCATAACGCATAACGCATAACACATAACGGATCACGCATTACTTATAACGCATAACGCATAAAGCATAACGCATAACGCATAATGCATAACGCATAACGCATAACGCATAACGCATAACGCATAACGCATAACGCATAACGCATGACACATAACGCATAACCTATAACGCATAACGCATAACGCATGACGCACAACGCATAACGCATAACGCATAACGCAAAACGCATAACGCATAGCGGATAACTCACAACGCATAACACATAACGCATAACGCATAACGCATAACGCATAACGGATCACGCATTACTCATAACGCATAACGCATAACGCATAACGCATAACGCATAACGCATAACGCATAACGGATCACGCATAACGCAAAACGCATAACGCATAGCGGATAACTCACAACGCATAACACATAACGCATAACGCATAACGCATAACGCATAACGGATCACGCATTACTCATAACCCATAACGCATAACGCATAACGCATAACGCATAACGCATAACGCATAACTCATAACACATAACGCATAACCCATAACGCATAACGCATAACGCATAACGCGTAACGGATCAAGCATTACTCATAACGCATAACGCATAACGGATCACGCATTACTCATAACGCATAACGCATAACGGATCACGCATTACTCATAACTCATAACGGATAACACATAACGCATAACGCATAACGCATAACGCATAACGCATAATGCATAACGCATAACGCATAACGCATAACGCATAACGCATGACACATAACGCATAACCTATAACGCATAACGCATAACGCATAACGCACAACGCATAACGCATAACGCATAACGCATAACGCATAACGCATAGCGGATAACTCACAACGCATAACACATAACGCATAACGCATAACGCATAACGCATAACGGATCACGCATTACTCATAACGCATAACGCATAACGCATAACGCATAACGCATTACGCATAACGCATAACGCATATCGCATAACGCATAACGCATAACGCATAACGCATAACGCATAACACATAACGCATAACGCATAACGCATAACGCATAACGCATAACGCAAATCGCATAACGCATAACGCATAACGCATAACGCATAACGCATAACGTATAACGCATAACGCATAACGCATATTGCGTAACGCATAACGCATAACGCATAACGCATAACGCATAACGCATAACGCATAACGCATAACGCATAACGCATAACGCATAACGCATAACGCATAACGCATAACGCAAATCGCATAACGCATAAGGCATAACGCATAACGCATAACGCATAACGCATATCGCATAACGCATAACCCATAACGCATAACGCATAACGCATAACGCATAACGCATAACGCATAACGCATAACGCATAACGCATAACGCATAACGCATACCGCATAACGCATAACGCATAACGCATAACGCATAACGCATAACGCATAACGCATAACGCATACCGCATAACGCATAACGCATAACGCATAACGCATGACACATAACGCATAACGCAAAACGCATAACGCATAGCGGATAACTCACAACGCATAACACATAACGCATAACGCATAACGCATAACGCATAACGCATAACGGATCACGCAGTACTCATAACGCATAACGCATAACGTATAACGCATAACGCATAACGCATAACGCATAACGCATAACGCATAACGCATAACGCATAACGCATAACGCATAACGCATAACGCATAACGCATAACGCATAACGCATAACGCATAACGCACAACTCATAACGCATAACGCATAACGCATAACGCATAACGCATAACACATAACGCATAACCCATAACGCATAACGCATAACGCATAACGCATAACGCATAACGCATAACGCAAAACGCATAACGCATAGCGGATAACGCACAACGCATTACACATAACGCATAACGCATAACGCATAACGCATAACGCATAACGCATAACGGATCACGCATTACTTATAACGCATAACGCATAAAGCATAACGCATAACGCATAATGCATAACGCATAACGCATAACGCATAACGCATAACGCATAACGCATAACGCATGACACATAACGCATAACCTATAACGCATAACGCATAACCCATAACGCATAACGCACAACGCATAACGCATAACGCATAACGCAAAACGCATAACGCATAGCGGATAACTCACAACGCATAACACATAACGCATAACGCATAACGCATAACGCATAACGCATAACGCATAACGGATCACGCATTACTCATAACGCATAACGCATAACGTATAACGCAGAACGCATAACGCATAACGCATAACGCATAACGCATAACGCATAACGCATAACGCATAACGCATAACGCATAACGCATAACGCATAACGCATAACGCATAACGCATAACGCATAACGCATAACGCATAACGCATAACGCATAACGCATAACGCATAACGCATAACGCATAACGCATAACGCATAACGCATAACGCATAACGCATAACGCATAACGCATAACGCATAACGCATAACGCATAACGCATAACGCATAACGCATAACGCATAACGCATAACGCATAACACATAACGCATAACCCATAACGCATAACGCATAACGCATAACGCATAACGCATAACGCATAACGCATAACGCATAACGCATAACGGATCACGCATTACTCATAACGCATAACGCATAACGGATCACGCATAACGCATAACGCATAACGCATAACGCATAACGCATAACGCATATTGCGTAACGCATAACGCATAACGCATAACGCATAACGCATAACGCATAACGCATAACGCATAACGCATAACGCATAACCCATAACGCATAACGCATAACGCATAACCCATAACACATAACGCATAACGCATAACGCATAACGCATAACGCATAACGCATAACGCGTAACGCAAATCGCATAACGCATAAGGCATAACGCATAACGCATAACGCATATCGCATAACGCATAACCCATAACGCATAACGCATAACGCATAACGCATAACGCATAACTCATAACACATAACGCATAACCCATAACGCATAACGCATAACGCATTACGCGTAACTCATAACGCATAAAGCATAACGCAAAACGGATCACGCATTACTCATAACCCATAACGCATAACGCATAACGCATAACGCATAACGCATAACGCATAACGCATAACGCATAACGCATAACGCATAACGCATAACGCATAACGCATAACGCATAACGCACAACGCATAACGCATAACCCATAACAAATAACGCATAACCCATAACGCATAACGCATAACGCATAACGCATAACGCATAACGCATAACGCATAACGAATAACGCATAACGCATAACGGATCACGCATTACTCATAACGCATAACGCATAACGGATCACGCATTTCTCATAACGCATAACGCATAACGCATAACGCATAACGCATAACGCATAACGCATAACGCATAACGCATAACGCATAACGCATAACGCATAACGCATAACGCATAACGCATAACGCATAACGCATAACGCATAACGCATAACGCATAACCCATAACGCATAACGCATAACGCAAAACGCATAACGCATAACGCATAACGCATAACGCATAACACATAACGGATCACGCATTACTCATAACGCATAACGCATAAAGCATAACGCATAACGCATAACGCATAACGCATAACGCATAACGCATAACGCATAACGCATAACGCATAACGCATAACGCATAACGCATAACGGATAACGCATAACCCATAACGCATAACGCATAACGCATAACGCATAACGCATAACGCATAACGCATAACGCATAACGCACAACTCATAACGCAATAACGCATAACGCATAACGCATAACGCATAACACATAACGCATAACCCATAACGCATAACGCATAACGCATAACGCATAACGCATAACGCATAACGCAAAACGCATAACGGATCACGCATTACTCATAACGCATAACGCATAACGGATCACGCATAACGCATAACGCATAACGCATAACGCATAACGCATAACGCATAACGCATATTGCGTAACGCATGACGCATAACGCATAACGCATAACGCAAAACTCATAACGGATAACGCATAACGGATAACCCATAACGCATAACGCATAACGCATAACGCATACCGCATAACGCATAACTCATAACACATAACGCATAACCCATAACGCATAACGCATAACGCATTACGCGTAACTCATAACGCATAAAGCATAACGCATAACGGATCACGCATTACTCATGACCCATAACGCATAACGCATAACGCATAACGCATAACGCATAACTCATAACACATAACGCATAACCCATAACGCATAACGCATAACGCATTACGCGTAACTCATAACGCATAAAGCATAACGCATAACGGATCACGCATTACTCATAACCCATAACGCATAACGCATAACGCATAACGCATAACGCATAACTCATAACACATAACGCATAACCCATAACGCATAACGCATAACGCATAACGCGTAACGGATCAAGCATTACTCATAACGCATAACGCATAACGGATCACGCATAACGCATAACGCATAACGCATAACGGATCACGCATTACTCATAACGCATAACGCATAATGGATCACGCATTTCTCATAACGCATAACGCATAACGCATAACGCATAACGCATAACGCATAACGCATAACGCATAACGCATAACGCATAACGCATAACGCATAACGCATAACGCATAACGCATAACGCATAACGCATAACGCATAACGCATAACGCATAACGCATAACGCATAACGCATAACGGATCACGCATTACTCATAACGCATAACGCATAACGGATCACGCATAACGCATAACGCATAACGCATAACGCATAACGCATAACGCATATTGCGTAACGCATAACGCATAACGCATAACGCATAACGCATAACGCATAACGCATAACGCATAACGCATTACGCATAACCCATAACGCATAACGCATAACGCATAACCCATAACACATAACGCATAACGCATAACGCATAACGCATAACGCATAACGCATAACGCGTAACGCAAATCGCATAACGCATAAGGCATAACGCATAACGCATAACGCATATCGCATAACGCATAACCCATAACGCATAACGCATAACGCATAACGCATAACGCATAACGCATAACTCATAACACATAACGCATAACCCATAACGCATAACGCATAACGCATTACGCGTAACTCATAACGCATAAAGCATAACGCAAAACGGATCACGCATTACTCATAACCCATAACGCATAACGCATAACGCATAACGCATAACGCATAACGCATAACGCATAACGCATAACGCATAACGCATAACGCATAACGCATAACGCATAACGCATAACGCATAACGCATAACGCATAACGCATAACGCATAACGCATAACGCATAACGCATAACGCATAACGCATAACCCATAACAAATAACGCATAACCCATAACGCATAACGCATAACGCATAACGCATAACGCATAACGCATAACGCATAACGCATAACGCATAACGCATAACGCATAACGCATAACGCATAACGCATAACGCATAACGCATAACGCATAACGCATAACGCATAACCCATAACGCATAACGCATAACGCAAAACGCATAACGCATAACGCATAACGCATAACGCATAACACATAACGGATCACGCATTACTCATAACGCATAACGCATAAAGCATAACGCATAACGCATAACGCATAACGCATAACGCATAACGCATAACGCATAACGCATAACGCATAACGCATAACGCATAACGGATAACGCATAACCCATAACGCATAACGCATAACGCATAACGCATAACGCATAACGCATAACGCATAACGCATAACGCACAACTCATAACGCAATAACGCATAACGCATAACGCATAACACATAACGCATAACCCATAACGCATAACGCATAACGCATAACGCATAACGCATAACGCATAACGCATAACGCAAAACGCATAACGGATCACGCATTACTCATAACGCATAACGCATAACGGATCACGCATAACGCATAACGCATAACGCATAACGCATAACGCATAACGCATAACGCATAACGCATATTGCGTAACGCATGACGCATAACGCATAACGCATAACGCAAAACTCATAACGGATAACGCATAACGGATAACCCATAACGCATAACGCATAACGCATAACGCATACCGCATAACGCATAACTCATAACACATAACGCATAACCCATAACGCATAACGCATAACGCATTACGCGTAACTCATAACGCATAAAGCATAACGCATAACGGATCACGCATTACTCATGACCCATAACGCATAACGCATAACGCATAACGCATAACGCATAACTCATAACACATAACGCATAACCCATAACGCATAACGCATAACGCATTACGCGTAACTCATAACGCATAAAGCATAACGCATAACGGATCACGCATTACTCATAACCCATAACGCATAACGCATAACGCATAACGCATAACGCATAACTCATAACACATAACGCATAACCCATAACGCATAACGCATAACGCATAACGCGTAACGGATCAAGCATTACTCATAACGCATAACGCATAACGGATCACGCATAACGCATAACGCATAACGCATAACGCATCACGCATTACTCATAACGCATAACGCATAATGGATCACGCATTTCTCATAACGCATAACGCATAACGCATAACGCATAACGCATAACGCATAACGCATAACGCATAACGCATAACGCATAACGCATAACGCATAACGCATAACGCATAACGCATAACGCATAACGCATAACGCATAACGCATAACGCATAACGCATAACGCATAACGCATAACGCATAACGCATAACGCATAACGCATAACGCATAACGCATAACGCATAACGCATAACGCATAACGCATAACGCATAATGCATAACGCATAACGCATAACGCATAACGCATAACACATAACGGATCACGCATTACTCATAACGCATAACGCATAAAGCATAACGCATAACGCATAATGCATAACGCATAACGCATAACGCATAACGCATAACACATAACGCATAACGCATAACGCATAACGCACAACGCATAACGCATAACGCATAACGCAAAACGCATAACGCAAAGCGGATAACGCACAACGCATAACACATAACGCATAACGCATAACGCATAACGCATAACGCATAACGCATAACGCATAACGCATAACGTATAACGCATAACGCATAACGCATAACGCATAACGCATAACGCATAACGCATAACGCATAACGCATAACGCATAACGCATAACGCATAACGCATAACGCATAACGCATAACGCATAACGCATAACGCATAACGCATAACGCATAACGCATAACGCATAACGCATAACGCATAACGCATAACGCATATCGCATAACGCATAACGCATAACGCATAACGCATAACGCATAACGCATAACGGATAACGCATAACGGATAACCCATAACGCATAACGCATAACGCATAACACATAACGCATAACCCATAACGCATAACGCATAACGCATAACGCATAACGCATAACGCATAACGCATAATGGATCACGCATTTCTCATAACGCATAACGCATAACGCATAACGCATAACGCATAACGCATAACGCATAACGCATAACGCATAACGCATAACGCATAACGCATAAGGCATAACGCATAACGCAAAACGCATAACGCATAACGCATAACGCATAACACATAACGGATCACGCATTACTTATAACGCATACCGCATAAAGCATAACGCATAACGCATACCGCATAACGCATAACGCATAACGCATAACGCATGACACATCACGCATAACCTATAACGCATAACGCATAACGCACAACGCATAACGCATAACGCATAACGCAAAACGCATAACGCATAGCGGATAACGCACAACGCATAACACATAACGCATAACGCATAACGCATAACACATAACGGATCACGCATTACTTATAACGCATAACGCATAAAGCATAACGCATAACGCATAATGCATAACACATAACGCATAACGCATAACGCATAACACATAAGGCATAACCTATAACGCATAACGCATAACGCATAACGCACAACGCATAACGCATAACGCATAACGCAAAACGCATAACGCATAGCGGATAACGCACAACGCATAATACATAACGCATAACGCATAACGCATAACGCATAACGGATCACGCATTACTCATAACGCATAACGCATAACGCATAACGCATAACGCATAACGCATAAGGCATAACGCATAACGCATAACGCATAACGCATAACGCATAACGCATAACGCATAACGCATAACGCATAACGCATAACGCATAACGCATAACGCATAACTCATAACACATAACGCATAACCCATAACGCATAACGCATAACGCATTACGCGTAACTCATAACGCATAAAGCATAACGCATAACGGATCACGCATTACTCATAACCCATAACGCATAACGCATAACGCATAACGCATAACGCATAACTCATAACACATAACGCATAACCCATAACGCATAACGCATAACGCATTACGCGTAACTCATAACGCATAAAGCATAACGCATAACGGGTCACGCATTACTCATAACCCATAACGCATAACGCATAACGCATAACGCATAACGCATAACACATAACGCATAACCCATAACGCATAACGCATAACGCATAACGCATAACGCATAACGCATAACGCATAACGGATCACGCATTACTCATAACGCATAACGCATAACGGATCACGCATAACGCATAACGCATAACGCATAACGCATAACGCATAACGCATAACGCATAATGCATATTGCGTAACGCATAACGCATAACGCATAATGCATATTGCGTAACGCATAACGCATAACGCATAACGCATAACGCATAACGCATAACGCATAACGCATAACACATAACGCATAACGCATAACGCATAACGCATAACGCATAACGCATAACGCAAATCGCATAACGCATAAGGCATAACGCATAACGCATAACGCATATCGCATAACGCATAACGCATAACGTATAACGCATAACGCATAACGCATAACGCATAACGCATAACGGGTCACGCATTACTCATAACCCATAACGCATAACGCATAACGCATAACGCATAACGCATAACACATAACGCATAACCCATAACGCATAACGCATAACGCATAACGCATAACGCATAACGCATAACGCATAACGGATCACGCATTACTCATAACGCATAACGCATAACGGATCACGCATAACGCATAACGCATAACGCATAACGCATAACGCATAACGCATAACGCATAATGCATATTGCGTAACGCATAACGCATAACGCATAATGCATATTGCGTAACGCATAACGCATAACGCATAACGCATAACGCATAACGCATAACGCATAACGCATAACACATAACGCATAACGCATAACGCATAACGCATAACGCATAACGCAAAACGGATAACTCATAACGGATAACACATAACGCATAACGCATATCGCATAACGCATAACGCATAACGCATAACGCATAACGCATAACGCATAACGCATAACGCATAACGCATAACGCATAACGCATAACGCATAACAAATAACGCATAACCCATAACGCATAACGCATAACGCATAACGCACAACTCATAACGCATAACGCATAACGCAAAACTCATAACGCATAACGGATCACGCATTACTCATAACCCATAACGCATAACGCATAACGCATAACGCATAACGCATAACTCATAACACATAACGCATAACCCATAACGCATAACGCATAACGCATTACGCGTAACTCATAACGCATAAAGCATAACGCATAACGGGTCACGCATTACTCATAACCCATAACGCATAACGCATAACGCATAACGCATAACGCATAACACATAACGCATAACCCATAACGCATAACGCATAACGCATAACGCATAACGCATAACGCATAACGGATCACGCATTACTCATAACGCATAACGCATAACGGATCACGCATAACGCATAACGCATAACGCATAACGCATAACGCATAACGCATAACGCATAATGCATATTGCGTAACGCATAACGCATAACGCATAATGCATATTGCGTAACGCATAACGCATAACGCATAACGCATAACGCATAACGCATAACGCATAACGCATAACACATAACGCATAACGCATAACGCATAACGCATAACGCATAACGCATAACGCAAATCGCATAACGCATAAGGCATAACGCATAACGCATAACGCATATCGCATAACGCATAACGCATAACGTATAACGCATAACGCATAACGCATAACGCATAACGCATAACGCATAACGCATAACGCATAACGCAAAACGGATAACTCATAACGGATAACACATAACGCATAACGCATATCGCATAACGCATAACGCATAACGCATAACGCATAACGCATAACGCATAACGCATAACGCATAACGCATAACGCATAACGCATAACGCATAACAAATAACGCATAACCCATAACGCATAACGCACAACTCATAACGCATAACGCATAACGCAAAACTCATAACGGATAACGCATAACGGATAACCCATAACGCATAACGCATAACGCATAACGCATACCGCATAACGCATAACTCATAACACATAACGCATAAACCATAACGCATAACGCATAACGCATTACGCGTAACTCATAACGCATAAAGCATAACGCATAACGGATCACGCATTACTCATGACCCATAACCCATAACGCATAACGCATAACGCATAACGCATAACTCATAACACATAACGCATAACCCATAACGCATAACGCATAACGCATAACGCGTAACGGATCAAGCATTACTCATAACGCATAACGCATAACGGATCACGCATAACGCATAACGCATAACGGATCACGCATTACTCATAACGCATAACGCATAACGGATCACGCATTTCTCATAACGCATAACGCATAACGCATAACGCATAACGCATAACGCATAACGCATAACGCATATCGCATAACGCATAACGCATAACACATAACGCATAACCCATAACGCATAACGCATAACGCATAACGCATAACGCATAACGCATAACGGATCACGCATTTCTCATAACGCATAACGCATAACGCATAACGCATAACGCATAACGCATAACGCATAACGCATAACGCATAACGCATAACGCATAACGCATAAGGCATAACGCATAACGCAAAACGCATAACGCATAACGCATAACGCATAACGCATAACGCATAACGCATAACGCATAACGCATAACGCATAACGCATAACGCATAACGCATAACGCATAACGCATAACGCATAACAAATAACGCATAACCCATAATGCATAACGCATAACGCATAACGCACAACTCATAACGCATAACGCATAACGCAAAACTCATAACGCATAACGCATAACGGATAACCCATAACGCATAACGCATAACGCATAACGCATACCGCATAACGCATAACTCATAACACATAACGCATAAACCATAACGCATAACGCATAACGCATTACGCGTAACTCATAACGCATAAAGCATAACGCATAACGGATCACGCATTACTCATGACCCATAACCCATAACGCATAACGCATAACGCATAACGCATAACTCATAACACATAACGCATAACCCATAACGCATAACGCATAACGCATAACGCGTAACGGATCAAGCATTACTCATAACGCATAACGCATAACGGATCACGCATAACGCATAACGCATAACGGATCACGCATTACTCATAACGCATAACGCATAACGGATTACGCATTTCTCATAACGCATAACGCATAACGCATAACGCATAACGCATAACGCATAACGCATAACGCATAACGCATAACGCATAACGCATAACGCATAACGCATAACGCATAACGCATAACGCATAACGCATAACGCATAACGCATAACGCATAACGCATAACGCATAACGCATAACGCATAACGCATAACGCATAACGCATAACGCATAACGCATAACGCATAACGCATAACGCATAACGCATAACGCATAACGCATAACGCAAAACGCATAACGCATAACGCATAACGCATAACGCATAACGCATAACGCATAACGCATAACGCATAACGCATAACGCATAACGCATAACGCAAAACGCATAACCCATAACGCATAACGCATAACGCATAACGCATAACGCATAACGCATAACGCATAACGCATAACGCATAACGCATAACGCATAACGCAAAACGCATAACGCATAACGCATAACGCATAACACATAACGGATCACGCATTACTCATAACGCATAACGCATAAAGCATAACGCATAACGCATAATGCATAACGCATAACGCATAACGCATAACACATAACGCATAACCTATAACGCATAACGCATAACGCACAACGCATAACCCATAACGCATAACGCAAAACGCATAACGCATAGCGGATAACGCATAACGCATAACGCATAACGCATAACGCATAACGCATAACGCATAACGCATAACGCATAACGGATCACGCATTACTCATAACGCATAACGCATAACGGATCACGCATTTCTCATAACGCATAACGCATAACGCATAACGCATAACGCATAACGCATAACGCATAACGCATAACGCATAAGGCATAACGCATAACACAAAACGCATAACGCATGACGCATAACGCATAACACATAACGGATCACGCATTACTCATAACGCATAACGCATAACGCATAACGCATAACGCATAATGCATAACGCATAACGCATAACGCATAACGCATAACACATAACGCATAACCTATAACGCATAACGCATAACGCACAACGCATAACGGGTCACGCATTACTCATAACCCATAACGCATAACGCATAACGCATAACGCATAACGCATAACACATAACGCATAACCCATAACGCATAACGCATAACGCATAACGCATAACGCATAACGCATAACGCATAACGCATAACGCATAACGCATAACGCATAACGCATAACGCATAACGCATAACGCATAACGCATAACGCATAACGCATAACGCATAACGCATAACGCATAACGCATAACGCATAACGCATAACGCATAACGCATAATGCATAACGCATATCGCATAACGCATAACGCATAACGCATAACGCATAACGCATAACGCATAACGCATAACGCATAACGCATATCGCATAACGCATAACGCATAACGCATAACGCATAACGCATAACGCATAACGCATAACGGATAACGCATAACGGATAACCCATAACGCATAACGCATAACGCATAACGCATAACGCATAACGCATAACGCATAACGCATAACGCATAACGCATAACGCATAACGCATAACGCATAACGCATAACGCATAACGGATCACGCATTACTCATAACGCATAACGCATAACGCATAACGGATCACGTATTACTCATAACCCATAACGCATAACGCATAACGCATAACGCATAACTCATAACACATAACGCATAACCCATAACGCATAACGCATAACGCATAACGCGTAACGGATCAAGCATTACTCATAACGCATAACGCATAACGGATCACGCATTACTCATAACGCATAACGCATAACGGATCACGCATTACTCATAACTCATAACGGATAACACATAACGCATAACGCATAACGCATAACGCATAACGCATAACGCATAACGCATAACGCATAACGCATAACGCATAACGCATAACGCATAACGCATAACGCATAACGCATAACGCATAACGCATAACGCATAACGCATAACGCATAACGCATAACCCATAACGCATAACGCATAACGCATAACGCATAACGCATAACGCATAACGCATAACGCATAACGCATAACGCAAAACGCATAACGCATAACACATAACGCATAACGCATAACGCATAACACATAACGCATAACCTATAACGCATAACGCGCAACGCATAACGCATAACGCATAACGCAAAACGCATAACGCATAGCGGATAACGCAAAACGCATAACGCATAGCGGATAACGCACAACGCATAACGCATAACGCATAACGCGTAACGGATCAAGCATTACTCATAACGCATAACGCATAACGCATAACGCATAACGCATAACGCATAAAGCATAACGCATAACGGATCACGCATTACTCATAACCCATAACGCATAACGCATAACGCATAACGCATAACGCATAACGCATAACTCATAACACATAACGCATAACCCATAACGCATAACGCATAACGCATTACGCGTAACTCATAACGCATAAAGCATAACGCATAACGGATCACGCATTACTCATAACCCATAACGCATAACGCATAACGCATAACGCATAACGCATAACTCATAACACATAACGCATAACCCATAACGCATAACGCATAACGCATAACGCGTAACGGATCAAGCATTACTCATAACGCATAACGCATAACGGATCACGCATTACTCATAACGCATAACGCATAACGGATCACGCATTACTCATAACTCATAACGGATAACACATAACGCATAACGCATAACGCATAACGCATAACGCATAACGCATAACGCATAACGCATAACGCATAACGCATAACGCATAACGCATAACGCATAACGCATAACGCATAACGCATAACGCATAACGCATAACGCATAACGCATAACGCATAACGCATAACGCATAACGCATAACGCATAACGCATAACGCATAACGCATAACGCATATCGCATAACGCATAACGCATAACGCATAACGCATAACGCATAACGCATAACGGATAACGCATAACGGATAACCCATAACGCATAACGCATAACGCATAACGCATAACGCATAACGCATAACGCATAACGCATAACGCATAACGCATAACGCATAACGCATAACGGATCACGCATTACTCATAACGCATAACGCATAACGGATCACGCATTTCTCATAACGCATAACGCATAACGCATAACGCATAACGCATAACGCATAACGCATAACGCATAACGCATAACGCACAACGCATAACGCATAACGCATAACGCATAACGCATAACGCATAACGCATAACGCATAACGCATAACGGATCACGCATAACGCATAACGCATAACGCATAACGCATAACGCATAACGCATAACGCATAACGCATAACGGATCACGCATTACTCATAACGCATAACGCATAACGGATCACGCATTTCTCATAACTCATAACGCATAACGCATAACGCATAACGCATAACGCATAACGCATAACGCATAACGCATAACGCATAACGCATAACGCATAACGCATAACGCATGACGCATAACGCATAACGCATAACGCATAACACATAACGCATAACCTATAACGCATAACGCATAACGCGCAACGCATAACGCATAACGCATAACGCAAAACGCATAACGCATAGCGGATAACGCACAACGCATAACACATAACGCATAACGCATAACGCATAACGGATCACGCATTACTCATAACGCATAACGCATAACGCATAACGCATAACGCATAACGCATAACGCATAACGCATGACGCATAACGCATAACGCATAACGCATAACGCATAACGCGTAACGGATCAAGCATTACTCATAACGCATAACGCATAACGCATAACGCAAAACTCATAACGGATAACGCATAACGGATAACCCATAACGCATAACGCATAACGCATAACGCTTACCGCATAACGCATAACTCATAACACATAACGCATAACCGATAACGCATAACGCATAACGCATTACGCGTAACTCATAACGCATAAAGCATAACGCATAACGGATCACGCATTACTCATGACCCATAACGCATAACGCATAACGCATAACGCATAACGCATAACTCATAACACATAACGCATAACCCATAACGCATAACGCATAACGCATTACGCGTAACTCATAACGCATAAAGCATAACGCATAACGGATCACGCATTACTCATAACCCATAACGCATAACGCATAACGCATAACGCATAACGCATAACGCATAACGCATAACGCATATCGCATAACGCATAACGCATAACGCATAACGCATAACGCATAACGCATAACGGATAACGCATAACGGATAACCCATAACGCATAACGCATAACGCATAACGCATAACGCATAACGCATAACGCATAACGCATAACGCATATCGCATAACGCATAACGCATAACGCATAACGCATAACGCATAACGCATAACGGATAACGCATAACGGATAACCCATAACGCATAACGCATAACGCATAACGCATAACGCATAACGCATAACGCATAACGCATAACGCATAACCCATAACGCATAACGCATAACGCATAACGGATCACGCATTACTCATAACGCATAACGCATAACGGATCACGCATTTCTCATAACGCATAACGCATAACGCATAACGGATCACGCATAACGCATAACGCATAACGCATAACGCATAACGCATAACGCATAACGCATAACGCATAACGCATAACCTATAACGCATAACGCATAACGCGCAACGCATAACGCATAACGCATAACGCAAAACGCATAACGCATAGCGGATAACGCACAACGCATAACACATAACGCATAACGCATAACGCATAACGGATCACGCATTACTCATAACGCATAACGCATAACGCATAACGCATAACGCATAACGCATAACGCATAACGCATAATGCATAACGCATAACGCATAGCGGATAACGCACAACGCATAACGCATAACGGATCACGCATTACTCATAACGCATAACGCATAACGCATAACGTATAACGCATAACGCATAACGCATAACGCATAACGCATAACGCATAACGCATAACGGATCACGCATTACTTATAACGCATAACGCATAAAGCATAACGCATAACGCATAACGCATAACGCATAACGCATAACGCATAACGCATAACGCATAACGCATAACGCACAACGCATAACGCATAACGCATAACGCAAAACGCATAACGCATAGCGGATAACGCACAACGCATAACACATAACACATAACGCATAACGCATAACGCATAGCGGATAACGCACAACGCATAACACATAACGCATAACGCATAACGCATAACGGATCACGCATTACTCATAACGCATAACGCATAACGCATAACGCATAACGCATAACGCATAACGCATAACGCATGATGCATAACGCATAACGCATAGCGGATAACGCACAACGCATAACGCATAACGGATCACGCATTACTCATAACGCATAACGCATAACGCATAACGTATAACGCATAACGCATAACGCATAACGCATAACGCATAACGCACAACGCATAACGCATAACGCACAACGCATAACACATAACACATAACGCATAACGCATAACGCATAACGGATCACGCATTACTCATAACGCATAACGCATAACGCATAACGCATAACGCATAACGCATAACGCATAACGCATAACGCATAACGCATAACGCATAACGCATAACGCATAACGCATAACGCATAACGCATAACGCATAACGCATAACGCATAACGCATAACGCATAACGCATAACGCATAACGCATAACGCATAACGCATAACGCATAACGCATAACGCATAACGCATATCGCATAACGCATAACGCATAACGCATAACGCATAACGCTTAACGCATAACGCATATCGCATAACGCATAACGCATAACGCATAACGCATAACGCATAACGCATAACGGATAACGCATAACGGATAACCCATAACGCATAACGCATAACGCATAACGCATAACGCATAACGCATAACGCATAACGCATAACGCATAACACATAACCCATAACGCATAACGCATAACGCATAACGCTTAACGCATGACCCATAGCGCATAACGCATTACGCGTAACTCATAACGCATAAACCATAACGCATAACGGATCACGCATTACTCATAACCCATAACGCATAACGCATAACGTATAACGCATAACGCATAACGCATAACGCATAACGCATAACGGATCACGCATTACTTATAACGCATAACGCATAAAGCATAACGCATAACGCATAACGCATAACGCATAACGCATAACGCATAACGCATAACGCATAACGCATAACGCATAACGCACAACGCATAACGCATAACGCATAACGCAAAACGCATAACGCATAGCGGATAACGCACAACGCATAACACATAACGCATAACGCATAACGCATAACGCATAACGGATCACGCATTACTCATAACGCATAACGCATAACGCATAACGCATAACGCATAACGCATAACGCATAACGCATAACGCATAACGCATAACGCATAACGCATAACGCATAACGCATAACGCATAACGCATAACGCATAACGCATAACGCATAACGCATAACGCATAACGCATAACGCATATCGCATAACGCATAACGCATAACGCATAACGCATAACGCATAACGCATAACGCATAACGCATAACGCATATCGCATAACGCATAACGCATAACGCATAACGCATAACGGATAACGCATAACGGATAACCCATAACGCATAACGCATAACGCATAACGCATAACGCATAACGCATAACGCATAACGCATAACGCATAACGCATAACGCATAACGCATAACGCAGAACGCATAACGCATAACGCATAACGCATAACGCATAGCGGATAACGCACAACGCATAACACATAACGCATAACGCATAACGCATAGCGCATAACGGATCACGCATTACTCATAACGCATAAGGCATAACGCATAACGCATAACGCATAACGCATAACGCATAACGCATAACGCATAACGCATAACGCATAACGCATAACGCATAACGCATAACGCATAACGCATAACGCATAACGCATAACGCATATCGTTTAACGCATAACGCATAACGCATAACGCATAACGCTTAACGCATAACGCATATCGCATAACGCATAACGCATAACGCATAACGCATAACGCATAACGCATAACGCATAACGGATAACGCATAACGGATAACCCATAACGCATAACGCATAACGCATAACGCATAACGCATAACGCATAACGCATAACGCATAACGCATAACACATAACCCATAACGCATAACGCATAACGCATAACGCATAACGCTTAACGCATGACCCATAGCGCATAACGCATAACGCAAAACGCATAACGCATAGCGGATAACGCACAACGCATAACACATAACACATAACGCATAACGCATAACGCATAACGGATCACGCATTACTCATAACGCATAACGCATAACGCATAACGCATAACGTATAACGCATAACGCATAACGCATAACGCATAACGCATAACGCATAACGCATAACGGATCACGCATTACTTATAACGCATAACGCATAAAGCATAACGCATAACGCATAACGCATAACGCATAAGGCATAACGCATAACGCATAACGCATAACGCATAACGCATAACGCATAACGCATAACGCATAACGGATCACGCATTACTTATAACGCATAACGCATAAAGCATAACGCATAACGCATAACGCATAACGCATAACGCATAACGCATAACGCATAACGCATAACGCATAACGCATAACGCACAACGCATAACGCATAACGCATAACGCAAAACGCATAACGCATAGCGCATAGCGGATAACGCACAACGCATAACACATAACGCATAAC
Organism: Lasioglossum morio; assembly: GCA_916610235.2. NCBI lineage: Eukaryota > Metazoa > Arthropoda > Insecta > Hymenoptera > Halictidae > Lasioglossum > Lasioglossum morio. The sequence continues at coordinate 826,313 of CAKAJA020000239.1, read as the reverse complement.
GCATAACGCATAACGCATAACGGATCACGCATTACTCATAACGCATAACGCATAACGCATAACGCATAACGCATAACGCATAACGCATAACGCATATCGCATAACGCATAACGCATAACGCATAACGCATAACGCATAACGCATAACGCATAACGCATAACGCATATCGCATAACGCATAACGCATAACGCATAACGCATAACGGATAACGCATAACGGATAACCCATAACGCATAACGCATAACGCATAACGCATAACGCATAACGCATAACGCATAACGCATAACGCATAACGCATAACGCATAACGCATAACGCATAACGCATAACGCATAACGCATAACGCATAACGCAGAACTCATAACGCATAACGCATAACGCATAACGCATAGCGGATAACGCACAACGCATAGCACATAACGCATAACGCATAACGCATAGCGCATAACGGATCACGCATTACTCATAACGCATAAGGCATAACGCATAACGCATAACGCATAACGCATAACGCATAACGCATAACGCATAACGCATAACGCATAACGCATAACGCATAACGCATAACGCATAACGCATATCGTTTAACGCATAACGCATAACGCATAACGCATAACGCTTAACGCATAACGCATATCGCATAACGCATAACGCATAACGCATAACGCATAACGCATAACGCATAACGGATAACACATAACGGATAACCCATAACGCATAACGCATAACGCATAACGCATAACGCATAACGCATAACGCATAACGCATAACACATAACCCATAACGCATAACGCATAACGCATAACGCTTAACGCATGACCCATAGCGCATAACGCATTACGCGTAACTCATAACGCATAAACCATAACGCATAACGGATCACGCATTACTCATAACCCATAACGCATAACCCATAACGCATAACGCATAACGCATAACGCTTAACGCATGACCCATAGCGCATAACGCATTACGCGTAACTCATAACGCATAAAGCATAACGCATAACGGATCACGCATTACTCATAACCCATAACGCATAACGCATAACGCATTACGCGTAACTCATAACGCATAAAGCATAACGCATAACGGATCACGCATTACTCATAACCCATAACGCATAACGCATAACGCATAACGCATAACGCATAACGCATAACGCATAACGCATAACGCATAACGCATAACGCATAACGCATAACGCATAACGCATAACGCATAACGCATAACGCATAACGCATAACGCATAACGCATAACGCATAACGCATAACGCATAACGCATAACGCATAACGCATAACGCATAACGCATAACGCATAACGCATAAGGCATAACGCATAACGCAAAACGCATAACGCATAACGCATAACGCATAACACATAACGGATCACGCATTACTCATAACGCATAACGCATAAGGCATAACGCATAACGCATAATGCATAACGCATAACGCATAACGCATAACGCATGACACATAACGCATAACCTATAACCCATAACGCATAACGCACAACGCACAACGCATAACGCATAACGCAAAACGCATAACGCATAACGCGTAACGGATCAAGCATTACTCATAACGCATAACGCATAACGCGTAACGGATCAAGCATTACTCATAACGCATAACGCATAACGCATAACGCATAACGCATAACGCATAACGCATAACGCATAACGCATAACGCATAACGCATAACGCATAACGCATAACGCATAACTCATAACGCATAAGGCATAACGCATAACGCAAAACGCATAACGCATAACGCATAACGCATAACACATAACGGATCACGCATTACTCATAACGCATAACGCATAAAGCATAACGCATAACGCATAATGCATAACGCATAACGCATAACGCATAACGCATAACGCATAACGCATAACGCATAACGGATCACGCATTACTCATAACGCATAAGGCATAACGCATAACGCATAACGCATAACGCATAACGCATAACGCATAACCCATAACGCATAACGCATAACGCATAACGCATAACGCATAACGCGTAACGGTTCAAGCATTACTCATAACGCATAACGCATAACGCATAACGCATAACGCATAACGCATAACGCATAACGCATAACGCATAACGCATAACGCATAACGCATAACGCATAACGCATAACGCATAACGCATAACGCATAACGCATAACGCATAACGCATAACGCATAACGCATAACGCATAACGCATAACGCATAACGCATAACGCATAAAGCATAACGCATAACGCATAACGCATAACGCATAACGCATAACGCATAACGCATAACGCATAACGCATAACGCACAACGCATAACGCATAACGCATAACGCAAAACGCATAACGCATAGCGGATAACGCACAACGCATAACACATAACGCATAACGCATAACGCATAACGCATAACGGATCACGCATTACTCATAACGCATAACGCATAAAGCATAACGCATAACGCATAATGCATAACGCATAACGCATAACGCATAACGCATGACACATAACGCATAACCTATAACCCATAACGCATAACGCACAACGCATAACGCATAACGCATAACGCAAAACGCATAACGCATAGCGGATAACGCACAACGCATAACACATAACGCATAACGCATAACGCATAACGCATAACGCATAACGCATAACGGATCACGCATTACTCATAACGCATAAGGCATAACGCATAACGCATAACGCATAACGCATAACGCATAACGCATAACGGATCACGCATTACTCATAACGCATAACGCATAACGCATAACGCATAACGCATAACGCATAACGCATAACGCATAACGCAAAACGCATAACGCATAGCGGATAACGCACAACGCATAACACATAACGCATAACGCATAACGCATAACGCATAACGGATCACGCATTACTCATAACGCATAACGCATAACGCATAACGCATAACGCATAACGCATAACGCATAACGCATAACGCAAAACGCATAACGCATAGCGGATAACGCACAACGCATAACGCATAACGCATAACGCATAACGCATAACGCAGAACGCATAACGCATAACGCATAACGCATAACGCATAACGCATAGCGGATAACGCACAACGCATAACACATAACGCATAACGCATAACGCATAACGCATAACGCATAACGCATAACGCATAACGCATAACGCACAACGCATAACGCATAACGCATAACGCAAAACGCATAACGCATAGCGGATAACGCACAACGCATAACACATAACGCATAACCCATAACGCATAACGCATAACGCATAACGCTTAACGCATGACCCATAGCGCTTAACGCATTACGCGTAACTCATAACGCAAAAAGCATAACGCATAACGGGTCACGCATTACTCATAACCCATAACGCATAACGCATAACGCATAACGCATAACGCATAACGCATAACACATAACGCATAACCCATAATGCATAACGCATAACGCATAACGCATAACGCATAACGCATAACGGATCACGCATTACTCATAACGCATAACGCATAACGGATCACGCATAACGCATAACGCATAACGCATAACGCATAACGCATAACGCATAACGCATATCGCATAACGCATAACGCATAACGCATAACGCAAAACGCATAACGCATAACACATAACGGATCACGCATTACTCATAACGCATAACGCATAACGCATAACGCATAACGCATAACGCATAACGCATAACACATAACGCATAACCCATAACGCATAACGCATAACGCATAACGCATAACGCATAACGCATAACGCATAACGCATAATGCATAACGCATAACGCATAACGCATAACACATAACGCATAACCTATAACGCATAACGCGCAACGCATAACGCATAACGCAAAACGCATAACGCATAGCGGATAACGCACAACGCATAACACATAACGCATAACGCATAACGCATAACGGATCACGCATTACTCATAACGCATAACGCATAAAGCATAACGCATAAAGCATAATGCATAACGCATAACGCATAACGCATATCGCATAACACATAACGCATAACCTATAACGCATAACGCATAACGCATAACGCATAACGCATAACGCATAACGCATGACACATAACGCATAACCTATAACCCATAACGCATAACGCACAACGCATAACGCATAGCGGATAACGCACAACGCATAACACATAACGCATAACGCATAACGCATAACGCATAACGCATAACGCATAACGGACCACGCATTACTCATAACGCATAAGGCATAACGCATAACGCATAACGCATAACGCATAACGCATAACGGATCACGCATTACTCATAACGCATAACGCATAACGGATCACGCATAACGCATAACGCATAACGCATAACGCATAACGCATAACGCATAACGCATATCGCATAACGCATAACGCATAACGCATAACGCAAAACGCATAACGCATAACACATAACGGATCACGCATTACTCATAACGCATAACGCATAACGCATAACGCATAACGCATAACGCATAACGCATAACACATAACGCATAACCCATAACGCATAACGCATAACGCATAACGCATAACGCATAACGCATAACGCATAACGCATAACGCATAACGCATAACGCATAACGCATAACGCATAACGCATAACGCATAACGCATAACGCATAACGCATAACGCAAAACGCATAACGCATAACGCATAACACATAACGGATCACGCATTACTCATAACGCATAACGCATAAAGCATAACGCATAACGCATAATGCATAACGCATAACGCATAACGCATAACACATAACGCATAACCTATAACGCATAACGCGCAACGCATAACGCATAACGCAAAACGCATAACGCATAGCGGATAACGCACAACGCATAACACATAACGCATAACGCATAACGCATAACGCATAACGGATCACGCATTATTCATAACGCATAACGCATAAAGCATAACGCATAAAGCATAATGCATAACGCATAACGCATAACGCATATCGCATAACACATAACGCATAACCTATAACGCATAACGCATAACCCATAACGCATAACGCATAACGCATAACGCATAACGCATAACACATAACGCATAACCCATAATGCATAACGCATAACGCATGACGCATAACGCATAACGCATAACGCATAACGGATCACGCATTACTAATAACGCATAACGCATAACGGATCACGCATAACGCATAACGCATAACGCATAACGCATAACGCATAACGCATAACGCATAACGCATAACGCATAACGCATAACGCATAACGCATAACGCATAACGCATAACGCATAACGCATAACGCATAACACATAACGCATAACCCATAATGCATAACGCATAACGCATAACGCATAACGCATAACGCATAACGGATCACGCATTACTCATAACGCATAACGCATAACGGATCACGCATAACGCATAACGCATAACGCATAACGCATAACGCATAACGCATAACGCATATCGCATAACGCATAACGCATAACGCATAACGCATAACGCATAACGCATAACACATAACGGATCACGCATTACTCATAACGCATAACGCATAACGCATAACGCATAACGCATAACGCATAACGCATAACACATAACGCATAACCCATAACGCATAACGCATAACGCATAACGCATAACGCATAACGCATAACGCATTACGCATAACGCATAACGCATAACGCATAACGCATAACGCATAACGCATAACGCATAACGCATAACGCAAAACGCATAACGCATAACGCATAACACATAACGGATCACGCATTACTCATAACGCATAACGCATAAAGCATAACGCATAACGCATAATGCATAACGCATAACGCATAACGCATAACACATAACGCATAACCTATAACGCATAACGCGCAACGCATAACGCATAACGCAAAACGCATAACGCATAGCGGATAACGCACAACGCATAACGCATAACGCATAACGCATAACGCATAACGGATCACGCATTACTCATAACGCATAACGCATAAAGCATAACGCATAAAGCATAATGCATAACGCATAACGCATAACGCATATCGCATAACACATAACGCATAACCTATAACGCATAACGCATAACGCATAACGCATAACGCATAACGCAAAACGCATAACGCATAGCGGATAACGCACAACGCATAACACATAACGCATAACGCATAACGCATAACGCATAACGGATCACGCATTACTCATAACGCATAACGCATAACGCATAACGCATAACGCATAAAGCATAACGCATAACGGATCACGCATTACTCATAACCCATAACGCATAACGCATAACGCATAACACATAACGCATAACTCATAACACATAAAACCTTAAACCATAACGCATAACGCATAACGCATAACGCATAACGCATAACGCATAACACATAACGCATAACCCATAACGCATAACGCATAACGCATGACCCATAGCGCTTAACGCATTACGCGTAACTCATAACGCAAAAAGCATAACGCATAACGGGTCACGCATTACTCATAACCCATAACGCATAACGCATAACGCATAACGCATAACGCATAACACATAACGCATAACCCATAATGCATAACGCATAACGCATGACGCATAACGCATAACGCATAACGCATAACGGATCACGCATTACTAATAACGCATAACGCATAACGGATCACGCATAACGCATAACGCATAACGCATAACGCATAACGCATAACGCATAACGCATAACGCATAACGCATAACGCAAAACGCATAACGCATAACGCATAACACATAACGGATCACGCATTACTCATAACGCATAACGCATAACGCATAACGCATAACGCATAACGCATAACGCATAACGCATAACACATAACGCATAACCCATAACGCATAACGCATAACGCATAACGCATAACGCATAACGCATATCGCATAACGGATCACGCATTACTAATAACGCATAACGCATAACGGATCACGCATAACGCATAACGCATAACGCATAACGCATAACACATAACGGATCACGCATTACTCATAACGCATAACGCATAAAGCATAACGCATAACGCATAAAGCATAACGCATAACGCATAATGCATAACGCATAACGCATAACGCATAACGCATAACGCATGACACATAACGCATAACCTATAACCCATAACGCATAACGCACAACGCATAACGCATAGCGGATAACGCACAACGCATAACACATAACGCATAACGCATAACGCATAACGCATAACGCATAACGGATCACGCATTACTCATAACGCATAAGGCATAACGCATAACGCATAACGCATAACGCATAACGCATAACGCATAACGCATAACGCATAACGCATAACGCATAACGCATAACGTATAACGCATAACGGATAACGCATAACGGATAACCCATAACGCATAACGCATAACGCATAACGCATAACGCATAACGCATAACGCATAACACATAACCCATAACGCATAACGCATAACGCATAACGCTTAACGCATGACCCATAGCGCATAACGCATTACGCGTAACTCATAACGCATAAACCATAACGCATAACGGATCACGCATTACTCATAACCCATAACGCATAACCCATAACGCATAACGCATAACGCATAACGCTTAACGCATGACCCATAGCGCATAACGCATTACGCGTAACTCATAACGCATAAAGCATAACGCATAACGGATCACGCATTACTCATAACCCATAACGCATAACGCATAACGCATTACGCGTAACTCATAACGCATAAAGCATAACGCATAACGGATCACGCATTACTCATAACCCATAACGCATAACGCATAACGCATAACGCATAACGCATAACGCATAACTCATAACACATAACGCATAACCCATAACGCATAACGCATAACGCATAACGCGTAACGGATCAAGCATTACTCATAACGCATAACGCATAACGCATAACGCATAACGCATAACGCATAACGCATAACGCATAACGCATAACGCGTAACGGATCAAGCATTACTCATAACGCATAACGCATAACGGATCACGCATTACTCATAACTCATAACGGATAACACATAACGCATAACGCATAACGCATAACGCATAACGCATAACGCATAACGCATAACGCATAACGCATAACGCATAACGCATAACGCATAACGCATAACACATAACGCATAACCCATAACGCATAACGCATAACGCATAACGCATAACGCATAACGCATAACGCATAACGCATAACGGATCACGCATTACTCATAACGCATAACGCACAACGCATAACGCATAACGCATAACACAAAACGCATAACGCATAGCGGATAACGCACAACGCATAACACATAACGCATAACGCATAACGCATAACGCATAACGCATAACGCATAACGCATAACGCATAACGGATCACGCATTACTCATAACGCATAAGGCATAACGCATAACGCATAACGCATAACGCATAACGCATAACGCATAACGCATAAACCATAACGCATAACGGATCACGCATTACTCATAACCCATAACGCATAACGCATAACGCATAACGCTTAACGCATGACCCATAGCGCTTAACGCATTACGCGTAACTCATAACGCAAAAAGCATAACGCATAACGGGTCACGCATTACTCATAACCCATAACGCATAACGCATAACGCATAACGCATAACGCATAACACATAACGCATAACCCATAATGCATAACGCATAACGCATGACGCATAACGCATAACGCATAACGCATAACGGATCACGCATTACTAATAACGCATAACGCATAACGGATCACGCATAACGCATAACGCATAACGCATAACGCATAACGCATAACGCATAACGCATAACGCATAACGCATAACGCATAACGCATAACGCATAACGCATAACGCAAAACGCATAACGCATGACGCATAACGCATAACGCATAACGCATAACGGATCACGCATTACTAATAACGCATAACGCATAACGGATCACGCATAACGCATAACGCATAACGCATAACGCATAACGCATAACGCATAACGCATAACGCATAACGCATAACGCATAACGCAAAACGCATAACGCATAACGCATAACACATAACGGATCACGCATAACGCATAACGCATAACGCATAACGCATAACGCATAACGCATAACGCATAACGCATAACGCATAACGGATCACGCATTACTAATAACGCATAACGCATAACGGATCACGCATAACGCATAACGCATAACGCATAACGCATAACGCATAACGCATAACGCATAACGCATAACACATAACGGATCACGCATTACTCATAACGCATAACGCATAAAGCATAACGCATAACGCATAATGCATAACGCATAACGCATAACGCATAACGCATAACGCATGACACATAACGCATAACCTATAACCCATAACGCATAACGCACAACGCATAACGCATAGCGGATAACGCACAACGCATAACACATAACGCATAACGCATAACGCATAACGCATAACGCATAACGCATAACGGATCACGCATTACTCATAACGAATAAGGCATAACGCATAACGCATAACGCATAACGCATAACGCATAACGCATAACGCATAACGCATAACGCATAACGCATAACGCATAACGCATAACGCATAACGCATAACGTATAACGCATAACGGATAACGCATAACGGATAACCCATAACGCATAACGCATAACGCATAACGCATAACGCATAACGCATAACGCATAACACATAACCCATAACGCATAACGCATAACGCATAACGCTTAACGCATGACCCATAGCGCATAACGCATTACGCGTAACTCATAACGCATAAACCATAACGCATAACGGATCACGCATTACTCATAACCCATAACGCATAACCCATAACGCATAACGCATAACGCATAACGCATAACGCTTAACGCATGACCCATAGCGCATAACGCATTACGCGTAACTCATAACGCATAAAGCATAACGCATAACGGATCACGCATTACTCATAACCCATAACGCATAACGCATAACGCATTACGCGTAACTCATAACGCATAAAGCATAACGCATAACGGATCACGCATTACTCATAACCCATAACGCATAACGCATAACGCATAACGCATAACGCATAACGCATAACGCATAACGCATAACTCATAACACATAACGCATAACCCATAACGCATAACGCATAACGCATAACGCGTAACGGATCAAGCATTACTCATAAACCATAACGCATAACGCATAACGCATAACGCGTAACGGATCAAGCATTACTCATAACGCATAACGCATAACGGATCACGCATTACTCATAACTCATAACGGATAACACATAACGCATAACGCATAACGCATAACGCATAACGCATAACGCATAACGCATAACGCATAACGCATAACGCATAACGCATAACGCATAACGCATAACACATAACGCATAACCCATAACGCATAACGCATAACGCATAACGCATAACGCATAACGCATAACGCATAACGCATAACGCATAACGCATAACGCATAACGCATAACGCATAACCCATAACGCATAACGCATAACGCATAACGCATAACGCATAACGCATAACGCATAACCCATAACGCATAACGCATAACGCATAACGCGTAACGGATCAAGCATTACTCATAACGCATAACGCATAACGCATAACGCATAACGCATAACGCATAACGCATAACGCATAACGCATAACGCATAACGCATAACGCATAACGCATAACGCATAACGCATAACGCATAACGCATAACGCATAACGCATAACGCATAACGCATAACGCATAACGCATAACGCATAACGCATAACGCATAACGCATAACGCATAACGCATAACGCATAACGCATAACGCATGACACATAACGCATAACCTATAACCCATAACGCATAACGCACAACGCATAACGCATAACGCATAACGCAAAACGCATAACGCATAGCGGATAACGCACAACGCATAACACATAACGCATAACGCATAACGCATAACGCATAACGCATAACGCATAACGCATAACGCATAACGCATAACGCATAACGGATCACGCATTACTCATAACGCATAAGGCATAACGCATAACCTATAACCCATAACGCATAACGCACAACGCATAACGCATAACGCATAACGCAAAACGCATAACGCATAGCGGATAACGCACAACGCATAACACATAACGCATAACGCATAACGCATAACGCATAACGCATAACGCATAACGCATAACGGATCACGCATTACTCATAACGCATAAGGCATAACGCATAACGCATAACGCATAACGCATAACGCATAACGCATAACGCATAACGCATAACGCATAAACCATAACGCATAACGCATAACGCATAACGCGTAACGGATCAAGCATTACTCATAACGCATAACGCATAACGCATAACGCATAACGCATAACGCATAACGCATAACGCATAACGCATAACGCATAACGCATAACGCATAACGCATAACGCATAACGCATAACGCATAACGCATAACGCTTAACGCATGACCCATAGCGCATAACGCATTACGCGTAACTCATAACGCATAAACCATAACGCATAACGGATCACGCATTACTCATAACCCATAACGCATAACCCATAACGCATAACGCATAACGCATAACGCATAACGCTTAACGCATGACCCATAGCGCATAACGCATTACGCGTAACTCATAACGCATAAAGCATAACGCATAACGGATCACGCATTACTCATAACCCATAACGCATAACGCATAACGCATTACGCGTAACTCATAACGCATAAAGCATAACGCATAACGGATCACGCATTACTCATAACCCATAACGCATAACGCATAACACATAACGCATAACCCATAACGCATAACGCATAACGCATAACGCATAACGCATAACGCATAACGCATAACGCATAACGCATAACGCATAACGCATAACGCATAACGCATAACGCATAACCCATAACGCATAACGCATAACGCATAACGCATAACGCATAACGCATAACGCATAACCCATAACGCATAACGCATAACGCATAACGCGTAACGGATCAAGCATTACTCATAACGCATAACGCATAACGCATAACGCATAACGCATAACGCATAACGCATAACGCATAACGCATAACGCATAACGCATAACGCATAACGCATAACGCATAACGCATAACGCATAACGCATAACGCATAACGCATAACGCATAACGCATAACGCATAACGCATAACGCATAACGCATAACGCATAACGCATAACGCATAACGCATAACGCATAACGCATAACGCATAACGCATAACGCATAACGCATAACGCATGACACATAACGCATAACCTATAACCCATAACGCATAACGCACAACGCATAACGCATAACGCATAACGCAAAACGCATAACGCATAGCGGATAACGCACAACGCATAACACATAACGCATAACGCATAACGCATAACGCATAACGCATAACGCATAACGCATAACGCATAACGCATAACGCATAACGGATCACGCATTACTCATAACGCATAAGGCATAACGCATAACCTATAACCCATAACGCATAACGCACAACGCATAACGCATAACGCATAACGCAAAACGCATAACGCATAGCGGATAACGCACAACGCATAACACATAACGCATAACGCATAACGCATAACGCATAACGCATAACGCATAACGCATAACGCATAACGGATCACGCATTACTCATAACGCATAACGCATAACGCATAACGCATAACGCATAACGCATAACGCATAACGCATAACGCATAACGCATAAACCATAACGCATAACGCATAACGCATAACGCGTAACGGATCAAGCATTACTCATAACGCATAACGCATAACGCATAACGCATAACGCATAACGCATAACGCATAACGCATAACGCATAACGCATAACGCATAACGCATAACGCATAACGCATAACGCATAACGCATAACGCATAACGCATAACGCATAACGCATAACGCATAACGCATAACGCATAACGCATAACGCATAACGCATAACGCATAACGCATAACGCATAACGCATAACGCATAACGCATAACGCATAACGCATAACGCATAACGCATAACGCATAACGCATAACGCATAACGCATAACGCATAACGCATAACGCATAACGCATAACGCATAACGCATAACGCATAACGCATAACGCATAACGCATAACCCATAACGCATAACGCATAACGCATAACGCATAACGCATAACGCATAACGCATAACCCATAACGCATAACGCATAACGCATAACGCATAACGCATAACGCATAACGCATAACACATAACGCATAACCCATAACGCATAACGCACAACGCATAACGCATAACGCATAACGCATATCGCATAACGGATCACGCATTACTAATAACGCATAACGCTTAACGGATCACGCATAACGCATAACGCATAACGCATAACGCATAACACATAACGGATCACGCATTACTCATAACGCATAACGCATAAAGCATAACGCATAACGCATAAAGCATAACGCATAACGCATAATGCATAACGCATAACGCATAACGCATAACGCATGACACATAACGCATAACCTATAACCCATAACGCATAACGCACAACGCATAACGCATAGCGGATAACGCACAACGCATAACACATAACGCATAACGCATAACGCATAACGCATAACGGATCACGCATTACTCATAACGCATAAGGCATAACGCATAACGCATAACGCATAACGCATAACGCATAACGCATAACGCATAACGCATAACGCATAACGCATAACGCATAACGTATAACGCATAACGGATAACGCATAACGGATAACCCATAACGCATAACGCATAACGCATAACGCATAACGCATAACGCATAACGCATAACACATAACCCATAACGCATAACCCATAACGCATAACGCTTAACGCATGACCCATAGCGCATAACGCATTACGCGTAACTCATAACGCATAAACCATAACGCATAACGGATCACGCATTACTCATAACCCATAACGCATAACCCATAACGCATAACGCATAACGCATAACGCTTAACGCATGACCCATAGCGCATAACGCATTACGCGTAACTCATAACGCATAAAGCATAACGCATAACGGATCACGCATTACTCATAACCCATAACGCATAACGCATAACGCATTACGCGTAACTCATAACGCATAAAGCATAACGCATAACGGATCACGCATTACTCATAACCCATAACGCATAACGCATAACGCATAACGCATAACGCATAACGCATAACTCATAACACATAACGCATAACCCATAACGCATAACGCATAACGCATAACGCGTAACGGATCAAGCATTACTCATAACGCATAACGCATAACGCATAACGCATAACGCATAACCCATAACGCATAACGCATAACGGATCACGCATTACTCATAACGCATAAGGCATAACGCATAACGCATAACGCATAACGCATAACGCATAACGCATAACGCATAAACCATAACGCATAACGGATCACGCATTACTCATAACCCATAACGCATAACGCATAACGCATAACGCTTAACGCATGACCCATAGCGCTTAACGCATTACGCGTAACTCATAACGCAAAAAGCATAACGCATAACGGGTCACGCATTACTCATAACCCATAACGCATAACGCATAACGCATAACGCATAACGCATAACACATAACGCATAACCCATAATGCATAACGCATAACGCATGACGCATAACGCATAACGCATAACGCATAACGGATCACGCATTACTAATAACGCATAACGCATAACGGATCACGCATAACGCATAACGCATAACGCATAACGCATAACGCATAACGCATAACGCATAACGCATAACGCATAACGCATAACGCATAACGCATAACGCAAAACGCATAACGCATGACGCATAACGCATAACGCATAACGCATAACGGATCACGCATTACTAATAACGCATAACGCATAACGGATCACGCATAACGCATAACGCATAACGCATAACGCATAACGCATAACGCATAACGCATAACGCATAACGCATAACGCATAACGCAAAACGCATAACGCATAACGCATAACACATAACGGATCACGCATAACGCATAACGCATAACGCATAACGCATAACGCATAACGCATAACGCATAACGCATAACACATAACGCATAACCCATAACGCATAACGCATAACGCATAACGCATAACGCATAACGCATAACGCATAACGCATAACGGATCACGCATTACTAATAACGCATAACGCATAACGGATCACGCATAACGCATAACGCATAACGCATAACGCATAACGCATAACGCATAACGCATAACACATAACGGATCACGCATTACTCATAACGCATAACGCATAAAGCATAACGCATAACGCATAACGCATAACGCATAACGCATAACGCATAACGCATAACGCATGACACATAACGCATAACCTATAACCCATAACGCATAACGCACAACGCATAACGCATAGCGGATAACGCACAACGCATAACGCATAACGCATAACGCATAACGCATAACGCATAACGCATAACGCATAACGGATCACGCATTACTCATAACGAATAAGGCATAACGCATAACGCATAACGCATAACGCATAACGCATAACGCATAACGCATAACGCATAACGCATAACGCATAACGCATAACGCATAACGCATAACGTATAACGCATAACGGATAACGCATAACGGATAACCCATAACGCATAACGCATAACGCATAACGCATAACGCATAACGCATAACGCATAACGCATAACACATAACCCATAACGCATAACGCATAACGCATAACGCTTAACGCATGACCCATAGCGCATAACGCATTACGCGTAACTCATAACGCATAAACCATAACGCATAACGGATCACGCATTACTCATAACCCATAACGCATAACCCATAACGCATAACGCATAACGCATAACGCATAACGCTTAACGCATGACCCATAGCGCATAACGCATTACGCTTAACTCATAACGCATAAAGCATAACGCATAACGGATCACGCATTACTCATAACCCATAACGCATAACGCATAACGCATTACGCGTAACTCATAACGCATAAAGCATAACGCATAACGGATCACGCATTACTCATAACCCATAACGCATAACGCATAACGCATAACGCATAACGCATAACGCATAACGCATAACGCATAACTCATAACACATAACGCATAACCCATAACGCATAACGCATAACGCATAACGCGTAACGGATCAAGCATTACTCATAACGCATAACATATAACGCATAACGCATAACGCATAACCCATAACGCATAACGCATAACGCATAACGCGTAACGGATCAAGCATTACTCATAACGCATAACGCATAACGGATCACGCATTACTCATAACTCATAACGGATAACACATAACGCATAACGCATAACGCATAACGCATAACGCATAACGCATAACGCATAACGCATAACGCATAACGCATAACGCATAACGCATAACGCATAACGCATAACACATAACGCATAACCCATAACGCATAACGCATAACGCATAACGCATAACGCATAACGCATAACGCATAACGCATAACGCATAACGCATAACGCATAACGGATCACGCATTACTCATAACGCATAACGCATAACGGATCACGCATTTCTCATAACGCATAACGCATTACTCATAACCCATAACGCATAACGCATAACGCATAACGCTTAACGCATGACCCATAGCGCTTAACGCATTACGCGTAACTCATAACGCAAAAAGCATAACGCATAACGGGTCACGCATTACTCATAACCCATAACGCATAACGCATAACGCATAACGCATAACGCATAACGCATAACGCAAAACGCATAACGCATGACGCATAACGCATAACGCATAACGCATAACGGATCACGCATTACTAATAACGCATAACGCATAACGGATCACGCATAACGCATAACGCATAACGCATAACGCATAACGCATAACGCATAACGCATAACGCATAACGCATAACGCATAACGCATAACGCAAAACGCATAACGCATAACGCATAACACATAACGGATCACGCATAACGCATAACGCATAACGCATAACGCATAACGCATAACGCATAACGCATAACGCATAACACATAACGCATAACCCATAACGCATAACGCATAACGCATAACGCATAACGCATAACGCATAACGCATAACGCATAACGGATCACGCATTACTAATAACGCATAACGCATAACGGATCACGCATAACGCATAACGCATAACGCATAACGCATAACGCATAACGCATAACGCATAACACATAACGGATCACGCATTACTCATAACGCATAACGCATAAAGCATAACGCATAACGCATAATGCATAACGCATAACGCATAACGCATAACGCATAACGCATAACACATAACGCATAACCTATAACCCATAACGCATAACGCACAACGCATAACGCATAATGGATAACGCACAACGCATAACACATAACGCATAACGCATAACGCATAACGCATAACGCATAACGCATAACGGATCACGCATTACTCATAACGAATAAGGCATAACGCATAACGCATAACGCATAACGCATAACGCATAACGCATAACGCATAACGCATAACGCATAACGCATAACGCATAACGCATAACGCATAACGTATAACGCATAACGGATAACGCATAACGGATAACCCATAACGCATAACGCATAACGCATAACGCATAACGCATAACGCATAACGCATAACACATAACCCATAACGCATAACGCATAACGCATAACGCTTAACGCATGACCCATAGCGCATAACGCATTACGCGTAACTCATAACGCATAAACCATAACGCATAACGGATCACGCATTACTCATAACCCATAACGCATAACGCATAACGCATAACGCATAACGCATAACGCATAACGCTTAACGCATGACCCATAGCGCATAACGCATTACGCGTAACTCATAACGCATAAAGCATAACGCATAACGGATCACGCATTACTCATAACCCATAACGCATAACGCATAACGCATTACGCGTAACTCATAACGCATAAAGCATAACGCATAACGGATCACGCATTACTCATAACCCATAACGCATAACGCATAACGCATAACGCATAACGCATAACGCATAACGCATAACGCATAACGCATAACACATAACGCATAACGCATAACGCATAACGCATAACGCATAACGCGTAACGGATCAAGCATTACTCATAACGCATAACATATAACGCATAACGCATAACGCATAACCCATAACGCATAACGCATAACGCATAACGCGTAACGGATCAAGCATTACTCATAACGCATAACGCATAACGGATCACGCATTACTCATAACTCATAACGGATAACACATAACGCATAACGCATAACGCATAACGCATAACGCATAACGCATAACGCATAACGCATAACGCATAACGCATAACGCATAACGCATAACGCATAACACATAACGCATAACCCATAACGCATAACGCATAACGCATAACGCATAACGCATAACGCATAACGCATAGCGCATAACGCATAACGCATAACGCATAACGCATAACGCATAACGGATCACGCATTACTCATAACGCATAACGCATAACGGATCACGCATTTCTCATAACGCATAACGCATAACGCATAACGCATAACGCATAACGCATAACGCATAACGCATAACGCATAACGCATAACGCATAACGCATAACGCATAACGCATAACGCATAACGCATAACGCATAACGCATAACGCATAACGCATAACGCATAACGCATAACGCATAACGCATAACGCATAACGCATAACGCATAACGCATAACGCATAACGCATAACGCATAACGCATAACGCATAACGCATAACGCATAACGCATAACGCATGACACATAACGCATAACCTATAACCCATAACGCATAACGCACAACGCATAACGCATAACGCATAACGCAAAACGCATAACGCATAGCGGATAACGCACAACGCATAACACATAACGCATAACGCATAACGCATAACGCATAACGCATAACGCATAACGCATAACGCATAACGCATAACGCATAACGGATCACGCATTACTCATAACGCATAAGGCATAACGCATAACCTATAACCCATAACGCATAACGCACAACGCATAACGCATAACGCATAACGCAAAACGCATAACGCATAGCGGATAACGCACAACGCATAACACATAACGCATAACGCATAACGCATAACGCATAACGCATAACGCATAACGCATAACGCATAACGGATCACGCATTACTCATAACGCATAAGGCATAACGCATAACGCATAACGCATAACGCATAACGCATAACGCATAACGCATAACGCATAAACCATAACGCATAACGCATAACGCATAACGCGTAACGGATCAAGCATTACTCATAACGCATAACGCATAACGCATAACGCATAACGCATAACGCATAACGCATAACGCATAACGCATAACGCATAACGCATAACGCATAACGCATAACGCATAACGCATAACGCATAACGCATAACG
The DNA here is from genome assembly GCA_916610235.2 of Lasioglossum morio. Lineage (NCBI taxonomy): Eukaryota > Metazoa > Arthropoda > Insecta > Hymenoptera > Halictidae > Lasioglossum > Lasioglossum morio. The sequence goes on along the minus strand of CAKAJA020000239.1, from coordinate 806,718 downwards.
CATAACGCATAACGCATAACGCATAACGCATAACGCATAACGCATAACGCATAACGCATAACGCATAACGCATAACGCATAACGCATAACGCATAACGCATAACGCATAACGCATAACGCATAACGCATAACGCATAACGCATAACGCATAACGCATAACGCATAACGCATAACGCATAACGCATAACGCATAACGCATAACGCATAACGCATAACGCATAACGCATAACGCATAACGCATAACGCATAACGCATAACGCATAACGCATAACGCATAACGCATAACGCATAACGCATAACGCATAACGCATAACGCATAACGCATAACCCATAACGCATAACGCATAACGCATAACGCATAACGCATAACGCATAACGCAAAACGCATAACGGATCACGCATTTCTCATAACGCATAACGCATAACGCATAACGCATAACGCATAACGCATAACGCATAACGCATAACGCATAACGCATAACGCATAACGCATAACGCATAACGCATAACGCATAACGCATAACGCATAACGCATAACGCATAACGCATAACGCAGAACGCATAACGCATAACGCATAACGCATAACGCATAACGCATAACTCATAACACATAACGCATAACCCATAACGCATAACGCATAACGCATAACGCGTAACGGATCAAGCATTACTCATAACGCATAACGCATAACGGATCACGCATTACTCATAACGCATAACGCATAACGCATAACGCATAACGCATAACGCATAACGCATAACGCATAACGCATAAGGCATAACGCATAACGCAAAACGCATAACTCATAACGCATAACGCATAACGCATAACGCATAACGCATAACGCATAACGCATAACGCATAACGCATAACGCTTAACGCATGACCCATAGCGCATAACGCATAAAGCATAACGCATAACGGATCACGCATTACTCATAACCCATAACGCATAACTCATAACGCATAACGCATAACGCAAATCGCATAACGCATAACGCATAACGCATAACGCATAACGCATAACGCATAACCCATAACGCATAAAGCATAACGCATAACGCGTAACGGATCAAGCATTACTCATAACGCATAACGCATAACGGATCACGCATTACTCATAACTCATAACGGATAACACATAACGCATAACGCATAACGCATAACGCATAACGCATAACGCATAACGCATAACGCATAACGCATAACGCATAACGCATAACGCATAACGCATAACGCATAACGCATAACGCTTAACGCATGACCCATAGCGCATAACGCATAAAGCATAACGCATAACGGATCACGCATTACTCATAACCCATAACGCATAACTCATAACGCATAACGCATAACGCAAATCGCATAACGCATAACGCGTAACGCATAAAGCATAACGCATAACGCATAACGCATAACGCATAATGCATAACGCATAACGCATAATGGATCACGCATTACTCATAACGCGAAACGCATAACGGATCACGCATTACTCATAACGCATAACGCATAACGCAAAACGCATAACGCATAACGCATGACTCATAACGCACAACCCATAACGCATAACGCATAACGCATAACGCATAACGCAAAACGCATAACGCATAACGCATAACGCATAACGCATAACGCATAACACATAACGCATAACCCATAACGCATAACGCATAACGCATAACGCATAACGCATAACGCATAACGCATAACGAATAACGCAAAACTCATAACGCATGACTCATAACGCACAACCCATTACGCATAACGCATAACGCATAACGCATAACGCATAACGCATAACGCATAACGCATAACGCATAACGCAAATCGCATAACGCATAACGCGTAACGCATAAAGCATAACGCATAACGCATAACGCAAATCGCATAACGCATAACGCATAACGCATAACGCATAACGCAAATCGCATAACGCATAACGCATAACGCATAACGCATAACGCATAACGCATAACGCATAACGCATAACGCATAACGCATAACGCATAACGCATAGTGCATAACGCATAACGCATAACGCAAATCGCATAACGCATAACGCGTAACGCATAAAGCATAACGCATAACGCATAACGCATAACGCATAATGCATAACGCATAACGCATAATGGATCACGCATTACTCATAACGCGTAACGCATAACGGATCACGCATTACTCATAACGCATAACGCATAACACATAACGGATCACGCATTACTCATAACGCATAACGCATAACGCATAACACATAACGCATAACGCATAACGCATAACGCATAACGCATAACGCATAATGGATCACGCATTACTCATAACGCGTAACGCATAACGGATCACGCATTACTCATAACGCATAAGGCATAAAGCAAAACGCATAACGCATAACGCATGACTCATAACGCACAACCCATAACGCATAACGCATAACGCAAATCGCATAACGCATAACCCATAACGCATAACTCATAACGCATAACGCATAACGCATAACGCATAACGCATAACGCATAACGCATAACGCATAACGCATAACGCATAACGCATAACGCAAATCGCATAACGCATAACGCGTAACGCATAAAGCATAACGCATAACGCATAACGCAAATCGCATAACGCATAACGCATAACGCATAACGCATAACGCAAATCGCATAACGCATAACGCATAACGCATAACGCATAACGCATAACGCATAACGCATAACGCATAATGCATAACGCATAACGCATAATGGATCACGCATTACTCATAACGCGTAACGCATAACGGATCACGCATTACTCATAACGCATAACGCATAACACATAACGGATCACGCATTACTCATAACGCATAACGCATAACGCATAACACATAACGCATAACGCATAACGCATAACGCATAACGCATAACGCATAACGCAAATCGCATAACGCATAACGCATAACTCATAACGCATAACGCATAACGCATAACGCATAACGCATAACGCATAACGCATAACGCATAACGCATAACGCATAACGCATAACGCATAACGCATAACGCATAACGCATAACGCATAACGCATAACGCATAACGCAGAACGCATAACGCATAACGCATAACGCATAACGCATAACGCATAACGCATAACTCATAACACATAACGCATAACCCATAACGCATAACACATAACGCATAACGCGTAACGGATCAAGCATTACTCATAACGCATAACGCATAACGGATCACGCATTACTCATAACGCATAACGCATAACGCATAACGCATAACGCATAACGCATAACGCATAACGCATAACGCATAAGGCATAACGCATAACGCAAAACGCATAACTCATAACGCATAACGCATAACGCATAACGCATAACGCATAACGCATAACGCATAACGCATAACGCATAACGCATAACGCTTAACGCATGACCCATAGCGCATAACGCATAAAGCATAACGCATAACGGATCACGCATTACTCATAACCCATAACGCATAACTCATAACGCATAACGCATAACGCAAATCGCATAACGCATAACGCGTAACGCATAAAGCATAACGCATAACGCATAACGCATAACGCATAATGCATAACGCATAACGCATAATGGATCACGCATTACTCATAACGCGAAACGCATAACGGATCACGCATTACTCATAACGCATAACGCATAAAGCAAAACGCATAACGCATAACGCATGACTCATAACGCACAACCCATAACGCATAACGCATAACGCAAATCGCATAACGCATAACCCATAACGCATAACGCATAACGCATAACGCATAACGCACAAAGCAAAACGCATAACGCAAAACGCATAACGCATAACGGATCACGCATTACTCATAACGCATAAGGCATAACGCATAACGCATAACGCATAACGCATAACGCATAACGCATAACGCATAACGCATAACGCATAACGCATAACGCATAACGCATATCGCATAACGCATAACGCATAACGCATAACGCATAACGCTTAACGCATAACGCATATCGCATAACGCATAACGCATAACGCATAACGCATAACGCATAACGCATAACGCATAACGCATAACGCATAACCCATAACGCATAACGCATAACGCATAACGCGTAACGGATCAAGCATTACTCATAACGCATAACGCATAACGGATCACGCATTACTCATAACTCATAACGGATAACACATAACGCATAACGCATAACGCATAACGCATAACGCATAACGCATAACGCATAACGCATAACGCATAACGCATAACGCATAACGCATAACGCATAACGCATAACGCATAACGCATAACGCAAAACGCATAACGCATAACGCATAACACATAACGGATCACGCATTACTCATAACGCATAACGCATAAAGCATAACGCATAACGCATAATGCATAACGCATAACGCATAACGCATAACACATAACGCATAACCTATAACGCATAACGCGCAACGCATAACGCATAACGCAAAACGCATAACGCATAGCGGATAACGCACAACGCATAACACATAACGCATAACGCATAACGCATAACGCATAACGGATCACGCATTACTCATAACGCATAACGCATAAAGCATAACGCATAAAGCATAATGCATAACGCATAACGCATAACGCATATCGCATAACACATAACGCATAACCTATAACGCATAACGCATAACCCATAACGCATAACGCATAACGCATAACGCATAACGCATAACACATAACGCATAACCCATAATGCATAACGCATAACGCATGACGCATAACGCATAACGCATAACGCATAACGGATCACGCATTACTAATAACGCATAACGCATAACGGATCACGCATAACGCATAACGCATAACGCATAACGCATAACGCATAACGCATAACGCATAACGCATAACGCATAACGCATAACGCATAACGCATAACGCATAACGCATAACGCATAACGCATAACACATAACGCATAACCCATAATGCATAACGCATAACGCATAACGCATAACGCATAACGCATAACGGATCACGCATTACTCATAACGCATAACGCATAACGGATCACGCATAACGCATAACGCATAACGCATAACGCATAACGCATAACGCATAACGCATATCGCATAACGCATAACGCATAACGCATAACGCATAACGCATAACGCATAACACATAACGGATCACGCATTACTCATAACGCATAACGCATAACGCATAACGCATAACGCATAACGCATAACGCATAACACATAACGCATAACCCATAACGCATAACGCATAACGCATAACGCATAACGCATAACGCATAACGCATAACGCATTACGCATAACGCATAACGCATAACGCATAACGCATAACGCATAACGCATAACGCATAACGCATAACGCATAACGCAAAACGCATAACGCATAACGCATAACACATAACGGATCACGCATTACTCATAACGCATAACGCATAAAGCATAACGCATAACGCATAATGCATAACGCATAACGCATAACGCATAACACATAACGCATAACCTATAACGCATAACGCGCAACGCATAACGCATAACGCAAAACGCATAACGCATAGCGGATAACGCACAACGCATAACACATAACGCATAACGCATAACGCATAACGGATCACGCATTACTCATAACGCATAACGCATAAAGCATAACGCATAAAGCATAATGCATAACGCATAACGCATAACGCATATCGCATAACACATAACGCATAACCTATAACGCATAACGCATAACGCATAACGCATAACGCATAACGCAAAACGCATAACGCATAGCGGATAACGCACAACGCATAACACATAACGCATAACGCATAACGCATAACGCATAACGGATCACGCATTACTCATAACGCATAACGCATAACGCATAACGCATAAAGCATAACGCATAACGGATCACGCATTACTCATAACCCATAACGCATAACGCATAACGCATAACACATAACGCATAACTCATAACACATAAAACCTTAAACCATAACGCATAACGCATAACGCATAACGCATAACGCATAACGCATAACACATAACGCATAACCCATAACGCATAACGCATAACGCATGACCCATAGCGCTTAACGCATTACGCGTAACTCATAACGCAAAAAGCATAACGCATAACGGGTCACGCATTACTCATAACCCATAACGCATAACGCATAACGCATAACGCATAACGCATAACACATAACGCATAACCCATAATGCATAACGCATAACGCATGACGCATAACGCATAACGCATAACGCATAACGGATCACGCATTACTAATAACGCATAACGCATAACGGATCACGCATAACGCATAACGCATAACGCATAACGCATAACGCATAACGCATAACGCATAACGCATAACGCATAACGCAAAACGCATAACGCATAACGCATAACACATAACGGATCACGCATTACTCATAACGCATAACGCATAACGCATAACGCATAACGCATAACGCATAACGCATAACGCATAACACATAACGCATAACCCATAACGCATAACGCATAACGCATAACGCATAACGCATAACGCATATCGCATAACGGATCACGCATTACTAATAACGCATAACGCATAACGGATCACGCATAACGCATAACGCATAACGCATAACGCATAACACATAACGGATCACGCATTACTCATAACGCATAACGCATAAAGCATAACGCATAACGCATAATGCATAACGCATAACGCATAACGCATAACGCATAACGCATGACACATAACGCATAACCTATAACCCATAACGCATAACGCACAACGCATAACGCATAGCGGATAACGCATAACGCATAACCCATAACGCATAACGCATAACGCATAACGCATAACGCATAACGCATAACGGACCACGCATTACTCATAACGCATAACGCATAACGCATAACGCATAACGCATAACGCATAACGCATAACGCATAACGCATAACGCATAACGCATAACGCATAACGCATAACGCATAACGCATAACGGATAACGCATAACGGATAACCCATAACGCATAACGCATAACGCATAACGCATAACGCATAACGCATAACACATAACCCATAACGCATAACGCATAACGCTTAACGCATGACCCATAGCGCATAACGCATTACGCGTAACTCATAACGCATAAACCATAACGCATAACGGATCACGCATTACTCATAACCCATAACGCATAACCCATAACGCATAACCCATAACGCATAACGCATAACGCATAACGCTTAACGCATGACCCATAGCGCATAACGCATTACGCGTAACTCATAACGCATAAAGCATAACGCATAACGGATCACGCATTACTCATAACCCATAACGCATAACGCATAACGCATTACGCGTAACTCATAACGCGTAAAGCATAACGCATAACGGATCACGCATTACTCATAACCCATAACGCATAACGCATAACGCATAACGCTTAACGCATGACCCATAGCGCTTAACGCATTACGCGTAACTCATAACGCAAAAAGCATAACGCATAACGGGTCACGCATTACTCATAACCCATAACGCATAACGCATAACGCATAACGCATAACGCATAACACATAACGCATAACCCATAATGCATAACGCATAACGCATGACGCATAACGCATAACGCATAACGCATAACGGATCACGCATTACTAATAACGCATAACGCATAACGGATCACGCATAACGCATAACGCATAACGCATAACGCATAACGCATAACGCATAACGCATAACGCATAACGCATAACGCATAACGCATAACGCATAACGCAAAACGCATAACGCATAACGCATAACACATAACGGATCACGCATTACTCATAACGCATAACGCATAACGCATAACGCATAACGCATAACGCATAACGCATAACGCATAACACATAACGCATAACCCATAACGCATAACGCATAACGCATAACGCATAACGCATAACGCATAACGCATAACGGATCACGCATTACTAATAACGCATAACGCATAACGGATCACGCATAACGCATAACGCATAACGCATAACGCATAACGCATAACGCATAACGCATAACACATAACGGATCACGCATTACTCATAACGCATAACGCATAAAGCATAACGCATAACGCATGATGCATAACGCATAACGCATAACGCATAACGCATAACGCATGACACATAACGCATAACCTATAACCCATAACGCATAACGCACAACACATAACGCATAGCGGATAACGCACAACGCATAACACATAACGCATAACGCATAACGCATAACGCATAACGCATAACGGATCACGCATTACTCATAACGCATAAGGCATAACGCATAACGCATAACGCATAACGCATAACGCATAACGCATAACGCATAACGCATAACGCATAACGCATAACGTATAACGCATAACGGATAACGCATAACGGATAACCCATAACGCATAACGCATAACGCATAACGCATAACGCATAACGCATAACGCATAACCCATAACGCATAACGCATAACGCATAACGCTTAACGCATGACCCATAGCGCATAACGCATTACGCGTAACTCATAACGCATAAACCATAACGCATAACGGATCACGCATTACTCATAACCCATAACGCATAACCCATAACGCATAACGCATAACGCATAACGCATAACGCTTAACGCATGACCCATAGCGCATAACGCATTACGCGTAACTCATAACGCATAAAGCATAACGCATAACGGATCACGCATTACTCATAACCCATAACGCATAACGCATAACGCATTACGCGTAACTCATAACGCATAAAGCATAACGCATAACGGATCACGCATTACTCATAACCCATAACGCATAACGCATAACGCATAACGCATAACGCATAACGCATAACTCATAACACATAACGCATAACCCATAACGCATAACGCATAACGCATAACGCGTAACGGATCAAGCATTACTCATAACGCATAACGCATAACGCATAACGCATAACGCATAACCCATAACGCATAACGCATAACGCATAACGCGTAACGGATCAAGCATTACTCATAACGCATAACGCATAACGGATCACGCATTACTCATAACTCATAACGGATAACACATAACGCATAACGCATAACGCATAACGCATAACGCATAACGCATAACGCATAACGCATAACGCATAACGCATAACGCATAACGCATAACGCATAACGCATAACGCATAACACATAACGCATAACCCATAACGCATAACGCATAACGCATAACGCATAACGCATAACGCATAACGCATAACGGATCACGCATTACTCATAACGCATAACGCATAACGGATCACGCATTTCTCATAACGCATAACGCATAACGCATAACGCATAACGCATAACGCATAACGCATAACGCATAACGCATAACGCATAACGCATAACGCATAACGCATAACGCATAACGCATAACGCATAACGCATAACGCATAACGCATAACGCATAACGCATAACGCATAACGCATAACGCATAACGCATAACGCATAACGCATAACGCATAACGCATAACGCATAACGCATAACGCATAACGCATAACGCATAACGCATGACACATAACGCATAACCTATAACCCATAACGCATAACGCACAACGCATAACGCATAACGCATAACGCAAAACGCATAACGCATAGCGGATAACGCACAACGCATAACACATAACGCATAACGCATAACGCAAAACGCATAACGCATAACGCATAACGCATAACGCATAACGCATAACGCATAACGGATCACGCATTACTCATAACGCATAAGGCATAACGCATAACGCATAACGCATAACGCATAACGCATAACGCATAACGCATAACGCATAAACCATAACGCATAACGGATCACGCATTACTCATAACCCATAACGCATAACGCATAACGCATAACGCTTAACGCATGACCCATAGCGCTTAACGCATTACGCGTAACTCATAACGCAAAAAGCATAACGCATAACGGGTCACGCATTACTCATAACCCATAACGCATAACGCATAACGCATAACGCATAACGCATAACACATAACGCATAACCCATAATGCATAACGCATAACGCATGACGCATAACGCATAACGCATAACGCATAACGGATCACGCATTACTAATAACGCATAACGCATAACGGATCACGCATAACGCATAACGCATAACGCATAACGCATAACGCATAACGCATAACGCATAACGCATAACGCATAACGCATAACGCAAAACGCATAACGCATGACGCATAACGCATAACGCATAACGCATAACGGATCACGCATTACTAATAACGCATAACGCATAACGGATCACGCATAACGCATAACGCATAACGCATAACGCATAACGCATAACGCATAACGCATAACGCATAACGCATAACGCATAACGCAAAACGCATAACGCATAACGCATAACACATAACGGATCACGCATTACTCATAACGCATAACGCATAACGCATAACGCATAACGCATAACGTATAACGCATAACGCATAACACATAACGCATAACCCATAACGCATAACGCATAACGCATAACGCATAACGCATAACGCATAACGCATAACGCATAACGGATCACGCATTACTAATAACGCATAACGCATAACGGATCACGCATAACGCATAACGCATAACGCATAACGCATAACGCATAACGCATAACACATAACGGATCACGCATTACTCATAACGCATAACGCATAAAGCATAACGCATAACGCATAATGCATAACGCATAACGCATAACGCATAACGCATAACGCATGACACATAACGCATAACCTATAACCCATAACGCATAACGCACAACGCATAACGCATAGCGGATAACGCACAACGCATAACACATAACGCATAACGCATAACGCATAACGCATAACGCATAACGCATAACGGATCACGCATTACTCATAACGCATAAGGCATAACGCATAACGCATAACGCATAACGCATAACGCATAACGCATAACGCATAACGCATAACGCATAACGCATAACGTATAACGCATAACGGATAACGCATAACGGATAACCCATAACGCATAACGCATAACGCATAACGCATAACGCATAACGCATAACGCATAACGCATAACACATAACCCATAACGCATAACGCATAACGCATAACGCATAACGCATAACGCATAACGCATAACGCATAACGCATAACGCATAACGCATAACGCATGACACATAACGCATAACCTATAACCCATAACGCATAACGCACAACGCATAACGCATAACGCATAACGCATAACGCAAAACGCATAACGCATAGCGGATAACGCACAACGCATAACACATAACGCATAACGCATAACGCATAACGCATAACGCATAACGCATAACGCATAACGGATCACGCATTACTCATAACGCATAAGGCATAACGCATAACGCATAACGCATAACGCATAACGCATAACGCATAACGCATAACGCATAAACCATAACGCATAACGCATAACGCATAACGCGTAACGGATCAAGCATTACTCATAACGCATAACGCATAACGCATAACGCATAACGCATAACGCATAACGCATAACGCATAACGCATAACGCATAACGCATAACGCATAACGCATAACGCATAACGCATAACGCATAACGCATAACGCATAACGCATAACGCATAACGCATAACGCATAACGCATAACGCATAACGCATAACGCATAACGCATAACGCATAACGCATAACGCATAACGCATAACGCATAACGCATAACGCATAACGCATAACGCATAACGCATAACGCATAACGCATAACCCATAACGCATAACGCATAACGCATAACGCATAACGCATAACGCATAACCCATAACGCATAACGCATAACGCATAACGCATAACGCATAACGCATAACGCAAAACGCATAACGGATCACGCATTTCTCATAACGCATAACGCATAACGCATAACGCATAACGCATAACCCATAACGCATAACGCATAACGCATAACGCATAACGCATAACGCATAACGCATAACGCATAACGCATAACGCATAACGCATAACGCAGAACGCATAACGCATAACGCATAACGCATAACGCATAACGCATAACTCATAACACATAACGCATAACCCATAACGCATAACGCATAACGCATAACGCGTAACGGATCAAGCATTACTCATAACGCATAACGCATAACGGATCACGCATTACTCATAACGCATAACGCATAACGCATAACGCATAACGCATAACGCATAACGCATAACGCATAACGCATAAGGCATAACGCATAACGCAAAACGCATAACTCATAACGCATAACGCATAACGCATAACGCATAACGCATAACGCATAACGCATAACGCATAACGCATAACGCATAACGCTTAACGCATGACCCATAGCGCATAACGCATAAAGCATAACGCATAACGGATCACGCATTACTCATAACCCATAACGCATAACTCATAACGCATAACGCATAACGCAAATCGCATAACGCATAACGCGTAACGCATAAAGCATAACGCATAACGCATAACGCATAACGCATAATGCATAACGCATAACGCATAATGGATCACGCATTACTCATAACGCGAAACGCATAACGGATCACGCATTACTCATAACGCATAACGCATAAAGCAAAACGCATAACGCATAACGCATGACTCATAACGCACAACCCATAACGCATAACGCATAACGCAAATCGCATAACGCATAACCCATAACGCATAACGCATAACCCATAACGCATAACGCACAAAGCAAAACGCATAACGCATAACGCATAACGCATAACGGATCACGCATTACTCATAACGCATAACGCATAACGCATAACGCATAACGCATAACGCATAACGCATAACGCATAACGCATAACGCATAACGCATAACGCATAACGCATAACGCATAACGCATATCGCATAACGCATAACGCATAACGCATAACGCATAACGCTTAACGCATAACGCATATCGCATAACGCATAACGCATAACGCATAACGCATAACGCATAACGCATAACGCATAACGCATAACGCATAACCCATAACGCATAACGCATAACGCATAACGCGTAACGGATCAAGCATTACTCATAACGCATAACGCATAACGGATCACGCATTACTCATAACTCATAACGGATAACACATAACGCATAACGCATAACGCATAACGCATAACGCATAACGCATAACGCATAACGCATAACGCATAACGCATAACGCATAACGCATAACGCATAACGCATAACGCATAACGCATAACACATAACGCATAACCCATAACGCATAACGCATAACGCATAACGCATAACGCATAACGCATAACGCATAACGCATAACGTATAACGCACAACTCATAACGCATGACTCATAACGCACAACCCATTACGCATAACGCATAACGCATAACGCATAACGCATAACGCATAACGCATAACGCATAACGCATAACGCATAACGCATAACGCAAATCGCATAACGCATAACGCGTAACGCATAAAGCATAACGCATAACGCATAACGCAAATCGCATAACGCATAACGCATAACGCATAACGCATAACGCAAATCGCATAACGCATAACGCATAACGCATAACGCATAACGCATAACGCATAACGCATAACGCATAACGCATAGTGCATAACGCATAACGCATAACGCAAATCGCATAACGCATAACGCGTAACGCATAAAGCATAACGCATAACGCATAACGCATAACGCATAATGCATAACGCATAACGCATAATGGATCACGCATTACTCATAACGCGTAACGCATAACGGATCACGCATTACTCATAACGCATAACGCATAACGCATAACGCATAACGCATAACGCATAACGCATAACGCATAACGCATAACGCTTAACGCATGACCCATAGCGCATAACGCATAAAGCATAACGCATAACGGATCACGCATTACTCATAACCCATAACGCATAACTCATAACGCATAACGCATAACGCAAATCGCATAACGCATAACGCGTAACGCATAAAGCATAACGCATAACGCATAACGCATAACGCATAATGCATAACGCATAACGCATAATGGATCACGCATTACTCATAACGCGAAACGCATAACGGATCACGCATTACTCATAACGCATAACGCATAAAGCAAAACGCATAACGCATAACGCATGACTCATAACGCACAACCCATAACGCATAACGCATAACGCATAACGCATAACGCAAATCGCATAACGCATAACGCATAACGCATAACGCATAACGCATAACGCATAACGCATAACCCATAACGCATAACGCATAACGCATAACGCATAACGCATAACGCATAACGCATAACGTATAACGCACAACTCATAACGCATGACTCATAACGCACAACCCATTACGCATAACGCATAACGCATAACGCATAACGCATAACGCATAACGCATAACGCAAATCGCATAACGCATAACGCGTAAGGCATAAAGCATAACGCATAACGCATAACGCAAATCGCATAACGCATAACGCATAACGCATAACGCATAACGCAAATCGCATAACGCATAACGCATAACGCATAACGCATAACGCATAACGCATAACGCATAACGCATAACGCATAGTGCATAACGCATAACGCATAACGCAAATCGCATAACGCATAACGCGTAACGCATAAAGCATAACGCATAACGCATAACGCATAACGCATAATGCATAACGCATAACGCATAATGGATCACGCATTACTCATAACGCGTAACGCATAACGGATCACGCATTACTCATAACGCATAACGCATAACACATAACGCATCACGCATTACTCATAACGCATAACGCATAACGCATAACACATAACGCATAACGCATAACGCATAACGCATAACGCATAACGCATAACGCATAATGGATCACGCATTACTCATAACGCGTAACGCATAACGGATCACGCATTACTCATAACGCATAAGGCATAAAGCAAAACGCATAACGCATAACGCATGACTCATAACGCACAACCCATAACGCATAACGCATAACGCAAATCGCATAACGCATAACCCATAACGCATAACTCATAACGCATAACGCATAACGCATAACGCATAACGCATAACGCATAACGCATAACGCATAACGCATAACGCATAACGCATAACGCAAATCGCATAACGCATAACGCGTAACGCATAAAGCATAACGCATAACGCATAACGCAAATCGCATAACGCATAACGCATAACGCATAACGCATAACGCAAATCGCATAACGCATAACGCATAACGCATAACGCATAACGCATAACGCATAACGCATAACGCATAACGCATAACGCATAACGCATAATGCATAACGCATAACGCATAATGGATCACGCATTACTCATAACGCGTAACGCATAACGGATCACGCATTACTCATAACGCATAACGCATAACACATAACGGATCACGCATTACTCATAACGCATAACGCATAACGCATAACACATAACGCATAACGCATAACGCATAACGCATAACGCATAACGCAAATCGCATAACGCATAACGCATAACTCATAACGCATAACGCATAACGCATAACGCATAACGCATAACGCATAACGCATAACGCATAACGCATAACGCATAACGCATAACGCATAACGCATAACGCATAACGCAGAACGCATAACGCATAACGCATAACGCATAACGCATAACGCATAACTCATAACACATAACGCATAACCCATAACGCATAACACATAACGCATAACGCGTAACGGATCAAGCATTACTCATAACGCATAACGCATAACGGATCACGCATTACTCATAACGCATAACGCATAACGCATAACGCATAACGCATAACGCATAACGCATAACGCATAACGCATAACGCATAACGCATAACGCATAACGCAAAACGCATAACTCATAACGCATAACGCATAATGGATCACGCATTACTCATAACGCGAAACGCATAACGGATCACGCATTACTCATAACGCATAACGCATAAAGCAAAACGCATAACGCATAACGCATGACTCATAACGCACAACCCATAACGCATAACGCATAACGCAAATCGCATAACGCATAACGCATAACGCATAACGCATAACGCATAACGCATAACGCATAACGCATAACGCTTAACGCATGACCCATAGCGCATAACGCATAAAGCATAACGCATAACGGATCACGCATTACTCATAACCCATAACGCATAACTCATAACGCATAACGCATAACGCAAATCGCATAACGCATAACGCGTAACGCATAAAGCATAACGCATAACGCATAACGCATAATGCATAACGCATAACGCATAATGGATCACGCATTACTCATAACGCGAAACGCATAATGGATCACGCATTACTCATAACGCATAACGCATAAAGCAAAACGCATAACGCATAACGCATGACTCATAACGCACAACCCATAACGCATAACGCATAACGCAAATCGCATAACGCATAACCCATAACGCATAACGCATAACCCATAACGCATAACGCACAAAGCAAAACGCATAACGCAAAACGCATAACGCATAACGGATCACGCATTACTCATAACGCATAAGGCATAACGCATAACGCATAACGCATAACGCATAACGCATAACGCATAACGCATAACGCATAACGCATAACGCATAACGCATAACGCATATCGCATAACGCATAACGCATAACGCATAACGCATAACGCTTAACGCATAACGCATATCGCATAACGCATAACGCATAACGCATAACGCATAACGCATAACGCATAACGCATAACGCATAACGCATAACGCATATCGCATAACGCATAACGCATAACGCATAACGCATAACGCTTAACGCATAACGCATATCGCTTAACGCATAACGCATAACGCATAACGCATAACGCATAACGCATAACGCATAACGCATAACGCATAACGCATAACGCATAACGCATAACGCATAACGCATAACACATAACGCATAACCCATAACGCATAACGCATAACGCATAACGCATAACGCATAACGCATAACGCATAACGCATAACGTATAACGCACAACTCATAACGCATGACTCATAACGCACAACCCATTACGCATAACGCATAACGCATAACGCATAACGCATAACGCATAACGCAAATCGCATAACGCATAACGCGTAACGCATAAAGCATAACGCATAACGCATAACGCAAATCGCATAACGCATAACGCATAACGCATAACGCATAACGCAAATCGCATAACGCATAACGCATAACGCATTACTCATAACGCATAACGCATAACGCATAACGCATAACGCATAGTGCATAACGCATAACGCATAACGCAAATCGCATAACGCATAACGCGTAACGCATAACGCATAACGCATAACGCATAACGCATAATGCATAACGCATAACGCATAATGGATCACGCATTACTCATAACGCGTAACGCATAACGGATCACGCATTACTCATAACGCATAACGCATAACGCATAACGCATAACGCATAACGCATAACGCATAACGCATAACGCTTAACGCATGACCCATAGCGCATAACGCACAATGCATAACGCATAACGGATCACGCATTACTCATAACCCATAACGCATAACTCATAACGCATAACGCATAACGCAAATCGCATAACGCATAACGCGTAACGCATAAAGCATAACGCATAACGCATAACGCATAACGCATAATGCATAACGCATAACGCATAATGGATCACGCATTACTCATAACGCGAAACGCATAACGGATCACGCATTACTCATAACGCATAACGCATAAAGCAAAACGCATAACGCATAACGCATGACTCATAACGCACAACCCATAACGCATAACGCATAACGCATAACGCATAACGCATAACGCATAACGCAAATCGCATAACGCATAACGCATAACGCATAACGCATAACGCATAACACATAACGCATAACCCATAACGCATAACGCATAACGCATAACGCATAACGCATAACGCATAACGCATAACGCATAGCGCAAATCGCATAACGCATAACGCGTAACGCATAAAGCATAACGCATAACGCATAACGCAAATCGCATAACGCATAACGCATAACGCATAACGCATAACGCAAATCGCATAACGCATAACGCATAACGCATAACGCATAACGCATAACGCATAACGCATAACGCATAACGCATAACGCATAGTGCATAACGCATAACGCATAACGCAAATCGCATAACGCATAACGCGTAACGCATAAAGCATAACGCATAACGCATAACGCATAACGCATAATGCATAACGCATAACGCATAATGGATCACGCATTACTCATAACGCGTAACGCATAACGGATCACGCATTACTCATAACGCATAACGCATAACACATAACGGATCACGCATTACTCATAACGCATAACGCATAACGCATAACACATAACGCATAACGCATAACGCATAACGCATAACGCATAACGCATAACGCAAATCGCATAACGCATAACGCATAACTCATAAAGCATAACGCATAACGCATAACGCATAAAGCAAAACGCATAACGCATAACGCATGACTCATAACGCACAACCCATAACGCATAACGCATAACGCAAATCGCATAACGCATAACGCTTAACGCATAACGCATAACGCATAACGCATAACGCATAACGCATAACGCAAATCGCAAAACGCATAACGCATAACGCATAACGCATAACGTATAACGCACAACTCATAACGCATGACTCATAACGCACAACCCATTACGCATAACGCATAACGCATAACGCATAACGCAAATCGCATAACGCATTACGCGTAACGCATAAAGCATAACTCATAACGCATAACGCATAACGCATAATGCATAACGCATAACGCATAATGGATCACGCATTACTCATAACGCGTAACGCATAACGGATCACGCATTACTCACAACGCATAACGCATAAAGCAAAACGCATAACGCATAACGCATGACTCATAACGCACAACCCATAACGCATAACGCATAACGCAAATCGCATAACGCATAACGCATAACGCATAACGCATAACGCATAACGCAAATCGCATAACGCATAACGCATAACGCATAACGCATAACGCATAACGCATAACGCACAACGCATAATGCATAATGCATAACGCATAACGCATAACGCAAATCGCATAACGCATAACGCGTAACGCATAAAGCATAACGCATAACGCATAACGCATAACGCATAACGCATAACGCATGACTCATAACGCACAACCCATAACGCATAACGCATAATGCATAACGCATAACGCATAATGGATCACGCATTACTCATAACGCATAACGCATAACACATAACGGATCACGCATTACTCATAACGCATAACGCATAACGCATAACGCATAACGCATAACGCATAACGCATAATGCATAACGCATAAAGCAAAACGCATAACGCATAACGCATGACTCATAACGTACAACACATAACGCATAACGCATAATGCATAACGCATAACGCATAATGGATCACGCATTACTCATAACGCGTAACGCATAACGGATCACGCATTACTCATAACGCATAAGGCATAAAGCAAAACGCATAACGCATAACGCATGACTCATAACGCACAACCCATAACGCATAACGCATAACGCAAATCGCATAACGCATAACCCATAACGCATAACTCATAACGCATAACGCATAACGCATAACGCATAACGCATAACGCATAACGCATAACGCATAACGCATAACGCATAACGCATAACGCTTAACGCATGACCCATAGCGCATAACGCATAAAGCATAACGCATAACGGATCACGCATTACTCATAACCCATAACGCATAACTCATAACGCATAACGCATAACGCATAAAGCATTACGCATAACGTATAACGCACAACTCATAACGCATGACTCATAACGCACAACCCATTACGCATAACGCATAACGCATAACGCATAACGCATAACGCATAACGCATAACGCAAATCGCATAACGCATAACGCGTAACGCATAAAGCATAACGCATAACGCATAACGCATAACGCATAACGCATAACGCATAACGCATAATGCATAACGCAAAACGCATAATGGATCACGCATTACTCATAACGCGTAACGCATAACGGATCACGCATTACTCATAACGCATAACGCATAACACATAACGGATCACGCATTACTCATAACGCATAACGCATAACGCATAACGCATAACGCATAACGCATAACGCATAACGCATAACGCATAACGCATAACGCATAACGCATAACGCATAACGCATAACGCATAACGCATAACGCATAACACATAACGCTTAACCCATAACGCATAACGCATCTCGCATAACGCTTAACGCATGACCCATAGCGCATAACGCATTACGCGTAACGCATAACGCATAACGCATAAAGCATAACGCATAACGGATCACGCATTACCCATAACCCATAACGCATAACTCATAACGCATAACGCATAACGCATAACGCATAACGCATAACGCATGACTCATAACGCACAACCCATAACGCATAACGCATAATGCATAACGCATAACGCATAATGGATCACGCATTACTCATAACGCGTAACGCATAACGGATCACGCATTACTCATAACGCATAAGGCATAAAGCAAAACGCATAACGCATAACGCATGACTCATAACGCACAACCCATAACGCATAACGCATAACGCAAATCGCATAACGCATAACCCATAACGCATAACTCATAACGCATAACGCATAACGCATAACGCATAACGCATAACGCATAACGCATAACGCATAACGCATAACGCATAACGCATAACGCTTAACGCATGACCCATAGCGCATAACGCATAAAGCATAACGCATAACGGATCACGCATTACTCATAACCCATAACGCATAACTCATAACGCATAACGCATAACGCATAACGCATAACGCATAACGTATAACGCACAACTCATAACGCATGACTCATAACGCACAACCCATTACGCATAACGCATAACGCATAACGCATAACGCATAACGCAAATCGCATAACGCATAACGCTTAACGCATAAAGCATAACGCATAACGCATAACGCATAACGCATAACGCATAACGCATAATGCATAACGCAAAACGCATAATGGATCACGCATTACTCATAACGCGTAACGCATAACGGATCACGCATTACTCATAACGCATAACGCATAACACATAACGGATCACGCATTACTCATAACGCAAAACGCATAACGCATAACGCATTACGCATAACGCATAACGCATAACGCATAACGCATAACGCTTAACGCATAACGCATAACGCATAACGCATAACACATAACGCTTAACCCATAACGCATAACGCATAACGCATAACGCTTAACGCATGACCCATAGCGCATAACGCATTACGCGTAACGCATAACGCATAACGCATAAAGCATAACGCATAACGGATCACGCATTACTCATAACCCATAACGCATAACTCATAACGCATAACGCAAAACGCATAACGCATAACTCATAACGCATGACTCATAACGCACAACCCATAACGCATAACGCATAATGCATAACGCATAACGCATTATGGATCACGCATTACTCAAAACGCGTAACGCATAACGGATCACGCATTACTCATAACGCATAAGGCATAAAGCAAAACGCATAACGCATAACGCATGACTCATAACGCACAACCCATAACGCATAACGCATAACGCAAATCGCATAACGCATAACCCATAACGCATAACTCATAACGCATAACGCATAACGCATAACGCATAACGCATAACGCATAACGCATAACGCATAACGCATAACGCATAACGCATAACGCATAACGCTTAACGCATGACCCATAGCGCATAACGCATAAAGCATAACGCATAACGGATCACGCATTACTCATAACCCATAACGCATAACTCATAACGCATAACGCATAACGCATAACGCATAACGCATAACGTATAACGCACAACTCATAACGCATGACTCATAACGCACAACCCATTACGCATAACGCATAACGCATAACGCATAACGCATAACGCATAACGCAAATCGCATAACGCATAACGCGTAACGCATAAAGCATAACGCATAACGCATAACGCATAACGCATAACGCATAACGCATAACGCATAACGCATAATGCATAACGCAAAACGCATAATGGATCACGCATTACTCATAACGCGTAACGCATAACGGATCACGCATTACTCATAACGCATAACGCATAACACATAACGGATCACGCATTACTCATAACGCATAACGCATAACGCATAACGCATAACGCATAACGCATAACGCATAACGCATAACGCATAACGCATAACGCATAACACATAACGCTTAACCCATAACGCATAACGCATAACGCATAACGCTTAACGCATGACCCATAGCGCATAACGCATTACGCGTAACGCATAACGCATAACGCATAAAGCATAACGCATAACGGATCACGCATTACTCATAACCCATAACGCATAACTCATAACGCATAACGCATAACGCATAACGCATAACGCATAACGCATAACGCATAACGCATAACGCATAACGCATAACGCATAAAGCAAAACGCATAACGCATAACGCATGACTCATAACGCACAACCCATAACGCATAACGCATAACGCAAATCGCATAACGCATAACGCATAACGCATAACGCATAACGCAAATCGCATAACGCATAACACATAACGCATAACGCATAACGCATAACGCATAACGCATAATGCATAATGCATAACGCATAACGCATAATGGATCACGCATTACTCATAACGCGTAACGCATAACGGATCACGCATTACTCATAACGCATAACGCATAAAGCAAAACGCATAACGCATAACGCATGACTCATAACGCACAACCCATAACGCATAACGCATAACGCAAATCGCATAACGCATAACGCATAACGCATAACGCATAACGCATAACGCATAACGCAAATCGCATAACGCATAACGCATAACGCATAACGCATAACGCATAACGCATAACGCATAACGCATAACGCATAACGCAAGTCGCATAACGCATAACGCGTAACGCATAAAGCATAACGCATAACGCATAACGCATAACGCATAATGCATAACGCATAACGCATAATCTATCACGCATTACTCATAACGCGTAACGCATAACGGATCACGCATTACTCATAACGCATAACGCATAACACATAACGGATCACTCATTACTCATAACGAATAACGCATAACGCATAACTTATAACTCATTACTCATAACGCATAACGCATAACGCATAACGCATAACGCATAAAGCATAACGCATAACGCGTAACGCAAGTCGCATAACGCATAACGCGTAACGCATAAAGCATAACGCATAACGCATAACGCATAACGCATAATGCATAACGCATAACGCATAACGGATCACGCATTACTCATAACGCATAACGCATAACGCATAACGCATAACGCATAACGCATAACGCATAACGCATAACGCATAACGCATAACGCATAACGCATAACGCATAACGCATAACGCATAACGCATAACGCATAACGCATAACGCATAACGCATAACGCATAACGCATAACGCACAACTCATAACGCATGACTCATAACGCACAACCCATTACGCATAACGCATAACGCATAACGCATAACGCATAACGCATAACGCATAACGCAAATCGCATAACGCATAACGCGTAACGCATAAAGCATAACGCATAACGCATAACGCAAATCGCATAACGCATAACGCATAACGCATAACGCATAAAGCATAACGCAAATCGCATAACGCATAACGCATAACGCATAACGCATAACGCATAACGGATAACGCATAACGCATAATGCATAACGCATAACGCATAACGCAAATCGCATAACGCACAACGCGTAACGCATAAAGCATAACGCATAACGCATAACGCATAACGCATAATGCATAACGCATAACGCATAATGGATCACGCATTACTCAAAACGCGTAACGCATAACGGATCACGCATTACTCATAACGCATAACGCATAACACATAACGGATCACGCATTACTCATAACGCATAACGCATAACGCATAACACATAACGCATAACGCATAACGCATAACGCATAACGCATAACGCATTACGCAAATCGCATAACGCATAACGCATAACTCATAAAGCATAACGCATAACGCATAACGCATAACGCATAACGCATAATGCATTACTCATAACGCATAACGCATAACGCATAACGCATAACGCATAACGCATAACGCATAACGCATAACGCATAACGCATAACGCATAACGCATAACGCATAACGCATAACGCATAACGCATAATGCATAACGCATAACGCATAATGGATCACGCATTACTCATAACGCGTAACGCATAACGGATCACGCATTACTCATAACGCATAACGCATAACGCATAACGGATCACGCATTACTCATAACGCATAACGCATAACGCATAACGCATAACGCATAACGCATAATGCATAACGCATAAAGCAAAACGCATAACGCATAACGCATGACTCATAACGCACAACCCATAACGCATAACGCATAATGCATAACGCATAACGCATAATGGATCACGCATTACTCATAACGCGTAACGCATAACGGATCACGCATTACTCATAACGCATAAGGCATAAAGCAAAACGCATAACGCATAACGCATGACTCATAACGCACAACCCATAACGCATAACGCATAACGCAAATCGCATAACGCATAACCCATAACGCATAACGCATAACGCATAACGCATAACGCATAACGCATAACGCATAACGCATAACGCATAACGCATAACGCATAACGCATAACGCATAACGCATAACGCTTAACGCATGACCCATAGCGCATAACGCATAAAGCATAACGCATAACGGATCACGCATTACTCATAACCCATAACGCATAACTCATAACGCATAACGCATAACGCATAACGCATAACGCATAACGTATAACGCACAACTCATAACGCATGACTCATAACGCACAACCCATTACGCATAACGCATAACGCATAACACATAACGGATCACGCATTACTCATAACGCGTAACGCATAACGGATCACGCATTACTCATAACGCATAACGCATAACACATAACGGATCACGCATTACTCATAACGCATAACGCATAACGCATAACGCATAACGCATAACGCATAACGCATAACGCATAACGCATAACGCATAACGCATAACGCATAACGCATAACGCATAACGCATAACGCATAACGCATAACGCATAACGCATAACACATAACGCTTAACCCATAACGCATAACGCATCTCGCATAACGCTTAACGCATGACCCATAGCGCATAACGCATTACGCGTAACGCATAACGCATAACGCATAAAGCATAACGCATAACGGATCACGCATTACCCATAACCCATAACGCATAACTCATAACGCATAACGCATAACGCATAACGCATAACGCATGACTCATAACGCACAACCCATAACGCATAACGCATAATGCATAACGCATAACGCATAATGGATCACGCATTACTCATAACGCGTAACGCATAACGGATCACGCATTACTCATAACGCATAAGGCATAAAGCAAAACGCATAACGCATAACGCATGACTCATAACGCACAACCCATAACGCATAACGCATAACGCAAATCGCATAACGCATAACCCATAACGCATAACTCATAACGCATAACGCATAACGCATAACGCATAACGCATAACGCATAACGCATAACGCATAACGCATAACGCATAACGCTTAACGCATGACCCATAGCGCATAACGCATAAAGCATAACGCATAACGGATCACGCATTACTCATAACCCATAACGCATAACTCATAACGCATAACGCATAACGCATAACGCATAACGCATAACGTATAACGCACAACTCATAACGCATGACTCATAACGCACAACCCATTACGCATAACGCATAACGCATAACGCATAACGCATAACGCAAATCGCATAACGCATAACGCGTAACGCATAAAGCATAACGCATAACGCATAACGCATAACGCATAACGCATAACGCATAATGCATAACGCAAAACGCATAATGGATCACGCATTACTCATAACGCGTAACGCATAACGGATCACGCATTACTCATAACGCATAACGCATAACACATAACGGATCACGCATTACTCATAACGCAAAACGCATAACGCATAACGCATTACGCATAACGCATAACGCATAACGCATAACGCATAACGCTTAACGCATAACGCATAACGCATAACGCATAACACATAACGCTTAACCCATAACGCATAACGCATAACGCATAACGCTTAACGCATGACCCATAGCGCATAACGCATTACGCGTAACGCATAACGCATAACGCATAAAGCATAACGCATAACGGATAACGCATTACTCATAACCCATAACGCATAACTCATAACGCATAACGCAAAACGCATAACGCATAACTCATAACGCATGACTCATAACGCACAACCCATAACGCATAACGCATAATGCATAACGCATAACGCATAAAGGATCACGCATAACTCATAACGCGTAACGCATAACGGATCACGCATTACTCATAACGCATAAGGCATAAAGCAAAACGCATAACGCATAACGCATGACTCATAACGCACAACCCATAACGCATAACGCATAACGCAAATCGCATAACGCATAACCCATAACGCATAACTCATAACGCATAACGCATAACGCATAACGCATAACGCATAACGCATAACGCATAACGCATAACGCATAACGCATAACGCATAACGCTTAACGCATGACCCATAGCGCATAACGCATAAAGCATAACGCATAACGGATCACGCATTACTCATAACCCATAACGCATAACTCATAACGCATAACGCATAACGCATAACGCATAACGCATAACGTATAACGCACAACTCATAACGCATGACTCATAACGCACAACCCATTACGCATAACGCATAACGCATAACGCATAACGCATAACGCATAACGCAAATCGCATAACGCATAACGCGTAACGCATAAAGCATAACGCATAACGCATAACGCATAACGCATAACGCATAACGCATAACGCATAACGCATAATGCATAACGCAAAACGCATAATGGATCACGCATTACTCATAACGCGTAACGCATAACGGATCACGCATTACTCATAACGCATAACGCATAACACATAACGGATCACGCATTACTCATAACGCATAACGCATAACGCATAACGCATAACGCATAACGCATAACGCATAACGCATAACGCATAACGCATAACGCATAACACATAACGCTTAACCCATAACGCATAACGCATAACGCATAACGCTTAACGCATGACCCATAGCGCATAACGCATTACGCGTAACGCATAACGCATAACGCATAAAGCATAACGCATAACGGATCACGCATTACTCATAACCCATAACGCATAACTCATAAAGCATAACGCATAACGCATAACGCATAACGCATAACGCATAACGCATAACGCATAACGCATAACGCATAACGCATAAAGCAAAACGCATAACGCATAACGCATGACTCATAACGCACAACCCATAACGCATAACGCATAACGCAAATCGCATAACGCATAACGCATAACGCATAACGCATAACGCAAAACGCATAACGCATAACACATAACGCATAACGCATAACGCATAACGCATAACGCATAATGCATAATGCATAACGCATAACGCATAATGGATCACGCATTACTCATAACGCGTAACGCATAACGGATCACGCATTACTCATAACGCATAACGCATAAAGCAAAACGCATAACGCATAACGCATGACTCATAACGCACAACCCATAACGCATAACGCATAACGCAAATCGCATAACGCATAACGCATAACGCATAACGCATAACGCATAACGCATAACGCAAATCGCATAACGCATAACGCATAACGCATAACGCATAACGCATAACGCATAACGCATAACGCATAACGCAAGTCGCATAACGCATAACGCGTAACGCATAAAGCATAACGCATAACGCATAACGCATAACGCATAACGCATAACGCATAACGCATAATCTATCACGCATTACTCATAACGCGTAACGCATAACGGATCACGCATTACTCATAACGCATAACGCATAACACATAACGGATCACGCATTACTCATAACGCATAACGCATAACGCATAACGCATAACGCATAACGCATAACGCATAACGCATAACGCATAACGCATAACGCATAACGCATAACGCATAACGCATAACGCATAACGCGTAACGCAAGTCGCATAACGCATAACGCGTAACGCATAAAGCATAACGCATAACGCATAACGCATAACGCATAATGCATAACGCATAACGCATAACGGATCACGCATTACTCATAACGCATAACGCATAACGCATAACGCATAACGCATAACGCATAACGCATAACGCATAACGCATAACGCATAACGCATAACGCATAACGCATAACGCATAACGCATAACGCATAACGCATAACGCATAACGCATAACGCATAATGTATAACGCACAACTCATAACGCCTGACTCATAACGCACAACCCATTACGCATAACGCATAACGCATAACGCATAACGCATAACGCATAACGCATAACGCATAACGCAAATCGCATAACGCATAACGCGTAACGCATAAAGCATAACGCATAACGCATAACGCAAATCGCATAACGCATAACGCATAACGCATAACGCATAACGCATAACGCATAATGGATCACGCATTACTCATAACGCGTAACGCATAACGGATCACGCATTACTCATAACGCATAACGCATAACACATAACGGATCACGCATTACTCATAACGCATAACGCATAACGCATAACGCATAACGCATAACGCATAACGCATAACGCATAAAGCAAAACGCATAACGCATAACGCATGACTCATAACGCACAACCCATAACGCATAACGCATAATGCATAACGCATAACGCATAATGGATCACGCATTACTCATAACGCGTAACGCATAACGGATCACGCATTACTCATAACGCATAAGGCATAAAGCAAAACGCATAACGCATAACGCATGACTCATAACGCACAACCCATAACGCATAACGCATAACGCAAATCGCATAACGCATAACCCATAACGCATAACTCATAACGCATAACGCATAACGCATAACGCATAACGCATAACGCATAACGCATAACGCATAACGCATAACGCATAACGCATAACGCATAACGCATAACGCTTAACGCATGACCCATAGCGCATAACGCATAAAGCATAACGCATAACGGATCACGCATTACTCATAACCCATAACGCATAACTCATAACGCATAACGCATAACGCATAACGCATAACGCATAACGTATAACGCACAACTCATAACGCATGACTCATAACGCACAACCCATTACGCATAACGCATAACGCATAACGCATAATGGATCACGCATTACTCATAACGCGTAACGCATAACGGATCACGCATTACTCATAACGCATAACGCATAACACATAACGGATCAGGCATTACTCATAACGCATAACGCATAACGCATAACGCATAACGCATAACGCATAACGCATAACGCATAACGCATAACGCATAACGCATAACGCATAACGCATAACGCATAACGCATAACGCATAACGCATAACGGATCACGCATTACTCATAACCCATAACGCATAACTCATTACGCATAACGCATAACGCATAACGCATAACGCATAACGCATAACGCATAACGCATAACGCATAACGCAAATCGCATAACGCATAACGCATAACGCATAACGTATAACGCACAACTCATAACGCATGACTCATAACGCACAACCCATTACGCATAACGCATAACGCATAACGCATAACGCATAACGCATAACGCAAATCGCATAACGCATAACGCGTAACGCATAAAGCATAATGCATAACGCATAACGCATAACGCATAACGCATAATGCATAACGCATAACGCATAATGGATCACGCATTACTCATAACGCGTAACGCATAACGGATCACGCATTACTCATAACGCATAACGCATAACGCGTAACGCATAACGCATAACGCATAACGTATAACGCACAACTCATAACGCATGACTCATAACGCACAACCCATTACGCATAACGCATAACGCATAACGCATAACGCATAACGCATAACGCATAACGCATAACGCAAATCGCATAACGCATAACGCGTAACGCATAAAGCATAACGCATAACGCATAACGCATAATGCATAACGCATAACGCATAATGGATCACGCATTACTCATAACGCGTAACGCATAACGGATCACGCATTACTCATAACGCATAACGCATAACACATAACGGATCACGCATTACTCATAACGCATAACGCATAACGCATAACGCATAACGCATAACGCATAACGCATAACGCATAACGCATAACACATAACGCATAACGCATAACGCATAACGCATAACGCATAACGCATAACGCATAACGCATAACGCATAACGCATAACGCATAACGCATAACGCATAACGCATAACGCATAACGCATAACGCATAACGCATAACGCATAACGCATAACGCATAACGCATAACGCATAACGCATAACGCATAACGCATAACGCATAATGCATAATGCATAACGCATAACGCATAACGCAAATCGCATAACGCATAACGCGTAACGCATAAAGCATAACGCATAACGCATAACGCATAACGCATAACGCATAACGCATGACTCATAACGCACAACCCATAACGCATAACGCATAATGCATAACGCATAACGCATAATGGATCACGCATTACTCATAACGCATAACGCATAACACATAACGGATCACGCATTACTCATAACGCATAACGCATAACGCATAACGCATAACGCATAACGCATAACGCATAATGCATAACGCATAAAGCAAAACGCATAACGCATAACGCATGACCCATAGCGCATAACGCATAAAGCATAACGCATAACGGATCACGCATTACTCATAACCCATAACGCATAACTCATAACGCATAACGCATAATGCATAACGCATAACGCATAATGGATCACGCATTACTCATAACGCGTAACGCATAACGGATCACGCATTACTCATAACGCATAAGGCATAAAGCAAAACGCATAACGCATAACGCATGACTCATAACGCACAACCCATAACGCATAACGCATAACGCAAATCGCATAACGCATAACCCATAACGCATAACTCATAACGCATAACGCATAACGCATAACGCATAACGCATAACGCATAACGCATAACGCATAACGCATAACGCATAACGCATAACGCATAACGCTTAACGCATGACCCATAGCGCATAACGCATAAAGCATAACGCATAACGGATCACGCATTACTCATAACCCATAACGCATAACTCATAACGCATAACGCATAACGCATAAAGCATTACGCATAACGTATAACGCACAACTCATAACGCATGACTCATAACGCACAACCCATTACGCATAACGCATAACGCATAACGCATAACGCATAACGCATAACGCATAACGCAAATCGCATAACGCATAACGCGTAACGCATAAAGCATAACGCATAACGCATAACGCATAACGCATAACGCATAACGCATAACGCATAATGCATAACGCAAAACGCATAATGGATCACGCATTACTCATAACGCGTAACGCATAACGGATCACGCATTACTCATAACGCATAACGCATAACACATAACGGATCACGCATTACTCATAACGCATAACGCATAACGCATAACGCATAACGCATAACGCATAACGCATAACGCATAACGCATAACGCATAACGCATAACGCATAACGCATAACGCATAACGCATAACGCATAACGCATAACACATAACGCTTAACCCATAACGCATAACGCATCTCGCATAACGCATAACGCATAACGCATAACGCATAACGCATAACGCATAACGCGTAACGCAAGTCGCATAACGCATAACGCGTAACGCATAAAGCATAACGCATAACGCATAACGCATAACGCATAATGCATAACGCATAACGCATAACGGATCACGCATTACTCATAACGCATAACGCATAACGCATAACGCATAACGCATAACGCATAACGCATAACGCATAACGCATAACGCATAACGCATAACGCATAACGCATAACGCATAACGCATAACGCATAACGCATAACGCATAACGCATAACGCATAACGCATAATGTATAACGCACAACTCATAACGCATGACTCATAACGCACAACCCATTACGCATAACGCATAACGCATAACGCATAACGCATAACGCATAACGCATAACGCATAACGCAAATCGCATAACGCATAACGCGTAACGCATAAAGCATAACGCATAACGCATAACGCAAATCGCATAACGCATAACGCATAACGCATAACGCATAACGCATAACGCAAATCGCATAACGCATAACGCATAACGCATAACGCATAACGCATAACGGATAACGCATAACGCATAATGCATAACGCATAACGCATAACGCAAATCGCATAACGCACAACGCGTAACGCATAAAGCATAACGCATAACGCATAACGCATAACGCATAACGCATAACGCATAACGCATAATGGATCACGCATTACTCAAAACGCGTAACGCATAACGGATCACGCATTACTCATAACGCATAACGCATAACACATAACGGATCACGCATTACTCATAACGCATAACGCATAACGCATAACACATAACGCATAACGCATAACGCATAACGCATAACGCATAACGCATAACGCAAATCGCATAACGCATAACGCATAACTCATAAAGCATAACGCATAACGCATAACGCATAACGCATAACGCATAATGCATTACTCATAACGCATAACGCATAACGCATAACGCATAACGCATAACGCATAACGCATAACGCATAACGCATAACGCATAACGCATAACGCATAACGCATAACGCATAACGCATAACGCATAACGCATAATGCATAACGCATAACGCATAATGGATCACGCATTACTCATAACGCGTAACGCATAACGGATCACGCATTACTCATAACGCATAACGCATAACACATAACGGATCACGCATTACTCATAACGCATAACGCATAACGCATAACGCATAACGCATAACGCATAATGCATAACGCATAAAGCAAAACGCATAACGCATAACGCATGACTCATAACGCACAACCCATAACGCATAACGCATAATGCATAACGCATAACGCATAATGGATCACGCATTACTCATAACGCGTAACGCATAACGGATCACGCATTACTCATAACGCATAAGGCATAAAGCAAAACGCATAACGCATAACGCATGACTCATAACGCACAACCCATAACGCATAACGCATAACGCAGATCGCATAACGCATAACCCATAACGCATAACTCATAACGCATAACGCATAACGCATAACGCATAACGCATAACGCATAACGCATAACGCATAACGCATAACGCATAACGCATAACGCATAACGCATAACGCTTAACGCATGACCCATAGCGCATAACGCATAAAGCATAACGCATAACGGATCACGCATTACTCATAACCCATAACGCATAACTCATAACGCATAACGCATAACGCATAACGCATAACGCATAACGTATAACGCACAACTCATAACGCATGGCTCATAACGCACAACCCATTACGCATAACGCATAACGCATAACGCATAATGGATCACGCATTACTCATAACGCGTAACGCATAACGGATCACGCATTACTCATAACGCATAACGCATAACACATAACGGATCACGCATTACTCATAACGCATAACGCATAACGCATAACGCATAACGCATAACGCATAACGCATAACGCATAACGCATAACGCATAACGCATAACGCATAACGCATAACGCATAACGCATAACGCATAACGCATAACGCATAACACATAACGCTTAACCCATAACGCATAACGCATCTCGCATAACGCTTAACGCATGACCCATAGCGCATAACGCATTACGCGTAACGCATAACGCATAACGCATAAAGCATAACGCATAACGGATCACGCATTACCCATAACCCATAACGCATAACTCATAACGCATAACGCATAACGCATAACGCATAACGCATAACGCATGACTCATAACGCACAACCCATAACGCATAACGCATAATGCATAACGCATAACGGATCACGCATTTCTCATAACGCATAACGCATAACGGATCACGCATTACTCATAACGCATAAGGCATAAAGCAAAACGCATAACGCATAACGCATGACTCATAACGCACAACCCATAACGCATAACGCATAACGCAAATCGCATAACGCATAACCCATAACGCATAACTCATAACGCATAACGCATAACGCATAACGCATAACGCATAACGCATAACGCATAACGCATAACGCATAACGCATAACGCTTAACGCATGACCCATAGCGCATAACGCATAAAGCATAACGCATAACGGATCACGCATTACTCATAACCCATAACGCATAACTCATAACGCATAACGCATAACGCATAACGCATAACGCATAACGTATAACGCACAACTCATAACGCATGACTCATAACGCACAACCCATTACGCATAACGCATAACGCATAACGCATAACGCATAACGCAAATCGCATAACGCATAACGCGTAACGCATAAAGCATAACGCATAACGCATAACGCATAACGCATAACGCATAACGCATAACGCATAACGCAAAACGCATAATGGATCACGCATTACTCATAACGCGTAACGCATAACGGATCACGCATTACTCATAACGCATAACGCATAACACATAACGGATCACGCATTACTCATAACGCAAAACGCATAACGCATAACGCATAACGCATAACGCATAACGCATAACGCATAACGCATAACGCTTAACGCATAACGCATAACGCATAACGCATAACACATAACGCTTAACCCATAACGCATAACGCATAACGCATAACGCTTAACGCATGACCCATAGCGCATAACGCATTACGCGTAACGCATAACGCATAACGCATAAAGCATAACGCATAACGCATAACGCATAACTCATAACCCATAACGCATAACTCATAACGCATAACGCAAAACGCATAACGCATAACTCATAACGCATGACTCATAACGCACAACCCATAACGCATAACGCATAATGCATAACGCATAACGCATAATGGATCACGCATTACTCATAACGCGTAACGCATAACGGATCACGCATTACTCATAACGCATAAGGCATAAAGCAAAACGCATAACGCATAACGCATGACTCATAACGCACAACCCATAACGCATAACGCATAACGCAAATCGCATAACGCATAACCCATAACGCATAACTCATAACGCATAACGCATAACGCATAACGCATAACGCATAACGCATAACGCATAACGCATAACGCATAACGCATAACGCTTAACGCATGACCCATAGCGCATAACGCATAAAGCATAACGCATAACGGATCACGCATTACTCATAACCCATAACGCATAACTCATAACGCATAACGCATAACGCATAACGCATAACGCATAACGCATAACGCACAACTCATAACGCATGACTCATAACGCACAACCCATTACGCATAACGCATAACGCATAACGCATAACGCATAACGCATAACGCAAATCGCATAACGCATAACGCGTAACGCATAAAGCATAACGCATAACGCATAACGCATAACGCATAACGCATAACGCATAACGCATAACGCATAACGCATAATGCATAACGCAAAACGCATAATGGATCACGCATTACTCATAACGCGTAACGCATAACGGATCACGCATTACTCATAACGCATAACGCATAACACATAACGGATCACGCATTACTCATAACGCATAACGCATAACGCATAACGCATAACGCATAACGCATAACGCATAACGCATAACGCATAACGCATAACGCATAACGCATAACGCATCTCGCATAACGCTTAACGCATGACCCATAGCGCATAACGCATTACGCGTAACGCATAACGCATAACGCATAAAGCATAACGCATAACGGATCACGCATTACCCATAACCCATAACGCATAACTCATAACGCATAACGCATAACGCATAACGCATAACGCATAACGCATGACTCATAACGCACAACCCATAACGCATAACGCATAATGCATAACGCATAACGCATAATGGATCACGCATTACTCATAACGCGTAACGCATAACGGATCACGCATTACTCATAACGCATAAGGCATAAAGCAAAACGCATAACGCATAACGCATGACTCATAACGCACAACCCATAACGCATAACGCATAACGCAAATCGCATAACGCATAACCCATAACGCATAACTCATAACGCATAACGCATAACGCATAACGCATAACGCATAACGCATAACGCATAACGCATAACGCATAACGCATAACGGATCACGCATGACCCATAGCGCATAACGCATAAAGCATAACGCATAACGGATCACGCATTACTCATAACCCATAACGCATAACTCATAACGCATAACGCATAACGCACAACGCATAACGCATAACGTATAACGCACAACTCATAACGCATGACTCATAACGCACAACCCATTACGCATAACGCATAACGCATAACGCATAACGCATAACGCAAATCGCATAACGCATAACGCGTAACGCATAAAGCATAACGCATAACGCATAACGCATAACGCATAACGCATAACGCATAACGCATAACGCAAAACGCATAATGGATCACGCATTACTCATAACGCGTAACGCATAACGGATCACGCATTACTCATAACGCATAACGCATAACACATAACGGATCACGCATTACTCATAACGCAAAACGCATAACGCATAACGCATTACGCATAACGCATAACGCATAACGCATAACGCATAACGCTTAACGCATAACGCATAACGCATAACGCATAACACATAACGCTTAACCCATAACGCATAACGCATAACGCATAACGCTTAACGCATGACCCATAGCGCATAACGCATTACGCGTAACGCATAACGCATAACGCATAAAGCATAACGCATAACGGATCACGCATTACTCATAACCCATAACGCATAACTCATAACGCATAACGCAAAACGCATAACGCATAACTCATAACGCATGACTCATAACGCACAACCCATAACGCATAACGCATAACGCATAACGCATAACGCATAATGGATCACGCATTACTCATAACGCGTAACGCATAACGGATCACGCATTACTCATAACGCATAAGGCATAAAGCAAAACGCATAACGCATAACGCATGACTCATAACGCACAACCCATAACGCATAACGCATAACGCAAATCGCATAACGCATAACCCATAACGCATAACTCATAACGCATAACGCATAACGCATAACGCATAACGCATAACGCATAACGCATAACGCATAACGCATAACGCATAACGCTTAACGCATGACCCATAGCGCATAACGCATAAAGCATAACGCATAACGGATCACGCATTACTCATAACCCATAACGCATAACTCATAACGCATAACGCATAACGCATAACGCATAACGCATAACGTATAACGCACAACTCATAACGCATGACTCATAACGCACAACCCATTACGCATAACGCATAACGCATAACGCATAACGCATAACGCATAACGCAAATCGCATAACGCATAACGCGTAACGCATAAAGCATAACGCATAACGCATAACGCATAACGCATAACGCATAACGCATAACGCATAACGCATAACGCATAATGCATAACGCAAAACGCATAATGGATCACGCATTACTCATAACGCGTAACGCATAACGGATCACGCATTACTCATAACGCATAACGCATAACACATAACGGATCACGCATTACTCATAACGCATAACGCATAACGCATAACGCATAACGCATAACGCATAACGCATAACGCATAACGCATAACGCATAACGCATAACACATAACGCATAACCCATAACGCATAACGCATAACGCATAACGCTTAACGCATGACCCATAGCGCATAACGCATTACGCGTAACGCATAACGCATAACGCATAAAGCATAACGCATAACGGATCACGCATTACTCATAACCCATAACGCATAACTCATAACGCATAACGCATAACGCATAACGCATAACGCATAACGCATAACGCATAACGCATAACGCATAACGCATAACGCATAAAGCAAAACGCATAACGCATAACGCATGACTCATAACGCACAACCCATAACGCATAACGCATAACGCAAATCGCATAACGCATAACGCATAACGCATAACGCATAACGCAAATCGCATAACGCATAACGCATAACGCATAACGCATAACGCATAACGCATAATGGATCACGCATTACTCATAACGCGTAACGCATAACGGATCACGCATTACTCATAACGCATAACGCATAAAGCAAAACGCATAACGCATAACGCATGACTCATAACGCACAACCCATAACGCATAACGCATAACGCAAATCGCATAACGCATAACGCATAACGCATAACGCATAACGCATAACGCATAACGCAAATCGCATAACGCATAACGCATAACGCATAACGCATAACGCATAACGCATAACGCATAACGCATAACGCATAACGCAAGTCGCATAACGCATAACGCGTAACG
Source organism: Lasioglossum morio (assembly GCA_916610235.2). NCBI lineage: Eukaryota > Metazoa > Arthropoda > Insecta > Hymenoptera > Halictidae > Lasioglossum > Lasioglossum morio. The sequence continues at coordinate 767,930 of CAKAJA020000239.1, read as the reverse complement.
CATAAAGCATAACGCATAACGCATAACGCATAACGCATAATGCATAACGCATAACGCATAATCTATCACGCATTACTCATAACGCGTAACGCATAACGGATCACGCATTACTCATAACGCATAACGCATAACACATAACGGATCACGCATTACTCATAACGCATAACGCATAACGCATAACGCATAACGCATAACGCATAACGCATAACGCATAACGCATAACGCATAACGCATAACGCATAACGCGTAACGCAAGTCGCATAACGCATAACGCGTAACGCATAAAGCATAACGCATAACGCATAACGCATAACGCATAATGCATAACGCATAACGCATAACGGATCACGCATTACTCATAACGCATAACGCATAACGCATAACGCATAACGCATAACGCATAACGCATAACGAATAACGCATAACGCATAACGCATAACGCATAACGCATAACGCATAACGCATAACGCATAACGCATAACGCATAACGCATAACGCATAACGCATAATGTATAACGCACAACTCATAACGCATGACTCATAACGCACAACCCATTACGCATAACGCATAACGCATAACGCATAACGCATAACGCATAACGCATAACGCAAATCGCATAACGCATAATGCATAACGCATAACGCATAATGGATCACGCATTACTCAAAACGCGTAACGCATAACGGATCACGCATTACTCATAACGCATAACGCATAACACATAACGGATCACGCATTACTCATAACGCATAACGCATAACGCATAACACATAACGCATAACGCATAACGCATAACGCATAACGCATAACGCATAACGCAAATCGCATAACGCATAACGCATAACTCATAAAGCATAACGCATAACGCATAACGCATAACGCATAACGCATAATGCATTACTCATAACGCATAACGCATAACGCATAACGCATAACGCATAACGCATAACGCATAACGCATAACGCATAACGCATAACGCATAACGCATAACGCATAACGCATAACGCATAATGCATAACGCATAACGCATAATGGATCACGCATTACTCATAACGCGTAACGCATAACGGATCACGCATTACTCATAACGCATAACGCATAACACATAACGGATCACGCATTACTCATAACGCATAACGCATAACGCATAACGCATAACGCATAACGCATAATGCATAACGCATAAAGCAAAACGCATAACGCATAACGCATGACTCATAACGCACAACCCATAACGCATAACGCATAATGCATAACGCATAACGCATAATGGATCACGCATTACTCATAACGCGTAACGCATAACGGATCACGCATTACTCATAACGCATAAGGCATAAAGCAAAACGCATAACGCATAACGCATGACTCATAACGCACAACCCATAACGCATAACGCATAACGCAAATCGCATAACGCATAACCCATAACGCATAACTCATAACGCATAACGCATAACGCATAACGCATAACGCATAACGCATAACGCATAACGCATAACGCATAACGCATAACGCATAACGCATAACGCTTAACGCATGACCCATAGCGCATAACGCATAAAGCATAACGCATAACGGATCACGCATTACTCATAACCCATAACGCATAACTCATAACGCATAACGCATAACGCATAACGCATAACGCATAACGTATAACGCACAACTCATAACGCATGACTCATAACGCACAACCCATTACGCATAACGCATAACGCATAACGCATAATGGATCACGCATTACTCATAACGCGGAACGCATAACGGATCACGCATTACTCATAACGCATAACGCATAACACATAACGGATCAGGCATTACTCATAACGCATAACGCATAACGCATAACGCATAACGCATAACGCATAACGCATAACGCATAACGCATAACGCATAACGCATAACGCATAACGCATAACGCATAACGCATAACGCATAACGCATAACGCATAACGGATCACGCATTACTCATAACCCATAACGCATAACTCATTACGCATAACGCATAACGCATAACGCATAACGCATAACGCATAACGCATAACGCATAACGCAAATCGCATAACGCATAACGCATAACGCATAACGTATAACGCACAACTCATAACGCATGACTCATAACGCACAACCCATTACGCATAACGCATAACGCATAACGCATAACGCATAACGCATAACGCAAATCGCATAACGCATAACGCGTAACGCCTAAAGCATAATGCATAACGCATAACGCATAACGCATAACGCATAATGCATAACGCATAACGCATAATGGATCACGCATTACTCATAACGCGTAACGCATAACGGATCACGCATTACTCATAACGCATAACGCATAACGCGTAACGCATAACGCATAACGCATAACGTATAACGCACAACTCATAACGCATGACTCATAACGCACAACCCATTACGCATAACGCATAACGCATAACGCATAACGCATAACGCATAACGCATAACGCAAATCGCATAACGCATAACGCGTAACGCATAAAGCATAACGCATAACGCATAACGCATAATGCATAACGCATAACGCATAATGGATCACGCATTACTCATAACGCGTAACGCATAACGGATCACGCATTACTCATAACGCATAACGCATAACACATAACGGATCACGCATTACTCATAACGCATAACGCATAACGCATAACGCATAACGCATAACGCATAACGCATAACGCATAACGCATAACACATAACGCATAACGCATAACGCATAACGCATAACGCATAACGCATAACGCATAACGCATAACGCATAACGCATAACGCATAACGCATAACGCATAACGCATAACGCATAACGCATAACGCATAACGCATAACGCATAACGCATAACGCATAACGCATAACGCATAACGCATAACGCATAACGCATAACGCATAACGGATCACGCATTACTCATAACGCAAACGCATAACGCATAACGCATAACGAATAACGCATAACGTTTCACGCATTACTCATAACGCATAACGCATAACGCATAACGCATAACGCATAACGCATAACATATAACGCATAACGCGTAACGCATAAAGCTTAACGCATAACGGATCACGCATTACTCATAACGCATAACGCATAACGCATAACGCATAACCCATAACGCATAACGCATAAAGCAAAACGCATAACGCATAACGCATGACTCATACCGCACAACCCATAACGCATAACGCATAACGCATAACGCATAACGCATAACGCATAACGCAAATCGCATAACGCATAACGCGTAACGCATAAAGCATAACGCATAACGCATAACGCATAACGCATAATGCATAACGCATAACGCATAGCGGATCACGCATTACTCATAACGCATAACGCATAACGGATCACGCATTACTCATAACGCATAACGCATAACGCATAAAGCATAATGCATTACGCATAACGCATAACGCAAAACGCATAATGCATAACGCATAACGCATAATGGATCACGCATTACTCATAACGCGTAACGCATAACGGATCACGCATTACTCATAACGCATAACGCATAACACATAACGGATCACGCATTACTCATAACGCACAACCCATAACGCATAACGCATAACGCATAACGCATAACGCATAACGCATAACGCAAATCGCATAACGCATAACGCGTAACGCATAAAGCATAACGCATAACGCATAACGCATAACGCATAATGCATAACGCATAACGCATAACGGATCACGCATTACTCATAACGCATAACGCATAACGGATCACGCATTACTCATAACGCATAACGCATAACGCATAACGCATAACGCATAACGCATAACGCATAACGCATAACGCATAACGCATAACGCATAACGTATAACGCACAACTCATAACGCATGACTCATAACGCACAACCCATTACGCATAACGCATAACGCATAACGCATAACGCATAACGCATAACGCATAACGCATAACGCAAATCGCATAACGCATAACGCGTAACGCATAAAGCATAACGCATAACGCATAACGCATAATGCATAACGCATAACGCATAATGGATCACGCATTACTCATAACGCGTAACGCATAACGGATCACGCATTACTCATAACGCATAACGCATAACGGATCACGCATTACTCATAACGCATAACGCATAACGCATAACGCATAACGCATAACGCATAACGCATAACGCATAACGCATAACGCATAACGCATAACGCATAACGCATAACGCATAACGCATAACGCATAACGCATAACGCATAACGCATAACGCATAACGCATAACGCATAACGCATAACGCATAACGCATAACGCATAACGCATAACGCATAACGCATAACGCATAACGCATAACGCATAACGCATAACGCATAACGCATAACGCATAACGCATAACGCATAACGCATAACGCATAACGCATAACGGATCACGCATTACTCATAACGCAAACGCATAACGCATAACGCATAACGAATAACGCATAACGTATAACGCATAACGCATAACGCATAACGCATAACGCATAACGCATAACGCAAATCGCATAACGCATAACGCGTAACGCATAAAGCTTAACGCATAACGGATCACGCATTACTCATAACGCATAACGCATAACGCATAACGCATAACGCATAACGCATAACGCATAACGCATAACGCATAACGCATAACGCATAACGCATAACGCATAACGCATAACGCATAACGCATACCGCATAACGCATAACGCATAACGCATAACGCATAACGCATAACGCATGACGCATAACGCATAACGCATAACGCATAACGCATACCGCACAACCCATAACGCATAACGCATAACGCATAACGGATCACGCATTACTCATAACGCAAACGCATAACGCATAATGCATAACGAATAACGCATAACGTTTCACGCATTACTCATAACGCATAACGCATAACGCATAACGCATAACGCATAACGCATAACGCATAACACATAACGCATAACGCATACCGCATAACGCATAACGCATAACGCATAACGCATAACGCATAACGCATGACGCATAACGCATAACGCATAACGCATAACGCATAACGCATAACGGATAACGCATAACGCATAACGCATACCGCATAACGCATAACGCATAACGCATAACGCATAACGCATGACGCATAACGCATAACGCATAACGCATACCGCACAACCCATAACGCATAACGCATAACGCATAACGCAAATCGCATAACGCATAACGCGTAACGCATAAAGCATAACGCATAACGCATAACGCATAACGCATAATGCATAACGCATAACGCATAACGGATCACGCATTACTCATAACGCATAACGCATAACGGATCACGCATTACTCATAACGCATAACGCATAAAGCAAAACGCATAACGCATAACGCATGACTCATAACGCACAACCCATAACGCATAACGCATAACGCAAATCGCATAACGCATAACGCATAACGCATAACGCAAATCGCATAACGCATAACGCATAACGCACAACGCATAACGCATAACGCATAACGCATAACGTATAACGCAAATCGCATAACGCATAACGCATAACTCATAAAGCATAACGCATAACGCATAACGCATAACGCATAACGCATAATGCATAACGCATAACGCATAACGGATCACGCATTACTCATAACGCATAACGCATAACGGATCACGCATTACTCATAACGCATAACGCATAACGCATAACGCATAACGCATAACCCATAACGCATAACGCATAACGCATAACGCATAACGCATAACGCATAACGCATAACGCATAACGCATAACGCATAACGCATAACGCATAACGCATAACGCATAACGCATAACGCATAACGCATAACGCATAACGCATAACGCATAACGCATAACGCATAACGCATAACGCATAACGCATAACGCATAACGCATAACGCATAACGCATAACGCATAACGCATAACGCATAACGCATAACGCATAACGCATAACGGATCACGCATTACTCATAACGCAAACGCATAACGCATAACGCATAACGAATAACGCATAACGTTTCACGCATTACTCATAACGCATAACGCATAACGCATAACGCATAACGCATAACGCATAACGCATAACGCATAACGCATAACGCGTAACGCATAAAGCTTAACGCATAACGGATCACGCATTACTCATAACGCATAACGCATAACGCATAACGCATAACGCATAACGCATAACGCATAACGCATAACGCATAACGCATAACGCATAACGCATAACGCATAACGCATAACGCATAACGCATACCGCATAACGCATAACGCATAACGCATAACGCATAACGCATAACGCATGACGCATAACGCATAACGCATAACGCATAACGCATAACGCACAACCCATAACGCATAACGCATAACGCATAACGGATCACGCATTACTCATAACGCAAACGCATAACGCATAATGCATAACGAATAACGCATAACGTTTCACGCATTACTCATAACGCATAACGCATAACGCATAACGCATAACGCATAACGCATAACGCATAACACATAACGCATAACGCATACCGCATAACGCATAACGCATAACGCATAACGCATAACGCATAACGCATAACGCATAACGCATAACGCATAACGCATAACGCATAACGCATAACGGATAACGCATAACGCATAACGCATACCGCATAACGCATAACGCATAACGCATAACGCATAACGCATGACGCATAACGCATAACGCATAACGCATACCGCACAACCCATAACGCATAACGCATAACGCATAACGCAAATCGCATAACGCATAACGCGTAACGCATAAAGCATAACGCATAACGCATAACGCATAACGCATAATGCATAACGCATAACGCATAACGGATCACGCATTACTCATAACGCATAACGCATAACGGATCACGCATTACTCATAACGCATAACGCATAAAGCAAAACGCATAACGCATAACGCATGACTCATAACGCACAACCCATAACGCATAACGCATAACGCAAATCGCATAACGCATAACGCATAACGCATAACGCAAATCGCATAACGCATGACTCATACCGCACAACCCATAACGCATAACGCATAACGCATAACGTATAACGCAAATCGCATAACGCATAACGCATAACTCATAAAGCATAACGCATAACGCATAACGCATAACGCATAACGCATAATGCATAACGCATAACGCATAACGGATCACGCATTACTCATAACGCATAACGCATAACGGATCACGCATTACTCATAACGCATAACGCATAACGCATAACGCATAACGCATAACCCATAACGCATAACGCATAAAGCAAAACGCATAACGCATAACGCATGACTCATACCGCACAACCCATAACGCATAACGCATAACGCATAACGCATAACGCATAACGGATAACGCAAATCGCATAACGCATAACGCATAACGCATAACGCAAATCGCATAACGCATAACGCATAACGCATAACGCAAATCGCATAACGCATAACGCATAACGCACAACTCATAACGCATAACGCATAACGCAAAACGCATAACGCACAGCGGATAACGCACAACGCATAACACATAACGCATAACGCATAACGCATAACGCATAACGCATAACGCATAACGCATAACGCATAACGCCTAACGCATAACGCATAACGCATAACGCATAACGCATACCGCATAACGCATAACGCAAATCGCATAACGCATAACGCATAACGCATAACGTATAACGCACAACTCATAACGCATAACGCATAACGCATAACGCGTAACGCATAAAGCATAACGCATAACGGATCACGCATTACTCATAACGCATAACGCATGACGCATAACGCATAACGCATAACGCATAACGCATAACGCATAACGCATAACGCATAACCCACAACGCATAACGCATAACGCATAACGCATAATGGATCACGCATTACTCATAACGCGTAACACATAACGGATCACGCATTACTCATAACGCATAACGCATAACACATAACGGATCAGGCATTACTCATAACGCATAACGCATAACGCATAACGCATAACGCATAACGCATAACGCATAACGCATAACGCATAACGCATAACGCATAACGCATAACGCATAACGCATAACGCATAACGCATAACGCATAACGCATAACGCATAACGCATAACGCATAACGCACAACACATAACGCTTAACCCATAACGCATAACGCATAACGCATAACGCTTAACGCATAACGCATAACGCATGACTCATACCGCACAACCCATAACGCATAACGCATAACGCATAACGCATAACGCATAACGGATAACGCAAATCGCATAACGCATAACGCATAACGCATAACGCAAATCGCATAACGCATAACGCATAACGCATAACGCAAATCGCATAACGCATAACGCATAACGCACAACTCATAACGCATAACGCATAACGCAAAACGCATAACGCACAGCGGATAACGCACAACGCAAATCGCATAACGCATAACGCATAACGCATAACGTATAACGCACAACTCATAACGCATAACGCATAACGCGTAACGCATAAAGCATAACGCATAACGGATCACGCATTACTCATAACGCATAACGCATGACGCATAACGCATAACGCATAACGCATAACGCATAACGCATAACGCATAACGCATAACCCACAACGCATAACGCATAACGCATAACGCATAATGGATCACGCATTACTCATAACGCGTAACACATAACGGATCACGCATTACTCATAACGCATAACGCATAACACATAACGGATCAGGCATTACTCATAACGCATAACGCATAACGCATAACGCATAACGCATAACGCATAACGCATAACGCATAACGCATAACGCATAACGCATAACGCATAACGCATAACGCATAACGCATAACGCACAACACATAACGCTTAACCCATAACGCATAACGCATAACGCATAACGCTTAACGCATGACCCATAGCGCATAACGCATTACGCGTAACGCATAACGCATAACGCATAAAGCATAACGCATAACGGATCACGCATTACTCATAACCCATAACGCATAACTCATTACGCATAACGCATAACGCATAACGCATAACGCATAACGCATAACGCATAACGCATAACGCATAACGCATAACGCAAATCGCATAACGCATAACGCATAACGCATAACGTATAACGCACAACTCATAACGCATGACTCATAACGCACAACCCATTACGCATAACGCATAACGCATAACGCATAACGCATAACGCATAACGCATAACGCAAATCGCATAACGCATAACGCATAACGCATAAAGCAAAACGCATAACGCATAACGCATGACTCATAACGCACAACCCATAACGCATAACGCATAACGCAAATCGCATAACGCATAACGCATAACGCATAACGCATAACGCAAATCGCATAACGCATAACACATAACGCATAACGCATAACGCATAACGCATAACGCATAACGCATAACGCATAATGCATAATGCATAACGCATAACGCATAATGGATCACGCATTACTCATAACGCGTAACACATAACGGATCACGCATTACTCATAACGCATAACGCATAAAGCAAAACGCATAACGCATAACGCATGACTCATAACGCACAACCCATAACGCATAACACATAACGCAAATCGCATAACGCATAACGCATAACGCATAACGCATAACGCATAACGCATAACGCAAATCGCATAACGCATAACGCATAACGCATAACGCATAACGCATAACGCATAACGCAAGTCGCATAACGCATAACGCGTAACGCATAAAGCATAACGCATAACGCATAACGCATAACGCATAATGCATAACGCATAACGCATAACGGATCACGCATTACTCATAACGCATAACGCATAACGGATCACGCATTACTCATAACGCATAACGCATAACGGATCACGCATTACTCATAACGCATAACGCATAACGCATAACGCATAACGCATAACCCATAACGCATAACGCATAAAGCAAAACGCATAATGCATAACGCATGACTCATACCGCACAACCCATAACGCATAACGCATAACGCATAACGCATAACGCATAACGGATAACGCAAATCGCATAACGCATAACGCATAACGCATAACGCATAACGCAAATCGCATAACGCATAACGCATAACGCATAACGCAAATCGCATAACGCATAACGCATAACGCACAACTCATAACGCATAACGCATAACGCAAAACGCATAACGCACAGCGGATAACGCACAACGCATAACACATAACGCATAACGCATAACGCATAACGCATAACGCATAACGCATAACGCATAACGCATAACGCCTAACGCATAACGCATAACGCATAACGCATAACGCATACCGCATAACGCATAACGCAAATCGCATAACGCATAACGCATAACGCATAACGTATAACGCACAACTCATAACGCATAACGCATAACGCATAACGCGTAACGCATAAAGCATAACGCATAACGGATCACGCATTACTCATAACGCATAACGCATGACGCATAACGCATAACGCATAACGCATAACGCATAACGCATAACGCATAACGCATAACCCACAACGCATAACGCATAACGCATAACGCATAATGGATCACGCATTACTCATAACGCGTAACACATAACGGATCACGCATTACTCATAACGCATAACGCATAACACATAACGGATCAGGCATTACTCATAACGCATAACGCATAACGCATAACGCATAACGCATAACGCATAACGCATAACGCATAACGCATAACGCATAACGCATAACGCATAACGCATAACGCATAACGCATAACGCATAACGCATAACGCATAACGCATAACGCATAACGCACAACACATAACGCTTAACCCATAACGCATAACGCATAACGCATAACGCTTAACGCATAACGCATAACGCATGACTCATACCGCACAACCCATAACGCATAACGCATAACGCATAACGCATAACGCATAACGGATAACGCAAATCGCATAACGCATAACGCATAACGAACAACGCAAAACGCATAACGCATAACGCATAACGCATAACGCAAATCGCATAACGCATAACGCATAACGCACAACTCATAACGCATAACGCATAACGCAAAACGCATAACGCACAGCGGATAACGCACAACGCAAATCGCATAACGCATAACGCATAACGCATAACGTATAACGCACAACTCATAACGCATAACGCATAACGCGTAACGCATAAAGCATAACGCATAACGGATCACGCATTACTCATAACGCATAACGCATGACGCATAACGCATAACGCATAACGCATAACGCATAACGCATAACGCATAACGCATAACCCACAACGCATAACGCATAACGCATAACGCATAATGGATCACGCATTACTCATAACGCGTAACACATAACGGATCACGCATTACTCATAACGCATAACGCATAACGCATAACGCATAACGCATAACGCATAACGCATAACGCATAACGCATAACGCATAACGCATAACGCACAACACATAACGCTTAACCCATAACGCATAACGCATAACGCATAACGCTTAACGCATGACCCATAGCGCATAACGCATTACGCGTAACGCATAACGCATAACGCATAAAGCATAACGCATAACGGATCACGCATTACTCATAACCCATAACGCATAACTCATTACGCATAACGCATAACGCATAACGCATAACGCATAACGCATAACGCATAACGCATAACGCATAACGCATAACGCAAATCGCATAACGCATAACGCATAACGCATAACGTATAACGCACAACTCATAACGCATGACTCATAACGCACAACCCATTACGCATAACGCATAACGCATAACGCATAACGCATAACGCATAACGCATAACGCAAATCGCATAACGCATAACGCATAACGCATAAAGCAAAACGCATAACGCATAACGCATGACTCATAACGCACAACCCATAACGCATAACGCATAACGCAAATCGCATAACGCATAACGCATAACGCATAACGCATAACGCAAATCGCATAACGCATAACACATAACGCATAACGCATAACGCATAACGCATAACGCATAACGCATAACGCATAATGCATAACGCATAACGCATAATGGATCACGCATTACTCATAACGCGTAACGCATAACGGATCACGCATTACTCATAACGCATAACGCATAAAGCAAAACGCATAACGCATAACGCATGACTCATAACGCACAACCCATAACGCATAACACATAACGCAAATCGCATAACGCATAACGCATAACGCATAACGCATAACGCATAACGCATAACGCAAATCGCATAACGCATAACGCATAACGCATAACGCATAACGCATAACGCATAACGCAAGTCGCATAACGCATAACGCGTAACGCATAAAGCATAACGCATAACGCATAACGCATAACGCATAATGCATAACGCATAACGCATAACGGATCACGCATTACTCATAACGCATAACGCATAACGGATCACGCATTACTCATAACGCATAACGCATAACACATAACGGATCACGCATTACTCATAACGCATAACGCATAACGCATAACGCATAACGCATAACGCATAACGCATAACGCATAACGCATAACGCATAACGCATAACGCATAACGCAAATCGCATAACGCATAACGCATAACGCATAACGCATAACGCATAACGCATAACGCATAACGCATAACGCGTAACGCAAGTCGCATAACGCATAACGCGTAACGCATAAAGCATAACGCATAACGCATAACGCATAACGCATAATGCATAACGCATAACGCATAACGGATCACGCATTACTCATAACGCATAACGCATAACGCATAACGCATAACGCATAACGCATAACGCATAACGCATAACGCATAACGCATAACGCATAACGCATAACGCATAATGTATAACGCACAACTCATAACGCATGACTCATAACGCACAACCCATTACGCATAACGCATAACGCATAACGCATAACGCATAACGCATAACGCATAACGCAAATCGCATAACGCATAACGCGTAACGCATAAAGCATAACGCATAACGCATAACGCAAATCGCATAACGCATAACGCATAACGCATAACGCATAACGCATAACGCATAACGCAAATCGCATAACGCATAACGCATAACGCATAACGCATAACGCATAACGCATAACGCATAACGCATAATGCATAACGCATAACGCATAACGCAAATCGCATAACGCACAACGCGTAACGCATAAAGCATAACGCATAACGCATAACGCATAACGCATAATGCATAACGCATAACGCATAATGGATCACGCATTACTCAAAACGCGTAACGCATAACGGATCACGCATTACTCATAACGCATAACGCATAACGCATAACGGATCACGCATTACTCATAACGCATAACGCATAACGCATAACACATAACGCATAACGCATAACGCATAACGCATAACGCATAACGCATAACGCAAATCGCATAACGCATAACGCATAACTCATAAAGCATAACGCATAACGCATAACGCATAACGCATAACGCATAACGCATAATGCATTACTCATAACGCATAACGCATAACGCATAACGCATAACGCATAACGCATAACGCATAACGCATAACGCATAACGCATAACGCATAACGCATAACGCATAACGCATAACGCATAACGCATAACGCATAATGCATAACGCATAACGCATAATGGATCACGCATTACTCATAACGCGTAACGCATAACGGATCACGCATTACTCATAACGCATAACGCATAACACATAACGGATCACGCATTACTCATAACGCATAACGCATAACGCATAACGCATAACGCATAACGCATAATGCATAACGCATAAAGCAAAACGCATAACGCATAACGCATGACTCATAACGCACAACCCATAACGCATAACGCATAATGCATAACGCATAACGCATAATGGATCACGCATTACTCATAACGCGTAACGCATAACGGATCACGCATTACTCATAACGCATAAGGCATAAAGCAAAACGCATAACGCATAACGCATGACTCATAACGCACAACCCATAACGCATAACGCATAACGCAAATCGCATAACGCATAACCCATAACGCATAACTCATAACGCATAACGCATAACGCATAACGCATAACGCATAACGCATAACGCATAACGCATAACGCATAACGCATAACGCATAACGCATAACGCATAACGCATAACGCTTAACGCATGACCCATAGCGCATAACGCATAAAGCATAACGCATAACGGATCACGCATTACTCATAACCCATAACGCATAACTCATAACGCATAACGCATAACGCATAACGCATAACGCATAACGTATAACGCACAACTCATAACGCATGACTCATAACGCACAACCCATTACGCATAACGCATAACGCATAACGCATAATGGATCACGCATTACTCATAACGCGTAACGCATAACGGATCACGCATTACTCATAACGCATAACGCATAACACATAACGGATCAGGCATTACTCATAACGCATAACGCATAACGCATAACGCATAACGCATAACGCATAACGCATAACGCATAACGCATAACGCATAACGCATAACGCATAACGCATAACGCATAACGCATAACGCATAACGCATAACGCACAACACATAACGCTTAACCCATAACGCATAACGCATAACGCATAACGCTTAACGCATGACCCATAGCGCATAACGCATTACGCATAACGCAAATCGCATAACGCATAACGCGTAACGCATAAAGCATAACGCATAACGCATAACGCATAATGCATAACGCATAACGCATAATGGATCACGCATTACTCATAACGCGTAACGCATAACGGATCACGCATTACTCATAACGCATAACGCATAACGCATAACGCATAACGCATAACGCATAACGTATAACGCACAACTCATAACGCATGACTCATAACGCACAACCCATTACGCATAACGCATAACGCATAACGCATAACGCATAACGCATAACGCATAACGCATAACGCATAACGCATAACGCAAATCGCATAACGCATAACGCGTAACGCATAAAGCATAACGCATAACGCATAACGCATAATGCATAACGCATAACGCATAATGGATCACGCATTACTCATAACGCGTAACGCATAACGGATCACGCATTACTCATAACGCATAACGCATAACACATAACGGATCACGCATTACTCATAACGCATAACGCATAACGCATAACGCATAACGCATAACGCATAACGCATAACGCATAACACATAACGCATAACGCATAACGCATAACGCATAACGCATAACGCATAACGCATAACGCATAACGCATAACGCATAACGCATAACGCATAACGCATAACGCATAACGCATAACGCATAACGCATAACGCATAACGCATAACGCATAACGCATAACGGATCACGCATTACTCATAACGCAAACGCATAACGCATAACGCATAACGAATAACGCATAACGTTTCACGCATTACTCATAACGCATAACGCATAACGCATAACGCATAACGCATAACGCATAACGCATAACGCATAACGCGTAACGCATAAAGCTTAACGCATAACGGATCACGCATTACTCATAACGCATAACGCATAACGCATAACGCATAACCCATAACGCATAACGCATAAAGCAAAACGCATAACGCATAACGCATGACTCATACCGCACAACCCATAACGCATAACGCATAACGCATAACGCATAACGCATAACGCATAACGCAAATCGCATAACGCATAACGCGTAACGCATAACGCATAACGCATAACGCATAACGCATAACGCATAATGCATAACGCATAACGCATAGCGGATCACGCATTACTCATAACGCATAACGCATAACGGATCACGCATTACTCATAACGCATAACGCATAACGCATAAAGCATAATGCATTACGCATAACGCATAACGCAAAACGCATAATGCATAACGCATAACGCATAATGGATCACGCATTACTCATAACGCGTAACGCATAACGGATCACGCATTACTCATAACGCATAACGCATAACACATAACGGATCACGCATTACTCATAACGCATAACGCATAACGCATAACGCATAACGCATAACGCATAACGCATAACGCATAACGCATAACGCATAACCCATAACGCATAACGCATAAAGCAAAACGCATAACGCATAACGCATGACTCATACCGCACAACCCATAACGCATAACGCATAACGCATAACGCATAACGCATAACGCAAATCGCATAACGCATAACGCATAACGCATAAAGCATAACGCATAACGCATAACGCATAACGCATAATGCATAACGCATAACGCATAACGGATCACGCATTACTCATAACGCATAACGCATAACGCATAACGCATAACCCATAACGCATAACGCATAAAGCAAAACGCATAACGCATAACGCATGACTCATACCGCACAACCCATAACGCATAACGCATAACGCATAACGCATAACGCATAACGCAAAACGCATAACGCATAACGCGTAACGCATAAAGCATAACGCATAACGCATAACGCATAACGCATAATGCATAACGCATAACGCATAACGGATCACGCATTACTCATAACGCATAACGCATAACGGATCACGCATTACTCATAACGCATAACGCATAACGCATAACGCATAACGCATAACGCATAACGCATAACGCATAACGCATAACGCATAACGCATAACGTATAACGCACAACTCATAACGCATGACTCATAACGCACAACCCATTACGCATAACGCATAACGCATAACGCATAACGCATAACGCATAACGCATAACGCATAACGCAAATCGCATAACGCATAACGCGTAACGCATAAAGCATAACGCATAACGCATAATGCATAACGCATAACGCATAATGGATCACGCATTACTCATAACGCGTAACGCATAACGGATCACGCATTACTCATAACGCATAACGCATAACGGATCACGCATTACTCATAACGCATAACGCATAACGCATAACGCATAACGCATAACGCATAACGCATAACGCATAACGCATAACGCATAACGCATAACGCATAACGCATAACGCATAACGCATAACGCATAACGCATAACGCATAACGCATAACGCATAACGCATAAAGCATAACGCATTACGCATAACGCATAACGCATAACGCATAACGCATAACGCATAACGGATCACGCATTACTCATAACGCAAACGCATAACGCATAACGCATAACGAATAACGCATAACGTTTCACGCATTACTCATAACGCATAACGCATAACGCATAACGCATAACGCATAACGCATAACGCATAACGCATAACGCGTAACGCATAAAGCTTAACGCATAACGGATCACGCATTACTCATAACGCATAACGCATAACGCATAACGCATAACGCATAACGCATAACGCATAACGCATAACGCATAACGCATAACGCATAACGCATAACGCATAACGCATGACGCATAACGCATAACGCATAACGCATAACGCATACCGCACAACCCATAACGCATAACGCATAACGCATAACGGATCACGCATTACTCATAACGCAAACGCATAACGCATAATGCATAACGAATAACGCATAACGTTTCACGCATTACTCATAACGCATAACGCATAACGCATAACGCATAACGCATAACACATAACGCATAACGCGTAACGCATAAAGCTTAACGCATAACGGATCACGCATTACTCATAACGCATAACGCATAACGCATAACGCATAACGCATAACGCATAACGCATAACGCATAACGCATAACGCATAACGCATAACGGATAACGCATACCGCATAACGCATAACGCATAACGCATAACGCATAACGCATAACGCATGACGCATAACGCATAACGCATAACGCATACCGCACAACCCATAACGCATAACGCATAACGCATAACGCATAACGCAAATCGCATAACGCATAACGCGTAACGCATAAAGCATAACGCATAACGCATAACGCATAACGCATAATGCATAACGCATAACGCATAACGGATCACGCATTACTCATAACGCATAACGCATAAAGCAAAACGCATAACGCATAACGCATGACTCATAACGCACAACCCATAACGCATAACGCATAACGCAAATCGCATAACGCATAACGCATAACGCATAACGCAAATCGCATAACGCATAACGCATAACGCACAACGCATAACGCATAACGCATAACGCATAACGTATAACGCAAATCGCATAACGCATAACGCATTACTCATAAAGCATAACGCATAACGCATAACGCATAACGCATAACGCATAATGCATAACGCATAACGCATAACGGATCACGCATTACTCATAACGCATAACGCATAACGGATCACGCATTACTCATAACGCATAACGCATAACGCATAACGCATAACGCATAACCCATAACGCATAACGCATAAAGCAAAACGCATAACGCATAACGCATGACTCATACCGCACAACCCATAACGCATAACGCATAACGCATAACGCATAACGCATAACGGATAACGCAAATCGCATAACGCATAACGCATAACGCATAACGCAAATCGCATAACGCATAACGCATAACGCATAACGCAAATCGCATAACGCATAACGCATAACGCACAACTCATAACGCATAACGCATAACGCAAAACGCATAACGCACAGCGGATAACGCACAACGCATAACACATAACGCATAACGCATAACGCATAACGCATAACGCATAACGCATAACGCATAACGCATAACGCCTAACGCATAACGCATAACGCATAACGCATAACGCATACCGCATAACGCATAACGCAAATCGCATAACGCATAACGCATAACGCATAACGTATAACGCACAACTCATAACGCATAACGCATAACGCATAACGCGTAACGCATAAAGCATAACGCATAACGGATCACGCATTACTCATAACGCATAACGCATGACGCATAACGCATAACGCATAACGCATAACGCATAACGCATAACGCATAACGCATAACGCATAACGCATAACGCATAACGCATAACGCATAACGCATAACGCATAACGCATAACGCACAACACATAACGCTTAACCCATAACGCATAACGCATAACGCATAACGCTTAACGCATAACGCATAACGCATGACTCATACCGCACAACCCATAACGCATAACGCATAACGCATAACGCATAACGCATAACGGATAACGCAAATCGCATAACGCATAACGCATAACGCATAACTCAAATCGCATAACGCATAACGCATAACGCATAACGCACAACTCATAACGCATAACGCATAACGCAAAACGCATAACGCACAGCGGATAACGCACAACGCATAACACATAACGCATAACGCATAACGCATAACGCATAACGCATAACGCATAACGCATAACGCATAACGCATAACGCATAACGCATAACGCATAACGCATAACGCATAACGCATAACGCATAACGCATAACGCATACCGCATAACGCATAACGCAAATCGCATAACGCATAACGCATAACGCATAACGTATAACGCACAACTCATAACGCATAACGCATAACGCATAACGCGTAACGCATAAAGCATAACGCATAACGGATCACGCATTACTCATAACGCATAACGCATGACGCATAACGCATAACGCATAACGCATAACGCATAACGCATAACGCATAACGCATAACCCACAACGCATAACGCATAACGCATAACGCATAATGGATCACGCATTACTCATAACGCGTAACACATAACGGATCACGCATTACTCATAACGCATAACGCATAACACATAACGGATCAGGCATTACTCATAACGCATAACGCATAACGCATAACGCATAACGCATAACGCATAACGCATAACGCATAACGCATAACGCATAACGCATAACGCATAACGCATAACGCATAACGCATAACGCATAACGCATAACGCACAACTCATAACGCATAACGCATAACGCAAAACGCATAACGCACAGCGGATAACGCACAACGCATAACACATAACGCATAACGCATAACGCATAACCCATAACGCATAACGCATAAAGCAAAACGCATAACGCATAACGCATAAAGCATAACGCATAACGCATAACGCATAACGCATAACGCATAATGCATAACGCATAACGCATAACGGATCACGCATTACTCATAACGCATAACGCATAACGGATCACGCATTACTCATAACGCATAACGCATAACGCATAACGCATAACGCATAACCCATAACGCATAACGCATAAAGCAAAACGCATAACGCATAACGCATGACTCATACCGCACAACCCATAACGCATAACGCATAACGCATAACGCATAACGCATAACGGATAACGCAAATCGCATAACGCATAACGCATAACGCATAACGCAAATCGCATAACGCATAACGCATAACGCATAACGCAAATCGCATAACGCATAACGCATAACGCACAACTCATAACGCATAACGCATAACGCAAAACGCATAACGCACAGCGGATAACGCACAACGCATAACACATAACGCATAACGCATAACGCATAACGCATAACGCATAACGCATAACGCATAACGCATAACGCCTAACGCATAACGCATAACGCATAACGCATAACGCATACCGCATAACGCATAACGCAAATCGCATAACGCATAACGCATAACGCATAACGTATAACGCACAACTCATAACGCATAACGCATAACGCATAACGCGTAACGCATAAAGCATAACGCATAACGGATCACGCATTACTCATAACGCATAACGCATGACGCATAACGCATAACGCATAACGCATAACGCATAACGCATAACCCACAACGCATAACGCATAACGCATAACGCATAATGGATCACGCATTACTCATAACGCGTAACACATAACGGATCACGCATTACTCATAACGCATAACGCATAACACATAACGGATCAGGCATTACTCATAACGCATAACGCATAACGCATAACGCATAACGCATAACGCATAACGCATAACGCATAACGCATAACGCATAACGCATAACGCATAACGCATAACGCATAACGCATAACGCATAACGCATAACGCATAACGCACAACACATAACGCTTAACCCATAACGCATAACGCATAACGCATAACGCTTAACGCATAACGCATAACGCATGACTCATACCGCACAACCCATAACGCATAACGCATAACGCATAACGCATAACGCATAACGGATAACGCAAATCGCATAACGCATAACGCATAACGCATAACGCAAATCGCATAACGCATAACGCATAACGCATAACGCACAACTCATAACGCATAACGCATAACGCAAAACGCATAACGCACAGCGGATAACGCACAACGCATAACACATAACGCATAACGCATAACGCATAACGCATAACGCATAACGCATAACGCATAACGCATAACGCATAACGCATAACGCATAACGCATAACGCATAACGCATAACGCATAACGCATAACGCATAACGCATAACGCATACCGCATAACGCATAACGCAAATCGCATAACGCATAACGCATAACGCATAACGTATAACGCACAACTCATAACGCATAACGCATAACGCATAACGCGTAACGCATAAAGCATAACGCATAACGGATCACGCATTACTCATAACGCATAACGCATGACGCATAACGCATAACGCATAACGCATAACGCATAACGCATAACGCATAACGCATAACCCACAACGCATAACGCATAACGCATAACGCATAATGGATCACGCATTACTCATAACGCGTAACACATAACGGATCACGCATTACTCATAACGCATAACGCATAACACATAACGGATCAGGCATTACTCATAACGCATAACGCATAACGCATAACGCATAACGCATAACGCATAACGCATAACGCATAACGCATAACGCATAACGCATAACGCATAACGCATAACGCATAACGCACAACACATAACGCTTAACCCATAACGCATAACGCATAACGCATAACGCTTAACGCATGACCCATAGCGCATAACGCATTACGCGTAACGCATAACGCATAACGCATAACGCATAACGCATAACGCATAACGCAAATCGCATAACGCATAACGCGTAACGCATAAAGCATAACGCATAACGCATAACGCATAATGCATAACGCATAACGCATAATGGATCACGCATTACTCATAACGCGTAACGCATAACGGATCACGCATTACTCATAACGCATAATGCATAACACATAACGGATCACGCATTACTCATAACGCATAACGCATAACGCATAACGCATAACGCATAACGCATAACGCATAACGCATAACACATAACGCATAACGCATAACGCATAACGCATAACGCATAACGCATAACGCATAACGCATAACGCATAACGCATAACGCATAACGCATAACGCATAACGCATAACGCATAACGCATAACGCATAACGCATAACGCATAACGCATAACGCATAACGCATAACGCATAACGGATCACGCATTACTCATAACGCAAACGCATAACGCATAACGCATAACGAATAACGCATAACGTTTCACGCATTACTCATAACGCATAACGCATAACGCATAACGCATAACGCATAACGCATAACGCATAACGCATAACGCATAACGCATAAAGCTTAACGCATAACGGATCACGCATTACTCATAACGCATAACGCATAACGCATAACGCATAACCCATAACGCATAACGCATAAAGCAAAACGCATAACGCATAACGCATGACTCATACCGCACAACCCATAACGCATAACGCATAACGCATAACGCATAACGCATAACGCAAATCGCATAACGCATAACGCGTAACGCATAAAGCATAACGCATAACGCATAACGCATAACGCATAATGCATAACGCATAACGCATAGCGGATCACGCATTACTCATAACGCATAACGCATAACGGATCACGCATTACTCATAACGCATAACGCATAACGCATAAAGCATAATGCATTACGCATAACGCATAACGCAAAACGCATAATGCATAACGCATAACGCATAATGGATCACGCATTACTCATAACGCGTAACGCATAACGGATCACGCATTACTCATAACGCATAACGCATAACACATAACGGATCACGCATTACTCATAACGCATAACGCATAACGCATAACGCATAACGCATAACGCATAACGCATAACGCATAACGCATAACCCATAACGCATAACGCATAAAGCAAAACGCATAACGCATAACGCATGACTCATACCGCACAACCCATAACGCATAACGCATAACGCATAACGCATAACGCATAACGCAAATCGCATAACGCATAACGCGTAACGCATAAAGCATAACGCATAACGCATAACGCATAACGCATAATGCATAACGCATAACGCATAACGGATCACGCATTACTCATAACGCATAACGCATAACGCATAACGCATAACCCATAACGCATAACGCATAAAGCAAAACGCATAACGCATAACGCATGACTCATACCGCACAACCCATAACGCATAACGCATAACGCATAACGCATAACGCATAACGCAAATCGCATAACGCATAACGCGTAACGCATAAAGCATAACGCATAACGCATAACGCATAACGCATAATGCATAACGCATAACGCATAACGGATCACGCATTACTCATAACGCATAACGCATAACGGATCACGCATTACTCATAACGCATAACGCATAACGCATAACGCATAACGCATAACGCATAACGCATAACGCATAACGCATAACGCATAACGCATAACGCATAACGTATAACGCACAACTCATAACGCATGACTCATAACGCACAACCCATTACGCATAACGCATAACGCATAACGCATAACGCATAACGCATAACGCATAACGCATAACGCAAATCGCATAACGCATAACGCGTAACGCATAAAGCATAACGCATAACGCATAACGCATAATGCATAACGCATAACGCATAATGGATCACGCATTACTCATAACGCGTAACGCATAACGGATCACGCATTACTCATAACGCATAACGCATAACGGATCACGCATTACTCATAACGCATAACGCATAACGCATAACGCATAACGCATAACGCATAACGCATAACGCATAACGCATAACGCATAACGCATAACGCATAACGCATAACGCATAACGCATAACGCATAACGCATAACGCATAACGCATAACGCATAACGCATAACGCATAACGCATAACGCATAACGCATAACGCATAACGCATAACGCATAACGCATAACGCATAACGCATAACGCATAACGCATAACGCATAACGGATCACGCATTACTCATAACGCAAACGCATAACGCATAACGCATAACGAATAACGCATAACGTTTCACGCATTACTCATAACGCATAACGCATAACGCATAACGCATAACGCATAACGCATAACGCATAACGCATAACGCGTAACGCATAAAGCTTAACGCATAACGGATCACGCATTACTCATAACGCATAACGCATAACGCATAACGCATAACGCATAACGCATAACGCATAACGCATAACGCATAACGCATAACGCATAACGCATAACGCATAACGCATAACGCATAACGCATAACGCATACCGCATAACGCATAACGCATAACGCATAACGCATAACGCATAACGCATGACGCATAACGCATAACGCATAACGCATAACGCATACCGCACAACCCATAACGCATAACGCATAACGGATCACGCATTACTCATAACGCAAACGCATAACGCATAATGCATAACGAATAACGCATAACGTTTCACGCATTACTCATAACGCATAACGCATAACGCATAACGCATAACGCATAACGCATAACACATAACGCATAACGCGTAACGCATAAAGCTTAACGCATAACGGATCACGCATTACTCATAACGCATAACGCATAACGCATAACGCATAACGCATAACGCATAACGCATAACGCATAACGCATAACGCATAACGCATACCGCATAACGCATAACGCATAACGCATAACGCATAACGCATAACGCATGACGCATAACGCATAACGCATAACGCATACCGCACAACCCATAACGCATAACGCATAACGCATAACGCATAACGCATAACGCAAATCGCATAACGCATAACGCGTAACGCATAAAGCATAACGCATAACGCATAACGCATAACGCATAATGCATAACGCATAACGCATAACGGATCACGCATTACTCATAACGCATAACGCATAACGGATCACGCATTACTCATAACGCATAACGCATAAAGCAAAACGCATAACGCATAACGCATGACTCATAACGCACAACCCATAACGCATAACGCATAACGCAAATCGCATAACGCATAACGCATAACGCATAACGCAAATCGCATAACGCATAACGCATAACGCACAACGCATAACGCATAACGCATAACGCATAACGTATAACGCAAATCGCATAACGCATAACGCATAACTCATAAAGCATAACGCATAACGCATAACGCATAACGCATAACGCATAATGCATAACGCATAACGCATAACGGATCACGCATTACTCATAACGCATAACGCATAACGGATCACGCATTACTCATAACGCATAACGCATAACGCATAACGCATAACGCATAACCCATAACGCATAACGCATAAAGCAAAACGCATAACGCATAACGCATGACTCATACCGCACAACCCATAACGCATAACGCATAACGCATAACGCATAACGCATAACGCATAACGCAAATCGCATAACGCATAACGCATAACGCATAACGCAAATCGCATAACGCATAACGCATAACGCATAACGCAAATCGCATAACGCATAACGCATAACGCACAACTCATAACGCATAACGCATAACGCAAAACGCATAACGCACAGCGGATAACGCACAACGCATAACACATAACGCATAACGCATAACGCATAACGCATAACGCATAACGCATAACGCATAACGCATAACGCCTAACGCATAACGCATAACGCATAACGCATACCGCATAACGCATAACGCAAATCGCATAACGCATAACGCATAACGCATAACGTATAACGCACAACTCATAACGCATAACGCATAACGCATAACGCGTAACGCATAAAGCATAACGCATAACGGATCACGCATTACTCATAACGCATAACGCATGACGCATAACGCATAACGCATAACGCATAACGCATAACGCATAACCCACAACGCATAACGCATAACGCATAACGCATAACGGATCACGCATTACTCATAACGCGTAACACATAACGGATCACGCATTACTCATAACGCATAACGCATAACACATAACGGATCAGGCATTACTCATAACGCATAACGCATAACGCATAACGCATAACGCATAACGCATAACGCATAACGCATAACGCATAACGCATAACGCATAACGCATAACGCATAACGCATAACGCATAACGCATAACGCATAACGCATAACGCATAACGCACAACACATAACGCTTAACCCATAACGCATAACGCATAACGCATAACGCTTAACGCATAACGCATAACGCATGACTCATACCGCACAACCCATAACGCATAACGCATAACGCATAACGCATAACGCATAACGGATAACGCAAATCGCATAACGCATAACGCATAACGCATAACGCAAATCGCATAACGCATAACGCATAACGCATAACGCAAATCGCATAACGCATAACGCATAACGCACAACTCATAACGCATAACGCATAACGCAAAACGCATAACGCACAGCGGATAACGCACAACGCATAACACATAACGCATAACGCATAACGCATAACGCATAACGCATAACGCATAACGCATAACGCATAACGCATAACGCATAACGCATAACGCATAACGTATAACGCATAACGCATAACGCATAACGCATAACGCATAACGCATACCGCATAACGCATAACGCAAATCGCATAACGCATAACGCATAACGCATAACGTATAACGCACAACTCATAACGCATAACGCATAACGCATAACGCGTAACGCATAAAGCATAACGCATAACGGATCACGCATTACTCATAACGCATAACGCATGACGCATAACGCATAACGCATAACGCATAACGCATAACGCATAACGCATAACGCATAACCCACAACGCATAACGCATAACGCATAACGCATAATGGATCACGCATTACTCATAACGCGTAACACATAACGGATCACGCATTACTCATAACGCATAACGCATAACACATAACGGATCAGGCATTACTCATAACGCATAACGCATAACGCATAACGCATAACGCATAACGCATAACGCATAACGCATAACGCATAACGCATAACGCATAACGCATAACGCATAACGCATAACGCACAACACATAACGCTTAACCCATAACGCATAACGCATAACGCATAACGCTTAACGCATGACCCATAGCGCATAACGCATTACGCGTAACGCATAACGCATAACGCATAAAGCATAACGCATAACGGATCACGCATTACTCATAACCCATAACGCATAACTCATTACGCATAACGCATAACGCATAACGCATAACGCATAACGCATAACGCATAACGCATAACGCATAACGCATAACGCAAATCGCATAACGCATAACGCATAACGCATAACGTATAACGCACAACTCATAACGCATGACTCATAACGCACAACCCATTACGCATAACGCATAACGCATAACGCATAACGCATAACGCATAACGCAAATCGCATAACGCATAACGCGTAACGCATAAAGCATAATGCATAACGCATAACGCATAACGCATAACGCATAATGCATAACGCATAACGCATAATGGATCACGCATTACTCATAACGCGTAACGCATAACGGATCACGCATTACTCATAACGCATAACGCATAACACATAACGGATCACGCATTACTCATAACGCATAACGCATAACGCATAACGCATAACGCATAACGCATAACGCATAACGCATAACGCATAACGCATAACGCATAACGCATAACGCATAACGCATAACGCATAACACATAACGGATCACGCATAACGCATAACGCATAACCCATAACGCATAACGCATAAAGCAAAACGCATAACGCAAAACGCATGACTCATACCGCACAACCCATAACGCATAACGCATAACGCATAACGCATAACGCATAACGCATAATGCATAACGCATAACGCATAACGGATCACGCATTACTCATAACGCATAACGCATAACGGATCACGCATTACTCATAACGCATAACGCATAACGCATAACGCATAACGCATAACGCATAACTCATAACGCATAACGCATAACGCATAACGTATAACGCACAACTCATAACACATGACTCATAACGCACAACCCATTACGCATAACGCATAACGCATAACGCATAACGCATAAAGCAAAACGCATAACGCAAAACGCATGACTCATACCGCACAACCCATAACGCATAAAGCATAACGCATAACGCATAACGCATAACGCATAATGCATAACGCATAACGCATAACGGATCACGCATTACTCATAACGCATAACGCATAACGGATCACGCATTACTCATAACGCATAACGCATAACGCATAACGCATAACGCATAACGCATAACTCATAACGCATAACGCATAACGCATAACGTATAACGCACAACTCATAACGCATGACTCATAACGCACAACCCATTACGCATAACGCATAACGCATAACGCATAACGCATAACGCATAACGCATAACGCATAACGCAAATCGCATAACGCATAACGCGTAACGCATAAAGCATAACGCATAACGCATAACGCATAATGCATAACGCATAACGCATAATGGATCACGCATTACTCATAACGCGTAACGCATAACGGATCACGCATTACTCATAACGCATAACGCATAACGCATAACGCATAACGCATAACGCATAACGCAAATCGCATAACGCATAACGCGTAACGCATAAAGCATAACGCATAACGCATAACGCATAATGCATAACGCATAACGCATAATGGATCACGCATTACTCATAACGCGTAACGCATAACGGATCACGCATTACTCATAACGCATAACGCATAACGCATAACGCATAACGCATAACGCATAACGCATAACGCATAACGCATAACGCATAACGCATAACGCATAACGCATAACGCATAACGCATAACGCATAACGCGTAACGCATAACGCATAACGCATAACGCATAACGCATAACGCATAACGCATAACGCATAACGCATAACGCATAACGCATAACGGATCACGCATTACTCATAACGCAAACGCATAACGCATAACACATAACGAATAACGCATAACGTTTCACGCATTACTCATAACGCATAACGCATAACGCATAACGCATAACGCATAACGCATAACGCATAACGCATAACGCATAACGCGTAACGCATAAAGCTTAACGCATAACGGATCACGCATTACTCATAACGCATAACGCATAACGCATAACGCATAACGCATAACGCATCACGCATAAAGCATAACGCATAACGCATAACGCATAACGCATAACGCATAACGCATACCGCATAACGCATAACGCATAACGCATAACGCATAACGCATAACGCATGACGCATAACGCATAACGCATACCGCACAACCCATAACGCATAACGCATAACGCATAACGGATCACGCATTACTCATAACGCAAACGCATAACGCATAACGCATAACGAATAACGCATAATGTTTCACGCATTACTCATAACGCATAACGCATAACGCATAATGCATAACGCATAACGCATAACGCATAACGCATAACGCATACCGCATAACGCATAACGCATAACGCATAACGCATAACGCATAACGCATGACCCATAACGCATAACGCATAACGCATAACGCATAACGCACAACCCATAACGCATAACGCATAACGCATAACGGATCACGCATTACTCATAACGCAAACGCATAACGCATAACGCATAACGAATAACGCATAACGTTTAACGCATTACTCATAACGCATAACGCATAACGCATAACGCATAACGCATAACGCATAACGCATAACGCATAACGCATAACGCGTAACGCATAAAGCTTAACGCATAACGGATCACGCATTACTCATAACGCATAACGCATAACGCATAACGCATAACGCATAACGCATAACGCATAACGCATAACGCATAACGCATAACGCATAACGCATAACGCATAACGCATACCGCATAACGCATAACGCATAACGCATAACGCATAACGCATAACGCATGACGCATAACGCATAACGCATAACGCATAACGCATACCGCACAACCCATAACGCATAACGCATAACGCATAACGCATAACGCATAACGCAAATCGCATTACGCATAACGCGTAACGCATAAAGCATAACGCATAACGCATAACGCATAACGCATAATGCATAACGCATAACGCATAACGGATCACGCATTACTCATAACGCATAACGCATAACGGATCACGCATTACTCATAACGCATAACGCATAAAGCAAAACGCATAACGCATAACGCATGACTCATAACGCACAACCCATAACGCATAACGCATAACGCAAATCGCATAACGCATAACGCATAACGCATAACGCATAACGCAAATCGCATAACGCATAACGCACAACGCATAACGCATAACGCATAACGCATAACGCATAACGTATAACGCAAATCGCATAACGCATAACGCATAACTCATAAAGCATAACGCATAACGCATAACGCATAACGCATAACGCATAATGCATAACGCATAACGCATAACGGATCACGCATTACTCATAACGCATAACGCATAACGGATCACGCATTACTCATAACGCATAACGCATAACGCATAACCCATAACGCATAACGCATAAAGCAAAACGCATAACGCATAACGCATGACTCATACCGCACAACCCATAACGCATAACGCATAACGCATAACGCATAACGCATAACGGATAACGCAAATCGCATAACGCATAACGCATAACGCATAACGCAAATCGCATAACGCATAACGCATAACGCATAACGCAAATCGCATAACGCATAACGCATAACGCACAACTCATAACGCATAACGCATAACGCAAAACGCATAACGCACAGCGGATAACGCACAACGCATAACACATAACGCATAACGCATAACGCATAACGCATAACGCATAACGCATAACGCATAACGCATAACGCATAACGCATAACGCATAACGCATAACGCATAACGCATAACGCATAACGCATAACGCATAACGCATAACGCATAACGCATAACGCATAACGCATACCGCATAACGCATAACGCAAATCGCATAACGCATAACGCATAACGCATAACGTATAACGCACAACTCATAACGCATAACGCATAACGCATAACGCGTAACGCATAAAGCATAACGCATAACGGATCACGCATTACTCATAACGCATAACGCATGACGCATAACGCATAACGCATAACGCATAACGCATAACGCATAACGCATAACGCATAACCCATAACGCATAACGCATAACGCATAACGCATAACGCATAACGGATAACACATAACGCATAACGCATAACGCATAACGCATAACGCATAACGCATAACGCATAACGCATAACGCATAACGCATAACACATAACGCATAACCCATAACGCATAACTCAAATCGCATAACGCATAACGCATAACGCATAACGCATAACGCATAACGT
This sequence comes from Lasioglossum morio, assembly GCA_916610235.2. Lineage (NCBI taxonomy): Eukaryota > Metazoa > Arthropoda > Insecta > Hymenoptera > Halictidae > Lasioglossum > Lasioglossum morio. The sequence goes on along the minus strand of CAKAJA020000239.1, from coordinate 736,191 downwards.
ATAACGCACAACTCATAACGCATAACGCATAACGCAAAACGCATAACGCATAGCGGATAACGCACAACGCATAACACATAACGCATAACGCATAACGCATAACGCATAACGCATAACGCATAACGCATAACGCATAACGCATAACGCATAACGCATAACGCATAACGCATAACGCATAACGCATAACGCATAACGCATAACGCATAACGCATAACCCACAACGCATAACGCATAACGCATAACGCATAATGGATCACGCATTACTCATAACGCGTAACACATAACGGATCACGCATTACTCATAACGCATAACGCATAACACATAACGGATCAGGCATTACTCATAACGCATAACGCATAACGCATAACGCATAACGCATAACGCATAACGCATAACGCATAACGCATAACGCATAACGCATAACGCATAACGCATAACGCACAACACATAACGCTTAACCCATAACGCATAACGCATAACGCATAACGCTTAACGCATGACCCATAGCGCATAACGCATTACGCGTAACGCATAACGCATAACGCATAACGCATAACGCATAACGCATAACGCATAACGCATAACGCATAACGCATAACGCATAACGCATAACGCATAACGCATAACGCATAACGCATAACGCATAACGCATAACGCATAACGCATAACGCATAACGCATAACGGATCACGCATTACTCATAACGCAAACGCATAACGCATAACGCATAACGAATAACGCATAACGTTTCACGCATTACTCATAACGCATAACGCATAACGCATAACGCATAACGCATAACGCATAACGCGTAACGCATAAAGCTTAACGCATAACGGATCACGCATTACTCATAACGCATAACGCATAACGCATAACGCATAACCCATAACGCATAACGCATAAAGCAAAACGCATAACGCATAACGCATGACTCATACCGCACAACCCATAACGCATAACGCATAACGCATAACGCATAACGCATAACGCATAACGCAAATCGCATAACGCATAACGCGTAACGCATAAAGCATAACGCATAACGCATAACGCATAACGCATAATGCATAACGCATAACGCATAGCGGATCACGCATTACTCATAACGCATAACGCATAACGGATCACGCATTACTCATAACGCATAACGCATAACGCATAACGCATAATGCATTACGCATAACGCATAACGCAAAACGCATAATGCATAACGCATAACGCATAATGGATCACGCATTACTCATAACGCGTAACGCATAACGGATCACGCATTACTCATAACGCATAACGCATAACACATAACGGATCACGCATTACTCATAACGCATAACGCATAACGCATAACGCATAACGCATAACGCATAACGCATAACGCATAACGCATAACGCATAACCCATAACGCATAACGCATAAAGCAAAACGCATAACGCATAACGCATGACTCATACCGCACAACCCATAACGCATAACGCATAACGCATAACGCATAACGCATAACGCAAATCGCATAACGCATAACGCGTAACGCATAAAGCATAACGCATAACGCATAACGCATAACGCATAATGCATAACGCATAACGCATAACGGATCACGCATTACTCATAACGCATAACGCATAACGCATAACGCATAACCCATAACGCATAACGCATAAAGCAAAACGCATAACGCATAACGCATGACTCATAACGCACAACCCATAACGCATAACGCATAACGCATAACGCATAACGCATAACGCAAATCGCATAACGCATAACGCGTAACGCATAAAGCATAACGCATAACGCATAACGCATAACGCATAATGCATAACGCATAACGCATAACGGATCACGCATTACTCATAACGCATAACGCATAACGGATCACGCATTACTCATAACGCATAACGCATAACGCATAACGCATAACGCATAACGCATAACGCATAACGCATAACGCATAACGCATAACGTATAACGCACAACTCATAACGCATGACTCATAACGCACAACCCATTACGCATAACGCATAACGCATAACGCATAACGCATAACGCATAACGCATAACGCATAACGCAAATCGCATAACGCATAACGCGTAACGCATAAAGCATAACGCATAACGCATAACGCATAATGCATAACGCATAACGCATAATGGATCACGCATTACTCATAACGCGTAACGCATAACGGATCACGCATTACTCATAACGCATAACGCATAACGGATCACGCATTACTCATAACGCATAACGCATAACGCATAACGCATAACGAATAACGCATAACGCATAACGCATAACGCATAACGCATAACGCATAACGCATAACGCATAACGCATAACGCATAACGCATAACGCATAACGCATAACGCATAACGCATAACGCATAACGCATAACGCATAACGCATAACGCATAACGCATAACGCATAACGCATAACGCATAACGCATAACGCATAACGGATCACGCATTACTCATAACGCAAACGCATAACGCATAACGCATAACGAATAACGCATAACGTTTCACGCATTACTCATAACGCATAACGCATAACGCATAACGCATAACGCATAACGCATAACGCATAACGCGTAACGCATAAAGCTTAACGCATAACGGATCACGCATTACTCATAACGCATAACGCATAACGCATAACGCATAACGCATAACGCATAACGCATAACGCATAACGCATAACGCATAACGCATAACGCATAACGCATAACGCATAACGCATAACGCATAACGCATACCGCATAACGCATAACGCATAACGCATAACGCATAACGCATAACGCATGACGCATAACGCATAACGCATAACGCATAACGCATACCGCACAACCCATAACGCATAACGCATAACGCATAACGGATCACGCATTACTCATAACGCAAACGCATAACGCATAATGCATAACGAATAACGCATAACGTTTCACGCATTACTCATAACGCATAACGCATAACGCATAACGCATAACGCATAACGCATAACGCATAACACATAACGCATAACGCGTAACGCATAAAGCTTAACGCATAACGGATCACGCATTACTCATAACGCATAACGCATAACGCATAACGCATAACGCATAACGCATAACGCATAACGCATAACGCATAACGCATAACGCATACCGCATAACGCATAACGCATAACGCATAACGCATAACGCATAACGCATGACGCATAACGCATAACGCATAACGCATACCGCACAACCCATAACGCATAACGCATAACGCATAACGCATAACGCATAACGCAAATCGCATAACGCATAACGCATAACGCATAAAGCATAACGCATAACGCATAACGCATAACGCATAATGCATAACGCATAACGCATAACGGATCACGCATTACTCATAACGCATAACGCATAACGGATCACGCATTACTCATAACGCATAACGCATAAAGCAAAACGCATAACGCATAACGCATGACTCATAACGCACAACCCATAACGCATAACGCATAACGCAAATCGCATAACGCATAACGCATAACGCATAACGCAAATCGCATAACGCATAACGCATAACGCACAACGCATAACGCATAACGCATAACGCATAACGTATAACGCAAATCGCATAACGCATAACGCATAACGCATAAAGCATAACGCATAACGCATAACGCATAACGCATAACGCATAATGCATAACGCATAACGCATAACGGATCACGCATTACTCATAACGCATAACGCATAACGGATCACGCATTACTCATAACGCATAACGCATAACGCATAACGCATAACGCATAACCCATAACGCATAACGCATAAAGCAAAACGCATAACGCATAACGCATGACTCATACCGCACAACCCATAACGCATAACGCATAACGCATAACGCATAACGCATAACGGATAACGCAAATCGCATAACGCATAACGCATAACGCATAACGCAAATCGCATAACGCATAACGCATAACGCATAACGCAAATCGCATAACGCATAACGCATAACGCACAACTCATAACGCATAACGCATAACGCAAAACGCATAACGCACAGCGGATAACGCACAACGCATAACGCATAACGCATAACGCATAACGCATAACGCATAACGCATAACGCATAACGCATAACGCATAACGCCTAACGCATAACGCATAACGCATAACGCATAACGCATACCGCATAACGCATAACGCAAATCGCATAACGCATAACGCATAACGCATAACGTATAACGCACAACTCATAACGCATAACGCATAACGCATAACGCGTAACGCATAAAGCATAACGCATAACGGATCACGTATTACTCATAACGCATAACGCATGACGCATAACGCATAACGCATAACGCATAACGCATAACGTATAACGCATAACCCACAACGCATAACGCATAACGCATAACGCATAATGGATCACGCATTACTCATAACGCGTAACACATAACGGATCACGCATTACTCATAACGCATAACGCATAACACATAACGGATCAGGCATTACTCATAACGCATAACGCATAACGCATAACGCATAACGCATAACGCATAACGCATAACGCATAACGCATAACGCATAACGCATAACGCATAACGCATAACGCATAACGCATAACGCATAACGCATAACGCATAACGCATAACGCACAACACATAACGCATAACCCATAACGCATAACGCATAACGCATAACGCTTAACGCATAACGCATAACGCATGACTCATACCGCACAACCCATAACGCATAACGCATAACGCATAACGCATAACGCATAACGGATAACGCAAATCGCATAACGCATAACGCATAACGCATAACGCAAATCGCATAACGCATAACGCATAACGCATAACGCAAATCGCATAACGCATAACGCATAACGCACAACTCATAACGCATAACGCATAACGCAAAACGCATAACGCACAGCGGATAACGCACAACGCATAACACATAACGCATAACGCATAACGCATAACGCATAACGCATAACGCATAACGCATAACGCATAACGCATAACGCATAACGCATAACGCATAACGCATAACGCATAACGCATAACGCATAACGCATAACGCATAACGCATACCGCATAACGCATAACGCATAACGTATAACGCACAACTCATAACGCATAACGCATAACGCATAACGCGTAACGCATAAAGCATAACGCATAACGGATCACGCATTACTCATAACGCATAACGCATGACGCATAACGCATAACGCATAACGCATAACGCATAACGCATAACGCATAACGCATAACCCACAACGCATAACGCATAACGCATAACGCATAATGGATCACGCATTACTCATAACGCGTAACACATAACGGATCACGCATTACTCATAACGCATAACGCATAACACATAACGGATCAGGCATTACTCATAACGCATAACGCATAACGCATAACGCATAACGCATAACGCATAACGCATAACGCATAACGCATAACGCATAACGCATAACGCATAACGCATAACGCATAACGCATAACGCATAACGCATAACGCATAACGCATAACGCATAACGCATAACGCACAACACATAACGCTTAACCCATAACGCATAACGCATAACGCATAACGCATAACGCATAACGCAAATCGCATAACGCATTACGCGTAACGCATAACGCATAACGCATAAAGCATAACGCATAACGGATCACGCATTACTCATAACCCATAACGCATAACTCATTACGCATAACGCATAACGCATAACGCATAACGCATAACGCATAACGCATAACGCATAACGCATAACGCATAACGCAAATCGCATAACGCATAACGCATAACGCATAACGTATAACGCACAACTCATAACGCATGACTCATAACGCACAACCCATTACGCATAACGCATAACGCATAACGCATAACGCATAACGCATAACGCAAATCGCATAACGCATAACGCGTAACGCATAAAGCATAATGCATAACGCATAACGCATAACGCATAACGCATAATGGATCACGCATTACTCATAACGCGTAACGCATAACGGATCACGCATTACTCATAACGCATAACGCATAACACATAACGGATCACGCATTACTCATAACGCATAACGCATAACGCATAACGCATAACGCATAACGCATAACGCATAACGCATAACGCATAACGCATAACGCATAACGCATAACGCATAACGCATAACACATAACGGATCACGCATAACGCATAACGCATAACCCATAACGCATAACGCATAAAGCAAAACGCATAACGCAAAACGCATGACTCATACCGCACAACCCATAACGCATAACGCATAACGCATAACGCATAACGCATAACGCATAACGCAAATCGCATAACGCATAACGCGTAACGCATAAAGCATAACGCATAACGCATAACGCATAACGCATAATGCATAACGCATAACGCATAACGGATCACGCATTACTCATAACGCATAACGCATAACGCGTAACGCATAAAGCATAACGCATAACGCATAACGCATAATGCATAACGCATAACGCATAATGGATCACGCATTACTCATAACGCGTAACGCATAACGGATCACGCATTACTCATAACGCATAACGCATAACGCATAACGCATAACGCATAACGCATAACGCAAATCGCATAACGCATAACGCGTAACGCATAAAGCATAACGCATAACGCATAACGCATAATGCATAACGCATAACGCATAATGGATCACGCATTACTCATAACGCGTAACGCATAACGGATCACGCATTACTCATAACGCATAACGCATAACGCATAACGCATAACGCATAACGCATAACGCATAACGCATAACGCATAACGCATAACGCATAACGCATAACGCATAACGCATAACGCATAACGCATAACGCGTAACGCATAACGCATAACGCATAACGCATAACGCATAACGCATAACGCATAACGCATAACGCATAACGCATAACGCATAACGGATCACGCATTACTCATAACGCAAACGCATAACGCATAACGCATAACGAATAACGCATAACGTTTCACGCATTACTCATAACGCATAACGCATAACGCATAACGCATAACGCATAACGCATAACGCATAACGCATAACGCATAACGCATAACGCATAACGCATAACGCGTAACGCATAAAGCTTAACGCATAACGGATCACGCATTACTCATAACGCATAACGCATAACGCATAACGCATAACGCATAACGCATCACGCATAAAGCATAACGCATAACGCATAACGCATAACGCATAACGCATAACGCATAACGCATAACGCATAACGCATAACGCATAACGCATAACGCATGACGCATAACGCATAACGCATACCGCACAACCCATAACGCATAACGCATAACGCATAACGGATCACGCATTACTCATAACGCAAACGCATAACGCATAACGCATAACGAATAACGCATAATGTTTCACGCATTACTCATAACGCATAACGCATAACGCATAATGCATAACGCATAACGCATAACGCATAACGCATAACGCATACCGCATAACGCATAACGCATAACGCATAACGCATAACGCATAACGCATGACGCATAACGCATAACGCATAACGCATAACGCATACCGCACAACCCATAACGCATAACGCATAACGCATAACGGATCACGCATTACTCATAACGCAAACGCATAACGCATAACGCATAACGAATAACGCATAACGTTTCACGCATTACTCATAACGCATAACGCATAACGCATAACGCATAACGCATAACGCATAACGCATAACGCATAACGCATAACGCGTAACGCATAAAGCTTAACGCATAACGGATCACGCATTACTCATAACGCATAACGCATAACGCATAACGCATAACGCATAACGCATAACGCATAACGCATAACGCATAACGCATAACGCATAACGCATAACGCATAACGCATACCGCATAACGCATAACGCATAACGCATAACGCATAACGCATAACGCATGACGCATAACGCATAACGCATAACGCATAACGCATACCGCACAACCCATAACGCATAACGCATAACGCATAACGCATAACGCATAACGCAAATCGCATAACGCATAACGCTTAACGCATAAAGCATAACGCATAACGCATAACGCATAACGCATAATGCATAACGCATAACGCATAACGGATCACGCATTACTCATAACGCATAACGCATAACGGATCACGCATTACTCATAACGCATAACGCATAAAGCAAAACGCATAACGCATAACGCATGACTCATAACGCACAACCCATAACGCATAACGCATAACGCAAATCGCATAACGCATAACGCATAACGCATAACGCATAACGCAAATCGCATAACGCATAACGCACAACGCATAACGCATAACGCATAACGCATAACGCATAACGTATAACGCAAATCGCATAACGCATAACGCATAACTCATAAAGCATAACGCATAACGCATAACGCATAACGCATAACGCATAATGCATAACGCATAACGCATAACGGATCACGCATTACTCATAACGCATAACGCATAACGGATCACGCATTACTCATAACGCATAACGCATAACGCATAACCCATAACGCATAACGCATAAAGCAAAACGCATAACGCATAACGCATGACTCATACCGCACAACCCATAACGCATAACGCATAACGCATAACGCATAACGCATAACGGATAACGCAAATCGCATAACGCATAACGCATAACGCATAACGCAAATCGCATAACGCATAACGCATAACGCATAACGCAAATCGCATAACGCATAACGCATAACGCACAACTCATAACGCATAACGCATAACGCAAAACGCATAACGCACAGCGGATAACGCACAACGCATAACACATAACGCATAACGCATAACGCATAACGCATAACGCATAACGCATAACGCATAACGCATAACGCATAACGCATAACGCATAACGCATAACGCATAACGCATAACGCATAACGCATAACGCATAACGCATAACGCATAACGCATAACGCATAACGCATAACGCATAACGCATACCGCATAACGCATAACGCAAATCGCATAACGCATAACGCATAACGCATAACGTATAACGCACAACTCATAACGCATAACGCATAACGCATAACGCGTAACGCATAAAGCATAACGCATAACGGATCACGCATTACTCATAACGCATAACGCATGACGCATAACGCATAACGCATAACGCATAACGCATAACGCATAACGCATAACGCATAACCCATAACGCATAACGCATAACGCATAACGCATAACGCATAACGGATAACACATAACGCATAACGCATAACGCATAACGCATAACGCATAACGCATAACGCATAACGCATAACGCATAACGCATAACACATAACGCATAACCCATAACGCATAACTCAAATCGCATAACGCATAACGCATAACGCATAACGCATAACGCATAACGTATAACGCACAACTCATAACGCATAACGCATAACGCAAAACGCATAACGCATAGCGGATAACGCACAACGCATAACACATAACGCATAACGCATAACGCATAACGCATAACGCATAACGCATAACGCATAACGCATAACGCATAACGCATAACGCATAACGCATAACGCATAACGCATAACGCATAACGCATAACGCATAACGCATAACGCATAACGGATAAGACATAACGCATAACGCATAACGCATAACGCATAACGCATAACCCATAACGCATAACGCATAAAGCAAAACGCATAACGCATAACGCATGACTCATACCGCACAACCCATAACGCATAACGCATAACGCATAACGCATAACGCATAACGCATAACGGATAACGCATAACGCATAACGCATAACGCATAACGCATAACGCATAACGCATAACGCATAACGCATAACGCATAACGCATAACGCATAACGCATAACGCATAACGCATAACGCATAACGCATACCGCATAACGCATAACGCAAATCGCATAACGCATAACGCATAACGCATAACGTATAACGCACAACTCATAACGCATAACGCATAACGCATAACGCGTAACGCATAAAGCATAACGCATAACGGATCACGCATTACTCATAACGCATAACGCATGACGCATAACGCATAACGCATAACGCATAACGCATAACGCATAACGCATAACGCATAACCCATAACGCATAACGCATAACGCATAACGCATAACGCATAACGGATAACACATAACGCATAACGCATAACGCATAACGCATAACGCATAACGCATAACGCATAACGCATAACGCATAACGCATAACACATAACGCATAACCCATAACGCATAACTCAAATCGCATAACGCATAACGCATAACGCATAACGCATAACGCATAACGTATAACGCACAACTCATAACGCATAACGCATAACGCAAAACGCATAACGCATAGCGGATAACGCACAACGCATAACACATAACGCATAACGCATAACGCATAACGCATAACGCATAACGCATAACGCATAACGCATAACGCATAACGCATAACTCATAACGCATAACGCATAACGTATAACGCATAACGCATAACGCATAACGCATAACGGATAAGACATAACGCATAACGCATAACGCATAACGCATAACGCATAACCCATAACGCATAACGCATAAAGCAAAACGCATAACGCATAACGCATGACTCATACCGCACAACCCATAACGCATAACGCATAACGCATAACGCATAACGCATAACGCATAACGGATAACGCAAATCGCATAACGCATAACGCATAACGCAAATCGCATAACGCATAACGCATAACGCCTAACGCATAACGCAAATCGCATAACGCATAACGCACAACTCATAACGCATAACGCATAACGCAAAACGCATAACGCATAGCGGATAACGCACAACGCATAACACATAACGCATAACGCATAACGCATAACGCATAACGCATAACGCATAACGCATAACGCATAACGCATAACGCATAACGCATAACGCATAACGCATAACGCATAACGCATAACGCATAACGCATACCGCATAACGCATAACGCAAATCGCATAACGCATAACGCATAACGCATAACGTATAACGCACAACTCATAACGCATAACGCATAACGCGTAACGCATAAAGCATAACGCATAACGGATCACGCATTACTCATAACGCATAACGCATAACGCATAACGCATAACGCATAACGCATAACGCATAACGCATAACACATAACGCATAACCCATAACGCATAACTCATAACGCATAACGCATAACGCAAAACGCATAACGCATAGCGGATAACGCACAACGCATAACACATAACGCATAACGCATAACGCATAACGCATAACGCATAACGCATAACGCATAACGCATAACGCATAACGCATAACGCATAACGCATAACGCATAACGGATAACACATAACGCATAACGCATAACGCATAACGCATAACGCATAACGCATAACACATAACGCATAACGCATGACACATAACGCTTAACCCATAACGCATAACGCATAACGATTAACGCATGACCCATAGCGCATAACGCATTACGCGTAACGCATAACGCATAACGCATAAAGCATAACGCATAACGGAGCACGCATTACTCATAACCCATAACGCATAACTCATAACGCATAACGCATAACGCATAACGCATAACGCATAACGCATAACGCATAACGCATAACGCATAACGCATAACGCATAACGCATAACGCTTAACGCATGACCCATAGCGCATAACGCATAAAGCATAACGCATAACGGATCACGCATTACTCATAACCCATAACGCATAACTCATAACGCATAACGCATAACGCATAACGCATAACGCATAACGCATAACGCATAACGCATAACGCATAACGCATAACGCATAACGCATAACGCATAACGCATAACGCATAACGCATAACGCATAACGCATAAAGCAAAACGCATAACGCATAACGCATGACTCATAACGCACAACCCATAACGCATAACGCATAACGCAAATCGCATAACGCATAACACATAACGGATCACGCATTACTCATAACGCATAACGCATAACGCATAACCCATAACGCATAACGCATAAAGCAAAACGCATAACGCATAACGCATGACTCATACCGCACAACCCATAACGCATAACGCATAACGCATAACGCATAACGCAAATCGCACAACTCATAACGCATGACTCATAACGCACAACCCATAACGCATAACGCATAACGCATAACGCATAACGCTAATCGCATAACGCATAACGCATAACGCGTAACGCATAAAGCATAACGCATAACGCATAACGCATAACGCATAACGCATAACGCATAATGCATAACACATAACGCGTAACGGATCACGCATTACTCATAACGCATAACGCATAACGGATCACGCATTACTCATAACGCATAACGCATAACACATAACGGATCACGCATTACTCATAACGCATAACGCATAACGGATCACGCATAACGCATAACGCATAACGCATAACACATAACGGATCACGCATTACTCATAACGCATAACGCATAACCCATAACGCATAACGCATAACGCATAACGCATAACGCATAACACATAACGGATCACGCATTACTCATAACGCATAACGCATAACGCATAACCCATAACGCATAACGCATAAAGCAAAACGCATAACGCATAACGCATGACTCATACCGCACAACCCATAACGCATAACGCATAACGCATAACGCATAACGGATAACGCAAATCGCATAACGCATAACGCATAACGCATAACGCAAATCGCATAACGCATAACGCATAACGCCTAACGCATAACGCAAATCGCATAACGCATAACGCATAACGCACAACTCATAACGCATAACGCATAACGCAAAACGCATAACGCACAGCGGATAACGCACAACGCATAACACATAACGCATAACGCATAACGCATAACGCATAACGCATAACGCATAACGCATAACGCATAACGCATAACGCATAACGCATAACGCATAACGCATAACGCATAACGCATAACGCATACCGCATAACGCATAACGCAAATCGCATAACGCATAACGCATAACGCATAACGCATTACGTATAACGCACAACTCATAACGCATAACGCATAACGCATAACGCATAACGCCTAACGCATAACACATAACGCATAACCCATAACGCATAACTCAAATCGCATAACGCATAACGCATAACGCATAACGCATAACGCATAACGCATAACGCATAACGTATAACGCACAACTCATAACGCATAACGCATAACGCAAAACGCATAACGCATAGCGGATAACGCACAACGCATAACACATAACGCATAACGCATAACGTATAACGCACAACTCATAACGCATAACGCATAACGCAAAACGCATAACGCATAGCGGATAACGCACAACGCATAACACATAACGCATAACGCATAACGCATACCGCATAACGCATAACGCATAACGCATAACGCATAACGCATAACGCATAACGCATAACGCATAACGCATAACGGATAACACATAACGCATAACGCATAACGCATAACGCATAACGCATAATGCATAACACATAACGCATAACGCATAACACATAACGCTTAACCCATAACGCATAACGCATAACGCTTAACGCATGACCCATAGCGCATAACGCATTACGCGTAACGCATAACGCATAACGCATAAAGCATAACGCATAACGGATCACGCATTACTCATAACCCATAACGCATAACTCATAACGCATAACGCATAACGCATAACGCATAACGCATAACGCATAACGCATAACGCATAACGCTTAACGCATGACCCATAGCGCATAACGCATAAAGCATAACGCATAACGGATCACGCATTACTCATAACCCATAACGCATAACTCATACCGCACAACCCATAACGCATAACGCATAACGCATAACGCATAACGCATAACGCAAATCGCACAACTCATAACGCATGACTCATAACGCACAACCCATAACGCATAACGCATAACGCATAACGCATAACGCAAATCGCATAACGCATAACGCATAACGCGTAACGCATAAAGCATAACGCATAACGCATAACGCATAACGCATAACGCATAACGCATAATGCATAACACATAACGCGTAACGGATCACGCATTACTCATAACGCATAACGCATAACGGATCACGCATTACTCATAACGCATAACGCATAACACATAACGGATCACGCATTACTCATAACGCATAACGCATAACGGATCACGCATAACGCATAACGCATAACGCATAACACATAACGGATCACGCATTACTCATAACGCATAACGCATAACCCATAACGCATAACGCATAACGCATAACGCATAACGCATAACGCATAACACATAACGTATCACGCATTACTCATAACGCATGACGCATAACGCATAACCCATAACGCATAACGCATAAAGCAAAACGCATAAGGCATAACGCATGACTCATACCGCACAACCCATAACGCATAACGCATAACGCATAACGCATAACGCATAACACATAACGCATAACGCATAACGCATAATGCATAACACATAACGCGTAACGGATCACGCATTACTCATAACGCATAACGCATAACGGATCACGCATTACTCATAACGCATAACGCATAACACATAACGGATCACGCATTACTCATAACGCATAACGCATAACGGATCACGCATAACGCATAACGCATAACGCATAACACATAACGGATCACGCATTACTCATAACGCATAACGCATAACCCATAACGCATAACGCATAACGCATAACGCATAACACATAACGGATCACGCATTACTCATAACGCATAACGCATAACGCATAACCCATAACGCATAACGCATAAAGTAAAACGCATAACGCATAACGCATGACTCATACCGCACAACCCATAACGCATAACGCATAACGCATAACGCATAACGCATAACGGATAACGCAAATCGCATAACGCATAACGCATAACGCATAACGCAAATCGCATAACGCATAACGCATAACGCCTAACGCATAACGCAAATCGCATAACGCATAACGCATAACGCATAACGCACAACTCATAACGCATAACGCATAACGCAAAACGCATAACGCACAGCGGATAACGCACAACGCATAACACATAACGCATAACGCATAACGCATAACGCATAACGCATAACGCATAACGAATAACGCATAACGCATAACGCATAACGCATAACGCATAACGCATAACGCATAACGCATAACGCATAACGCATAAAGCATAACGCATAACGCAAATCGCATAACGCATAACGCATAACGCATAACGTATAACGCACAACTCATAACGCATAACGCATAACGCATAACGCATAACGCGTAACGCATAAAGCATAACGCATAACGGATCACGCATTACTCATAACGCATAACGCATGACGCATAACGCATAACGCATAACGCATAACGCATAACGCACAACGCATAACCCATAACACATAACGCATAACCCATAACGCATAACGCAAATCGCGAACGCATAACGCATAACGCATAACGCTTAACGCATGACCCATAGCGCATAACGCATAAAGCATAACGCATAACGGATCACGCATTACTCATAACCCATAACGCATAACTCATAACGCATAACGCATAACGCATAACGCATAACCCATAACGCATAACGCAAATCGCATAACGCATAACGCATAACGCATACCGCATAACGCATAACGCAAATCGCATAACGCATAACGCATAACGCATAACGTATAACGCACAACTCATAACGCATAACGCATAACGCATAACGCATAACGCGTAACGCATAAAGCATAACGCATAACGGATCACGCATTACTCATAACGCATAACGCATGACGCATAACGCATAACGCATAACGCATAACGCATAACGCACAACGCATAACCCATAACGCATAACGCATAACGCATAACGCATAACGCATAACGGATAACACATAACGCATAACGCATGACGCATAACGCATAACGCATAACGCATAACGCATAACGCATAACACATAACGCATAACCCATAACGCATAACGCAAATCGCATAACGCATAACGCATAACGCATAACGCATAACGCATAACGCATAACGTATAACGCACAACTCATAACGCATAACGCATAACGCATAACGCAAAACGCATAACGCATAGCGGATAACGCACAACGCATAACACATAACGCATAACGCATAACGCATAACGCATAACGCATAACGTATAACGCATAACGCATAACGCATAACGCATAACGCATAACGCATAACGCATAACGCATAACGGATAACACATAACGCATAACGCAT
Organism: Lasioglossum morio; assembly: GCA_916610235.2. Taxonomy (NCBI): domain Eukaryota; kingdom Metazoa; phylum Arthropoda; class Insecta; order Hymenoptera; family Halictidae; genus Lasioglossum; species Lasioglossum morio. The sequence goes on along the minus strand of CAKAJA020000239.1, from coordinate 719,851 downwards.
AACGCATAACGCATAACGCATAACGCATAACACATAACGGATCACGCATTACTCATAACGCATAACGCATAACGCATAACCCATAACGCATAACGCATAAAGCAAAACGCATAACGCATAACGCATGACTCATACCGCACAACCCATAACGCATAACGCATAACGCATAACGCATAATGCATAACACATAACGCGTAACGGATCACGCATTACTCATAACGCATAACGCATAACGGATCACGCATTACTCATAACGCATAACGCATAACACATAACGGATCACGCATTACTCATAACGCATAACGCATAACGGATCACGCATAACGCATAACGCATAACGCATAACGCATAACACATAACGGATCACGCATTACTCATAACGCATAACGCATAACCCATAACGCATAACGCATAACGCATAACGCATAACACATAACGGATCACGCATTACTCATAACGCATAACGCATAACGCATAACCCATAACGCATAACGCATAAAGCAAAACGCATAACGCATAACGCATGACTCCTACCGCACAACCCATAACGCATAACGCAAATCGCATAACGCATAACGCATAACGCATAACGTATAACGCATAACGCATAACGCATAACGCATAACGCATAACGCATAACGCATAACGCATAACGCATAACGCATAACGCATAACGCATAACGCATAACGCATAACGCATAACGCATAACGCATAACGCATAACGCATAACGCAAAACGCATAACGCATAACGCATAACGGATAACACATAACGCATAACGCATAACGCATAACGCATAACGCATAACGCATAACACATAACGCATAACCCATAACGCATAACGCAAATCGCGAACGCATAACGCATAACGCATAACGCTTAACGCATGACCCATAGCGCATAACGCATAAAGCATAACGCATAACGGATCACGCATTACTCATAACCCATAACGCATAACGCATAACGCATAACGCATAACGCATAACGCATAACACATAACGCATAACGCATACCGCATAACGCATAACGCAAATCGCATAACGCATAACGCATAACGCATAAAGTATAACGCACAACTCATAACGCATAACGCATAACGCATAACGCGTAACGCATAAAGCATAACGCATAACGGATCACGCATTACTCATAACGCATAACGCATAACGCATAACGCATAACGCATAACGCATAACGCATAACGCATAACGCATAACGCATAACGCTTAACGCATGACCCATAGCGCATAACGCATAACGCATAACGCGTAACGCATAAAGCATAACGCATAACGGATCACGCATAACTCATAACGCATAACGCATAACGCATAACGCATAACGCATAACGCATAACGCATAACGCATAACGCATAACGCATAACGCATAACGCATAACGCATAACGCATAACGCATAACGCACAACGCATAACGCATAACGCATAACGCATAACGCATAACGCATAACGCATAACGCATAACACATAACGCATAACGCATACCGCATAACGCAAATCGCATAACGCATAACGCATAACGCATAACGCATAACGTATAACGCACAACTCATAACGCATGACTCATAACGCACAACCCATTACGCATAACGCATAACGCATAACGCATAACGCATAACGCATAACGCAAATCGCATAACGCATAACGCGTAACGCATAAAGCATAACGCATAACGCATAACGCATAACGCATAATGCATAACGCATAACGCATAATGGATCACGCATTACTCATAACGCGTAACGCATAACGGATCACGCATTACTCATAACGCATAACGCATAACGCATAACGCATAACGCACAACGCATAACGCATAACGCATAACGCATAACGCATAACGCATAACGCATAACGCATAACACATAACGCATAACGCATACCGCATAACGCATAACGCAAATCGCATAACGCATAACGCATAACGCATAAAGTATAACGCACAACTCATAACGCATAACGCATAACGCATAACGCGTAACGCATAAAGCATAACGCATAACGGATCACGCATAACTCATAACGCATAACGCATAACGCATAACGCATAACGCATAACGCATAACGCATAACGCATAACGCATAACGCATAACGCATAACGCATAACGCATAACGCATAACGCATAACGCATAACGCATAACGCATAACGCATAACGCATAACGCATAACGCATAACGCATAACGCATAACGCATAACGCATAACGCATAAAGCAAAACGCATAACGCATAACGCATGACTCATAACGCACATCCCATAACGCATAACGCATAACGCAAATCGCATAACGCATAACGCATAACGCATAACGCATAACGCAAATCGCATAACGCATAACGCATAACGCATAACGCATAACGTATAACGCACAACTCATAACGCATGACTCATAACGCACAACCCATTACGCATAACGCATAACGCATAACGCATAACGCATAACGCATAACGCAAATCGCATAACGCATAACGCGTAACGCATAAAGCATAACGCATAACGCATAACGCATAACGCATAATGCATAACGCATAACGCATAATGGATCACGCATTACTCATAACGCGTAACGCATAACGGATCACGCATTACTCATAACGCATAACGCATAACACATAACGGATCACGCATTACTCATAACGCATAACGCAAAACGCATAACGCATAACGCAAATCGCATAACGCATAACGCATAACGCATAACGCATAACGCATAACGCATAACGCATAACGCATAACGCATAACGCATAACGCATAACGCATAACCCAAATCGCATAACGCATAACGCGTAACGCATAAAGCATAACGCATAACGCATAACGCATAACGCATAATGCATAACGCATAACGCATAATGGATCACGCATTACTCATAACGCGTAACGCATAACGGATCACGCATTACTCATAACGCATAACGCATAACACATAACGGATCACGCATTACTCATAACGCATAACGCATAACGCATAACGCATAACGCATAACGCATAACGCATAACGCATAACGCATAACGCATAACGCATAACGCATAACGCATAACGCATAACGCATAACACATAACGGATCACGCAATACTCATAACGCATAACGCATAACGCATAACCCATAACGCATAACGCATAAAGCAAAACGCATAACGCATAACGCATGACTCATACCGCACAACCCATAACGCATAACGCATAACGCATAACGCATAACGCATAATGCATAACACATAACGCGTAACGGATCACGCATTACTCATAACGCATAACGCATAACGGATCACGCTTTACTCATAACGCATAACGCATAACACATAACGCATAACGCATAACGCATAACCCATAACGCATAACGCATAAAGCATAACGCATAACGCATAACGCATGACTCATACCGCACAACCCATAACGCATAACGCAAATCGCATAACGCATAACGCATAATGCATAACACATAACGCGTAACGGATCACGCATTACTCATAACGCATAACGCATAACGGATCACGCATTACTCATAACGCATAACGCATAACGCATAACGCATAACGCATAACGTATAACGCACAACTCATAACGCATAACGCATAACGCAAAACGCATAACGCATAGCGGATAACGCACAACGCATAACACATAACGCATAACGCATAACGCATAACGCATAACGCATAACACATAACGGATCACGCATTACTCATAACGCATAACGCATAACCCATAACGCATAACGCATAACGCATAACGCATGACGCATAACCCATAACGCATAACTCAAATCGCATAACGCATAACGCATAACGCATAACGCATAACGCATAACGTATAACGCACAACTCATAACGCATAACGCATAACGCAAAACGCATAACGCATAGCGGATAACGCACAACGCATAACACATAACGCATAACGCATAACGCATAACGCATAACGCATAACGCATAACGCATAACGCATAACGCATAACGCATAACACATAACGGATCACGCATTACTCATAACGCATAACGCATAACGGATCACGCATAACGCATATCGCATAACGCATAACACATAACGGATCACGCATTACTCATAACGCATAACGCATAACCCATAACGCATAACGCATAACGCATAACGCATAACACATAACGGATCACGCATTACTCATAACGCATAACGCATAACGCATAACCCATAACGCATAACGCATAAAGCAAAACGCATAACGCATAACGCATGACTCATACCGCAAAACCCACAAAGCATAACGCATAACGCATAACGCATAACGCATAACGGGTAACGCAAATCGCATAACGCACAACGCATAACGCATAACGCATAACGCAAATCGCATAACGCATAACGCATAACGCCTAACGCATAACGCAAATCGCATAACGCATAACGCATAACGCACAACTCATAACGCATAACGCATAACGCAAAACGCATAACGCACAGCGGATAACGCACAACGCATAACACATAACGCATAACGCATAACGCATAACGCATAACGCATAACGCATAACGCATAACGCATAACGCATAACGCATAACGCATAACGCATAACGCATAACGCATAACGCATAACGCATAACGCATAACGCAAATCGCATAACGCATAACGCATAACGCATAACGTATAACGCACAACTCATAACGCATAACGCATAACGCAAAACGCATAACGCATAGCGGATAACGCACAACGCATAACACATAACGCATAACGCATAACGCATAACGCATAACGCATAACACATAACGGATCACGCATTACTCATAACGCATAACGCATAACCCATAACGCATAACGCATAACGCATAACGCATGACGCATAACCCATAACGCATAACTCAAATCGCATAACGCATTACGCATAACGCATAACGCATAACGCATAACGCATAACGCATAACGCATAACGTATAACGCACAACTCATAACGCATAACGCATAACGCAAAACGCATAACGCATAGCGGATAACGCACAACGCATAACACATAACGCATAACGCATAACGCATAACGCATAACGCATAACGCATAACGCATAACGCATAACGCATAACGCATAACGCATAACGCATAACGCATAACGCATAACGCATAACGGATAACACATAACGCATAACGCATAACGCATAACGCATAACGCATAACGCATAACACATAACGCATAACGCATAACACATAACGCTTAACCCATAACGCATAACGCATAACGCTTAACGCATGACCCATAGCGCATAACGCATTACGCGTAACGCATAACGCATAACGCATAAAGCATAACGCATAACGGATCACGCATTACTCATAACCCATAACGCATAACTCATAACGCATAACGCATAACGCATAACGCATAACGCATAACGCATAACGCATAACGCATAACGCATAACGCTTAACGCATGACCCATAGCGCATAACGCATAAAGCATAACGCATAACGGATCACGCATTACTCATAACCCATAACGCATAACTCATACCGCACAACCCATAACGCATAACGCATAACGCATAACGCATAACGCATAACGCAAATCGCACAACTCATAACGCATGACTCATAACGCACAACCCATAACGCATAACGCATAACGCATAACGCATAACGCAAATCGCATAACGCATAACGCATAACGCATAACGCATAAAGCATAACGCATAACGCATAACGCATAACGCATAACGCATAACGCATAATGCATAACACATAACGCGTAACGGATCACGCATTACTCATAACGCATAACGCATAACGGATCACGCATTACTCATAACGCATAACGCATAACACATAACGGATCACGCATTACTCATAACGCATAACGCATAACGGATCACGCATAACGCATATCGCATAACGCATAACACATAACGGATCACGCATTACTCATAACGCATAACGCATAACCCATAACGCATAACGCATAACGCATAACGCATAACACATAACGGATCACGCATTACTCATAACGCATAACGCATAACGCATAACCCATAACGCATAACGCATAAAGCAAAACGCATAACGCATAACGCATGACTCATACCGCAAAACCCACAAAGCATAACGCATAACGCATAACGCATAACGCATAACGGGTAACGCAAATCGCATAACGCACAACGCATAACGCATAACGCATAACGCAAATCGCATAACGCATAACGCATAACGCCTAACGCATAACGCAAATCGCATAACGCATAACGCATAACGCACAACTCATAACGCATAACGCATAACGCAAAACGCATAACGCACAGCGGATAACGCACAACGCATAACACATAACGCATAACGCATAACGCATAACGCATAACGCATAACGCATAACGCATAACGCATAACGCATAACGCATAACGCATAACGCATAACGCATAACGCATACCGCATAACGCATAACGCAAATCGCATAACGCATAACGCATAACGCATAACGTATAACGCACAACTCATAACGCATAACGCATAACGCATAACGCGTAACGCATAAAGCATAACGCATAACGGATCACGCATTACTCATAACGCATAACGCATGACGCATAACGCATAACGCATAACGCATAACGCATAACGCATAACGCATAACGCATAACCCATAACGCATAACGCATAACGCATAACGCATAACGCATAACGGATAACACATAACGCATAACGCATAACGCATAACGCATAACGCATAACGCATAACGCATAACGCATAACACATAACGCATAACCCATAACGCATAACTCAAATCGCATAACGCATAACGCATAACGCATAACGTATAACGCATAACGTATAACGCACAACTCATAACGCATAACGCATAACGCAAAACGCATAACGCATAGCGGATAACGCACAACGCATAACACATAACGCATAACGCATAACGCATAACGCATAACGCATAACGCATAACGCATAACGCATAACGCATAACGCATAACGCATAACGCATAACGCATAACGCATAACGCATAACGCATAACGCATAACGCATAACGCATAACGCATAACGGATAACACATAATGCATAACGCATAACGCATAACGCATAACGCATAACGCATAACGCATAACACATAACGCATAACACATAACGCTTAACCCATAACGCATAACGCATAACGCTTAACGCATGACCCATAGCGCATAACGCATTACGCGTAACGCATAACGCATAACGCATAACGCATAAAGCATAACGCATAACGGATCACGCATTACTCATAACCCATAACGCATAACTCATAACGCATAACGCATAACGCATAACGCATAACGCATAACGCATAACGCATAACGCATAACGCATAACGCATAACGCATAACGCATAACGCATAACGCTTAACGCATGACCCATAGCGCATAACGCATAACGCATAACGGATCACGCATTACTCATAACCCATAACGCATAACTCATAACGCATAACGCATAACGCATAACGCATAACGCATAACGCATAACGCATAACGCATAACGCATAACGCATAACGCATAACGCATAACGCATAACGCATAACGCATAACGCATAACGCATAACGCATAACGCATAACGCATAACGCATAACGCATAAAGCAAAACGCATAACGCATAACGCATGACTCATAACGCACAACCCATAACGCATAACGGATAACGCAAATCGCATAACGCATAACGCATAACGCATAACGCATAACGCATAACGCATAACGCATAACGCATAACGCATAACGCATAACGCATAACGCATAACGCATAACGCATAACGCATAACGCATAACGCATAACTCATAACGCATAACGCATAACGCATAACGCATAACGCATAACGCATAACGCATAACGCATAACGCATAACGCATAACGCATAACGCATAACGCATAACGCATAAAGCAAAACGCATAACGCATAACGCATGCCTCATAACGCACAACCCATAACGCATAACGCATAACGCAAATCGCATAACGCATAACGCATAACGGATCACGCATTACTCATAACCCATAACGCATAACGCATAACGCATAACGCCTAACGCATAACGCATAACGCATAACGCATAACGCATAACGCACAACTCATAACGCATAACGCATAACGCAAAACGCATAACGCACAGCGGATAACGCACAACGCATAACACATAACGCATAACGCATAACGCATAACGCATAACGCATAACGCATAACGCATAACGCATAACGCATAACGCATAACGCATAACGCATAACGCATAACGCATAACGCATAACGCATAACGCATAACGCATAACGCATAACGCATAACGCATAAAGCAAAACGCATAACGCATAACGCATGCCTCATAACGCACAACCCATAACGCATAATGGATCACGCATTACTCATAACGCGTAACGCATAACGGATCACGCATTACTCATAACGCATAACGCATAACACATAACGGATCACGCATTACTCATAACGCATAACGCATAACGCATAACGCATAACCCATAACGCATAACGCATAACGCATAACGCATAACGCATAACGCATAACGCATAACGCATAACGGATCACGCATTACTCATAACGCATAACGCATAACGCATAACGCATAACGCATAACGCATAACGCATAACGCATAACGCTTAACGCATGACCCATAGCGCATAACGCATAAAGCATAACGCATAACGGATCACGCATTACTCATAACCCATAACGCATAACTCATAACGCATAACGCATAACGCATAACGCATAACGCATAACGCATAACGCATAACGCATAACGCATAACGCATAACGCATAACGCATAACGCATAACGCATAACGCATAACGCATAACGCATAACGCATAACTCATAACGCATAACGCATAACGCATAACGCATAACGCATAACGCATAACGCATAACGCATAACGCATAACGCATAACGCATAACGCATAACGCATAACGCATAAAGCAAAACGCATAACGCATAACGCATGCCTCATAACGCACAACCCATAACGCATAACGCATAACGCAAATCGCATAACGCATAACGCATAACGGATCACGCATTACTCATAACCCATAACGCATAACGCATAACGCATAACGCATAACGCATAACGCAAATCGCATAACGCATAACGCATAACGCACAACTCATAACGCATAACGCATAACGCAAAACGCATAACGCACAGCGGATAACGCACAACGCATAACACATAACGCATAACGCATAACGCATAACGCATAACGCATAACGCATAACGCATAACGCATAACGCATAACGCATAACGCATAACGCATAACGCATAACGCATAACGCATAACGCATAACGCATAACGCATAACGCATAACGCATAACGCATAAAGCAAAACGCATAACGCATAACGCATGACTCATAACGCACAACCCATAACGCATAATGGATCACGCATTACTCATAACGCGTAACGCATAACGGATCACGCATTACTCATAACACATAACGCATAACACATAACGGATCACGCATTACTCATAACGCATAACGCATAACGCATAACGCATAACCCATAACGCATAACGCATAACGCATAACGCATAACGCATAACGCATAACGCATAACGCATAACGGATCACGCATTACTCATAACGCATAACGCATAACGCATAACGCATAACGCATAACGCATAACGCATAACGCATAACGCTTAACGCATGACCCATAGCGCATAACGCATAAAGCATAACGCATAACGGATCACGCATTACTCATAACCCATAACGCATAACTCATAACGCATAACGCATAACGCATAACGCATAACGCATAACGCATAACGCATAACGCATAACGCATAACGCATAACGCATAACGCATAACGCATAACGCATAACGCATAACGCATAACGCATAACGCATAACGCATAACGCATAACGCATAAAGCAAAACGCATAACGCATAACGCATGCCTCATAACGCACAACCCATAACGCATAACGGATAACGCAAATCGCATAACGCATAACGCATAACGCATAACGCATAACGCATAACGCATAACGCATAACGCATAACGCATAACGCATAACGCATAACGCATAACGCATAACGCATAACGCATAACGCATAACGCATAACTCATAACGCATAACGCATAACGCATAACGCATAACGCATAACGCATAACGCATAACGCATAACGCATAACGCATAACGCATAACGCATAAAGCAAAACGCATAACGCATAACGCATGCCTCATAACGCACAACCCATAACGCATAACGCATAACGCAAATCGCATAACGCATAACGCATAACGGATCACGCATTACTCATAACCCATAACGCATAACGCATAACGCATAACGCCTAACGCATAACGCAAATCGCATAACGCATAACGCATAACGCACAACTCATAACGCATAACGCATAACGCAAAACGCATAACGCACAGCGGATAACGCACAACGCATAACACATAACGCATAACGCATAACGCATAACGCATAACGCATAACGCATAACGCATAACGCATAACGCATAACGCATAACGCATAACGCATAACGCATAACGCATAACGCATAACGCATAACGCATAACGCATAACGCATAACGCATAACGCATAAAGCAAAACGCATAACGCATAACGCATGCCTCATAACGCACAACCCATAACGCATAATGGATCACGCATTACTCATAACGCGTAACGCATAACGGATCACGCATTACTCATAACACATAACGCATAACACATAACGGATCACGCATTACTCATAACGCATAACGCATAACGCATAACGCATAACCCATAACGCATAACGCATAACGCATAACGCATAACGCATAACGCATAACGCATAACGCATAACGGATCACGCATTACTCATAACGCATAACGCATAACACATAACGGATCACGCATTACTCATAACGCACAACGCATAACGGATCACGCATAACGCATAACGCATAACGCATAACGCATAACACATAACGGATCACGCATTACTCATAACGCATAACGCATAACCCATAACGCATAACGCATAACGCATAACGCATAACACATAACGGATCACGCATTACTCATAACGCATAACGCATAACGCATAACCCATAACGCATAACGCATAAAGCAAAACGCATAACGCATAACGCATGACTCATACCGCACAACCCATAACGCATAACGCAAATCGCATAACGCATAAAGCATAACGCATAACGTATAACGCATAACGCATAACGCATAACGCATAACGCATAACGCATAACGCATAACGCATAACGCATAACGCATAACGCATAACGCATAACGCATAACGCATAACGCATAACGCATAACGCATAACGGATAACACATAACGCATAACGCATAACGCATAACGCATAACGCATAACGCATAACGCATAACGCATAACACATAACACATAACCCATAACGCATAACGCAAATCGCATAACGCATAACGCATAACGCATAACGCATAACGCATAACGCTTAACGCATGACCCATAGCGCATAACGCATAAAGCATAACGCATAACGGATCACGCATTACTCATAACCCATAACGCATAACTCATAACGCATAACGCATAACGCATAACGCATAACGCATAACGCATAACGCATAACGCATAACGCATAACGCATAACGCATAACGCAAAACGCATAACGCACAGCGGATAACGCACAACGCATAACACATAACGCATAACGCATAACGCATAACGCATAACGCATAACGCATAACGCATAACGCATAACGCATAACGCATAACGCATAACGCATAACGCATAACGCATAACGCATAACGCATAACGCATACCGCATAACGCATAACGCAAATCGCATAACGCATAACGCATAACGCATAACGTATAACGCACAACTCATAACGCATAACGCATAACGCATAACGCGTAACGCATAAAGCATAACGCATAACGGATCACGCATTACTCATAACGCATAACGCATGACGCATAACGCATAACGCATAACGCATAACGCATAACGCATAACGCATAACGCATAACGCATAACGCATAACGCATAACGCATAACCCATAACGCATAACGCATAACGCATAACGCATAACGCATAACGCATAACGGATAACACATAACGCATAACGCAAATCGCATAACGCATAACGCATAACGCATAACGCATAACGCATAACGCATAACACATAACGCATAACCCATAACGCATAACGCATAACGCAAAACGCATAACGCACAGCGGATAACGCACAACGCATAACACATAACGCATAACGCATAACGCATAACGCATAACGCATAACGCATAACGCATAACGCATAACGCATAACGCATAACGCATAACGCATACCGCATAACGCATAACGCAAATCGCATAACGCATAACGCATAACGCATAACGTATAACGCACAACTCATAACGCATAACGCATAACGCATAACGCGTAACGCATAAAGCATAACGCATAACGGATCACGCATTACTCATAACGCATAACGCATGACGCATAACGCATAACGCATAACGCATAACGCATAACGCATAACCCATAACGCATAACGCATAACGCATAACGCATAACGCATAACGGATAACACATAACGCATAACGCATAACGCATAACGCATAACGCATAACGCATAACGCATAACGCATAACGCATAACGCATAACGGATAACACATAACGCATAACGCATAACGCATAACGCATAACGCATAACGCATAACACATAACGCATAACGCATAACACATAACGCTTAACCCATTACGCATAACGCATAACGCTTAACGCATGACCCATAGCGCATAACGCATTACGCGTAACGCATAACGCATAACGCATAAAGCATAACGCATAACGGATCACGCATTACTCATAACCCATAACGCATAACTCATAACGCATAACGCATAACGCATAACGCATAACGCATAACGCATAACGCATAACGCATAACGCATAACGCATAACGCATAACGCTTAACGCATGACCCATAGCGCATAACGCATAAAGCATAACGCATAACGGATCACGCATTACTCATAACCCATAACGCATAACTCATAACGCATAACGCATAACGCATAACGCATAACGCATAACGCATAACGCATAACGCATAACGCATAACGCATCACGCATAACGCATAACGCATAACGCATAACGCATAACGCATAAAGCAAAACGCATAACGCATAACGCATGACTCATAACGCACAACCCATAACGCATAACGCATAACGCAAATCGCATAACGCATAACACATAACGGATCACGCATTACTCATAACGCATAACGCATAACGCATAACCCATAACGCATAACGCATAAAGCAAAACGCATAACGCATAACGCATGACTCATACCGCACAACCCATAACGCATAACGCATAACGCATAACGCATAACGCATAACGCAAATCGCACAACTCATAACGCATGACTCATAACGCACAACCCATAACGCATAACGCATAACGCATAACGCATAACGCAAATCGCATAACGCATAACGCATAACGCGTAACGCATAAAGCATAACGCATAACGCATAACGCATAACGCATAACGCATAATGCATAACACATAACGCGTAACGGATCACGCATTACTCATAACGCATAACGCATAACGCATAACCCATAACGCATAACGCATAAAGCAAAACGCATAACGCATAACGCATGACTCATACCGCACAACCCATAACGCATAACGCATAACGCATAACGCATAACGGATAACGCAAATCGCATAACGCATAACGCATAACGCATAACGCATAACGCAAATCGCATAACGCATAACGTATAACGCCTAACGCATAACGCAAATCGCATAACGCATAACGCATAACGCACAACTCATAACGCATAACGCATAACGCCAAACGCATAACGCACAGCGGATAACGCACAACGCATAACACATAACGCATAACGCATAACGCATAACGTATAACGCATAACGCATAACGCAAATCGCATAACGCATAACGCATAACGCATAACGCATAACGTATAACGCACAACTCATAACGCATAACGCATGACGCATAACGCATAACGCATAACGCATAACGCATAACGCATAACGCATAACGCATAACGCATAACGCATAACCCATAACGCATAACCCATAACGCATAACGCATAACGCATAACGCATAACGCATAACGGATAACACATAACGCATAACGCATAACGCATAACGCATAACGCATAACGCATAACGCATAACACATAACGCATAACCCATAACGCATAACTCAAATCGCATAACGCATAACGCATAACGCATAACGCATAACGCATAACGTATAACGCACAACTCATAACGCATAACGCAAAACGCATAACGCATAGCGGATAACGCACAACGCATAACACATAACGCATAACGCATAACGCATAACGCATAACGCATAACGCATAACGCATAACGCATAACGCATAACGCATAACGCATAACGCATAACGGATAACACATAACGCATAACGCATAACGCATAACGCATAACGCATAACGCATAACACATAACGCATAACGCATAACACATAACGCTTAACCCATAACGCATAACGCATAACGCTTAACGCATAACCCATAGCGCATAACGCATTACGCGTAACGCATAACGCATAACGCATAAAGCATAACCCATAACGGATCACGCATTACTCATAACCCATAACGCATAACTCATAACGCATAACGCATAACGCATAACGCATAACGCATAACGCATAACGCATAACGCATAACGCTTAACGCATGACCCATAGCGCATAACGCATAAAGCATAACGCATAACGGATCACGCATTACTCATAACCCATAACGCATTACTCATAACGCATAACGCATAACGCATAACGCATAACGCATAACGCATAACGCATAACGCATAACGCATAACGCATAACGCATAACGCATAACGCATAAAGCAAAACGCATAACGCATAACGCATGACTCAACGCACAACCCATAACGCATAACGCATAACGCAAATCGCATAACGCATAACGCATAACGCATAACGCATAACGCAAATCGCATAATGCATAACCCATAACGCATAACGCATAACGTATAACGCACAACTCATAACGCATGACTCATAACGCACAACCCATTACGCATAACGCATAACGCATAACGCATAACGCATAACGCATAACGCATAACGCATAACGCAAATCGCATAACGCATAACGCGTAACGCATAAAGCATAACGCATAACGCATAACGCATAACGCATAACGCATAATGCATAACGCATAACGCATAATGGATCACGCATTACTCATAACGCGTAACGCTTAACGGATCACGCATTACTCATAACGCATAACGCATAACACATAACGGATCACGCATTACTCATAACGCATAACGCAAAACGCATAACGCATAACGCAAATCGCATAACGCATAACGCATAACGCATAACGCATAACGCATAACGCATAACGCATAACGCATAACGCATAACGCATAACGCATAACGCAAATCGCATAACGCATAACGCGTAACGCATAAAGCATAACGCATAACGCATAACGCATAACGCATAACGCATAATGCATAACGCATAATGGATCACGCATTACTCATAACGCGTAACGCATAACGGATCACGCATTACTCATAACGCATAACGCATAACACATAACGGATCACGCATTACTCATAACGCATAACGCATAACGCATAACGCATAACGCATAACGCATAACGCATAACGCATAACGCATAACGCATAACGCATAACGCATAACGCATAACGCATAACGCATAACACATAACGGATCACGCATTACTCATAACGCATAACGCATAACGCATAACCCATAACGCATAACGCATAAAGCAAAACGCATAACGCATAACGCATGACTCATACCGCACAACCCATAACGCATAACGCATAACGCATAACGCATAACGCATAATGCATAACACATAACGCGTAACGGATCACGCATTACTCATAACGCATAACGCATAACGGATCACGCATTACTCATAACGCATAACGCATAACACATAACGGATCACGCATTACTCATAACGCATAACGCATAACGGATCACGCATAACGCATAACGCATAACGCATAACGCATAACGCATAACACATAACGGATCACGCATTACTCATAACGCATAACGCATAACCCATAACGCATAACGCATAACGCATAACGCATAACACATAACGGATCACGCATTACTCATAACGCATAACGCATAACGCATAACCCATAACGCATAACGCATAACGCATAACACATAACGGATCACGCATTACTCATAACGCATAACGCATAACGCATAACCCATAACGCATAACGCATAAAGCAAAACGCATAACGCATAACGCATGACTCATACCGCACAACCCATAACGCATAACGCAAATCGCATAACGCATAACGCATAATGCATAACACATAACGCGTAACGGATCACGCATTACTCATAACGCATAACGCATAACGGATCACGCATTACTCATAACGCATAACGCATAACGCATAACGCATAACGCATAACGCATAACGCATAACGCATAACGCATAACGCATAACGCATAACGCATAAAGCATAACGCATAACGCATAACGCATAACGCATAACGCATAACGGATAACACATAACGCATAACGCATAACGCATAACGCATAACGCATAACGCATAACGCATAACACATAACGCATAACGCATAACACATAACGCTTAACCCATAACGCATAACGCATAACGCATAACGCTTAACGCATGACCCATAGCGCATAACGCATAAAGCATAACGCATAACGGATCACGCATTACTCATAACCCATAACGCATAACTCATAACGCATAACGCATAACGCATAACGCATAACGCATAACGCATAACGCATAACGCATAACGCATAACGCATAACGCATAACGCATAACGCATAACGCATAACGCATAACACATAACGGATCACGCATTACTCATAACGCATAACGCATAACGAATAACCCATAACGCATAACGCATAAAGCAAAACGCATAACGCATAACGCATGACTCATAACGCATAACGCATAACGCATAACCCATAACGCATAACGCATAAAGCAAAACGCATAACGCATAACGCATGACTCATACCGCACAACCCATAACGCATAACGGATAACACATAACGCATAACGCATAACGCATAACGCATAACGCATAACGCATAACACATAACGCATAACGCATAACACATAACGCTTAACCCATAACGCATAACGCATAACGCTTAACGCATGACCCATAGCGCATAACGCATTACGCGTAACGCATAACGCATAACGCATAAAGCATAACCCATAACGGATCACGCATTACTCATAACCCATAACGCATAACTCATAACGCATAACGCATAACGCATAACGCATAACGCATAACGCATAACGCATAACGCATAACGCATAACGCATAACGCTTAACGCATGACCCATAGCGCATAACGCATAAAGCATAACGCATAACGGATCACGCATTACTCATAACCCATAACGCATTACTCATAACGCATAACGCATAACGCATAACGCATAACGCATAACGCATAACGCATAACGCATAACGCATAACGCATAACGCATAACGCATAACGCATAACGCATAACGCATAACGCATAACGCATAAAGCAAAACGCATAACGCATAACGCATGACTCAACGCACAACCCATAACGCATAACGCATAACGCAAATCGCATAACGCATAACGCATAACGCATAACGCAAATCGCATAATGCATAACCCATAACGCATAACGCATAACGTATAACGCACAACTCATAACGCATGACTCATAACGCACAACCCATTACGCATAACGCATAACGCATAACGCATAACGCATAACGCATAACGCATAACGCATAACGCATAACGCAAATCGCATAACGCATAACGCGTAACGCATAAAGCATAACGCATAACGCATAACGCATAACGCATAACGCATAATGCATAACGCATAACGCATAATGGATCACGCATTACTCATAACGCGTAACGCTTAACGGATCACGCATTACTCATAACGCATAACGCATAACACATAACGGATCACGCATTACTCATAACGCATAACGCAAAACGCATAACGCATAACGCAAATCGCATAACGCATAACGCATAACGCATAACGCATAACGCATAACGCATAACGCATAACGCATAACGCATAACGCATAACGCATAACGCAAATCGCATAACGCATAACGCGTAACGCATAAAGCATAACGCATAACGCATAACGCATAACGCATAATGCATAACGCATAATGGATCACGCATTACTCATAACGCGTAACGCATAACGGATCACGCATTACTCATAACGCATAACGCATAACACATAACGGATCACGCATTACTCATAACGCATAACGCATAACGCATAACGCATAACGCATAACGCATAACGCATAACGCATAACGCATAACGCATAACGCATAACGCATAACGCATAACGCATAACGCATAACGCATAACGCATAACGCATAACGCATAACACATAACGGATCACGCATTACTCATAACGCATAACGCATAACGCATAACCCATAACGCATAACGCATAAAGCAAAACGCATAACGCATAACGCATGACTCATACCGCACAACCCATAACGCATAACGCATAACGCATAACGCATAACGCATAATGCATAACACATAACGCGTAACGGATCACGCATTACTCATAACGCATAACGCATAACGGATCACGCATTACTCATAACGCATAACGCATAACACATAACGGATCACGCATTACTCATAACGCATAACGCATAACGGATCACGCATAACGCATAACGCATAACGCATAACGCATAACGCATAACACATAACGGATCACGCATTACTCATAACGCATAACGCATAACCCATAACGCATAACGCATAACGCATAACGCATAACACATAACGGATCACGCATTACTCATAACGCATAACGCATAACGCATAACCCATAACGCATAACTCATAACGCATAACACATAACGGATCACGCATTACTCATAACGCATAACGCATAACGCATAACCCATAACGCATAACGCATAAAGCAAAACGCATAACGCATAACGCATGACTCATACCGCACAACCCATAACGCATAACGCAAATCGCATAACGCATAACGCATAATGCATAACACATAACGCGTAACGGATCACGCATTACTCATAACGCATAACGCATAACGGATCACGCATTACTCATAACGCATAACGCATAACGCATAACGCATAACGCATAACGCATAACGTATAACGCACAACTCATAACGCATAACGCATAACGCAAAACGCATAACGCATAGCGGATAACGCACAACGCATAACACATAACGCATAACGCATAACGCATAACGCATAACGCATAACGCATAACGCATAACGCATAACGCATAACGCATAACGCATAACGCATAACGCATAACGCACAACGGATAACACATAACGCATAACGCATAACGCATAACGCATAACGCATAACGCATAACGCATAACACATAACGCATAACGCATAACACATAACGCTTAACCCATAACGCATAACGCATAACGCATAACGCTTAACGCATGACCCATAGCGCATAACGCATAAAGCATAACGCATAACGGATCACGCATTACTCATAACCCATAACGCATAACTCATAACGCATAACGCATAACGCATAACGCATAACGCATAACGCATAACGCATAACGCATAACGCATAACGCATAACGCATAACGCATAACGCATAACGCATAACGCATAACACATAACGGATCACGCATTACTCCTAACGCATAACGCATAACGCATAACCCGTAACGCATAACGCATAAAGCAAAACGCATAACGCATAACGCATGACTCATACCGCACAACCCATAACGCATAACGCATAACGCATAACGCATAACGCATAATGCATAACACATAACGCGTAACGGATCACGCATTACTCATAACGCATAACGCATAACGGATCACGCATTACTCATAACGCATAACGCATAACACATAACGGATCACGCATTACTCATAACGCATAACGCATAACGGATCACGCATAACGCATAACGCATAACGCATAACGCATAACGCATAACACATAACGGATCACGCATTACTCATAACGCATAACGCATAACCCATAACGCATAACGCATAACGCATAACGCATAACACATAACGGATCACGCATTACTCATAACGCATAACGCATAACGCATAACCCATAACGCATAACGCATAACGCATAACACATAACGGATCACGCATTACTCATAACGCATAACGCATAACGCATAACCCATAACGCATAACGCATAAAGCAAAACGCATAACGCATAACGCATGACTCATACCGCACAACCCATAACGCATAACGCAAATCGCGTAACGCATAACGCATAATGCATAACACATAACGCGTAACGGATCACGCATTACTCATAACGCATAACGCATAACGGATCACGCATTACTCATAACGCATAACGCATAACGCATAACGCATAACGCATAACGCATAACACATAACGGATCACGCATTACTCATAACGCATAACGCATAACGCATAACCCATAACGCATAACGCAAATCGCGTAACGCATAACGCATAATGCATAACACATAACGCGTAACGGATCACGCATTACTCATAACGCATAACGCATAACGGATCACGCATTACTCATAACGCATAACGCATAACGCATAATGCATAACGCATAACGCATAATGGATCACGCATTACTCATAACGCGTAACGCATAACGGATCACGCATTACTCATAACGCATAACGCATAACACATAACGGATCACGCATTACTCATAACGCATAACGCAAAACGCATAACGCATAACGCAAATCGCATAACGCATAACGCATAACGCATAACGCATAACGCATAACGCATAACGCATAACGCATAACGCATAACGCATAACGCATAACGCATAACGCAAATCGCATAACGCATAACGCGTAACGCATAAAGCATAACGCATAACGCATAACGCATAACGCATAATGCATAACGCATAATGGATCACGCATTACTCATAACGCGTAACGCATAACGGATCACGCATTACTCATAACGCATAACGCATAACACATAACGGATCACGCATTACTCATAACGCATAACGCATAACGCATAACGCATAACGCATAACGCATAACGCATAACGCATAACGCATAACGCATAACGCATAACGCATAACGCATAACGCATAACGCATAACGCATAACGCATAACGCATAACGCATAACGCATAACACATAACGGATCACGCATTACTCATAACGCATAACGCATAACGCATAACCCATAACGCATAACGCATAAAGCAAAACGCATAACGCATAACGCATGACTCATACCGCACAACCCATAACGCATAACGCATAACGCATAACGCATAACGCATAATGCATAACACATAACGCGTAACGGATCACGCATTACTCATAACGCATAACGCATAACGGATCACGCATTACTCATAACGCATAACGCATAACACATAACGGATCACGCATTACTCATAACGCATAACGCATAACGGATCACGCATAACGCATAACGCATAACGCATAACGCATAACGCATAACACATAACGGATCACGCATTACTCATAACGCATAACGCATAACCCATAACGCATAACGCATAACGCATAACGCATAACACATAACGGATCACGCATTACTCATAACGCATAACGCATAACGCATAACCCATAACGCGTAACGGATCACGCATTACTCATAACGCATAACGCATAACGGATCACGCATTACTCATAACGCATAACGCATAACGCATAACGCATAACGCATAACGCATAACGTATAACGCACAACTCATAACGCATAACGCATAACGCAAAACGCATAACGCATAGCGGATAACGCACAACGCATAACACATAACGCATAACGCATAACGCATAACGCATAACGCATAACGCATAACGCATAACGCATAACGCATAACGCATAACGCATAACGCATAACGCATAACGCACAACGGATAACACATAACGCATAACGCATAACGCATAACGCATAACGCATAACGCATAACGCATAACACATAACGCATAACGCATAACACATAACGCTTAACCCATAACGCATAACGCATAACGCATAACGCTTAACGCATGACCCATAGCGCATAACGCATAAAGCATAACGCATAACGGATCACGCATTACTCATAACCCATAACGCATAACTCATAACGCATAACGCATAACGCATAACGCATAACGCATAACGCATAACGCATAACGCATAACGCATAACGCATAACGCATAACGCATAACGCATAACGCATAACGCATAACACATAACGGATCACGCATTACTCCTAACGCATAACGCATAACGCATAACCCGTAACGCATAACGCATAAAGCAAAACGCATAACGCATAACGCATGACTCATACCGCACAACCCATAACGCATAACGCATAACGCATAACGCATAACGCATAAAGCATAACACATAACGCGTAACGGATCACGCATAACTCATAACGCATAACGCATAACGGATCACGCATTACTCATAACGCATAACGCATAACACATAACGGATCACGCATTACTCATAACGCATAACGCATAACGGATCACGCATAACGCATAACGCATAACGCATAACGCATAACACATAACGGATCACGCATTACTCATAACGCATAACGCATAACCCATAACGCATAACGCATAACGCATAACGCATAACACATAACGGATCACGCATTACTCATAACGCATAACGCATAACGCATAACCCATAACGCATAACGCATAACGCATAACACATAACGGATCACGCATTACTCATAACGCATAACGCATAACGCATAACCCATAACGCATAACGCATAAAGCAAAACGCATAACGCATAACGCATGACTCATACCGCACAACCCATAACGCATAACGCAAATCGCGTAACGCATAACGCATAATGCATAACACATAACGCGTAACGGATCACGCATTACTCATAACGCATAACGCATAACGGATCACGCATTACTCATAACGCATAACGCATAACGCATAACGCATAACGCATAACGCATAACGTATAACGCACAACTCATAACGCATAACGCATAACGCAAAACGCATAACGCATAGCGGATAACGCACAACGCATAACACATAACGCATAACGCATAACGCATAACGCATAACGCATAACGCATAACGCATAACGCATAACGCATAACACATAACGCATAACGCATAACGCATAACGCATAACGCATAACGGATAACGCATAACGCATAACGCATAACGCATAACGCATAACACATAACGCATAACGCATAACACATAACGCTTAACCCATAACGCATAACGCATAACGCATAACGCTTAACGCATGACCCATAGCGCATAACGCATAAAGCATAACGCATAACGGATCACGCATTACTCATAACCCATAACGCATAACTCATAACGCATAACGCATAACGCATAACGCATAACGCATAACGCATAACGCATAACGCATAACGCATAACGCATAACGCATAACGCATAACCCATAACGCATAACGCATAACGCATAACGCAAAACGCATAACGCATAACGCATAACGCATAACACATAACGCATAACGCATAACGCATAACGCATAACGCATAACGGATAACACATAACGCATAACGCATAACGCATAACGCATAACGCATAACGCATAACACATAACGCATAACGCATAACACATAACGCTTAACCCATAACGCATAACGCATAACGCATAACGCTTAACGCATGACCCATAGCGCATAACGCATAAAGCATAACGCATAACGGATCACGCATTACTCATAACCCATAACGCATAACTCATAACGCATAACGCATAACGCATAACGCATAACGCATAACGCATAACACATAACGCATAACGCATAACGCATAACGCATAACGCATAACGGATAACACATAACGCATAACGCATAACGCATAACGCATAACGCATAACGCATAACGCATAACACATAACGCATAACGCATAACACATAACGCTTAACCCATAACGCATAACGCATAACGCATAACGCTTAACGCATGACCCATAGCGCATAACGCATAAAGCATAACGCATAACGGATCACGCATTACTCATAACCCATAACGCATAACTCATAACGCATAACGCATAACGCATAACGCATAATGCATAACACATAACGCGTAACGGATCACGCATTACTCATAACGCATAACGCATAACGGATCACGCATTACTCATAACGCATAACGCATAACACATAACGGATCACGCATTACTCATAACGCATAACGCATAACGGATCACGCATAACGCATAACGCATAACGCATAACGCATAACGCATAACACATAACGGATCACGCATTACTCATAACGCATAACGCATAACCCATAACGCATAACGCATAACGCATAACGCATAACACATAACGGATCACGCATTACTCATAACGCATAACGCATAACGCATAACCCATAACGCATAACGCATAACGCATAACACATAACGGATCACGCATTACTCATAACGCATAACGCATAACGCATAACCCATAACGCATAACGCATAAAGCAAAACGCATAACGCATAACGCATGACTCATACCGCACAACCCATAACGCATAACGCAAATTGCGTAACGCATAACGCATAATGCATAACACATAACGCGTAACGGATCACGCATTACTCATAACGCATAACGCATAACGGATCACGCATTACTCATAACGCATAACGCATAACGCATAACGCATAACGCATAACGCATAACACATAACGGATCACGCATTACTCATAACGCATAACGCATAACGCATAACCCATAACGCATAACGCAAATCGCGTAACGCATAACGCATAATGCATAACACATAACGCGTAACGGATCACGCATTACTCATAACGCATAACGCATAACGGATCACGCATTACTCATAACGCATAACGCATAACGCATAATGCATAACGCATAACGCATAATGGATCACGCATTACTCATAACGCGTAACGCATAACGGATCACGCATTACTCATAACGCATAACGCATAACACATAACGGATCACGCATTACTCATAACGCATAACGCAAAACGCATAACGCATAACGCATAACGCATAACGCATAACGCATAACGCATAACGCATAACGCATAACGCATAACGCATAACGCATAACGCATAACGCATAACGCATAACGCATAACGCAAATCGCATAACGCATAACGCGTAACGCATAAAGCATAACGCATAACGCATAACGCATAACGCATAATGCATAACGCATAATGGATCACGCATTACTCATAACGCGTAACGCATAACGGATCACGCATTACTCATAACGCATAACGCATAACACATAACGGATCACGCATTACTCATAACGCATAACGCATAACGCATAACGCATAACGCATAACGCATAACGCATAACGCATAACGCATAACGCATAACGCATAACGCATAACGCATAACGCATAACGCATAACGCATAACGCATAACGCATAACGCATAACGCATAACACATAACGGATCACGCATTACTCATAACGCATAACGCATAACGCATAACCCATAACGCATAACGCATAAAGCAAAACGCATAACGCATAACGCATGACTCATACCGCACAACCCATAACGCATAACGCATAACGCATAACGCATAACGCATAATGCATAACACATAACGCGTAACGGATCACGCATTACTCATAACGCATAACGCATAACGGATCACGCATTACTCATAACGCATAACGCATAACACATAACGGATCACGCATTACTCATAACGCATAACGCATAACGGATCACGCATAACGCATAACGCATAACGCATAACGCATAACGCATAACACATAACGGATCACGCATTACTCATAACGCATAACGCATAACCCATAACGCATAACGCATAACGCATAACGCATAACACATAACGGATCACGCATTACTCATAACGCATAACGCATAACGCATAACCCATAACGCATAACGCATAACGCATAACACATAACGGATCACGCATTACTCATAACGCATAACGCATAACGCATAACCCATAACGCATAACGCATAAAGCAAAACGCATAACGCATAACGCATGACTCATACCGCACAACCCATAACGCATAACGCAAATCGCATAACGCA
This sequence comes from Lasioglossum morio, assembly GCA_916610235.2. Classification (NCBI taxonomy): domain Eukaryota; kingdom Metazoa; phylum Arthropoda; class Insecta; order Hymenoptera; family Halictidae; genus Lasioglossum; species Lasioglossum morio. The sequence continues at coordinate 693,530 of CAKAJA020000239.1, read as the reverse complement.
TAACGCATAATGCATAACACATAACGCGTAACGGATCACGCATTACTCATAACGCATAACGCATAACGGATCACGCATTACTCATAACGCATAACGCATAACGCATAACGCATAACGCATAACGCATAACGTATAACGCACAACTCATAACGCATAACGCATAACGCAAAACGCATAACGCATAGCGGATAACGCACAACGCATAACACATAACGCATAACGCATAACGCATAACGCATAACGCATAACGCATAACGCATAACGCATAACGCATAACGCATAACGCATAACGCATAACGCATAACGCACAACGGATAACACATAACGCATAACGCATAACGCATAACGCATAACGCATAACGCATAACGCATAACGCATAACGCATAACGCATAACACATAACGCTTAACCCATAACGCATAACGCATAACGCATAACGCTTAACGCATGACCCATAGCGCATAACGCATAAAGCATAACGCATAACGGATCACGCATTACTCATAACCCATAACGCATAACTCATAACGCATAACGCATAACGCATAACGCATAACGCATAACGCATAACGCATAACGCATAACGCATAACGCATAACGCATAACGCATAACGCATAACGCATAACGCATAACGCATAACACATAACGGATCACGCATTACTCCTAACGCATAACGCATAACGCATAACCCGTAACGCATAACGCATAAAGCAAAACGCATAACGCATAACGCATGACTCATACCGCACAACCCATAACGCATAACGCATAACGCATAACGCATAACGCATAATGCATAACACATAACGCGTAACGGATCACGCATTACTCATAACGCATAACGCATAACGGATCACGCATTACTCATAACGCATAACGCATAACACATAACGGATCACGCATTACTCATAACGCATAACGCATAACGGATCACGCATAACGCATAACGCATAACGCATAACGCATAACACATAACGGATCACGCATTACTCATAACGCATAACGCATAACCCATAACGCATAACGCATAACGCATAACGCATAACACATAACGGATCACGCATTACTCATAACGCATAACGCATAACGCATAACCCATAACGCATAACGCATAACGCATAACACATAACGGATCACGCATTACTCATAACGCATAACGCATAACGCATAACGCATAACGCATAACGCATAAAGCAAAACGCATAACGCATAACGCATGACTCATACCGCACAACCCATAACGCATAACGCAAATCGCGTAACGCATAACGCATAATGCATAACACATAACGCGTAACGGATCACGCATTACTCATAACGCATAACGCATAACGGATCACGCATTACTCATAACGCATAACGCATAACGCATAACGCATAACGCATAACGCATAACGTATAACGCACAACTCATAACGCATAACGCATAACGCAAAACGCATAACGCATAGCGGATAACGCACAACGCATAACACATAACGCATAACGCATAACGCATAACGCATAACGCATAACGCATAACGCATAACGCATAACGCATAACACATAACGCATAACGCATAACGCATAACGCATAACGCATAACGGATAACACATAACGCATAACGCATAACGCATAACGCATAACGCATAACGCATAACACATAACGCATAACGCATAACACATAACGCTTAACCCATAACGCATAACGCATAACGCATAACGCTTAACGCATGACCCATAGCGCATAACGCATAAAGCATAACGCATAACGGATCACGCATTACTCATAACCCATAACGCATAACTCATAACGCATAACGCATAACGCATAACGCATAACGCATAACGCATAACGCATAACGCATAACGCATAACGCATAACGCATAACGCATAACCCATAACGCATAACGCATAACGCATAACGCAAAACGCATAACGCATAACGCAAAACGCATAACGCATAACGCATAACGCATAACGCATAACGCATAACGCATAACGCACAACGCAAATCACATAACGCATAACGCGTAACGCATAAAGCATAACGCATAACGCATAATGCATAACGCATAATGGATCACGCATTACTCATAACGCGTAACGCATAACGGATCACTCATTACTCATAACGCATAACGCATAACACATAACGGATCACGCATTACTCATAACGCATAACGCATAACGCATAACGCATAACGCATAACGCATAACGCATAACGCATAACGCATAACGCATAACGCATAACGCATAACGCATAATGCATAACACATAACGCGTAACGGATCACGCATTACTCATAACGCATAACGCATAACGGATCACGCATTACTCATAACGCATAACGCATAACACATAACGGATCACGCATTACTCATAACGCATAACGCATAACGGATCACGCATAACGCATAACGCATAACGCATAACGCATAACGCATAACACATAACGGATCACGCATTACTCATAACGCATAACGCATAACCCATAACGCATAACGCATAACGCATAACGCATAACGCATAACGCAAAACGCATAACGCATAACGCATAACGCCTAACGCATAACGCAAATCGCATAACGCATAACGCATAACGCACAACTCATAACGCATGAAGCATAACGCAAAACGCATAACGCACAGCGGATAACGCACAACGCATAACACATAACGCATAACGCATAACGCATAACGCATAACGCATAACGCATAACGCATAACGCATAACGCATAACGCATAACGCATAACGCATAACGCATAACGCATAACGCATAACGCATAACGCATAACGCATAACGCATAACGCATAACGCATAACGCATAACGCATAACGCATAACGCATAACGCATAACGCATAACGCATAACGCATAACGCATAACGCATAACGCATAACGCATAACGCATAACGCTTACCGCATAACGCATAACGCATAAAGCATAACGCATAACGCACAACTCATAACGCATAACGCATAACGCGTAACGCATAAAGCATAACGCATAACGGATCACGCATTACACATAACGCATAACGCATGACGCATAACGCATAACGCATAACGCATAACGCATAACGCATAACGCATAACGCATAACGCATAACCCATAACGCATAACGCATAACGGATAACGCATAACGCATAACGCATAACGGATAACACATAACGCATAACGCATAACGCATAACGCATAACGCATAACGCATAACACATAACGCATAACCCATAACGCATAACGCAAATCGCATAACGCATAACGCATAACGCATAACGCATAACGCATAACGTATAACGCACAACTCATAACGCATAACGCATAAAGCAAAACGCATAACGCATAGCGGATAACGCACAACGCATAACACATAACGCATAACGCATAACGCATAACGCATAACGCATAACGCATAACGCATAACGAATAACGCATAACGCATAACGCATAACGCATAACGGATAACACATAACGCATAACGCATAACGCATAACGCATAACGCATAACGCATAACACATAACGCTTAACCCATAACGCATAACGCATAACGCATAACGCTTAACGCATGACCCATAGCGCATAACGCATAAAGCATAACGCATAACGGATCACGCATTACTCATAACCCATAACGCATAACTCATAACGCATAACGCATAACGCATAACGCATAACGCATAACGCATAACGCATAACGCATAACGCATAACGCATAACGCATAACGCATAACGCAAAACGCATAACGCATAACGCATGACTCATAACGCACAACCCATAACGCATAACGCATAACGCAAATCGCATAACGCATAACGCATAACGCAAATCGCATAACGCATAACGCATAACGCATAACGCATAACGCATAACGCATAACGCATAACGTATAACGCACAACTCATAACGCATAACGCATAAAGCAAAACGCATAACGCATAGCGGATAACGCACAACGCATAACACATAACGCATAACGCATAACGCATAACGCATAACGCATAACGCATAACGCATAACGCATAACGAATAACGCATAACGCATAACGCATAACGCATAACGGATAACACATAACGCATAACGCATAACGCATAACGCATAACGCATAACGCATAACGCATAACGCATAACGCATAACACATAACGCATAACGCATAACGCATAACACATAACGCTTAACCCATAACGCATAACGCATAACGCATAACGCTTAACGCATGACCCATAGCGCATAACGCATTACGCGTAACGCATAACGCATAACGCATAAAGCATAACGCATAACGGATCACGCAATACTCATAACCCATAACGCATAACTCATAACGCATAACGCATAACGCATAACGCATAACGCATAACGCATAACGCATAACGCATAACGCATAACGCATAACGCATAACGCATAAAGCAAAACGCATAACGCATAACGCATGACTCATAACGCACAACCCATAACGCATAACGCATAACGCAAATCGCATAACGCATAACGCATAACGCATAACGCATAACGCAAATCGCATAACGCATAACGCATAACGCATAACGCATAACGCATAACGCATAACGCATAACGTATAACGCACAACTCATAACGCATAACGCATAAAGCAAAACGCATAACGCGTAACGCATAACGGATCACGCATTACTCATAACGCATAACGCATAAAGCAAAACGCATAACGCATAACGCATGACTCATAACGCACAACCCATAACGCATAACGCATAACGCAAATCGCATAACGCATAACCCATAACGCATAACTCATAACGCATAACGCATAACGCTTAACGCATGACCCATAGCGCATAACGCATAAAGCATAACGCATAACGCATAACGCATAACGCAAATCGCATAACGCATAACGCGTAACGCATAAAGCATAACGCATAACGCATAACGCATAACGCATAATGCATAACGCATAACGCATAATGGATCACGCATTACTCATAACGCGTAACGCATAACGGATCACGCATTACTCATAACGCATAACGCATAAAGCAAAACGCATAACGCATAACGCATGACTCATAACGCACAACCCATAACGCATAACGCATAACGCAAATCTCATAACGCATAACGCATAACGCATAACGCATAACGCATAACGCAAATCGCATAACGCATAACGCATAACGCATAACGCATAACGCATAACGCAAATCGCATAACGCATAACGCGTAACGCATAAAGCATAACGCATAACGCATAACGCATAACGCATAACGCATAACGCATAACGCATAACGCATAATGGATCACGCATTACTCATAACGCGTAACGCATAACGGATCACGCATTACTCATAACGCATAACGCATAACACATAACGGATCACGCATTACTCATAACGCATAACGCATAACGCATAACCCATAACGCATAAAGCAAAACGCATAACGCATAACGCATGACTCATAACGCACAACCCATAACGCATAACGCATAACGCAAATCGCATAACGCATAACCCATAACGCATAACTCATAACGCATAACGCATAACGCATAACACATAACGCATAACGCATAACACATAACGCTTAACCCATAACGCATAACGCATAACGCATAACGCTTAACGCATGACCCATAGCGCATAACGCATAAAGCATAACGCATAACGGATCACGCATTACTCATAACCCATAACGCATAACTCATAACGCATAACGCATAACGCATAACGCATAACGCATAACGCATAACGCATAACGCATAACGCATAACGCATAACGCATAACGCATAACGCATAACGCATAACCCATAACGCATAACGCATAACGCATAACGCAAAACGCATAACGCATAACGCAAATCGCATAACGCATAACGCATAACGCATAACGCATAACGCATAACGCATAACGCACAACGCAAATCACATAACGCATAACGCGTAACGCATAAAGCATAACGCATAACGCATAACGCATAACGCATAATGCATAACGCATAACGCATAATGGATCACGCATTACTCATAACGCGTAACGCATAACGGATCACTCATTACTCATAACGCATAACGCATAACACATAACGGATCACGCATTACTCATAACGCATAACGCATAACGCATAACGCATAACGCATAACGCATAACGCATAACGCATAACGCATAACGCATAACGCATAACGCATAATGCATAACACATAACGCGTAACGGATCACGCATTACTCATAACGCATAACGCATAACGGATCACGCATTACTCATAACGCATAACGCATAACACATAACGGATCACGCATTACTCATAACGCATAACGCATAACGGATCACGCATAACGCATAACGCATAACGCATAACGCATAACGCATAACACATAACGGATCACGCATTACTCATAACGCATAACGCATAACCCATAACGCATAACGCATAACGCATAACGCATAACGCATAACGCAAATCGCATAACGCATAACGCATAACGCCTAACGCATAACGCAAATCGCATAACGCATAACGCATAACGCACAACTCATAACGCATGAAGCATAACGCAAAACGCATAACGCACAGCGGATAACGCACAACGCATAACACATAACGCATAACGCATAACGCATAACGCATAACGCATAACGCATAACGCATAACGCATAACGCATAACGCATAACGCATAACGCATAACGCATAACGCATAACGCATAATGCATAACGCATAACGCATAACGCATAACGCATAACGCATAACGCATAACGCATAACGCATAACGCTTACCGCATAACGCATAACGCATAAAGCATAACGCATAACGCACAACTCATAACGCATAACGCATAACGCGTAACGCATAAAGCATAACGCATAACGGATCACGCATTACACATAACGCATAACGCATAACGCATAACGCATAACGCATAACGCATAACGCATAACGCATAACGCATAACGCATAACGCATAACCCATAACGCATAACGCATAACGCATAACGCATAACGCATAACGCATAACGGATAACACATAACGCATAACGCATAACGCATAACGCATAACGCATAACGCATAACGCATAACGCATAACGCATAACGCATAACGCAAATCGCATAACGCATAACGCATAACGCATAACGCATAACGCATAACGCATAACGTATAACGCACAACTCATAACGCATAACGCATAAAGCAAAACGCATAACGCATAGCGGATAACGCACAACGCATAACACATAACGCATAACGCATAACGCATAACGCATAACGCATAACGCATAACGCATAACGAATAACGCATAACGCATAACGCATAACGCATAACGCATAACGCATAACACATAACGCATAACGCATAACGCATAACGCATAACGCATAACGCATAACGCATAACACATAACGCTTAACCCATAACGCATAACGCATAACGCATAACGCTTAACTCATGACCCATAGCGCATAACGCATAAAGCATAACGCATAACGGATCACGCATTACTCATAACCCATAACGCATAACTCATAACGCATAACGCATAACGCATAACGCATAACGCATAACGCATAACGCATAACGCATAACGCATAACGCATAACGCATAACGCATAAAGCAAAACGCATAACGCATAACGCATGACTCATAACGCACAACCCATAACGCATAACGCATAACGCAAATCGCATAACGCATAACGCATAACGCAAATCGCATAACGCATAACGCATAATGCATAACGCATAACGCATAACGCATAACGCATAACGCATAACGCACAACTCATAACGCATAACGCATAAAGCAAAACGCATAACGCATAGCGGATAACGCACAACGCATAACACATAACGCATAACGCATAACGCATAACGCATAACGCATAACGCATAACGCATAACGCATAACGAATAACGCATAACGCATAACGCATAACGCATAACGGATAACACATAACGCATAACGCATAACGCATAACGCATAACGCATAACGCATAACGCATAACACATAACGCATAACGCATAACGCATAACACATAACGCTTAACCCATAACGCATAACGCATAACGCATAACGCTTAACGCATGACCCATAGCGCATAACGCATTACGCGTAACGCATAACGCATAACGCATAAAGCATAACGCATAACGGATCACGCATTACTCATAACCCATAACGCATAACTCATAACGCATAACGCATAACGCATAACGCATAACGCATAACGCATAACGCATAACGCATAACGCATGACCCATAGCGCATAACGCATAAAGCATAACGTATAACGGATCACGCATTACTCATAACCCATAACCCATAACTCATAACGCATAACGCATAACGCATAACGCATAACGCATAACGCATAACGCATAACGCATAACGCATAACGCATAACGCATAACGCATAAAGCAAAACGCATAACGCATAACGCATGACTCATAACGCACAACCCATAACGCATAACGCATAACGCAAATCGCATAACGCATAACGCATAACGCATAACGCATAACGCAAATCGCATAACGCATAACGCATAACGCATAACGCATAACGCATAACGCATAACGCATAACGTATAACGCACAACTCATAACGCATAACGCATAAAGCAAAACGCATAACGCGTAAAGCATAACGCATAACGCATAACGCATAATGCATAACGCATAACGCATAATGGATCACGCATTACTCATAACGCGTAACGCATAACGGATCACGCATTACTCATAACGCATAACGCATAAAGCAAAACGCATAACGCATAACGCATGACTCATAACGCACAACCCATAACGCATAACGCATAACGCAAATCTCATAACGCATAACGCATAACGCATAACGCATAACGCATAACGCAAATCGCATAACGCATAACGCATAACGCATAACGCATAACGCATAACGCAAATCGCATAACGCATAACGCGTAACGCATAAAGCATAACGCATAACGCATAACGCATAACGCATAACGCATAACGCATAACGCATAACGCATAATGGATCACGCATTACTCATAACGCGTAACGCATAACGGATCACGCATTACTCATAACGCATAACGCATAACACATAACGGATCACGCATTACTCATAACGCATAACGCATAACGCATAACCCATAACGCATAAAGCAAAACGCATAACGCATAATGCATGACTCATAACGCACAACCCATAACGCATAACGCATACCGCAAATCGCATAACGCATAACGCATAACGGATCACGCATTACTCATAACGCATAACGCATAACGCATAACCCATAACGCATAACGCATAAAGCAAAACGCATAACGCATAACGCATGACTCATACCGCACAACCCATAACGCATAACGCATAACGCATAACGCATAACGCATAACGCATAACGCATAACGCATAACGCATAACGCATAACGCATAACGCATAAAGCAAAACGCATAACTCATAACGCATGACTCATAACGCATAATGGATCACGCATTACTCATAACGCGTAACGCATAACGGATCACGCATTACTCATAACGCATAACGCATAAAGCAAAACGCATAACGCATAACGCATGACTCATAACGCACAACCCATAACGCATAACGCATAACGCAAATCGCATAACGCATAACCCATAACGCATAACTCATAACGCATAACGCATAACGCTTAACGCATGACCCATAGCGCATTACGCATAAAGCATAACGCATAACGCATAACGCATAACGCAAATCGCATAACGCATAACGCGTAACGCATAAAGCATAACGCATAACGCATAACGCATAACGCATAATGCATAACGCATAACGCATAATGGATCACGCATTACTCATAACGCGTAACGCAGAACGGATCACGCATTACTCATAACGCATAACGCATAAAGCAAAACGCATAACGCATAACGCATGACTCATAACGCACAACCCATAACGCATAACGCATAACGCAAATCGCATAACGCATAACGCATAACGCATAACGCTTAACGCATAACGCAAATCGCATAACGCATAACGCATAACGCATAACGCATAACGCATAACGCATAACGCAAATCGCATAACGCATAACGGGTAACGCATAAAGCATAACGCATAACGCATAACGCATAACGCATAACGCATAACGCATAACGCATAACGCATAACGCATAACGCATAACGCATAACGCATAACGCATAACGCATAACGCATAACGAATAACGCATAACGCATAACGCATAACGCATAACGCATAACGCATAACGGATAACACATAACGCATAACGCATAACGCATAACGCATAACGCATAACGCATAACACATAACGCTTAACCCATAACGCATAACGCATAACGCATAACGCTTAACGCATGACCCATAGCGCATAACGCATAAAGCATAACGCATAACGGATCACGCATTACTCATAACCCATAACGCATAACTCATAACGCATAACGCATAACGCATAACGCATAACGCATAACGCATAACGCATAACGCATAACGCATAACGCATAACGCATAACGCATAACGCATAAAGCAAAACGCATAACGCATAACGCATGACTCATAACGCACAACCCATAACGCATAACGCATAACGCAAATCGCATAACGCATAACGCATAACGCAAATCGCATAACGCATAACGCATAACGCATAACGCATAACGCATAACGCATAACGCATAACGTATAACGCACAACTCATAACGCATAACGCATAAAGCAAAACGCATAACGCATAGCGGATAACGCACAACGCATAACACATAACGCATAACGCATAACGCATAACGCATAACGCATAACGCATAACGCATAACGCATAACGAATAACGCATAACGCATAACGCATAACGCATAACGGATAACACATAACGCATAACGCATAACGCATAACGCATAACGCATAACGCATAACGCATAACGCATAACGCATAACGCATAACGCATAACACATAACGCTTAACCCATAACGCATAACGCATAACGCATAACGCTTAACGCATGACCCATAGCGCATAACGCATTACGCGTAACGCATAACGCATAACGCATAAAGCATAACGCATAACGGATCACGCATTACTCATAACCCATAACGCATAACTCATAACGCATAACGCATAACGCATAACGCATAACCCATAACTCATAACGCATAACGCAAATCGCATAACGCATAACGCATAACGCATAACGCATAACGCATAACGCATAACGCATAACGCATAACGTATAACGCACAACTCATAACGCATAACGCATAAAGCAAAACGCATAACGCATAGCGGATAACGCACAACGCATAACACATAACGCATAACGCATAACGCATAACGCATAACGCATAACGCATAACGCATAACGCATAACGTATAACGCACAACTCATAACGCATAACGCATAACGCGTAACGCATAAAGCATAACGCATAACGGATCACGCATTACACATAACGCATAACGCATGACGCATAACGCATAACGCATAACGCATAACGCATAACGCATAACGCATAACGCATAACACATAACGCATAACCCATAACGCATAACGCAAATCGCATAACGAATAACGCATAACGCATAACGCATAACGCATAACGCATAACGCATAACGCATAATGCATAACGCATAACGCATAACGCATAACGCATAACGCATAACGCATAACCCATAACGCATAACGCATAACGCATAACGCAAAACGCATAACACATAACGCCTAACGCATAACGCAAATCGCATAACGCATAACGCATAACGCACAACTCATAACGCATTAAGCATAACGCAAAACGCATAACGCACAGCGGATAACGCACAACGCATAACACATAACGCATAACGCATAACGCATAACGCATAACGCATAACGCATAACGCATAACGCATAACGCATAACGCATAACGCATAACGCATAACGCATAACGCATAACGCATAACGCATAACGCATAACGCATAACGCATAACGCATAACGCATAACGCATAACGCATACCGCATAACGCATAACGCATAAAGCATAACGCATAACGCACAACTCATAACGCATAACGCATAACGCGTAACGCATAAAGCATAACGCATAACGGATCACGCATTACACATAACGCATAACGCATGACGCATAACGCATAACGCATAACGCATAACGCATAACGCATAACGCATAACCCATAACGCATAACGCATAACGCATAACGCATAACACATAACGGATAACACATAACGCATAACGCATAACGCATAACGCATAACGCATAACGCATAACGCATAACACATAACGCATAACCCATAACGCATAACGCAAATCGCATAACGCATAACGCATAACGCATAACGCATAACGTATAACGCACAACTCATAACGCATAACGCATAAAGCAAAACGCATAACGCATAGCGGATAACGCACAACGCATAACACATAACGCATAACGCATAACGCATAACGCATAACGCATAACGAATAACGCATAACGCATAACGCATAACGCATAACGCATAACGGATAACACATAACGCATAACGCATAACGCATAACGCATAACGCATAACGCATAACGCATAACACATAACGCTTAACCCATAACGCATAACGCATAACGCATAACGCTTAACGCATGACCCATAGCGCATAACGCATAAAGCATAACGCATAACGGATCACGCATTACTCATAACCCATAACGCATAACTCATAACGCATAACGCATAACGCATAACGCATAACGCATAACGCATAACGCATAACGCATAACGCATAACGCATAACGCATAAAGCAAAACGCATAACGCATAACGCATGACTCATAACGCACAACCCATAACGCATAACGCATAACGCAAATCGCATAACGCATAACGCATAACGCAAATCGCATAACGCATAACGCATAACGCATAACGCATAACGCATAACGCATAACGCATAACGTATAACGCACAACTCATAACGCATAACGCATAAAGCAAAACGCATAACGCATAGCGGATAACGCACAACGCATAACACATAACGCATAACGCATAACGCATAACGCATAACGCATAACGCATAACGCATAACGAATAACGCGTAACGCATAACGCATAACGCATAACGGATAACACATAACGCATAACGCATAACGCATAACGCATAACGCATAACGCATAACGCATAACGCATAACGCATAACGCATAACGCATAACGCATAACGCATAACGCATAACGCATAACACATAACGCTTAACCCATAACGCATAACGCATAACGCATAACGCTTAACGCATGACCCATAGCGCATAACGCATTACGCGTAACGCATAACGCATAACGCATAAAGCATAACGCATAACGGATCACGCATTACTCATAACCCATAACGCATAACTCATAACGCATAACGCATAACGCATAACGCATAACGCATAACGCATAACGCATAACGCTTAACGCATGACCCATAGCGCATAACGCATAAAGCATAACGTATAACGGATCACGCATTACTCATAACCCATAACCCATAACTCATAACGCATAACGCATAACGCATAACGCATAACGCATAACGCATAACGCATAACGCATAACGCATAACGCATAACGCATAACGCATAACGCATAAAGCAAAACGCATAACGCATAACGCATGACTCATAACGCACAACCCATAACGCATAACGCATAACGCAAATCGCATAACGCATAACGCATAACGCATAACGCATAACGCAAATCGCATAACGCATAACGCATAACGCATAACGCATAACGCATAACGCATAACGCATAACGTATAAAGCTCAACTCATAACGCATAACGCATAAAGCAAAACGCATAACGCGTAACGCATAACGGATCACGCATTACTCATAACGCATAACGCATAAAGCAAAACGCATAACGCATAACGCATGACTCATAACGCACAACCCATAACGCATAACGCATAACGCAAATCGCATAACGCATAACCCATAACGCATAACTCATAACGCATAACGCATAACGCTTAACGCATGACCCATAGCGCATAACGCATAAAGCATAACGCATAACGCATAACGCAAATCGCATAACGCATAACGCGTAACGCATAAAGCATAACGCATAACGCATAACGCATAACGCATAATGCATAACGCATAACGCATAATGGATCACGCATTACTCATAACGCGTAACGCATAACGGATCACGCATTACTCATAACGCATAACGCATAAAGCAAAACGCATAACGCATAACGCATGACTCATAACGCACAACCCATAACGCATAACGCATAACGCAAATCGCATAACGCATAACGCATAACGCATAACGCTTAACGCATAACGCAAATCGCATAACGCATAACGCGTAACGCATAAAGCATAACGCATAACGCATAACGCATAACGCATAATGCATAACGCATAACGCATAATGGATCACGCATTACTCATAACGCGTAACGCATAACGGATCACGCATTACTCATAACGCATAACGCATAACACATAACGGATCACGCATTACTCATAACGCATAACGCATAACGCATAACCCATAACGCATAAAGCAAAACGCATAACGCATAACGCATGACTCATAACGCACAACCCATAACGCATAACGCATACCGCAAATCGCATAACGCATAACGCATAACGGATCACGCATTACTCATAACGCATAACGCATAACGCATAACCCATAACGCATAACGCATAAAGCAAAACACATAACGCATAACGCATGACTCATACCGCACAACCCATAACGCATAACGCATAACGCATAACGCATAACGCATAACGCATAACGCATAACGCATAACGCATAACGCATAAAGCAAAACGCATAACGCATAACGCATGACTCATAACGCACAACCCATAACGCATAACGCATACCGCAAATCGCATAACGCATAACGCATAACGCATAACGCATAACGCAAATCGCATAACGCATAACGCATAACGCATAACGCATAACGCATAACGCATAACGTATAACGCACAACTCATAACGCATGACTCATAACGCACAACCCATTACGCATAACGCATAACGCATAACGCATAACGCATAACGCATAACGCATAACGCATAACGCATAACGCATAACGCATAACGCATAACGCAAATCGCATAACGCATAACGCATAACGCATAACGCTTAACGCATAACGCAAATCGCATAACGCATAACGCGTAACGCATAAAGCATAACGCATAACGCATAACGCATAACGCATAATGCATAACGCATAACGCATAATGGATCACGCATTACTCATAACGCGTAACGCATAACGGATCACGCATTACTCATAACGCATAACGCATAACACATAACGGATCACGCATTACTCATAACGCATAACGCATAACGCATAACCCATAACGCATAAAGCAAAACGCATAACGCATAACGCATGACTCATAACGCACAACCCATAACGCATAACGCATACCGCAAATCGCATAACGCATAACGCATAACGGATCACGCATTACTCATAACGCATAACGCATAACGCATAACCCATAACGCATAACGCATAAAGCAAAACGCATAACGCATAACGCATGACTCATACCGCACAACCCATAACGCATAACGCATAACGCATAACGCATAACGCATAACGCATAACGCATAACGCATAACGCATAACGCATAACGCATAACGCATAAAGCAAAACGCATAACGCATAACGCATGACTCATAACGCACAACCCATAACGCATAACGCATACCGCAAATCGCATAACGCATAACGCATAACGCATAACGCATAACGCATAACGCAAATCGCATAACGCATAACGCATAACGCATAACGCATAACGCATAACGTATAACGCACAACTCATAACGCAAGACTCATAACGCACAACCCATTACGCATAACGCATAACGCATAACGCATAACGCATAACGCATAACGCATAACGCAAATCGCATAACGCATAACGCGTAACGCATAAACCATAACGCATAACGCATAACGCATAATGCATAACGCATAACGCATAATGGATCACGCATTACTCATAACGCGTAACGCATAACGGATCACGCATTACTCATAACGCATAACGCATAACACATAACGGATCACGCATTACTCATAACGCATAACGCATAACGCATAACGCATAACGCATAACGCATAACGCAAATCGCACAACTCATAACGCATGACTCATAACGCACAACCCATAACGCATAACCCATAACGCATAACTCATAACGCATAACGCATAACGCAAATCGCATAACGCATAACGCAGAACGCATAACGCATAACGCATAACGCATAACGCATAACGTATAACGCACAACTCATAACGCATAACGCATAAAGCAAAACGCATAACGCGTAACGCATAACGGATCACGCATTACTCATAACGCATAACGCATAAAGCAAAACGCATAACGCATAACGCATGACTCATAACGCACAACCCATAACGCATAACGCATAACGCAAATCGCATAACGCATAACCCATAACGCATAACTCATAACGCATAACGCATAACGCTTAACGCATGACCCATAGCGCATAACGCATAAAGCATAACGCATAACGCATAACGCAAATCGCATAACGCATAACGCGTAACGCATAAAGCATAACGCATAACGCATAACGCATAACGCATAATGCATAACGCATAACGCATAATGGATCACGCATTACTCATAACGCGTAACGCATAACGGATCACGCATTACTCATAACGCATAACGCATAAAGCAAAACGCATAACGCATAACGCATGACTCATAACGCACAACCCATAACGCATAACGCATAACGCAAATCGCATAACGCATAACGCATAACGCATAACGCTTAACGCATAACGCAAATCGCATAACGCATAACGCGTAACTCATAAAGCATAACGCATAACGCATAACGCATAACGCATAATGCATAACGCATAACGCATAATGGATCACGCATTACTCATAACGCGTAACGCATAACGGATCACGCATTACTCATAACGCATAACGCATAACACATAACGGATCACGCATTACTCATAACGCATAACGCATAACGCATAACCCATAACGCATAAAGCAAAACGCATAACGCATAACGCATGACTCATAACGCACAACCCATAACGCATAACGCATACCGCAAATCGCATAACGCATAACGCATAACGGATCACGCATTACTCATAACGCATAACGCATAACGCATAACCCATAACGCATAACGCATAAAGCAAAACGCATAACGCATAACGCATGACTCATACCGCACAACCCATAACGCATAACGCATAACGCATAACGCATAACGCATAACGCATAACGCATAACGCATAACGCATAACGCATAACGCATAACGCATAAAGCAAAACGCATAACGCATAACGCATGACTCATAACGCACAACCCATAACGCATAACGCATACCGCAAATCGCATAACGCATAACGCATAACGCATAACGCATAACGCAAATCGCATAACGCATAACGCATAACGCATAACGCATAACGCATAACGCATAACGCATAACGTATAACGCACAACTCATAACGCATGACTCATAACGCACAACCCATTACGCATAACGCATAACGCATAACGCATAACGCATAACGCATAACGCAAATCGCATAACGCATAACGCGTAACGCATAAACCATAACGCATAACGCATAACGCATAATGCATAACGCATAACGCATAATGGATCACGCATTACTCATAACGCGTAACGCATAACGGATCACGCATTACTCATAACGCATAACGCATAACACATAACGGATAACGCATTACTCATAACGCATAACGCATAACGCATAACCCATAACGCATAAAGCAAAACGCATAACGCATAACGCATGACTCATAACGCACAACCCATAACGCATAACGCATAACGCAAATCGCATAACGCATAACGCATAACGGATCACGCATTACTCATAACGCATAACGCATAACGCATAACCCATAACGCATAACGCATAAAGCAAAACGCATAACGCATAACGCATGACTCATACCGCACAACCCATAACGCATAACGCATAACGCATAACGCATAACGCATAACGCATAACGCATAACGCATAACGCATAACGCATAACGCATAACGCATAAAGCAAAACGCATAACGCATAACGCATGACTCATAACGCACAACCCATAACGCATAACGCATACCGCAAATCGCATAACGCATAACGCATAACGCATAACGCATAACGCATAACGCATAACGCATAACGCATAACGCATAACGCATAACGCATAACGTATAACGCACAACTCATAACGCATGACTCATAACGCACAACCCATTACGCATAACGCATAACGCATAACGCATAACGCATAACGCATAACGCAAATCGCATAACGCATAACGCGTAACGCATAATGCATAACGCATAACGCATAACGCATAACGCATAATGCATAACGCATAACGCATAATGGATCACGCATTACTCATAACGCGTAACGCATAACGGATCACGCATTACTCATAACGCATAACGCATAACACATAACGGATCACGCATTACTCATAACGCATAACGCATAACGCATAACGCATAACGCATAACGCATAACGCATAACGCATAACGCATAACACATAACGGATCACGCATTACTCATAACGCATAACGCATAACGCATAACCCATAACGCATAACGCATAAAGCAAAACGCATAACGCATAACGCATGACTCATACCGCACAACCCATAACGCATAACGCATAACGCATAACGCATAACGCATAACGCATAACGCATAACGCAAATCGCACAACTCATAACGCATGACTCATAACGCACAACCCATAACGCATAACGCATAACGCATAACGCATAACGCAAATCGCATAACGCATAACGCATAATGCATAACACATAACGCGTAACGGATCACGCATTACTCATAACGCATAACGCATAACGGATCACGCATTACTCATAACGCATAACGCATAACACATAACGGATCACGCATTACGCATAACGCATAACGCATAACGGATCACGCATAACGCATAACGCATAACGCATAACACATAACGGATCACGCATTACTCATAACGCATAACGCATAACCCATAACGCATAACGCATAACGCATAACGCATAACGCATAACACATTACGGATCACGCATTACTCATAACGCATAACGCATAACGCATAACCCATAACGCATAACGCATAAAGCAAAACGCATAACGCATAACGCATGACTCATACCGCACAACCCAAAACGCATAACGCATAACGCATAACGCATAACGCATAACGCATAACGGATAACGCAAATCGCATAACGCATAACGCATAACGCATAACGCATAACGCAAATCGCATAACGCATAACGCATAACGCCTAACGCATAACGCAAATCGCATAACGCATAACGCATAACGCACAACTCATAACGCATAACGCATAACGCAAAACGCATAACGCACAGCGGATAACGCACAACGCATAACACATAACGCATAACGCATAACGCATAACGCATAACGCATAACGCATAACGCATAACGCATAACGCATAACGCATAACGCATAACGCATAACGGATAACACATAACGCATAACGCATAACGCATAACGCATAACGCATAACGCATAACGCAAAACGCATAACGCACAGCGGATAACGCACAACGCATAACACATAACGCATAACGCATAACGCATAACGCAAATCGCATAACGCATAACGCATAACGCCTAACGCATGACGCAAATCGCATAACGCATAACGCATAACGCACAACTCATAACGCATAACGCATAACGCAAAACGCATAACGCACAGCGGATAACGCACAACGCATAACACATAACGCATAACACATAACGCATAACGCATAACACATAACGCTTAACCCATAACGCATAACGCATAACGCATAACGCTTAACGCATGACCCATAGCGCATAACGCATAAAGCATAACGCATAACGGATCACGCATTACTCATAACCCATAACGCATAACTCATAACGCATAACGCATAACGCATAACGCGTAACGCATAACCCATAACGCATAACGCATAACGCATAACGCAAAACGCATAACGCATAACGCATAACGCAAATCGCATAACGCATAACGCATAACGCATAACGCATAACGCATAACGCATAACGCATAACGCATAACGCATAACGCATAACGCATAACGCATAACGCATAACGCAAATCGCATAACGCATAACGCGTAACGCATAAAGCATAACGCATAACGCATAACGCATAACGCATAATGCATAGCGCATAACGCATAATGGATCACGCATTACTCATAACGCGTAACGCATAACGGATCACGCATTACTCATAACGCATAACGCATAACACATAACGGATCACGCATTACTCATAACGCATAACGCATAACGCATAACGCATAACGCATAACGCATAACGCATAACGCATAACGCATAACGCATAACGCATAACGCATAACGCATAACACATAACGGATCACGCATTACTCATAACGCATAACGCATAACGCATAACCCATAACGCATAACGCATAAAGCAAAACGCATAACGCATAACGCATGACTCATACCGCACAACCCATAACGCATAACGCATAACGCATAACGCATAACGCATAATGCATAACACATAACGCGTAACGGATCACGCATTACTCATAACGCATAACGCATAACGGATCACGCATTACTCATAACGCATAACGCATAACACATAACGGATCACGCATTACTCATAACGCATAACGCATAACGGATCACGCATAACGCATAACGCATAACGCATAACGCATAACACATAACGGATCACGCATTACTCATAACGCATAACGCATAACCCATAACTCATAACGCATAACGCATAACGCATAACGCATAACGCAAATCGCATAACGCATAACGCATAACGCCTAACGCATAACGCAAATCGCATAACGCATAACGCATAACGCACAACTCATAACGCATAACGCATAACGCAAAACGCATAACGCACAGCGGATAACGCATAACGCATAACACATAACGCATAACGCATAACGCATAACGCATAACGCATAACGCATAACGCATAACGCATAACGCATAACGCATAACGCATAACGCATAACGCATAACGCATAACGCATAACGCATAACGCATAACGCATAACGCATAACGCATAACGCATAACGCATACCGCATAACGCATAACGCATAAAGCATATCGCATAACGCACAACTCATAACGCATAACGCATAACGCATAACGCATAACGCATAACGCATAACGCGTAACGCATAAAGCATAACGCATAACGGATCACGCATTACACATAACGCATAACGCATAACGCATAACGCATAACGCATAACGCATACCGCATAACGCATAACGCATAACGCATAACGCATAACGCATAACGCATAACGCATAACGCATAACGCATAACGCATAACGCATAACGCATACCGCATAACGCATAACGCATAAAGCATAACGCATAACGCACAACTCATAACGCATAACGCATAACGCGTAACGCATAACGCATAACGCATAACGCGTAACGCATAAAGCATAACGCATAACGGATCACGCATTACACATAACGCATAACGCATGACGCATAACGCATAACGCATAACGCATAACCCATAACGCATAACGCATAACGCATAACGCATAACGCATAACGGATAACACATAACGCATAACGCATAACGCATAACGCATAACGCATAACGCATAACGCATAACACATAACGCATAACCCATAACGCATAACGCAAATCGCATAACGCATAACGCATAACGCATAACGCATAACGCATAACGCATAACGCATAACGTATAACGCACAACTCATAACGCATGACCCATAACGCACAACCCATTACGCATAACGCATAACGCATAACGCATAACGCATAACGCATAACGCAAATCGCATAACGCATAACGCGTAACGCATAAAGCATAACGCATAACGCATAACGCATAATGCATAACGCATAACGCATAATGGATCACGCATTACTCATAACGCGTAACGCATAACGGATCACGCATTACTCATAACGCATAACGCATAACACATAACGGATCACGCATTACTCATAACGCATAACGCATAACGCACAACCCATAACGCATAACGCATAAAGCAAAACGCATAACGCATAACGCATGACTCATACCGCACAACCCATAACGCATAACGCATAACGCATAACGCATAACGCATAACGCATAACGCATAACGCATAACGCAAATCGCACAACTCATAACGCATGACTCATAACGCACAACCCATAACGCATAACGCATAACGCATAACGCATAACGCAAATCGCATAACGCATAACGCATAATGCATAACACATAACGCGTAACGGATCACGCATTACTCATAACGCATAACGCATAACGGATCACGCATTACTCATAACGCATAACGCATAACACATAACGGATCACGCATTACTCATAACGCATAACGCATAACGGATCACGCATAACGCATAACGCATAACGCATAACACATAACGGATCACGCATTACTCATAACGCATAACGCATAACCCATAACGCATAACGCATAACGCATAACGCATAACGCATAACACATAACGGATCACGCATTACTCATAACGCATAACGCATAACGCATAACCCATAACGCATAACGCATAAAGCAAAACGCATAACGCATAACGCATGACTCATACCGCACAACCCAAATCGCATAACGCATAACGCATAACGCACAACTCATAACGCATAACGCATAACGCAAAACGCATAACGCACAGCGGATAACGCACAACGCATAACACATAACGCATAACGCATAACGCATAACGCATAACGCATAACGCATAACGCATAACGCATAACGCATAACGCATAACGGATAACACATAACGCATAACGCATAACGCATAACGCATAACGCATAACGCATAACACATAACGCATAACGCATAACACATAACGCTTAACCCATAACGCATAACGCATAACGCATAACGCTTAACGCATGACCCATAGCGCTAACGCATAAAGCATAACGCATAACGGATCACGCATTACTCATAACCCATAACGCATAACTCATAACGCATAACGCATAACGCATAACGCATAACGCATAACCCATAACGCATAACGCATAACGCATAACGCAAAACGCATAACGCATAACGCAAATCGCATAACGCATAACGCATAACGCATAACGCATAACGCATAACGCATAACGCATAACGCATAACGCATAACGCATAACGCATAACGCAAATCGCATAACGCATAACGCGTAACGCATAAAGCATAACGCATAACGCATAACGCATAACGCATAATGCATAGCGCATAACGCATAATGGATCACGCATTACTCATAACGCGTAACGCATAACGGATCACGCATTACTCATAACGCATAACGCATAACACATAACGGATCACGCATTACTCATAACGCATAACGCATAACGCATAACGCATAACGCATAACGCATAACGCATAACGCATAACGCATAACGCATAACGCATAACGCATAACGCATAACACATAACGGATCACGCATTACTCATAACGCATAACGCATAACGCATAACCCATAACGCATAACGCATAAAGCAAAACGCATAACGCATAACGCATGACTCATACCGCACAACCCATAACGCATAACGCATAACGCATAACGCATAACGCATAATGCATAACACATAACGCGTAACGGATCACGCATTACTCATAACGCATAACGCATAACGGATCACGCATTACTCATAACGCATAACGCATAACACATAACGGATCACGCATTACTCATAACGCATAACGCATAACGGATCACGCATAACGCATAACGCATAACACATAACGGATCACGCATTACTCATAACGCATAACGCATAACCCATAACGCATAACGCATAACGCATAACGCATAACGCAAATCGCATAACGCATAACGCATAACGGATAACACATAACGCATAACGCATAACGCATAACGCATAACGCATAACGCATAACGCATAACACATAACGCATAACCCATAACGCATAACGCAAATCGCATAACGCATAACGCATAACGCATAACGCATAACGCATAACGTATAACGCACAACTCATAACGCATAACGCATAAAGCAAAACGCATAACGCATAGCGGATAACGCACAACGCATAACACATAACGCATAACGCATAACGCATAACGCATAACGCATAACGCATAACGCATAACGCATAACGAATAACGCATAACGCATAACTCATAACGCATAACGCATAACGCATAACGCATAACGCATAACGCATAACGCATAACGCATAACGCATAACGCATAACGCATAACGGATAACACATAACGCATAACGCATAACGCATAACGCATAACGCATAACGCATAACACATAACGCATAACCCATAACGCATAACGCAAATCGCATAACGCATAACGCATAACGCATAACGCATAACGCATAACGTATAACGCACAACTCATAACGCATAACGCATAACGCATAACTCATAACGCATAACGCATAACGCATAACGCATAACGCATAACGCATAACGCATAACGCATAACGCATGACTCATAACGCACAACCCATAACGCATAACGCATAACGCATAACGCATAACGCAAATCGCATAACGCATAACGCATAATGCATAACACATAACGCGTAACGGATCACGCATTACTCATAACGCATAACGCATAACGGATCACGCATTACTCATAACGCATAACGCATAACACATAACGGATCACGCATTACTCATAACGCATAACGCATAACGGATCACGCATAACGCATAACGCATAACGCATAACGCATAACGCATAACACATAACGCATAACCCATAACGCATAACGCAAATCGCATAACGCATAACGCATAACGCATAACGCATAACGCATAACGTATAACGCACAACTCATAACGCATAACGCATAAAGCAAAACGCATAACGCATAGCGGATAACGCACAACGCATAACACATAACGCATAACGCATAACGCATAACGCATAACGCATAACGCATAACGCATAACGCATAACGAATAACGCATAACGCATAACGCAAAACGCATAACGCACAGCGGATAACGCACAACGCATAACACATAACGCATAACGCATAACGCATAACGCATAACGCATAACGCATAACGCATAACGCATAACGCATAACGCATAACGCATAACGCATAACGCATAACGCATAACGCATAACGCATAACGCATAACGCATAACGCATACCGCATAACGCATAACGCATAAAGCATAACGCATAACACATAACGGATCACGCATTACTCATAACGCATAACGCATAACGCATAACGCATAACGCATAACGCATAACGCATAACGCAAATCGCATAACGCATAACGCATAACGCCTAACGCATAACGCAAATCGCATAACGCATAAAGCATAACGCACAACTCATAACGCATAACGCATAACGCAAAACGCATAACGCACAGCGGATAACGCACAACGCATAACACATAACGCATAACGCATAACGCATAACGCATAACGCATAACGCATAACGCATAACGCATAACGCATAACGCATAACGCATAACGCATAACGCATAACGCATAACGCATAACGCATAACGCATAACGCATAACGCATAACGCATACCGCATAACGCATAACGCATAAAGCATAACGCATAACGCACAACTCATAACGCATAACGCATAACGCGTAACGCATAACGCATAACGCATAACGCGTAACGCATAAAGCATAACGCATAACGGATCACGCATTACACATAACGCATAACGCATGACGCATAACGCATAACGCATAACGCATAACCCATAACGCATAACGCATAACGCATAACGCATAACGCATAACGGATAACACATAACGCATAACGCATAACGCATAACGCATAACGCATAACGCATAACGCATAACACATAACGCATAACCCATAACGCATAACGCAAATCGCATAACGCATAACGCATAACGCATAACGCATAACGCATAACGTATAACGCACAACTCATAACGCATAACGCATAAAGCAAAACGCATAACGCATAGCGGATAACGCACAACGCATAACACATAACGCATAACGCATAACGCATAACGCATAACGCATAACGCATTACGCATAACGCATAACGCATAACGCATAACGCATAACGCATAACGGATAACACATAACGCATAACGCATAACGCATAACGCATAACGCATAACGCATAACACATAACGCATAACGCATAACACATAACGCTTAACCCATAACGCATAACGCATAACGCATAACGCTTAACGCATGACCCATAGCGCTAACGCATAAAGCATAACGCATAACGGATCACGCATTACTCATAACCCATAACGCATAACTCATAACGCATAACCCATAACGCATAACGCATAACGCATAACCCATAACGCATAACGCATAACGCATAACGCAAAACGCATAACGCATAACGCAAATCGCATAACGCATAACGCATAACGCATAACGCATAACGCATAACGCATAACGCATAACGCATAACGCATAACGCATAACGCATAACGCAAATCGCATAACGCATAACGCGTAACGCATAAAGCATAACGCATAACGCATAACGCATAACGCATAATGCATAGCGCATAACGCATAATGGATCACGCATTACTCATAACGCGTAACGCATAACGGATCACGCATTACTCATAACGCATAACGCGTAACGCATAAAGCATAACGCATAACGGATCACGCATTACACATAACGCATAACGCATAACGCATAACGCATAACGCATAACGCATAACCCATAACGCATAACGCATAACGCATAACGCATAACGCATAACGGATAACACATAACGCATAACGCATAACGCATAACGCATAACGCATAACGCATAACACATAACGCATAACCCATAACGCATAACGCAAATCGCATAACGCATAACGCATAACGCATAACGCATAACGCATAACGTATAACGCACAACTCATAACGCATAACGCATAAAGCAAAACGCATAACGCATAGCGGATAACGCACAACGCATAACACATAACGCATAACGCATAACGCATAACGCATAACGCATAACGCATAACGCATAACGCATAACGAATAACGCATAACGCATAACGCAAAACGCATAACGCACAGCGGATAACGCACAACGCATAACACATAACGCATAACGCATAACGCATAACGCATAACGCATAACGCATAACGCATAACGCATAACGCATAACGCATAACGCATAACGCATAACGCATAACGCATAACGCATAACGCATAACGCATAACGCATAACGCATAACGCATACCGCATAACGCATAACGCATAAAGCATAACGCATAACACATAACGGATCACGCATTACTCATAACGCATAACGCATAACCCATAACGCATAACGCATAACGCATAACGCATAACGCAAATCGCATAACGCATAACGCATAACGCCTAACGCATAACGCAAATCGCATAACGCATAAAGCATAACGCACAACTCATAACGCATAACGCATAACGCAAAACGCATAACGCACAGCGGATAACGCACAACGCATAACACATAACGCATAACGCATAACGCATAACGCATAACGCATAACGCATAACGCATAACGCATAACGCATAACGCATAACGCATAACGCATAACGCATAACGCATAACGCATAACGCATAACGCATAACGCATACCGCATAACGCATAACGCATAAAGCATAACGCATAACGCACAACTCATAACGCATAACGCATAACGCGTAACGCATAACGCATAACGCATAACGCGTAACGCATAAAGCATAACGCATAACGGATCACGCATTACACATAACGCATAACGCATGACGCATAACGCATAACGCATAACGCATAACCCATAACGCATAACGCATAACGCATAACGCATAACGCATAACGCATAACGGATAACACATAACGCATAACGCATAACGCATAACGCATAACGCATAACGCATAACACATAACGCATAACCCATAACGCATAACGCAAATCGCATAACGCATAACGCATAACGCATAACGCATAACGCATAACGTATAACGCACAACTCATAACGCATAACGCATAAAGCAAAACGCATAACGCATAGCGGATAACGCACAACGCATAACACATAACGCATAACGCATAACGCATAACGCATAACGCATAACGCATAACGCATAACGAATAACGCATAACGCATAACTCATAACGCATAACGCATAACGCATAACGCATAACGCATAACGCATAACGCATAACGCATAACGCATAACGCATAACGCATAACGCATAACGCATAACGGATAACACATAACGCATAACGCATAACGCATAACGCATAACGCATAACGCATAACACATAACGCATAACCCATAACGCATAACGCAAATCGCATAACGCATAACGCATAACGCATAACGCATAACGCATAACGTATAACGCACAACTCATAACGCATAACGCATAAAGCAAAACGCATAACGCATAGCGGATAACGCACAACGCATAACACATAACGCATAACGCATAACGCATAACGCATAACGCATAACGCATAACGCATAACGAATAACGCATAACGCATAACTCATAACGCATAACGCATAACGCATAACGCATAACGCATAACGCATAACGCATAACGCATAACGCATGACTCATAACGCACAACCCATAACGCATAACGCATAACGCATAACGCATAACGCAAATCGCATAACGCATAACGCATAATGCATAACACATAACGCGTAACGGATCACGCATTACTCATAACGCATAACGCATAACGGATCACGCATTACTCATAACGCATAACGCATAACACATAACGGATCACGCATTACTCATAACGCATAACGCATAACGGATCACGCATAACGCATAACGCATAACGCATAACACATAACGGATCACGCATTACTCATAACGCATAACGCATAACCCATAACGCATAACGCATAACGCATAACGCATAACGCATAACACATAACGGATCACGCATTACTCATAACGCATAACGCATAACGCATAACGCATAACGCATAACGCATAAAGCAAAACGCATAACGCATAACGCATGACTCATACCGCACAACCCAAATCGCATAACGCATAACGCATAACGCACAACTCATAACGCATAACGCATAACGCAAAACGCATAACGCACAGCGGATAACGCACAACGCATAACACATAACGCATAACGCATAACGCATAACGCAAAACGCATAACGCATAACGCATAACGCATAACGCATAACGCATAACGGATAACACATAACGCATAACGCATAACGCATAACGCATAACGCATAACGCATAACACATAACGCATAACGCATAACACATAACGCTTAACCCATAACGCATAACGCATAACGCATAACGCTTAACGCATGACCCATAGCGCTAACGCATAAAGCATAACGCATAACGGATCACGCATTACTCATAACCCATAACGCATAACTCATAACGCATAACGCATAACGCATAACGCATAACGCATAACGCATAACGCATAACGCATAACGCATAACGCATAACGCATAACGCATAACGCATAACGCATAACGCATAACGCATAACGCATAACGCATAACGCAAATCGCATAACGCATAACGCGTAACGCATAAAGCATAACGCATAACGCATAACGCATAACGCATAATGCATAGCGCATAACGCATAATGGATCACGCATTACTCATAACGCGTAACGCATAACGGATCACGCATTACTCATAACGCATAACGCATAACACATAACGGATCACGCATTACTCATAACGCATAACGCATAACGCATAACGCATAACGCATAACGCATAACGCATAACGCATAACGCATAACGCATAACGCATAACGCATAACGCATAACGCATAACGCATAACGCATAACGCATAACACATAACGGATCACGCATTACTCATAACGCATAACGCATAACGCATAACCCATAACGCATAACGCATAAAGCAAAACGCATAACGCATAACGCATGACTCATACCGCACAACCCATAACGCATAACGCATAACGCATAACGCATAAAGCAAAACGCATAACGCATAACGCATGACTCATACCGCACAACCCATAACGCATAACGCATAACGCATAACGCATAACGCATAATGCATAACACATAACGCGTAACGGATCACGCATTACTCATAACGCATAACGCATAACGGATCACGCATTACTCATAACGCATAACGCATAACACATAACGGATCACGCATTACTCATAACGCATAACGCATAACGGATCACGCATAACGCATAACGCATAACGCATAACGCATAACACATAACGGATCACGCATTACTCATAACGCATAACGCATAACCCATAACGCATAACGCATAACGCATAACGCATAACGCAAATCGCATAACGCATAACGCATAACGCCTAACGCATAACGCAAATCGCATAACGCATAACGCATAACGCACAACTCATAACGCATAACGCATAACGCAAAACGCATAACGCACAGCGGATAACGCACAACGCATAACACATAACGCATAACGCATAACGCATAACGCATAACGCATAACGCATAACGCATAACGCATAACGCATAACGCATAACGCATAACGCATAACGCATAACGCATAACGCATAACGCATAACGCATAACGCATAACGCATAACGCATAACGCGTAACGCATAAAGCATAACGCATAACGGATCACGCATTACACATAACGCATAACGCATGACGCATAACGCATAACGCATAACGCATAACCCATAACGCATAACGCATAACGCATAACGCATAACGCATAACGCATAACGCATAACGCATAACGCATAACGCATAACGCATAACGCATAACGCATAACGCATAACACATAACGCATAACCCATAACGCATAACGCAAATCGCATAACGCATAACGCATAACGCATAACGCATAACGCATAACGCATAACGTATAACGCACAACTCATAACGCATAACGCATAAAGCAAAACGCATAACGCATAGCGGATAACGCACAACGCATAACACATAACGCATAACGCATAACGCATAACGCATAACGCATAACGCATAACGCATAACGCATAACGAATAACGCATAACGCATAACTCATAACGCATAACGCATAACGCATAACGCATAACGCATAACGCATAACGCATAACGCATAACGCATAACGCATAACGCATAACGCATAACGCATAACGCATAACGCATAACGCATAACGCATAACGCATAACGCATAACGCATAACGCATAACGCATAACGCATAACGCATAACGCATAAAGCAAAACGCATAACGCATAACGCATGACTCATAACGCACAACCCATAACGCATAACGCATAACGCAAATTGCATAACGCATAACGCATAACGCATAACGCAAATCGCATAACGCATAACGCATAACGCATAACGCATAACGCATAACGTATAACGCACAACTCATAACGCATGACTCATAACGCACAACCCATTACGCATAACGCATAACGCATAACGGATAACACATAACGCATAACGCATAACGCATAACGCATAACGCATAACGCATAACGCATAACGCATAACGCATAACTCATAACGCATAACCCATAACGCATAACTCAAATCGCATAACGCATAACGCATAACGCATAACGCATAACGCATAAAGCATAACGTATAACGCACAACTCATAACGCATAACGCATAACGCAAAACGCATAACGCATAGCGGATAACGCACAACGCATAACACATAACGCATAACGCATAACG
Source organism: Lasioglossum morio (assembly GCA_916610235.2). Lineage (NCBI taxonomy): Eukaryota > Metazoa > Arthropoda > Insecta > Hymenoptera > Halictidae > Lasioglossum > Lasioglossum morio. The sequence continues at coordinate 661,643 of CAKAJA020000239.1, read as the reverse complement.
CATAACGCATAACGCATAACGCATAACGCATAACCCATAACGCATACCGCAAATCGCATAACGCATAACGCATAACGCATAACGCATAACGCATAACGTATAACGCACAACTCATAACGCATAACGCATAACGCGTAACGCATAAAGCATAACGCATAACGGATCACGCATTACACATAACGCATAACGCATGACGCATAACGCATAACGCATAACGCATAACGCATAACGCATAACGCATAACGCATAACGCATAAACCATAACGCATAACGCATAACGCATAACGCATAACGCATAACGGATAACACATAACGCATAACGCATAACGCATAACGCATAACGCATAACGCATAACACATAACGCATAACCCATAACGCATAACGCAAATCGCATAACGCATAACGCATAACGCATAACGCATAACGCATAACGCATAACGTATAACGCACAACTCATAACGCATAACACATAAAGCAAAACGCATAACGCATAGCGGATAACGCACAACGCATAACACATAACGCATAACGCATAACGCATAACGCATAACGCATAACGCATAACGCATAACGAATAACGCATAACGCATAACGCATAACGCATAACGGATAACACATAACGCATAACGCATAACGCATAACGCATAACGCATAACGCATAACGCATAACACATAACGCATAACCCATAACGCATAACGCATAACGCATAACGCTTAACGCATGACCCATAGCGCATAACGCATAAAGCATAACGCATAACGGATCACGCATTACTCATAACCCATAACGCATAACTCATAACGCATAACGCATAACGCATAACGCATAACGCATAACGCATAACGCATAACGCATAACGCATAACGCATAACGCATAACGCATAACGCATAACGCATAACGCATAACGCATAACGCATAACGCATAACGCATAACGCATAACGCATAACGCATAACGCATAACGCATAACGCATAAAGCAAAACGCATAACGCATAACGCATGACTCATAACGCACAACCCATAACGCATAACGCATAACGCAAATCGCATAACGCATAACGCATAACGCATAACGCATAACGCAAATCGCATAACGAATAACGCATAACGCATAACGCATAACGCATAACGTATAACGCACAACTCATAACACATGACTCATAACGCACAACCCATTACGCATAACGCATAACGCATAAGGCATAACGCATAACGCAAATCGCATAACGCATAACGTGTAACGCATAAAGCATAACGCATAACGCATAACCCATAACGCATAACGCATAACGCATAACGCATAACGCATAACGCATAACGGATAACACATAACGCATAACGCATAACGCATAACGCATAACGCATAACGCATAACACATAACGCATAACCCATAACGCATAACTCAAATCGCATAACGCATAACGCATAACGCATAACGCATAACGCATAACGCATAACGTATAACGCACAACTCATAACGCATAACGCATAACGCAAAACGCATAACGCATTGCGGATAACGCACAACGCATAACACATAACGCATAACGCATAACGCATAACGCATAACGCATAACGCATAACGCATAACGCATAACGCATAACGCATAACGCATAACGCATAACGCATAACGCATAACGCATAACGCATAACGCATAACGGATAACACATAACGCATAACGCATAACGCATAACGCATAACGCATAACAAATAACGCATAACGCATAACACATAACGCATAACCCATAACGCATAACGCATAACGCATAACGCTTAACGCATGACCCATAGCGCATAACGCATAAAGCATAACGCATAACGGATCACGCATAACTCATAACCCATAACGCATAACTCATAACGCATAACGCATAACGCATAACGCATAACGCATAACCCATAACGCATAACGCATAACGCATAACGCATAACGCATAACGCATAACGCACAACTCATAACGCATAACGCATAACGCGTAACGCATAAAGCATAACGCATAACGGATCACGCATTACACATAACGCATAACGCATGACGCATAACGCATAACGCATAACGGATCACGCATTACTCATAACGCATAACGCATAACGCATAACGCATAACGCATAACGCATAACGCATAACGCATAACACATAACGCATAACCCATAACGCATAACGCAAATCGCATAACGCATAACGCATAACGCATAACGCATAACGCATAACGTATAACGCACAACTCATAACGCATAACGCATAAAGCAAAACGCATAACGCATAGCGGATAACGCACAACGCATAACACATAACGCATAACGCATAACGCATAACGCATAACGCATAACGCATAACGCATAACGAATAACGCATAACACATAACGCAAAACGCATAACGCACAGCGGATAACGCACAACGCATAACACATAACGCATAACGCATAACGCATAACGCATAACGCATAACGCATAACGCATAACGCATAACGCATAACGCATAACGCATAACGCATAACGCATAACGCATAACGCATAACGCATAACGCATAACGCATAACGCATAACGCATAACGCATAACGCATACCGCATAACGCATAACGCATAAAGCATAACGCATAACGCACAACTCATAACGCATAACGCATAACGCGTAACGCATAACGCATAACACATAACGGATCACGCATTACTCATAACGCATAACGCATAACCCATAACGCATAACGCATAACGCATAACGCATAACGCAAATCGCATAACGCATAACGCATAACGCCTAACGCATAACGCATAACGCATAACGCATAACGCATAACGCATAACACATAACGCATAACCCATAACGCATGACGCAAATCGCATAACGCATAACGCATAACGCATAACGCATAACGCATAACGTATAACGCACAACTCATAACGCATAACGCATAAAGCAAAACGCATAACGCATAGCGGATAACGCACAACGCATAACGCATAACGCATAACGCATAACGCATAACGCATAACGCATAACGCATAACGCATAACGAATAACGCATAACGCATAACTCATAACGCTTAACGCATAACGCATAACGCATAACGCATAACGCATAACGCATAACGCATAACGCATAACGCATAACGCATAACGCATAACGCATAACGCATAACGGATAACACATAGCGGATAACGCACAACGCATAACACATAACGCATAACGCATAACGCATAACGCATAACGCATAACGCATAACGCATAACGCATAACGCATAACGCATAACGAATAACGCATAACGCATAACGCATAAAGCATAACGGATAACACATAACGCATAACGCATAACGCATAACGCATAACGCATAACGCATAACACATAACGCTTAACCCATAACGCATAACGCATAACGCATAACGCTTAACGCATGACCCATAGCGCATAACGCATAAAGCATAACGCATAACGGATCACGCATTACTCATAACCCATAACGCATAACTCATAACGCATAACGCATAACGCATAACGCATAACGCATAACGCATAACGCATAACGCATAACGCATAACGCATAACGCATAACGCATAACGCATAACGCATAACGCATAACGCATAACGCATAACGCATAACGCATAACGCATAACGCATAACGCATAACGCATAACGCATAACGCATAACGCATAACGCATAAAGCAAAACGCATAACACATAACGGATCACGCATTACTCATAACGCATAACGCATAACGCATAACGCATAACGCATAACGCATAACGCATAACGCAAATCGCATAACGCATAACGCATAACGCCTAACGCATAACGCATAACGCATAACGCATAACGCATAACGCATAACACATAACGCATAACCCATAACGCATGACGCAAATCGCATAACGCATAACGCATAACGCATAACGCATAACGCATAACGTATAACGCACAACTCATAACGCATAACGCATAACGCAAAACGCATAACGCATAGCGGATAACGCACAACGCATAACACATAACGCATAACGCATAACGCATAACGCATAACGCATAACGCATAACGCATAACGCATAACGTATAACGCACAACTCATAACGCATGACTCATAACGCACAACCCATTACGCATAACGCATAACGCATAACGCATAACGCATAACGCAAATCGCATAACGCATAACGTGTAACGCATAAAGCATAACGCATAACGCATAACCCATAACGCATAACGCATAACGCATAACGCATAACGCATAACGCATAACGCATAACGCATAACGCATAACGCATAACGCATAACGCATAACGCATAACGCATAACACATAACGCATAACCCATAACGCATAACTCAAATCGCATAACGCATAACGCATAACGCATAACGCATAACGCATAACGCATAACGTATAACGCACAACTCATAACGCATAACGCATAACGCAAAACGCATAACGCATAGCGGATAACGCACTACGCATAACACATAACGCATAACGCATAACGCATAACGCATAACGCATAACGCATAACGCATAACGCATAACGCATAACGCATAACGCATAACGCATAACGGATAACACATAACGCATAACGCATAACGCATAACGCATAACGCATAACGCATAACAAATAACGCATAACGCATAACACATAACGCTTAACCCATAACGCATAACGCATAACGCATAACGCTTAACGCATGACCCATAGCGCATAACGCATAAAGCATAACGCATAACGGATCACGCATAACTCATAACCCATAACGCATAACTCATAACGCATAACGCATAACGCATAACGCATAACGCATAACCCATAACGCATAACGCATAAAGCATAACGCATAACGGATCACGCATTACACATAACGCATAACGCATGACGCATAACGCATAACGCATAACGCATAACCCATAACGCATAACGCATAACGCATAACGCATAACGCATAACGCAAATCGCATAACGCATAACGCGTAACGCATAAAGCATAACGCATAACGCATAACGCATAACGCATAATGCATAGCGCATAACGCATAATGGATCACGCATTACTCATAACGCGTAACGCATAACGGATCACGCATTACTCATAACGCATAACGCGTAACGCATAAAGCATAACGCATAACGGATCACGCATTACACATAACGCATAACGCATGACGCATAACGCATAACGCATAACGCATAACCCATAACGCATAACGCATAACGCATAACGCATAACGCATAACGGATAACACATAACGCATAACGCATAACGCATAACGCATAACGCATAACGCATAACACATAACGCATAACCCATAACGCATAACGCAAATCGCATAACGCATAACGCATAACGCATAACGCATAACGCATAACGTATAACGCACAACTCATAACGCATAACGCATAAAGCAAAACGCATAACGCATAGCGGATAACGCACAACGCATAACACATAACGCATAACGCATAACGCATAACGCATAACGCATAACGCATAACGCATAACGCATAACGAATAACGCATAACGCATAACGCAAAACGCATAACGCACAGCGGATAACGCACAACGCATAACACATAACGCATAACGCATAACGCATAACGCATAACGCATAACGCATAACGCATAACGCATAACGCATAACGCATAACGCATAACGCATAACGCATAACGCATAACGCATAACGCATAACGCATAACGCATAACGCATAACGCATAACGCATAACGCATAAAGCATAACGCATAACACATAACGGATCACGCATTACTCATAACGCATAACGCATAACCCATAACGCATAACGCATAACGCATAACGCATAACGCAAATCGCATAACGCATAACGCATAACGCATAACGCATAACGCAAATCGCATAACGCATAAAGCATAACGCACAACTCATAACGCATAACGCATAACGCAAAACGCATAACGCACAGCGGATAACGCACAACGCATAACACATAACGCATAACGCATAACGCATAACGCATAACGCATAACGCATAACGCATAACGCATAACGCATAACGCATAACGCATAACGCATAACGCATAACGCATAACGCATAACGCATAACGCATAACGCATACCGCATAACGCATAACGCATAAAGCATAACGCATAACGCACAACTCATAACGCATAACGCATAACGCGTAACGCATAACGCATAACGCATAACGCGTAACGCATAAAGCATAACGCATAACGGATCACGCATTACACATAACGCATAACGCATGACGCATAACGCATAACGCATAACGCATAACCCATAACGCATAACGCATAACGCATAACGCATAACGCATAACGGATAACACATAACGCATAACGCATAACGCATAACGCATAACGCATAACGCATAACACATAACGCATAACCCATAACGCATAACGCAAATCGCATAACGCATAACGCATAACGCATAACGCATAACGCATAACGTATAACGCACAACTCATAACGCATAACGCATAAAGCAAAACGCATAACGCATAGCGGATAACGCACAACGCATAACACATAACGCATAACGCATAACGCATAACGCATAACGCATAACGCATAACGCATAACGAATAACGCATAACGCATAACTCATAACGCATAACGCATAACGCATAACGCATAACGCATAACGCATAACGCATAACGCATAACGCATAACGCATAACGCATAACGCATAACGCATAACGGATAACACATAACGCATAACGCATAACGCATAACGCATAACGCATAACACATAACGCATAACCCATAACGCATAACGCAAATCGCATAACGCATAACGCATAACGCATAACGCATAACGCATAACGTATAACGCACAACTCATAACGCATAACGCATAAAGCAAAACGCATAACGCATAGCGGATAACGCACAAAGCATAACACATAACGCATAACGCATAACGCATAACGCATAACGCATAACGCATAACGCATAACGAATAACGCATAACACATAACGCATAACCCATAACGCATAACGCAAATCGCATAACGCATAACGCATAACGCATAACGCATAACGCATAACGTATAACGCACAACTCATAACGCATAACGCATAAAGCAAAACGCATAACGCATAGCGGATAACGCACAACGCATAACACATAACCCATAACGCATAACGCATAACGCATAACGCATAACGCATAACGGATAACACATAACGCATAACGCATAACGCATAACGCATAACGCATAACGCATAACACATAACGCATAACCCATAACGCATAACGCAAATCGCATAACGCATAACGCATAACGCATAACGCATAACGCATAACGTATAACGCACAACTCATAACGCATAACGCATAAAGCAAAACGCATAACGCATAGCGGATAACGCACAACGCATAACACATAACGCATAACGCATAACGCATAACGCATAACGCATAACGCATAACGCATAACGCATAACGAATAACGCATAACGCATAACGCAAAACGCATAACGCACAGCGGATAACGCACAACGCATAACACATAACGCATAACGCATAACGCATAACGCATAACGCATAACGCATAACGCATAACGCATAACGCATAACGCATAACGCATAACGCATAACGCATAACGCATAACGCATAACGCATAACGCATAACGCATAACGCATAACGCATAACGCATAACGCATAAAGCATAACGCATAACACATAACGGATCACGCATTACTCATAACGCATAACGCATAACGCATAACGCATAACGCATAACGCATAACGCATAACGCAAATCGCATAACGCATAACGCATAACGCCTAACGCATAACGCAAATCGCATAACGCATAAAGCATAACGCATAACTCATAACGCATAACGCATAACGCAAAACGCATAACGCACAGCGGATAACGCACAACGCATAACACATAACGCATAACGCATAACGCATAACGCATAACGCATAACGCATAACGCATAACGCATAACGCATAACGCATAACGCATAACGCATAACGCATAACGCATAACGCATAACGCATAACGCATACCGCATAACGCATAACGCATAAAGCATAACGCATAACGCACAACTCATAACGCATAACGCATAACGCGTAACGCATAACGCATAACGCATAACGCGTAACGCATAAAGCATAACGCATAACGGATCACGCATTACACATAACGCATAACGCATGACGCATAACGCATAACGCATAACGCATAACCCATAACGCATAACGCATAACGCATAACGCATAACGGATAACACATAACGCATAACGCATAACGCATAACGCATAACGCATAACGCATAACACATAACGCATAACCCATAACGCATAACGCAAATCGCATAACGCATAACGCATAACGCATAACGCATAACGCATAACGTATAACGCACAACTCATAACGCATAACGCATAAAGCAAAACGCATAACGCATAGCGGATAACGCACAACGCATAACACATAACGCATAACGCATAACGCATAACGCATAACGCATAACGCATAACGCATAACGAATAACGCATAACGCATAACTCATAACGCATAACGCATAACGCATAACGCATAACGCATAACGCATAACGCATAACGCATAACGCATAACGCATAACGCATAACGCATAACGCATAACGGATAACACATAACGCATAACGCATAACGCATAACGCATAACGCATAACACATAACGCATAACCCATAACGCATAACGCAAATCGCATAACGCATAACGCATAACGCATAACGCATAACGCATAACGTATAACGCACAACTCATAACGCATAACGCATAAAGCAAAACGCATAACGCATAGCGGATAACGCACAAAGCATAACACATAACGCATAACGCATAACGCATAACGCATAACGCATAACGCATAACGCATAACGCATAACGAATAACGCATAACGCATAACTCATAACGCATAACGCATAACGCATAACGCATAACGCATAACGCATAACGCATAACGCATAACGCATGACTCATAACGCACAACCCATAACGCATAACGCATAACGCATAACGCATAACGCAAATCGCATAACGCATAACGCATAATGCATAACACATAACGCGTAACGGATCACGCATTACTCATAACGCATAACGCATAACGGATCACGCATTACTCATAACGCATAACGCATAACACATAACGGATCACGCATTACTCATAACGCATAACGCATAACGGATCACGCATAACGCATAACGCATAACGCATAACACATAACGGATCACGCATTACTCATAACGCATAACGCATAACCCATAACGCATAACGCATAACGCATAACGCATAACGCATAACGCATAACACATAACGGATCACGCATTACTCATAACGCATAACGCATAACGCATAACCCATAACGCATAACGCATAAAGCAAAACGCATAACGCATAACGCATGACTCATACCGCACAACCCAAATCGCATAACGCATAACGCATAACGCACAACTCATAACGCATAACGCATAACGCAAAACGCATAACGCACAGCGGATAACGCACAACGCATAACACATAACGCATAACGCATAACGCATAACGCAAAACGCATAACGCATAACGCATAACGCATAACGCATAACGCATAACGGATAACACATAACGCATAACGCATAACGCATAACGCATAACGCATAACGCATAACACATAACGCATAACGCATAACACATAACGCTTAACCCATAACGCATAACGCATAACGCATAACGCTTAACGCATGACCCATAGCGCTAACGCATAAAGCATAACGCATAACGGATCACGCATTACTCATAACGCATAACGCATAACTCATAACGCATAACGCATAACGTATAACGCATAACGCATAACCCATAACGCATAACGCATAACGCATAACGCAAAACGCATAACGCATAACGCAAATCGCATAACGCATAACGCATAACGCATAACGCATAACGCATAACGCATAACGCATAACGCATAACGCATAACGCATAACGCATAACGCATAACGCATAACGCATAACGCAAATCGCATAACGCATAACGCGTAACGCATAAAGCATAACGCATAACGCATAACGCATAACGCATAATGCATAGCGCATAACGCATAATGGATCACGCATTACTCATAACGCGTAACGCATAACGGATCACGCATTACTCATAACGCATAACGCATAACACATAACGGATCACGCATTACTCATAACGCATAACGCATAACGCATAACGCATAACGCATAACGCATAACGCATAACGCATAACGCATAACGCATAACGCATAACGCATAACGCATAACGCATAACGCATAACGCATAACACATAACGGATCACGCATTACTCATAACGCATAACGCATAACGCATAACCCATAACGCATAACGCATAAAGCAAAACGCATAACGCATAACGCATGACTCATACCGCACAACCCATAACGCATAACGCATAACGCATAACGCATAACGCATAATGCATAACACATAACGCGTAACGGATCACGCATTACTCATAACGCATAACGCATAACGGATCACGCATTACTCATAACGCATAACGCATAACACATAACGGAGCACGCATTACTCATAACGCATAACGCATAACGGATCACGCATAACGCATAACGCATAACGCATAACGCATAACACATAACGGATCACGCATTACTCATAACGCATAACGCATAACCCATAACGCATAACGCATAACGCATAACGCATAACGCAAATCGCATAACGCATAACGCATAACGCCTAACGCATAACGCAAATCGCATAACGCATAACGCATAACGCACAACTCATAACGCATAACGCATAACGCAAAACGCATAACGCACAGCGGATAACGCACAACGCATAACACATAACGCATAACGCATAACGCATAACGCATAACGCATAACGCATAACGCATAACGCATAACGCATAACGCATAACGCATAACGCATAACGCATAACGCATAACGCATAACGCATAACGCATAACGCATAACGCATAACGCGTAACGCATAAAGCATAACGCATAACGGATCACGCATTACACATAACGCATAACGCATGACGCATAACGCATAACGCATAACGCATAACCCATAACGCATAACGCATAACGCATAACGCATAACGCATAACGCATAACGGATAACACATAACGCATAACGCATAACGCATAACGCATAACGCATAACGCATAACGCATAACGCATAACACATAACGGATCACGCATTACTCATAACGCATAACGCATAACGCATAACCCATAACGCATAACGCATAAAGCAAAACGCATAACGCATAACGCATGACTCATACCGCACAACCCAAATCGCATAACGCATAACGCATAACGCACAACTCATAACGCATAACGCATAACGCAAAACGCATAACGCACAGCGGATAACGCACAACGCATAACACATAACGCATAACGCATAACGCATAACGCAAAACGCATAACGCATAACGCATAACGCATAACGCATAACGCATAACGGATAACACATAACGCATAACGCATAACGCATAACGCATAACGCATAACGCATAACACATAACGCATAACGCATAACACATAACGCTTAACCCATAACGCATAACGCATAACGCATAACGCTTAACGCATGACCCATAGCGCTAACGCATAAAGCATAACGCATAACGGATCACGCATTACTCATAACCCATAACGCATAACTCATAACGCATAACGCATAACGCATAACGCATAACGCATAACCCATAACGCATAACGCATAACGCATAACGCAAAACGCATAACGCATAACGCAAATCGCATAACGCATAACGCATAACGCATAACGCATAACGCATAACGCATAACGCATAACGCATAACGCATAACGCATAACGCATAACGCATAACGCATAACGCATAACGCAAATCGCATAACGCATAACGCGTAACGCATAAAGCATAACGCATAACGCATAACGCATAACGCATAACGCATAACGCATAACACATAACGGATCACGCATTACTCATAACGCATAACGCATAACGCATAACCCATAACGCATAACGCATAAAGCAAAACGCATAACGCATAACGCATGACTCATACCGCACAACCCAAATCGCATAACGCATAACGCATAACGCACAACTCATAACGCATAACGCATAACGCAAAACGCATAACGCACAGCGGATAACGCACAACGCATAACACATAACGCATAACGCATAACGCATAACGCAAAACGCATAACGCATAACGCATAACGCATAACGCATAACGCATAACGGATAACACATAACGCATAACGCATAACGCATAACGCATAACGCATAACGCATAACGCATAACGCATAACGCATAACGGATAACACATAACGCATAACGCATAACGCATAACGCATAACGCATAACGCATAACACATAACGCATAACCCATAACGCATAACGCAAATCGCATAACGCATAACGCATAACGCATAACGCATAACGCATAACGTATAACGCACAACTCATAACGCATAACGCATAAAGCAAAACGCATAACGCATAGCGGATAACGCACAACGCATAACACATAACGCATAACGCATAACGCATAACGCATAACGCATAACGCATAACGCATAACGCATAACGAATAACGCATAACGCATAACTCATAACGCATAACGCATAACGCATAACGCATAACGCATAACGCATAACGCATAACGCATAACGCATAACGCATAACGCATAACGCATAACGCATAACGCATAACGCATAACGCATAACGCATAAAGCAAAACGCATAACGCATAACGCATGACTCATAACGCACAACCCATAACGCATAACGCATAACGCAAATTGCATAACGCATAACGCATAACGCATAACGCAAATCGCATAACGAATAACGCATAACGCATAACGCATAACGCATAACGTATAACGCACAACTCATAACACATGACTCATAACGCACAACCCATTACGCATAACGCATAACGCATAACGGATAACACATAACGCATAACGCATAACGCATAACGCATAACGCATAACGCATAACCCATAACGCATAACGCATAACACATAACGCATAACCCATAACGCATAACTCAAATCGCATAACGCATAACGCATAACGCATAACGCATAACGCATAAAGCATAACGTATAACGCACAACTCATAACGCATAACGCATAACGCAAAACGCATAACGCATAGCGGATAACGCACAACGCATAACACATAACGCATAACGCATAACGCATAACGCATAACGCATAACGCATAACGCATAACCCATAACGCATAACGCAAATCGCATAACGCATAACGCATAACGCATAACGCATAACGCATAACGCATAACGTATAACGCACAACTCATAACGCATAACGCATAACGCGTAACGCATAAAGCATAACGCATAACGGATCACGCATTACACATAACGCATAACGCATGACGCATAACGCATAACGCATAACGCATAACGCATAACGCATAACGCATAACGCATAACGCATAAACCATAACGCATAACGCATAACGCATAACGCATAACGCATAACGGATAACACATAACGCATAACGCATAACGCATAACGCATAACGCATAACGCATAACACATAACGCATAACCCATAACGCATAACGCAAATCGCATAACGCATAACGCATAACGCATAACGCATAACGCATAACGCATAACGTATAACGCACAACTCATAACGCATAACACATAAAGCAAAACGCATAACGCATAGCGGATAACGCACAACGCATAACACATAACGCATAACGCATAACGCATAACGCATAACGCATAACGCATAACGCATAACGAATAACGCATAACGCATAACGCATAACGCATAACGGATAACACATAACGCATAACGCATAACGCATAACGCATAACGCATAACGCATAACGCATAACACATAACGCTTAACCCATAACGCATAACGCATAACGCATAACGCTTAACGCATGACCCATAGCGCATAACGCATAAAGCATAACGCATAACGGATCACGCATTACTCATAACCCATAACGCATAACTCATAACGCATAACGCATAACGCATAACGCATAACGCATAACGCATAACGCATAACGCATAACGCATAACGCATAACGCATAACGCATAACGCATAACGCATAACGCATAACGCATAACGCATAACGCATAACGCATAACGCATAACGCATAACGCATAACGCATAACGCATAAAGCAAAACGCATAACGCATAACGCATGACTCATAACGCACAACCCATAACGCATAACGCATAACGCAAATCGCATAACGCATAACGCATAACGCATAACGCATAACGCATATCGCATAACGAATAACGCATAACGCATAACGCATAACGCATAACGTATAACGCACAACTCATAACGCATGACTCATAACGCACAACCCATTACGCATAACGCATAACGCATAAGGCATAACGCATAACGCAAATCGCATAACGCATAACGTGTAACGCATAAAGCATAACGCATAACGCATAACCCATAACGCATAACGCATAACGCATAACGCATAACGCATAACGCATAACGGATAACGCATAACGCATAACGCATAACGCATAACGCATAACGCATAACGCATAACACATAACGCATAACCCATAACGCATAACTCAAATCGCATAACGCATAACGCATAACGCATAACGCATAACGCATAACGCATAACGTATAACGCACAACTCATAACGCATAACGCATAACGCAAAACGCATAACGCATAGCGGATAACGCACAACGCATAACACATAACGCATAACGCATAACGCATAACGCATAACGCATAACGCATAACGCATAACGCATAACGCATAACGCATAACGCATAACGCATAACGCATAACGCATAACGCATAACGCATAACGGATAACACATAACGCATAACGCATAACGCATAACGCATAACGCATAACAAATAACGCATAACGCATAACACATAACGCTTAACCCATAACGCATAACGCATAACGCATAACGCTTAACGCATGACCCATAGCGCATAACGCATAAAGCATAACGCATAACGGATCACGCATAACTCATAACCCATAACGCATAACGCATAACGCATAACGCATAACGCATAACGCATAACGCATAACCCATAACGCATAACGCATAACGCATAACGCAAAACGCATAACGCATAACGCACAACTCATAACGCATAACGCATAACGCGTAACGCATAAAGCATAACGCATAACGGATCACGCATTACACATAACGCATAACGCATGACGCATAACGCATAACGCATAACGGATCACGCATTACTCATAACGCATAACGCATAACGCATAACGCATAACGCATAACGCATAACGCATAACGCATAACACATAACGCATAACCCATAACGCATAACGCAAATCGCATAACGCATAACGCATAACGCATAACGCATAACGTATAACGCACAACTCATAACGCATAACGCATAAAGCAAAACGCATAACGCATAGCGGATAACGCACAACGCATAACACATAACGCATAACGCATAACGCATAACGCATAACGCATAACGCATAACGCATAACGAATAACGCATAACACATAACGCAAAACGCATAACGCACAGCGGATAACGCACAACGCATAACACATAACGCATAACGCATAACGCATAACGCATAACGCATAACGCATAACGCATAACGCATAACGCATAACGCATAACGCATAACGCATAACGCATAACGCATAACGCATAACGCATAACGCATAACGCATAACGCATAACGCATAACGCATAACGCATACCGCATAACGCATAACGCATAAAGCATAACGCATAACGCACAACTCATAACGCATAACGCATAACGCGTAACGCATAACGCATAACACATAACGGATCACGCATTACTCATAACGCATAACGCATAACCCATAACGCATAACGCATAACGCATAACGCATAACGCAAATCGCATAACGCATAACGCATAACGCCTAACGCATAACGCATAACGCATAACGCATAACGCATAACGCATAACACATAACGCATAACCCATAACGCATGACGCAAATCGCATAACGCATAACGCATAACGCATAACGCATAACGCATAACGTATAACGCACAACTCATAACGCATAACGCATAAAGCAAAACGCATAACGCATAGCGGATAACGCACAACGCATAACACATAACGCATAACGCATAACGCATAACGCATAACGCATAACGCATAACGAATAACGCATAACGCATAACTCATAACGCTTAACGCATAACGCATAACGCATAACGCATAACGCATAACGCATAACGCATAACGCATAACGCATAACGCATAACGCATAACGCATAACGCATAACGCATAACGGATAACACATAGCGGATAACGCACAACGCATAACACATAACGCATAACGCATAACGCATAACGCATAACGCATAACGCATAACGCATAACGCATAACGCATAACGCATAACGAATAACGCATAACGCATAACGCATAAAGCATAACGGATAACACATAACGCATAACGCATAACGCATAACGCATAACGCATAACGCATAACACATAACGCTTAACCCATAACGCATAACGCATAACGCATAACGCTTAACGCATGACCCATAGCGCATAACGCATAACGGATCACGCATTACTCATAACCCATAACGCATAACTCATAACGCATAACGCATAACGCATAACGCATAACGCATAACGCATAACGCATAACGCATAACGCATAACGCATAACGCATAACGCATAACGCATAACGCATAACGCATAACGCATAACGCATAACGCATAACGCATAACGCATAACGCATAACGCATAACGCATAACGCATAACGCATAACGCATAACGCATAAAGCAAAACGCATAACACATAACGGATCACGCATTACTCATAACGCATAACGCATAACCCATAACGCATAACGCATAACGCATAACGCATAACGCAAATCGCATAACGCATAACGCATAACGCCTAACGCATAACGCATAACGCATAACGCATAACGCATAACGCATAACACATAACGCATAACCCATAACGCATGACGCAAATCGCATAACGCATAACGCATAACGCATAACGCATAACGCATAACGTATAACGCACAACTCATAACGCATAACGCATAAAGCAAAACGCATAACGCATAGCGGATAACGCACAACGCATAACACATAACGCATAACGCATAACGCATAACGCATAACGCATAACGCATAACGCATAACGCATGACGTATATCGCACAACTCATAACGCATGACTCATAACGCACAACCCATTACGCATAACGCATAACGCATAACGCATAACGCATAACGCATAACGCATAACGCATAACGCATAACGCATAACGCATAACGCATAACGCATAACGCATAACGCATAACGCATAACGCATAACGCATAACGCATAACGCATAACGCATAACGGATAACACATAGCGGATAACGCACAACGCATAACACATAACGCATAACGCATAACGCATAACGCATAACGCATAACGCATAACGCATAACGCATAACGCATAACGCATAACGAATAACGCATAACGCATAACGCATAAAGCATAACGGATAACACATAACGCATAACGCATAACGCATAACGCATAACGCATAACGCATAACACATAACGCTTAACCCATAACGCATAACGCATAACGCATAACGCTTAACGCATGACCCATAGCGCATAACGCATAAAGCATAACGCATAACGGATCACGCATTACTCATAACCCATAACGCATAACTCATAACGCATAACGCATAACGCATAACGCATAACGCATAACGCATAACGCATAACGCATAACGCATAACGCATAACGCATAACGCATAACGCATAACGCATAACGCATAACGCATAACGCATAACGCATAACGCATAACGCATAACGCATAACGCATAACGCATAACGCATAACGCATAACGCATAACGCATAAAGCAAAACGCATAACACATAACGGATCACGCATTACTCATAACGCATAACGCATAACCCATAACGCATAACGCATAACGCATAACGCATAACGCATAACGCATAACGCAAATCGCATAACGCATAACGCATAACGCCTAACGCATAACGCATAACGCATAACGCATAACGCATAACGCATAACACATAACGCATAACCCATAACGCATGACGCAAATCGCATAACGCATAACGCATAACGCATAACGCATAACGCATAACGTATAACGCACAACTCATAACGCATAACGCATAAAGCAAAACGCATAACGCATAGCGGATAACGCACAACGCATAACACATAACGCATAACGCATAACGCATAACGCATAACGCATAACGCATAACGCATAACGCATAACGTATAACGCACAACTCATAACGCATGACTCATAACGCACAACCCATTACGCATAACGCATAACGCATAACGCATAACGCATAACGCAAATCGCATAACGCATAACGTGTAACGCATAAAGCATAACGCATAACGCATAACCCATAACGCATAACGCATAACGCATAACGCATAACGCATAACGGATAACGCATAACGCATAACGCATAACGCATAACGCATAACGCATAACGCATAACGCATAACACATAACGCATAACCCATAACGCATAACTCAAATCGCATAACGCATAACGCATAACGCATAACGCATAACGCATAACGCATAACGTATAACGCACAACTCATAACGCATAACGCATAACGCAAAACGCATAACGCATAGCGGATAACGCACTACGCATAACACATAACGCATAACGCATAACGCATAACGCATAACGCATAACGCATAACGCATAACGCATAACGCATAACGCATAACGCATAACGCATAACGGATAACACATAACGCATAACGCATAACGCATAACGCATAACGCATAACGCATAACAAATAACGCATAACGCATAACACATAACGCTTAACCCATAACGCATAACGCATAACGCATAACGCTTAACGCATGACCCATAGCGCATAACGCATAAAGCATAACGCATAACGGATCACGCATAACTCATAACCCATAACGCATAACTCATAACGCATAACGCATAACGCATAACGCATAACGCATAACCCATAACGCATAACGCATAACGCATAACGCAAAACGCATAACGCATAACGCACAACTCATAACGCATAACGCATAACGCGTAACGCATAAAGCATAACGCATAACGGTTCACGCATTACACATAACGCATAACGCATAACGCATAACGCATAACGCATAACGGATCACGCATTACTCATAACGCATAACGCATAACGGATCACGCATAACGCATAACGCATAACGCATAACGCATAACGTATAACGCACAACTCATAACGCATAACGCATAACGCATAACGCGTAACGCATAAAGCATAACGCATAACGGATCACGCATTACTCATAACGCATAACGCATAACGCATAACGCATAACGCATAACGCATAACGCATATAGCAAAACGCATAACGCATAACGCATGACTCATAACGCACAACCCATAACGCATAACGCATAACGCAAATCGCATAACGCATAACGCATAACGCATAACGCATAACGCAAATCGCATAACGAATAACGCATAACGCATAACGCATAACGCATAACGCATAACGCACAACTCATAACGCATGACTCATAACGCACAACCCATTACGCATAACGCATAACGCATAACGCATAACGCATAACGCATAACGCAAATCGCATAACGCATAACGCGTAACGCATAAAGCATAACGCATAACGCATAACGCATAACGCATAACGCATAACACATAACGGATCACGCATTACTCATAACGCATAACGCATAACGCATAACCCATAACGCATAACGCATAAAGCAAAACGCATAACGCATAACGCATGACTCATACCGCACAACCCATAACGCATAACGCATAACGCATAACGCATAACGCATAACGCATAACGCATAACGCAAATCGCAGAACGCATAACGCGTAACGCAGAAAGCATAACGCATAACCCATAACGCATAACGCATAACGCATAACACATAACGGATCACGCATTACTTATAACGCATAACGCATAACGCATAACTCATAACGCATAACGCATAAAGTAAAACGCATAACGCATAACGCATGACTCATACCGCACAACCCATAACGCATAACGCATAACGCATAACGCATAACGCATAACGCATAACGCATAACGCATAACGCATAACGCAAATCGCATAACGCATAACGCGTAACGCAGAAAGCATAACGCATAACGCATAACGCATAACGCATAACGCATAAAGCATAACTCATAACGCATAACGCATAACGCATAATGCATAACGCATAACGCATAATGGATCACGCATTACTCATAACGCGTAACGCATAACGGATCACGCATTACTCATAACGCATAACGCATAACACATAACGGATCACGCATTACTCATAACGCATAACGCATAACGCATAACGCATAACGCATAACCCATAACGCATAACGCATAAAGCAAAACGCATAACGCATAACGCATGACTCATACCGCACAACCCATAACGCATAACGCATAACGCATAACGCATAACGCATAACGCATAACGCATAACGCTAATCGCACAACTCATAACGCATGACTCATAACGCACTACCCATAACGCATAACGCATAACGCATAACGCATAACGCAAATCGCATAACGCATAACGCATAACGCGTAACGCATAAAGCATACGCATAACGCATAACGCATAACGCATAACGCATAACGCATAACGCATAATGCATAACACATAACGCGTAACTGATCACGCATTACTCATAACGCATAACGCATAATGCATAACACATAACGCGTAACTGATCACGCATTACTCATAACGCATAACGCATAACGGATCACGCATTACTCATAACGCATAACGCATAACACATAACGGATCACGCATTACTCATAACGCATAACGCATAACGGATCACGCATAACGCATAACGCATAACGCATAACGCATAACACATAACGGATCACGCATTACTCATAACGCATAACGCATAACCCATAACGCATAACGCATAACGCATAACGCATAACGCATAACACATAACGGATCACGCATTACTCATAACGCATAACGCATAACGCATAAAGCAAAACGCATAACGCATAACGCATGACTCATACCCCACAACCCATAACGCATAACGCATAACGCATAACGCAAATCGCATAACGCAAAACGCATAACGCATAACGCATAACGCCTAACGCATAACGCATAACGCATGACTCATACCGCACAACCCATAACGCATAACGCATAACGCATAACGCATAACGCATAACGCATAACGCATAACGCTAATCGCACAACTCATAACGCATGACTCATAACGCACTACCCATAACGCATAACGCATAACGCATAACGCATAACGCATGACTCATAACGCACTACCCATAACGCATAACGCATAACGCATAACGCATAACGCAAATCGCATAACGCATAACGCATAACGCGTAACGCATAAAGCATACGCATAACGCATAACGCATAACGCATAACGCATAACGCATAACGCATAACGCATAATGCATAACACATAACGCGTAACTGATCACGCATTACTCATAACGCATAACGCATAATGCATAACACATAACGCGTAACTGATCACGCATTACTCATAACGCATAACGCATAACGGATCACGCATTACTCATAACGCATAACGCATAACACATAACGGATCACGCATTACTCATAACGCATAACGCATAACGGATCACGCATAACGCATAACGCATAACGCATAACGCATAACACATAACGGATCACGCATTACTCATAACGCATAACGCATAACCCATAACGCATAACGCATAACGCATAACGCATAACGCATAACGCATAACACATAACGGATCACGCATTACTCATAACGCATAACGCATAACGCATAAAGCAAAACGCATAACGCATAACGCATGACTCATACCGCACAACCCATAACGCATAACGCATAACGCATAACGGATAACGCAAATCGCATAACGCATAACGCATAACGCATAACGCAAATCGCATAACGCAAAACGCATAACGCATAACGCATAACGCCTAACGCATAACGCATAACGCATGACTCATACCGCACAACCCATAACGCATAACGCATAACGCATAACGCATAACGCATAACGCATAACGCATAACGCTAATCGCACAACTCATAACGCATGACTCATAACGCACTACCCATAACGCATAACGCATAACGCATAACGCATAACGCAAATCGCATAACGCATAACGCATAACGCGTAACGCATAAAGCATACGCATAACGCATAACGCATAACGCATAACGCATAACGCATAACGCATAATGCATAACACATAACGCGTAACTGATCACGCATTACTCATAACGCATAACGCATAACGGATCACGCATTACTCATAACGCATAACGCATAACACATAACGGATCACGCATTACTCATAACGCATAACGCATAACGGATCACGCATAACGCATAACGCATAACGCATAACGCATAACACATAACGGATCACGCATTACTCATAACGCATAACGCATAACCCATAACGCATAACGCATAACGCATAACGCATAACGCATAACGCATAACACATAACGGATCACGCATTACTCATAACGCATAACGCATAACGCATAAAGCAAAACGCATAACGCATATCGCATGACTCATACCGCACAACCCATAACGCATAACGCATAACGCATAACGGATAACGCAAATCGCATAACGCATAACGCATAACGCATAACGCAAATCGCATAACGCAAAACGCATAACGCATAACGCATAACGCCTAACGCATAACGCAAATCGCATAACGCATAACGCATAACGCACAACTCATAACGCATAACGCATAACGCAAAACGCATAACGCACAGCGGATAACGCACAACGCATAACACATAAAACATAACGCATAACGCATAACGCATGACTCATACCGCACAACCCATAACGCATAACGCATAACGCATAACGCATAACGCATAACGCAAATCGCACAACTCATAACGCATGACTCATAACGCACAACCCATAACGCATAACGCATAACGCATAACGCATAACGCAAATCGCACAACTCATAACGCATGACTCATAACGCACAACCCATAACGCATAACGCATAACGCATAACGCAAATCGCATAACGCATAACGCATAACACATAACGGATCACGCATTACTCATAACGCATAACGCATAACCCATAACGCATAACGCATAACGCATAACACATAACGGATCACGCATTACTCATAACGCATAATGCATAACGCATAACGCATAACGGATCACGCATTACTCATAACGCATAACGCATAACGCATAACGCATAACGCAAATCGCACAACTCATAACGCATGACTCATACCGCACAACCCATAACGCATAACGCATAACGCATAACGCATAACGCAAATCGCACAACTCATAACGCATGACTCATAACGCACAACCCATAACGCATAACGCATAACGCATAACGCATAACGCAAATCGCATAACGCATAACGCATAACACATAACGGATCACGCATTACTCATAACGCATAACGCATAACCCATAACGCATAACGCATAACGCATAACACATAACGGATCACGCATTACTCATAACGCATAATGCATAACGCATAACGCATAACGGATCACGCATTACTCATAACGCATAACGCATAACGCATAACGCATAACGCATAACGCATAACGCATAACGCATAACGCATAACCCATAACGCATAACGCATAACGCATAACGCAAAACGCATAACGCATAACGCAAATCGCATAACGCATAACGCATAACGCATAACGCATAACGCATAACGCATAACGCATAACGCATAACGCATAACGCATAACGCATAACGCATAATGGATCACGCATTACTCATAACGCGTAACGCATAACGGATCACGCATTACTCATAACGCATTACGCATAACACATAACGTATCACGCATTACTCATAATGCATAACACATAACGCGTAACTGATCACGCATTACTCATAACGCATAACGCATAATGCATAACACATAACGCGTAACTGATCACGCATTACTCATAACGCATAACGCATAACGGATCACGCATTACTCATAACGCATAACGCATAACACATAACGGATCACGCATTACTCATAACGCATAACGCATAACGGATCACGCATAACGCATAACGCATAACGCATAACGCATAACACATAACGGATCACGCATTACTCATAACGCATAACGCATAACCCATAACGCATAACGCATAACGCATAACGCATAACGCATAACACATAACGGATCACGCATTACTCATAACGCATAACGCATAACGCATAAAGCAAAACGCATAACGCATAACGCATGACTCATACCGCACAACCCATAACGCATAACGCATAACGCATAACGGATAACGCAAATCGCATAACGCATAACGCATAACGCATAACGCAAATCGCATAACGCAAAACGCATAACGCATAACGCATAACGCCTAACGCATAACGCATAACGCATGACTCATACCGCACAACCCATAACGCATAACGCATAACGCATAACGCATAACGCATAACGCATAACGCATAACGCATAACGCATAACGCATAACGCATAACGCATAACGCATAACCCATAACGCATAACGCATAACGCATAACGCATAACGCATAACACATAACGGATCACGCATTACTCATAACGCATAACGCATAACGCATAAAGCAAAACGCATAACGCATATCGCATGACTCATACCGCACAACCCATAACGCATAACGCATAACGCATAACGGATAACGCAAATCGCATAACGCATAACGCATAACGCATAACGCAAATCGCATAACGCAAAACGCATAACGCATAACGCATAACGCCTAACGCATAACGCAAATCGCATAACGCATAACGCATAACGCACAACTCATAACGCATAACGCATAACGCAAAACGCATAACGCACAGCGGATAACGCACAACGCATAACACATAAAACATAACGCATAACGCATAACGCATGACTCATACCGCACAACCCATAACGCATAACGCATAACGCATAACGCATAACGCATAACGCATAACGCATAACGCATAACGCAAATCGCATAACGCAAAACGCATAACGCATAACGCATAACGCATAACCCATAACGCATAACGCATAACGCATAACACATAACGGATCACGCATTACTCATAACGCATAATGCATAACGCATAACACATAACGGATCACGCATTACTCATAACGCATAACGCATAACGCATAACGCATAACGCATAACGCATAACGCATAACGCATAACGCATAACGCATAACGCATAACGCATAACACATAACGGATCACGCATTACTCATAACGCATAACGCATAACGCATAACGCATAACGCGTAACGCATAACACATAACGGATCACGCATTACTTATAACGCATAACGCATAACGCATAACTCATAACGCATAACGCATAAAGTAAAACGCATAACGCATAACGCATGACTCATACCGCACAACCCATAACGCATAACGCATAACGCATAACGCATAACGCATAACGCATAACGCATAACGCAAATCGCATAACGCATAACGCGTAACGCAAATCGCATAACGCATAACGCGTAACGCATAAAGCATAACGCATAACGCATAACGCATAACGCATAATGCATAACGCATAACGCATAATGGATCACGCATTACTCATAACGCGTAACGCATAACGGATCACGCATTACTCATAACGCATAACGCATAACACATAACGGATCACGCATTACTCATAACGCATAACGCATAACGCATAACGCATAACGCATAACGCATAACGCATAACGCATAACGCATAACGCATAACGCATAACACATAACGGATCACGCATTACTCATAACGCATAACGCATAACGCATAACCCATAACGCATAACGCATAAAGCAAAACGCATAACGCATAACGTTGACTCATACCGCACAACCCATAACGCATAACGCATAACGCATAACGCATAACGCATAACGCATAACGCATAACGCTAATCGCACAACTCATAACGCATGACTCATAACGCACTACCCATAACGCATAACGCATAACGCATAACGCATAACGCAAATCGCATAACGCATAACGCATAACGCGTAACGCATAAAGCATACGCATAACGCATAACGCATAACGCATAACGCATAACGCATAACGCATAACGCATAACACATAACGCGTAACTGATCACGCATTACTCATAACGCATAACGCATAA
Source organism: Lasioglossum morio (assembly GCA_916610235.2). Lineage (NCBI taxonomy): Eukaryota > Metazoa > Arthropoda > Insecta > Hymenoptera > Halictidae > Lasioglossum > Lasioglossum morio. The sequence continues at coordinate 635,255 of CAKAJA020000239.1, read as the reverse complement.
CGGATCACGCATTACTCATAACGCATAACGCATAACACATAACGGATCACGCATTACTCATAACGCATAACGCATAACGGATCACGCATAACGCATAACGCATAACGCATAACGCATAACACATAACGGATCACGCATTACTCATAACGCATAACGCATAACCCATAACGCATAACGCATAACGCATAACGCATAACGCATAACACATAACGGATCACGCATTACTCATAACGCATAACGCATAACGCATAACCCATAACGCATAACGCATAAAGCAAAACGCATAACGCATAACGCATGACTCATACCGCACAACCCATAACGCATAACGCATAACGCATAACGCATAACGGATAACGCAAATCGCATAACGCATAACGCATAACGCATAACGCAAATCGCATAACGCAAAACGCATAACGCATAACGCATAACGCCTAACGCATAACGCAAATCGCATAACGCATAACGCATAACGCACAACTCATAACGCATAACGCATAACGCAAAACGCATAACGCACAGCGGATAACGCACAACGCATAACACATAAAACATAACGCATAACGCATAACGCATGACTCATACCGCACAACCCATAACGCATAACGCATAACGCATAACGCATAACGCATAACGCATAACGCAAATCGCACAACTCATAACGCATGACTCATAACGCACAACCCATAACGCATAACGCATAACGCATAACGCATAACGCAAATCGCATAACGCATAACGCATAACACATAACGGATCACGCATTACTCATAACGCATAACGCATAACCCATAACGCATAACGCATAACGCATAACACATAACGGATCACGCATTACTCATAACGCATAACGCATGACGCATAACGCATAACGCATAACGCATAACGCATAACGCATAACGCATAACGCATAACCCATAACGCATAACGCATAACGCATAACGCATAACGCATAACGGATAACACATAACGCATAACGCATAACGCATAACGCATAACGCAAATCGCATAACGCATAACGCGTAACGCATAAAGCATAACGCATAACGCATAACGCATAACGCATAATGCATAACGCATAACGCATAATGGATCACGCATTACTCATAACGCGTAACGCATAACGGATCACGCATTACTCATAACGCATAACGCATAACACATAACGGATCACGCATTACTCATAACGCATAACGCATAACGCATAACGCATAACGCATAACGCATAACGCATAACGCATAACGCATAACACATAACGGATCACGCATTACTCATAACGCATAACGTATAACGCATAACCCATAACGCATAACGCATAAAGCAAAACGCATAACGCATAACGCATGACTCATACCGCACAACCCATAACGCATAACGCATAACGCATAACGCATAACGCATAACGCAAATCGCACAACTCATAACGCATGACTCATAACGCACAACCCATAACGCATAACGCATAACGCATAACGCAAATCGCATAACGCATAACGCATAATGCATAACACATAACGCGTAACGGATCACGCATTACTCATAACGCATAACGCATAACGGATCACGCATTACTCATAACGCATAACGCATAACACATAACGGATCACGCATTACTCATAACGCATAACGCATAACGGATCACGCATAACGCATAACGCATAACGCATAACGCATAACACATAACGGATCACGCATTACTCATAACGCATAACGCACAACCCATAACGCATAACGCATAACGCAAATCGCATAACGCATAACGCATAACGCCTAACGCATAACGCAAATCGCATAACGCATAACGCATAACGCACAACTCATAACGCATAACGCATAACGCAAAACGCATAACGCACAGCGGATAACGCACAACGCATAACACATAACGCATAACGCATAACGCATAACGCATAACGCATAACGCATAACGGATAACACATAACGCATAACGCATAACGCATAACGCATAACGCATAACGCATAACGCAAAACGCATAACGCATAACACATAACGCATAACCCATAACGCATAACTCAAATCGCATAACGCATAAAGCAAAACGCATAACGCATAACGCATGACTCATACCGCACAACCCATAACGCATAACGCATAACGCATAACGCATAACGGATAACGCAAATCGCATAACGCATAACGCATAACGCATAACGCAAATCGCACAACTCATAACGCATGACTCATAACGCACAACCCATAACGCATAACGCATAACGCATAACGCAAATCGCATAACGCATAACGCATAATGCATAACACATAACGCGTAACGGATCACGCATTACTCATAACGCATAACGCATAACGGATCACGCATTACTCATAACGCATAACGCATAACACATAACGGATCACGCATTACTCATAACGCATAACGCATAACGCATAACGCATAACGCATAACGCATAACGCATAACGCATAACGCATAACGCATAACGCATAACGCATAACGCATAACGCATAACGCATAACGCATAACGCATAACGCATACCGCATTACGCATAACGCAAATCGCATAACGCATAACGCATAACGCAAAACGTATAACGCACAACTCATAACGCATAACGCATAACGCATAACGCGTAACGCATAAAGCATAACGCATAACGGATCACGCATTACTCATAACGCATAACGCATGACGCATAACGCATAACGCATAACGCATAACGCATAACGCATAACGCATAACGCATAACCCATAACGCATAACGCATAACGCATAACGCATAACGCATAACGCATAACGCATAACGGATAACACATAACGCATAACTCATAACGCATAACGCAAATCGCATAACGCATAACGCATAACGCATAACGCATAACGCATAACGTATAACGCACAACTCATAACGCATGACTCATAACGCACAACCCATTACGCATAACGCATAACGCATAACGCATAACGCATAACGCATAACGCAAATCGCATAACGCATGACGCGTAACGCATAAAGCATGACGCATAACGCATAACGCATAACGCATAATGCATAACGCATACCGCATAACGCATAACGCAAATCGCATAACGCATAACGCATAACGCATAACGTATAACGCACAACTCATAACGCGTAACGCATAACGCATAACGCGTAACGCATAAAGCATAACGCATAACGGATCACGCATTACTCATAACGCATAACGCATGACGCATAACGCATAACGCATAACGCATAACGCATAACGCATAACGCATAACGCATAACCCATAACGCATAACGCATAACGTATAACGCATAACGCATAACGGATAACACATAACGCATAACGCATAACGCATAACGCAAATCGCATAACGCATAACGCATAACGCATAACGCATAACGCATAACGTATAACGCACAACTCATAACGCATGACTCATAACGCACAACCCATTACGCATAACGCATAACGCATAACGCATAACGCATAACGCAAATCGCATAACGCATAACGCGTAACGCATAAAGCATAACGCATAACGCATAACGCATAACGCATAACGCATAACGCATAATGCATAACGCATAACGCATAATGGATCACGCATTACTCATAACGCGTAACGCATAACGGATCACGCATTACTCATAACGCATAACGCATAACACATAACGCATAACGCATAACGCATAACGCATAACGCATAACACATAACGGATCACGCATTACTCATAACGCATAACGCACAACTCATAACGCATAACGCATAACGCAAAACGCATAACGCACAGCGGATAACTCACAACGCATAACACATAACGCATAACGCATAACGCATAACGCATAACGCATAACGCATAACGGATAACGCAAATCGCATAACGCATAACGCAAAACGCATAACGCATAACGCATAACGCATAACGCATAACGCATACCGCATAACGCATAACGCAAATCGCATAACGCATAACGCATAACGCATAACGTATAACGCACAACTCATAACGCATAACGCATAACGCATAACGCGTAACGCATAAAGCATAACGCATAACGGATCACGCCTAACGCATAACGCAAATCGCATAACGCATAACGCATAACGCACAACTCATAACTCATAACGCATAACGCAAAACGCATAACGCACAGCGGATAACGCACAACGCATAACACATAACGCATAACGCATAACGCATAACGCATAACGCATAACGCATAACGCATAACGCATAACGCATAACGCATAACGCATAACGCATAACGCATAACGCATAACGCATAACGCATAACGCATAACGCATAACGCATAACGCATAACGCATAACGCATAACGCATAACGCATAACGCATACCGCATAACGCATAACGCAAATCGCATAACGCATAACGCATAACGCATAACGCATAACGCATAACGGATAACACATAACGCATAACGCATAACGCATAACGCAAATCGCATAATGCATAACGCATAACGCATAACGCATAACGCATAACGCATAACGTATAACGCACAACTCATAACGCATGACTCATAACGCACAACCCATTACGCATAACGCATAACGCATAACGCATAACGCATAACGCATAACGCAAATCGCATAACGCATAACGCGTAACGCATAAAGCATAACGCATAACGCATAACGCATAACGCATAACGCATAATGCATAACGCATAACGCATAATGGATCACGCATTACTCATAACGCGTAACGCATAACGGATCACGCATTACTCATAACGCATAACGCATAACACATAACGCATAACACATAACGGATCACGCATTACTCATAACGCATAACGCATAACGCATAACCCATAACGCATAACGCATAAAGCAAAACGCATAACGCATGACTCATACCGCACAACCCATAACGCATAACGCATAACGCATAACGCATAACGCATAACGCATAACGCATAACGCAAATCGCACAACTCATAACGCATGACTCATAACGCAAAACCCATAACGCGTAACGCATAACGCATAACGCAAATCGCATAACGCATAACGCATAATGCATAACACATAACGCGTAACGGATCACGCATTACTCATAACGCATAACGGATCACGCATTACTCATAACGCATAACGCATAACACATAACGGATCACGCATTACTCATAACGCATAACGCATAACGGATCACGCATAACGCATAACGCATAACGCATAACGCATAACGCATAACACATAACGGATCACGCATTACTCATAACACATAACGCATAACCCATAACGCATAACGCATAACGCATAACGCATAACGCATAACACATAACGGATCACGCATTACTCATAACGCATAACGCATAACGCATAACCCATAACGCATAACGCATAAAGCAAAACGCATAACGCATAACGCATGACTCATACCGCACAACCCATAACGCATAACGCATAACGCATAACGCATAACGCACAGCGGATAACGCACAACGCATAACACATAACGCATAACGCATAACGCATAACGCATGACTCATACCGCACAACCCATAACGCATAACGAATAACGCATAACGCATAACGCATAACGCATAACGCAAATCGCACAACTAATAACGCATGACTCATAACGCACAACCCATAACGCATAACGCATAACGCTTAACGCATAACGCAAATCGCATAACGCATAACGCATAACACATAACGGATCACGCATTACTCATAACGCATAACGCATAACCCATAACGCATAACGCATAACGCATAACGCATAACGCATAACGCATAACACATAACGGATCACGCATTACTCATAACGCATAACGCATAACGCATAACCCATAACGCATAACGCATAAAGCAAAACGCATAACGCATAACGCATGACTCATACCACACAACCCATAACGCATAACGCATAACGCATAACGCATAACGGATAACGCAAATCGCATAACGCATAACGCATAACGCATAACGCAAATCGCATAACGCATAACGCATAACGCCTAACGCATAACGCAAATCGCATAACGCATAACGCATAACGCACAACTCATAACGCATAACGCATAACGCAAAACGCATAACGCATAACGCATAACGCATAACGCATAACGCAAATCGCATAACGCATAACGCATAACACATAACGGATCACGCATTACTCATAACGCATAACGCATAACCCATAACGCATAACGCATAACGCATAACGCATAACACATAACGGATCACGCATTACTCATAACGCATAACGCATAACGCATAACCCATAACGCATAACGCATAAAGCAAAACGCATAACGCATAACGCATGACTCATACCGCACAACCCATAACGCATAACGCATAACGCATAACGCATAACGGATAACGCAAATCGCATAACGCATAACGCATAACGCATAACGCAAATCGCATAACGCATAACGCATAACGCCTAACGCATAACGCAAATCGCATAACGCATAACGCATAACGCACAACTCATAACGCATAACGCATAACGCAAAACGCATAACGCACAGCGGATAACGCACAACGCATAACACATAACGCATAACGCATAACGCATAACGCATAACGCATAACGCATAACGCATAACGCATAACGCATAACGCATAACGCATAACGCATAACGCATAACGCATAACGCATAACGCATAACGCATACCGCATAACGCATAACGCAAATCGCATAACGCATAACGCATAACGCATAACGTATAACGCACAACTCATAACGCATAACGCATAACGCATAACGCGTAACGCATAAAGCATAACGCATAACGGATCACGCATTACTCATAACGCATAACGCATAACGCATAACCCATAACGCATAACGCATAAAGCAAAACGCATAACGCATAACGCATGACTCATACCGCACAACCCATAACGCATAACGCATAACGCATAACGCATAACGCACAGCGGATAACGCACAACGCATAACACATAACGCATAACGCATAACGCATAACGCATGACTCATACCGCACAACCCATAACGCATAACGAATAACGCATAACGCATAACGCATAACGCATAACGCAAATCGCACAACTCATAACGCATGACTCATAACGCACAACCCATAACGCATAACGCATAACGCATAACGCATAACGTAAATCGCATAACGCATAACGCATAACACATAACGGATCACGCATTACTCATAACGCATAACGCATAACCCATAACGCATAACGCATAACGCATAACGCATAACGCATAACACATAACGGATCACGCATTACTCATAACGCATAACGCATAACGCATAACCCATAACGCATAACGCATAAAGCAAAACGCATAACGCATAACGCATGACTCATACCGCACAACCCATAACGCATAACGCATAACGCATAACGCATAACGGATAACGCAAATCGCATAACGCATAACGCATAACGCATAACGCAAATCGCATAACGCATAACGCATAACGCATAACGCAAATCGCATAACGCATAACGCATAACACATAACGGATCACGCATTACTCATAACGCATAACGCATAACCCATATCGCATAACGCATAACGCATAACGCATAACACATAACGGATCACGCATTACTCATAACGCATAACGCATAACGCATAACCCATAACGCATAACGCATAAAGCAAAACGCATAACGCATAACGCATGACTCATACCGCACAACCCATAACGCATAACGCATAACGCATAACGCATAACGCATAACGGATAACGCAAATCGCATAACGCATAACGCATAACGCATAACGCAAATCGCATAACGCATAACGCATAACGCCTAACGCATAACGCAAATCGCATAACGCATAACGCATAACGCGCAACTCATAACGCATAACGCATAACGCAAAACGCATAACGCACAGCGGATAACGCACAACGCATAACACATAACGCATAACGCATAACGCATAACGCATAACGCCTAACGCATAACGCAAATCGCATAACGCATAACGCACAACTCATAACGCATAACGCATAACGCAAAACGCATAACGCACAGCGGATAACGCACAACGCATAACACATAACGCATAACGCATAACGCATAACGCATAACGCATAACGCATAACGCATAACGCATAACGCATAACGCATAACGCATAACGCATAACGCATAACGCATACCGCATAACGCATAACGCAAATCGCATAACGCATAACGCATAACGCATAACGCATAAAGCAAAACGCATAACGCATAACGCATGACTCATACCGCACAACCCATAACGCATAACGCATAACGCATAACGCATAACGGATAACGCAAATCGCATAACGCATAACGCATAACGCATAACGCAAATCGCATAACGCATAACGCATAACGCATAACGCAAATCGCATAACGCATAACGCATAACACATAACGGATCACGCATTACTCATAACGCATAACGCATAACCCATATCGCATAACGCATAACGCATAACGCATAACACATAACGGATCACGCATTACTCATAACGCATAACGCATAACGCATAACCCATAACGCATAACGCATAAAGCAAAACGCATAACGCATAACGCATGACTCATACCGCACAACCCATAACGCATAACGCATAACGCATAACGCATAACGCATAACGGATAACGCAAATCGCATAACGCATAACGCATAACGCATAACGCAAATCGCATAACGCTTAACGCATAACGCCTAACGCATAACGCAAATCGCATAACGCATAACGCATAACTCACAACTCATAACGCATAACGCATAACGCAAAACGCATAACGCACAGCGGATAACGCACAACGCATAACACATAACGCATAACGCATAACGCATAACGCATAACGCCTAACGCATAACGCAAATCGCATAACGCATAACGCATAACGCACAACTCATAACGCATAACGCATAACGCAAAACGCATAACGCACAGCGGATAACGCACAACGCATAACACATAACGCATAACGCATAACGCATAACGCATAACGCATAACGCATAACGCATAACGCATAACGCATAACGCATAACGCATAACGCATAACGCATAACGCATAACGCATACCGCATAACGCATAACGCAAATCGCATAACGCATAACGCATAACGCATAACGTATAACGCACAACTCATAACGCATAACGCCTAACGCATAACGCGTAACGCATAAAGCATAACGCATAACGGATCACGCATTACTCATAACGCATAACGCATGACGCATAACGCATAACGCATAACGCATAACGCATAACGCATAACGCATAACGCATAACGCATAACGCATACCGCATAACGCATAACGCAAATCGCATAACGCATAACGCATAACGCATAACGTATAACGCACAACTCATAACGCATAACGCATAACGCATAACGCGTAACGCATAAAGCATAACGCATAACGGATCACGCATTACTCATAACGCATAACGCATGACGCATAACGCATAACGCATAACGCATAACGCATAACGCATAACGCATAACGCATAACGCATAACCCATAACGCATAACGCATAACGCATAACGCATACGCATATCGGATAACACATAACGCATAACGCAGAACGCATAACGCATAACGCATAACGCATAACGCAAAACGCAAAACGCATAACGCATAACACATAACGCATAACCCATAACGCATAACTCAAATCGCATAACGCATAACGCATAACGCATAACGCATAACGCATAACGCATAACGCATAACGCATAACGCATAACGCATAACGCATAACGCATAACGCATACCGCATAACGCATAACGCAAATCGCATAACGCATAACGCATAACGCATAACGTATAACGCACAACTCATAACGCATAACGCATAACGCATAACGCGTAACGCATAAAGCATAACGCATAACGGATCACGCATTACTCATAACCCATAACGCATAACTCATAACGCATAACGCATAACGCATAACGCATAACGCATAACGCATAACGCATAACCCATAACGCATAACGCATAACGCATAACGCAAAACGCATAACGCATAACGCAAATCGCATAACGCATAACGCATAACGCATAACGCATAACGCATAACGCATAACGCATAACGCATAACGCATAACGCATAACGCATAACGCATAACGCAAATCGCATAACGCATAACGCGTAACGCATAAAGCATAACGCATAACGCATAATGGATCACGCATTACTCATAACGCGTAACGCATAACGGATCACGCATTACTCATAACGCATAACGCATAACACATAACGGATCACGCATTACTCATAACGCATAACGCATAACGCATAACCCATAACGCATAACGCATAACGCATAACGCATAACGCATAACGCATAACGCATAACGCATAACGCAGAACGCATAACGCATAACGCATAACGCTAATCGCACAACTCATAACGCATGACTCATAACGCACTACCCATAACGCATAACGCATAACGCATAACGCATAACGCAAATCGCATAACGCATAACGCATAACGCTTAACGCATAAAGCATAACGCATAACGCATAACGCATAACGCATAACGCATAACGCATAACGCATAATGCATAACACATAACGCGTAACTGATCACGCATTACTCATAACGCATAACGCATAACGGATCACGCATTACTCATAACGCATAACGCATAACACATAACGGATCACGCATTACTCATAACGCATAACGCATAACGGATCACGCATAACGCATAACGCATAACGCATAACACATAACGGATCACGCATTACTCATAACGCATAACGCATAACCCATAACGCATAACGCATAACGCATAACACATAACGGATCACGCATTACTCATAACGCATAACGCATAACGCATAACCCATAACACATAACGCATAAAGCAAAACGCATAAGGCATAACGCATGACTCATACCGCACAACCCATAACACATAACGCATAACGCATAACGCATAACGCATAACGCATAACGCATAACGGATAACGCAAATCGCATAACGCATAACGCATAACGCATAACGCAAATCGCATAACGCATAACGCATAACGCATAACGCCTAACGCATAACGCACATCGCATAACGCATAACGCATAACGCACAACTCATAACGCATAACGCATAACGCAAAACGCATAACGCACAGCGGATAACGCACAACGCATAACACATAACGCATAACGCATAACGCATGACTCATACCGCACAACCCATAACGCATAACGCATAACGCATAACGCATAACGCATAACGCATAACGCATAACGCAAAACGCACAACTCATAACGCATGACTCATAACGCACAACCCATAACGCATAACGCATAACGCATAACGCATAACGCAAATCGCATAACGCATAACGCATAACACATAACGGATCACGCATTACTCATAACGCATAACGCGTAACGCATAAAGCATAACGCATAACGGATCACGCATTACTCATAACGCATAACGCATGACGCAAATCGCACAACTCATAACGCATGACTCATAACGCACAACCCATAACGCATAACCCATAACGCATAACGCATAACGCATAACGCATAACGCATAACGCATAACACATAACGGATCACGCATTACTCATAACGCATAACGCATAACGCATAACCCATAACGCATAACGCATAAAGCAAAACGCATAACGCATAACGCATGACTCATACCGCACAACCCATAACGCATAACGCATAACGCATAACGCATAATGCATAACGCATAACGCATAACGCATAACGCATAACGCATAACGCAAATCGCATAACGCATAACGCGTAACGCATAAAGCATAACGCATAACGCATAACGCATAACGCATAACGCATAATGCATAACGCATAACGCATAATGGATCACGCATTACTCATAACGCGTAACGCATAACGGACCACGCATTACTCATAACGCATAACGCATAACACATAACGGATCACGCATTACTCATAACGCATAACGCATAACGCATAACGCATAACGCATAACGCATAACACATAACGGATCACGCATTACTCATAACGCATAACGCATAACGCATAACCCATAACGCATAACGCATAAAGCAAAACGCATAACGCATAACGCATGACTCATACCGCACAACCCATAACGCATAACGCAAAACGCATAACGCATAACGCATAACGCATAATGCATAACACATAACGCGTAACTGATCACGCATTACTCATAACGCATAACGCATAACGGATCACGCATTACTCATAACGCATAACGCATAACACATAACGGATCACGCATTACTCATAACGCATAACGCATAACGGATAACGCATAACGCATAACGCATAACGCATAACGCATAACACATAACGGATCACGCATTACTCATAACGCATAACGCATAACCCATAACGCATAACGCATAACGCATAACGCATGACTCATACCGCACAACCCATAACGCATAACGCATAACGCATAACGCATAACGCATAACGCATAACGCAAATCGCACAACTCATAACGCATGACTCATAACGCACAACCCATAACGCATAACGCATAACGCATAACGCATAACGCAAATCGCATAACGCATAACGCATAACACATAACGGATCACGCATTACTCATAACGCATAACGCGTAACGCATAAAGCATAACGCATAACGGATCACGCATTACTCATAACGCATAACGCATGACGCAAATCGCACAACTCATAACGCATGACTCATAACGCACAACCCATAACGCATAACCCATAACGCATAACGCATAACGCATAACGCATAACGCATAACACATAACGGATCACGCATTACTCATAACGCATAACGCATAACGCATAACGCATAACGCATAACGCATAACGCATAACCCATAACGCATAACGCATAACGCATAACGCATAACGCATAACGCATAACGCGTAACGCATAAAGCATAACGCATAACGGATCACGCATTACTCATAACCCATAACGCATAACTCATAACGCATAACGCATAACGCATAACGCATAACGCATAACGCATAACGCATAACCCATAACGCATAACGCATAACGCATAACGCAAAACGCATAACGCATAACGCAAATCGCATAACGCATAACGCATAACGCATAACGCATAACGCATAACGCATAACGCATAACGCATAACGCATAACGCATAACGCATAACGCATAACGCAAATCGCATAACGCATAACGCGTAACGCATAAAGCATAACGCATAACGCATAATGGATCACGCATTACTCATAACGCGTAACGCATAACCGATCACGCATTACTCATAACGCATAACGCATAACACATAACGGATCACGCATTACTCATAACGCATAACGCATAACGCATAACCCATAACGCATAACGCATAACGCATAACGCATAACGCATAACGCATAACGCATAACGCATAACGCAGAACGCATAACGCATAACGCATAACGCTAATCGCACAACTCATAACGCATGACTCATAACGCACTACCCATAACGCATAACGCATAACGCATAACGCATAACGCAAATCGCATAACGCATAACGCATAACGCTTAACGCATAAAGCATAACGCATAACGCATAACGCATAACGCATAACGCATAACGCATAACGCATAATGCATAACACATAACGCGTAACTGATCACGCATTACTCATAACGCATAACGCATAACGGATCACGCATTACTCATAACGCATAACGCATAACACATAACGGATCACGCATTACTCATAACGCATAACGCATAACGGATCACGCATAACGCATAACGCATAACGCATAACACATAACGGATCACGCATTACTCATAACGCATAACGCATAACCCATAACGCATAACGCATAACGCATAACACATAACGGATCACGCATTACTCATAACGCATAACGCATAACGCATAACCCATAACACATAACGCATAAAGCAAAACGCATAAGGCATAACGCATGACTCATACCGCACAACCCATAACACATAACGCATAACGCATAACGCATAACGCATAACGCATAACGCATAACGGATAACGCAAATCGCATAACGCATAACGCATAACGCATAACGCAAATCGCATAACGCATAACGCATAACGCATAACGCCTAACGCATAACGCACATCGCATAACGCATAACGCATAACGCACAACTCATAACGCATAACGCATAACGCAAAACGCATAACGCACAGCGGATAACGCACAACGCATAACACATAACGCATAACGCATAACGCATGACTCATACCGCACAACCCATAACGCATAACGCATAACGCATAACGCATAACGCATAACGCATAACGCATAACGCAAATCGCACAACTCATAACGCATGACTCATAACGCACAACCCATAACGCATAACGCATAACGCATAACGCATAACGCAAATCGCATAACGCATAACGCATAACACATAACGGATCACGCATTACTCATAACGCATAACGCGTAACGCATAAAGCATAACGCATAACGGATCACGCATTACTCATAACGCATAACGCATGACGCAAATCGCACAACTCATAACGCATGACTCATAACGCACAACCCATAACGCATAACCCATAACGCATAACGCATAACGCATAACGCATAACGCATAACGCATAACACATAACGGATCACGCATTACTCATAACGCATAACGCATAACGCATAACCCATAACGCATAACGCATAAAGCAAAACGCATAACGCATAACGCATGACTCATACCGCACAACCCATAACGCATAACGCATAACGCATAACGCATAATGCATAACGCATAACGCATAACGCATAACGCATAACGCATAACGCAAATCGCATAACGCATAACGCGTAACGCATAAAGCATAACGCATAACGCATAACGCATAACGCATAACGCATAATGCATAACGCATAACGCATAATGGATCACGCATTACTCATAACGCGTAACGCATAACGGACCACGCATTACTCATAACGCATAACGCATAACACATAACGGATCACGCATTACTCATAACGCATAACGCATAACGCATAACGCATAACGCATAACGCATAACACATAACGGATCACGCATTACTCATAACGCATAACGCATAACGCATAACCCATAACGCATAACGCATAAAGCAAAACGCATAACGCATAACGCATGACTCATACCGCACAACCCATAACGCATAACGCAAAACGCATAACGCATAACGCATAACGCATAATGCATAACACATAACGCGTAACTGATCACGCATTACTCATAACGCATAACGCATAACGGATCACGCATTACTCATAACGCATAACGCATAACACATAACGGATCACGCATTACTCATAACGCATAACGCATAACGGATAACGCATAACGCATAACGCATAACGCATAACGCATAACACATAACGGATCACGCATTACTCATAACGCATAACGCATAACCCATAACGCATAACGCATAACGCATAACGCATGACTCATACCGCACAACCCATAACGCATAACGCATAACGCATAACGCATAACGCATAACGCATAACGCAAATCGCACAACTCATAACGCATGACTCATAACGCACAACCCATAACGCATAACGCATAACGCATAACGCATAACGCAAATCGCATAACGCATAACGCATAACACATAACGGATCACGCATTACTCATAACGCATAACGCGTAACGCATAAAGCATAACGCATAACGGATCACGCATTACTCATAACGCATAACGCATGACGCAAATCGCACAACTCATAACGCATGACTCATAACGCACAACCCATAACGCATAACCCATAACGCATAACGCATAACGCATAACGCATAACGCATAACACATAACGGATCACGCATTACTCATAACGCATAACGCATAACGCATAACCCATAACGCATAACGCATAAAGCAAAACGCATAACGCATAACGCATGACTCATACCGCACAACCCATAACGCATAACGCATAACGCATAACGCATAACGGATAACGCAAATCGCATAACGCATAACGCATAACGCATAACGCAAATCGCATAACGCATAACGCATAACGCCTAACGCATAACGCAAATCGCATAACGCATAACGCATAACGCACAACTCATAACGCATAACGCATAACGCAAAACGCATAACGCACAGCGGATAACGCACAACGCATAACACATAACGCATAACGCATAACGCATAACGCATAACGCATAACGCATAACGCATAACGCATAACGCATAACGCATAACGCATAACGCATAACGCATAACGCATAACGCATAACGCATAACGCATAACGCATAACGCATACCGCATAACGCATAACGCAAATCGCATAACGCATAACGCATAACGCATAACGTATAACGCACAACTCATAACGCATAACGCATAACGCATAACGCGTAACGCATAAAGCATAACGCATAACGGATCACGCATTACTCATAACGCATAACGCATGACGCATAACGCATAACGCATAACGCATAACGCATAACGCATAACGCGTAACGCATAACCCATAACGCATAACGCATAACGCATAACGCATAACGCATAACGGATAACACATAACGCATAACGGATAATGCATAACGCATAACGCATAAAGCATAACGCATAACGCATAACGCATAACGCATAACACATAACGCATAACCCATAACGCATAACTCAAATCGCATAACGCATAACGCATAACGCATAACGCATAACGCATAACGCATAACGCATAACGTATAACGCACAACTCATAACGCA
This sequence comes from Lasioglossum morio, assembly GCA_916610235.2. Classification (NCBI taxonomy): domain Eukaryota; kingdom Metazoa; phylum Arthropoda; class Insecta; order Hymenoptera; family Halictidae; genus Lasioglossum; species Lasioglossum morio. Next base: position 618,564 of record CAKAJA020000239.1, on the reverse strand, counting down.
TAACGCATAACGCAAAACGCATAACGCATAGCGGATAACGCACAACGCATAACACATAACGCATAACGCATAACGCATAACGCATAACGCATAACGCATAACGCATAACGCATAACGCATAACGCATAACGCATAACGCATAACGCATAACGCATAACGCATAACGCATAACGCATAACGCATAACGCATAACGCATAACGCATAACGGATAACACATAACGCATAACGCATAACGCATAACGCATAACGCATAACGCATAACGCATAACGCATAACGCATAACGCATAACGCATAACGCATAACGCATAACGCATAACGCATAACGGATAACACATAACGCATAACGCATAACGCATAACGCATAACGCATAACGCATAACGCATAACGCATAACGCATAACGCATAACGCATAACGCATAACGCATAACGCATAACGCATAACGCATAACGCATAACGCTTAACGCATGACCCATAGCGCATAACGCATAAAGCATAACGCATAACGGATCACGCATTACTCATAACCCATAACGCATAACTCATAACGCATAACGCATAACGCATAACGCATAACGCATAACGCATAACGCATAACGCATAACGCATAACGCATAACGCATAACGCATAACGCACAACGCATAACGCATAACGCATAAAGCAAAACGCATAACGCATAACGCATGACTCATAACGCACAACCCATAACGCATAACGCATAACGCAAATCGCATAACGCATAACGCATAACGCATAACACATAACGGATCACGCATTACTCATAACGCATAACGCATAACGCATAACCCATAACGCATAACGCATAACGCATAACGCATAACGCAAATCGCATAACGCATAACGCGTAACGCATAAAGCATAACGCATAACGCATAACGCATAACGCATAATGCATAACGCATAACGCATAATGGATCACGCATTACTCATAACGCGTAACGCATAACGGATCACGCATTACTCATAACGCATAACGCATAACACATAACGGATCACGCATTACTCATAACGCATAACGCATAACGCATAACGCATAACGCATAACGCATAACGCATAACGCATAACGCATAACACATAACGGATCACGCATTACTCATAACGCATAACGCATAACGCATAACCCATAACGCATAACGCATAAAGCAAAACGCATAACGCATGACTCATACCGCACAACCCATAACGCATAACGCATAACGCATAACGCATAACGCATAACGCATAACGCATAACGCATAACGCATAACGCATAACGCAAATCGCATAACGCATAACGCGTAACGCATAAAGCATAACGCATAACGCATAACGCATAACGCATAATGCATAACGCATAACGCATATCGGATCACGCATTACTCATAACGCATAACGCATAACGGATCACGCATTACTCATAACGCATAACGCATAACGCATAACGCATAACGCATAACGAATAACGCATAACGCATAACCCATAACGCATAACGCATAACGCATAACGCAAAACGCATAACGCATAACGCAAATCGCATAACGCATAACGCATAACGCATAACGCATAACGCATAACGCATAACGCATAACGCATAACGCATAACGCATAACGCATAACGCAAATCGCATAACGCATAACGCGTAACGCATAAAGCATAACGCATAACGCATAACGCATAACGCATAATGCATAACGCATAACGCATAATGGATCACGCATTACTCATAACGCGTAACGCATAACGGATCACGCATTACTCATAACGCATAACGCATAACACATAACGGATCACGCATTACTCATAACGCATAACGCATAACGCATAACGCATAACGCATAACGCATAACGCATAACGCATAACGCATAACGCATAACGCATAACGCATAACGCATAACCCATAACGCATAACGCATAACGCATAACGCATAACGCATAACGTATAACGCACAACTCATAACGCATGACTCATAACGCACAACCCATAACGCATAACGCATAACGGATAACGCAAATCGCATAACGCATAACGCATAACGCGTAACGCATAAAGCATACCGCATAACGCATAACGCATAACGCATAACGCATAATGCATAACACATAACGCGTAACGGATCACGCATTACTCATAACGCATAACGCATAACGGATCACGCATTACTCATAACGCATAACGCATAACGCATAACGCATAACGCATAACGCATAACGCATAACGCATAACCCATAACGCATAACGCATAACGCATAACGCAAAACGCATAACGCATAACGCAAATGGCATAACGCATAACGCATAACGCATAACGCATAACGCATAACGCATAACGCATAACGCATAACGCATAACGCATAACGCATAACGCAAATCGCATAACGCATAACGCGTAACGCATAAAGCATAACGCATAACGCATAACGCATAACGCATAATGCATAACGCATAACGCATAATGGATCACGCATTACTCATAACGCGTAACGCATAACGGATCACGCATTACTCATAACGCATAACGCATAACACATAACGGATCACGCATTACTCATAACGCATAACGCATAACGCATAACGCATAACGCATAACGCATAACGCATAACGCATAACGCATAACGCATAACGCATAACGCATAACGCATAACGCATAACGCATAACGCATAACCCATAACGCATAACGCATAACGCATAACGCATAACGTATAACGCACAACTCATAACGCATGACTCATAACGCACAACCCATAACGCATAACGCATAACGCATAACGCAAATCGCATAACGCATAACGCATAACGCGTAACGCATAAAGCATACCGCATAACGCATAACGCATAACGCATAACGCATAACGCATAATGCATAACACATAACGCGTAACGGATCACGCATTACTCATAACGCATAACGCATAACGGATCACGCATTACTCATAACGCATAACGCATAACACATAACGGATCACGCATTACTCATAACGCATAACGCATAACGCACAACGCATAACGCATAACACATAACGCATAACCCATAACGCATAACGCATAACGCATAACGCTTAACGCATGACCCATAGCGCATAACGCATTACGCGTAACGCATAACGCATAAAGCATAACGCATAACGGATCACGCATTACTCGTAACCCATAACGCATAACTCATAACGCATAACGCATAACGCATAACGCATAACGCATAACGCATAACGCATAACGCATAACGCATAACGCATAACGCATAACGCATAACGCATAACGCATAACGCATAACGCATAACGCATAACGCATAACGCATAACACATAACGCATAACGCATAACGCATAACGCATAACGCATAACGCATAACGGATAACACATAACACATAACGCTTAACCCATAACGCATGACCCATAGCGCATAACGCATTACGCGTAACGCATAACGCATAACGCATAAAGCATAACGCATAACGGATCACGCATTACTCATAACCCATAACGCATAACTCATAACGCATAACGCATAACGCATAACGCATAACGCATAACGCATAACGCATAACGCATAACGCATAACGCATAACGCATAACGCATAACGCATAACGCATAACGCATAACGCATAACGCATAACGCATAACGCATAACGCATAAAGCAAAACGCATAACGCATAACGCATGACTCATAACGCACAACCCATAACGCATAACACATAACGCAAATCGCATAACGCATAACGCATAACGCATAACGCATAACACATATCGCATAACGCATAACGCATAACGCATAACGTATAACGCACAACTCATAACGCATGACTCATAACGCACAACCCATAACGCATAGCGCATAACGCATAACGCATAACGCAAATCGCATAACGCATAACGGGTAACGCATAAAGCATAACGCATAACGCATAACGCATAACGCATAATGCATAATGCATAACGCATAACGGATCACGCATTACTCATAACGCATAACGCATAACGGATCACGCATTACTCATAACGCATAACGCATAACAAATAACGGATCACGCATTACTCATAACGCATAACGCATGACGCATAACGCATAACGCATAACGCATAACGCATAACGCATAACGCATAACGCATAACGCATAACGCATAACACATAACGCATAACCCATAACGCATAACGCATAACGCATAACGCTTAACGCATGACCCATAGCGCATAACGCATTACGCGTAACGCATAACGCATAATGCATAAAGCATAACGCATAACGGATCACGCATTACTCATAACCCATAACGCACAACCCATTACGCATAACGCATAACGCATAACGCATAACGCATAACGCATAACGCATAACGCAAATCGCATAACGCATAACGCGTAACGCATAAAGCATAACGCATAACGCATAACGCATAACGCATAATGCATAACGCATAACGCATAATGGATCACGCATTACTCATAACGCGTAACGCATAACGGATCACGCATTACTCATAACGCATAACGCATAACACATAACGGATCACGCATTACTCATAACGCATAACGCATAACGCATAACGCATAACGCATAACGCATAACGCATAACGCATAACGCATAACGCATAACGCATAACGCATAACGCATAACACATAACGGATCACGCATTACTCATAACGCATAACGCATAACGCATAACCCATAACGCATAACGCATAAAGCAAAACGCATAACGCATAACGCATAACGCATAACGCATAACGCATAACGCATAACGCATAACGCATAACGCATATCGGATCACGCATTACTCATAACGCATAACGCATAACGGATCACGCATTACTCATAACGCATAACGCATAACGCATAACGCATAACGCATAACGCATAACGCATAACGCATAACGCATAACGCATAACCCATAACGCATAACGCATAACGCATAACGCAAAACGCATAACGCATAACGCAAATCGCATAACGCATAACGCATAACGCATAACGCATAACGCATAACGCATAACGCATAACGCATAACGCATAACGCATAACGCAAATCGCATAACACATAACGCGTAACGCATAAAGCATAACGCATAACGCATAACGCATAACGCATAATGCATAACGCATAACGCATAATGGATCACGCATTACTCATAACGCGTAACGCATAACGGATCACGCATTACTCATAACGCATAACGCATAACACATAACGGATCACGCATTACTCATAACGCATAACGCATAACGCATAACGCATAACGCATAACGCATAACGCATAACGCATAACGCATAACGCATAACGCATAACGCATAACGCATAACGCATAACGCTTAACGCATAACCCATAACGCATAACGCATAACGCATAACGCATAACGTATAACGCACAACTCATAACGCATGACTCATAACGCACAACCCATAACGCATAACGCATAACGCATAACGCAAATCGCATAACGCATAACGCATAAAGCATACCGCATAACGCATAACGCATAACGCATAACGCATAATGCATAACACATAACGCGTAACGGATCACGCATTACTCATAACGCATAACGCATAACGGATCACGCATTACTCATAACGCATAACGCATAGCACATAACGGATCACGCATTACTCATAACGCATAACGCATAACGCACAACGCATAACGCATAACACATAACGCATAACCCATAACGCATAACGCATAACGCATAACGCTTAACGCATGACCCATAGCGCATAACGCATTACGCGTAACGCATAACGCATAAAGCATAACGCATAACGGATCACGCATTACTCGTAACCCATAACGCATAACGCATAACGCATAACGCATAACGCATAACGCATAACGCATAACGCATAACGCATAACGCACAACCCATAACGCATAACGCATAACGCATAACGCAAATCGCATAACGCATAACGCATAAAGCATACCGCATAACGCATAACGCATAACGCATAACGCATAATGCATAACACATAACGCGTAACGGATCACGCATTACTCATAACGCATAACGCATAACGGATCACGCATTACTCATAACGCATAACGCATAGCACATAACGGATCACGCATTACTCATAACGCATAACGCATAACGCACAACGCATAACGCATAACACATAACGCATAACCCATAACGCATAACGCATAACGCATAACGCTTAACGCATGACCCATAGCGCATAACGCATTACGCGTAACGCATAACGCATAAAGCATAACGCATAACGGATCACGCATTACTCGTAACCCATAACGCATAACGCATAACGCATAACGCATAACGCATAACGCATAACGCATAACGCATAACGCATAACGCATAACGCATAACGCATAACGCATAACACATAACGCATAACGCATAACGCATAACGCATAACGCATAACGCATAACGGATAACACATAACACATAACGCTTAACCCATAACGCATGACCCATAGCGCATAACGCATTACGCGTAACGCATAACGCATAACGCATAAAGCATAACGCATAACGGATCACGCATTACTCATAACCCATAACGCATAACTCATAACGCATAACGCATAACGCATAACGCATAACGCATAACGCATAACGCATAACGCATAACGCATAACGCATAACGCATAACGCATAAAGCAAAACGCATAACGCATAACGCATGACTCATAACGCACAACCCATAACGCATAACACATAACGCAAATCGCATAACGCATAACGCATAACGCATAACACATATCGCATAACGCATAACGCATAACGCATAACGCATAACGTATAACGCACAACTCATAACGCATGACTCATAACGCACAACCCATAACGCATAGCGCATAACGCATAACGCATAACGCAAATCGCATAACGCATAACGGGTAACGCATAAAGCATAACGCATAACGCATAACGCATAACGCATAATGCATAATGCATAACGCATAACGCATAACGGATCACGCATTACTCATAACGCATAACGCATAACGGATCACGCATTACTCATAACGCATAACGCATAACACATAACGGATCACGCATTACTCATAACGCACAACGCATAACGCATAACGCATAACGCATAACGCATAACGCATAACGCATAACGCATAACGCATAACGCATAACGCATAACGCATAACGCATAACGCATAACGCATAACGCATAACGCATAACGCATAACGCATAACGCATAACGCATAACGCATAACACATAACGCATAACCCATAACGCATAACGCATAACGCATAACGCTTAACGCATGACCCATAGCGCATAACGCATAACGCATAATGCATAACACATAACGCGTAACGGATCACGCATTACTCATAACGCATAACGCATAACGGATCACGCATTACTCATAACGCATAACGCATAACACATAACGGATCACGCATTACTCATAACGCATAACGCATAACGCACAACGCATAACGCATAACACATAACGCATAACCCATAACGCATAACGCATAACGCATAACGCTTAACGCATGACCCATAGCGCATAACGCATTACGCGTAACGCATAACGCATAAAGCATAACGCATAACGGATCACGCATTACTCGTAACCCATAACGCATAACTCATAACGCATAACGCATAACGCATAACGCATAACGCATAACGCATAACGCATAACGCATAACGCATAACGCATAACGCATAACGCATAACGCATAACGCATAACGCATAACGGATAACACATAACACATAACGCTTAACCCATAACGCATGACCCATAGCGCATAACGCATTACGCGTAACGCATAACGCATAACGCATAAAGCATAACGCATAACGGATCACGCATTACTCATAACCCATAACGCATAACTCATAACGCATAACGCATAACGCATAACGCATAACGCATAACGCATAACGCATAACGCATAACGCATAACGCATAACGCATAACGCATACCGCATAAAGCAAAACGCATAACGCATGACTCATAACGCACCACCCATAACGCATAACACATAACGCAAATCGCATAACGCATAACGCATAACGCATAACGCATAACACATATCGCATAACGCATAACGCATAACGCATAACGTATAACGCACAACTCATAACGCATGACTCATAACGCACAACCCATAACGCATAGCGCATAACGCATAACGCATAACGCAAATCGCATAACGCATAACGGGTAACGCATAAAGCATAACGCATAACGCATAACGCATAACGCATAATGCATAATGCATAACGCATAACGCATAACGGATCACGCATTACTCATAACGCATAACGCATAACGGATCACGCATTACTCATAACGCATAACGCATAACACATAACGGATCACGCATTACTCATAACGCATAACGCATAACGCATAACGCATAACGCATAACGCATAACGCATAACGCATAACGCATAACGCATAACGCATAACGCATAACGCATAACGCATAACGCATAACGCATAACGCATAACACATAACGCATAACCCATAACGCATAACGCATAACGCATAACGCTTAACGCATGACCCATAGCGCATAACGCATTACGCGTAACGCATAACGCATAATGCATAAAGCATAACGCATAACGGATCACGCATTACTCATAACCCATAACGCATAACGCATAACGCTTAACGCATAACGCATAACGCATAGCGCATAAAGCATAACACATAACGGATCACGCATTACTCATAACGCATAACGCATGACGCATAACCCATAACGCATAACGCATAAAACAAAACGCATAACGCATAACGCATGACTCATAACGCACAACCCATAACGCATAACGCATAACGCAAATCGCATAACGCATAACGCATAATGCATAACGCATAACGCATAACGCATAACGCATAACGCATAACGCATAACGCATAACGCATAACGCATAACGCATAACACATAACGCATAACCCATAACGCATAACGCATAACGCATAACGCTTAACGCATGACCCATAGCGCATAACGCATTACGCGTAACGCATAACGCATAATGCATAAAGCATAACGCATAACGGATCACGCATTACTCATAACCCATAACGCATAACGCATAACGCTTAACGCATAACGCATAACGCATAACGCATAACGCATAACACATAACGGATCACGCATTACTCATAACGCATAACGCATGACGCATAACCCATAACGCATAACGCATAAAACAAAACGCATAACGCATAACGCATGACTCATAACGCACAACCCATAACGCATAACGCATAACGCAAATCGCATAACGCATAACGCATAATGCATAAAGCATAACGCATAACGCATACCGCATAACGCATAACGCATAACGCTTAATGCGTAACGCATAACGCATACCGCATAACGCATAACGCATAACGCATAACGCTTAATGCGTAACGCATAACGCATAACGGATCACGCATTACTCATAACGCATAACGCATAACGCATAACGCATAACGAATAACGCATAACGTTTCACGCATTACTCATAACGCATAACGCATAACGCATAACGGATCACTCATTACTCATAACGCATAACGCACAACCCATTACGCATAACGAATAACGCATAACGTTTCACGCATTACTCATAACGCATAACGCATAACGCATAACGGATCACGCATTACTCATAACGCATAACGCATAACGCATAACGCATAACGCATAACGCATAACGCATAACGCATAACGCATAACGCATAACGTATAACGCATAACGCATAACGCATAACGCATAACCCATAACGCATAACGCATAACGCATAAAGCATAACGCATAACGCATAACGCATAACGCATAACGCATAACGCATAACGCATAACGCATAACGCATAACGCATACCGCATGACGCATAACGCATAACGCATAACGCATAACGCATAACGCATAACGCATAACGCATAACGCATAACGCATAACGCATAACGCATAAAGCAAAACGCATAACGCATAACGCATGACTCATAACGCACAACCCATAACGCATAACACATAACGCAAATCGCATAACGCATAACGCATAACGCATAACGCATAACACATATCGCATAACGCATAACGCATAACGCATAACGCATAACGTATAACGCACAACTCATAACGCATGACTCATAACGCACAACCCATAACGCATAGCGCATAACGCATAACGCATAACGCAAATCGCATAACGCATAACGGGTAACGCATAAAGCATAACGCATAACGCATAACGCATAACGCATAATGCATAATGCATAACGCATAACGCATAACGGATCACGCATTACTCATAACGCATAACGCATAACGGATCACGCATTACTCATAACGCATAACGCATAACAAATAACGGATCACGCATTACTCATAACGCATAACGCATGACGCATAACGCATAACGCATAACGCATAACGCATAACACATAACGCATAACCCATAACGCATAACGCATAACGCATAACGCTTAACGCATGACCCATAGCGCATAACGCATTACGCGTAACGCATAACGCATAATGCATAAAGCATAACGCATAACGGATCACGCATTACTCATAACCCATAACGCACAACCCATTACGCATAACGCATAACGCATAACGCATAACGCATAACGCATAACGCATAACGCAAATCGCATAACGCATAACGCGTAACGCATAAAGCATAACGCATAACGCATAACGCATAACGCATAATGCATAACGCATAACGCATAATGGATCACGCATTACTCATAACGCGTAACGCATAACGGATCACGCATTACTCATAACGCATAACGCATAACACATAACGGATCACGCATTACTCATAACGCATAACGCATAACGCATAACGCATAACGCATAACGCATAACGCATAACGCATAACGCATAACGCATAACGCATAACGCATAACGCATGACTCATACCGCACAACCCATAACGCATAACGCATAACGCATAACGCATAACGCATAACGCATAACGCATAACGCATAACGCATAACGCAAATCGCATAACGCATAACGCGTAACGCATAACGCATAACGCGTAACGCATAAAGCATAACGCATAACGGATCACGCATTACTCATAACGCATAACGCATGACGCATAACGCATAACGCATAACGCATAACGCATAACGCATAACGCGTAACGCATAACCCATAACGCATAACGCATAACGCATAACGCATAACGCATAACGGATAACACATAACGCATAACGCATAACGCATAACGCATAACGCATAAAGCATAACGCATAACGCATAACGCATAACGCATAACACATAACGCATAACCCATAACGCATAACTCAAATCGCATAACGCATAACGCATAACGCATAACGCATAACGCATAACGCATAACGCATAACGCATAACGTATAACGCACAACTCATAACGCATAACGCATAACGCAAAACGCATAACGCATAGCGGATAACGCACAACGCATAACACATAACGCATAACGCATAACGCATAACGCATAACGCATAACGCATAACGCATAACGCATAACGCATAACGCATAACGCATAACGGATCACGCATTACTCATAACCCATAACGCATAACGCATAACGCTTAACGCATAACGCATAACGCATAGCGCATAACGCATAACACATAACGGATCACGCATTACTCATAACGCATAACGCATGACGCATAACCCATAACGCATAACGCATAAAACAAAACGCATAACGCATAACGCATGACTCATAACGCACAACCCATAACGCATAACGCATAACGCAAATCGCATAACGCATAACGCATAATGCATAACGCATAACGCATAACGCATAACGCATAACGCATAACGCATAACGCATAACGCATAACGCATAACACATAACGCATAACCCATAACGCATAACGCATAACGCATAACGCTTAACGCATGACCCATAGCGCATAACGCATTACGCGTAACGCATAACGCATAATGCATAAAGCATAACGCATAACGGATCACGCATTACTCATAACCCATAACGCATAACGCATAACGCTTAACGCATAACGCATAACGCATAGCGCATAACGCATAACACATAACGGATCACGCATTACTCATAACGCATAACGCATGACGCATAACCCATAACGCATAACGCATAAAACAAAACGCATAACGCATAACGCATGACTCATAACGCACAACCCATAACGCATAACGCATAACGCAAATCGCATAACGCATAACGCATAATGCATAAAGCATAACGCATAACGCATACCGCATAACGCATAACGCATAACGCTTAATGCGTAACGCATAACGCATACCGCATAACGCATAACGCATAACGCATAACGCTTAATGCGTAACGCATAACGCATAACGGATCACGCATTACTCATAACGCATAACGCATAACGCATAACGCATAACGAATAACGCATAACGTTTCACGCATTACTCATAACGCATAACGCATAACGCATAACGGATCACTCATTACTCATAACGCATAACGCACAACCCATTACGCATAACGAATAACGCATAACGTTTCACGCATTACTCATAACGCATAACGCATAACGCATAACGGATCACGCATTACTCATAACGCATAACGCATAACGCATAACGCATAACGCATAACGCATAACGCATAACGCATAACGCATAACGCATAACGTATAACGCATAACGCATAACGCATAACGCATAACCCATAACGCATAACGCATAACGCATAACGCATAACGCATAACGCATAACGCATAACGCATAACGCATAACGCATAAAGCAAAACGCATAACGCATAACGCATGACTCATAACGCACAACCCATAACGCATAACACATAACGCAAATCGCATAACGCATAACGCATAACGCACAACGCATAACACATAACGCATAACGCATAACGCATAACGCATAACGCATAACGCATAACGCATAACGCATAACGCATAACGCATAACGCATAACGCATAATGCATAACACATAACGCGTAACGGATCACGCATTACTCATAACGCATAACGCATAACGGATCACGCATTACTCATAACGCATAACGCATAGCACATAACGGATCACGCATTACTCATAACGCATAACGCATAACGCACAACGCATAACGCATAACACATAACGCATAACCCATAACGCATAACGCATAACGCATAACGCTTAACGCATGACCCATAGCGCATAACGCATTACGCGTAACGCATAACGCATAAAGCATAACGCATAACGGATCACGCATTACTCGTAACCCATAACGCATAACGCATAACGCATAACGCATAACGCATAACGCATAACGCATAACGCATAACGCATAACGCACAACCCATAACGCATAACGCATAACGCATAACGCAAATCGCATAACGCATAACGCATAAAGCATACCGCATAACGCATAACGCATAACGCATAACGCATAATGCATAACACATAACGCGTAACGGATCACGCATTACTCATAACGCATAACGCATAACGGATCACGCATTACTCATAACGCATAACGCATAGCACATAACGGATCACGCATTACTCATAACGCATAACGCATAACGCACAACGCATAACGCATAACACATAACGCATAACCCATAACGCATAACGCATAACGCATAACGCTTAACGCATGACCCATAGCGCATAACGCATTACGCGTAACGCATAACGCATAAAGCATAACGCATAACGGATCACGCATTACTCGTAACCCATAACGCATAACGCATAACGCATAACGCATAACGCATAACGCATAACGCATAACGCATAACGCATAACGCATAACGCATAACGCATAACGCATAACACATAACGCATAACGCATAACGCATAACGCATAACGCATAACGCATAACGGATAACACATAACACATAACGCTTAACCCATAACGCATGACCCATAGCGCATAACGCATTACGCGTAACGCATAACGCATAACGCATAAAGCATAACGCATAACGGATCACGCATTACTCATAACCCATAACGCATAACTCATAACGCATAACGCATAACGCATAACGCATAACGCATAACGCATAACGCATAACGCATAACGCATAACGCATAACGCATAACGCATAACGCATAACGCATAACGCATAACGCATAACGCATAACGCATAACGCATAACGCATAACGCATAACGCATAACGCATAACGCATAACGCATAACACATAACGCATAACCCATAACGCATAACGCATAACGCATAACGCTTAACGCATGACCCATAGCGCATAACGCATAACGCATAATGCATAACACATAACGCGTAACGGATCACGCATTACTCATAACGCATAACGCATAACGGATCACGCATTACTCATAACGCATAACGCATAACACATAACGGATCACGCATTACTCATAACGCATAACGCATAACGCACAACGCATAACGCATAACACATAACGCATAACCCATAACGCATAACGCATAACGCATAACGCTTAACGCATGACCCATAGCGCATAACGCATTACGCGTAACGCATAACGCATAAAGCATAACGCATAACGGATCACGCATTACTCGTAACCCATAACGCATAACTCATAACGCATAACGCATAACGCATAACGCATAACGCATAACGCATAACGCATAACGCATAACGCATAACGCATAACGCATAACGCATAACGCATAACGCATAACGCATAACGCATAACGGATAACACATAACACATAACGCTTAACCCATAACGCATGACCCATAGCGCATAACGCATTACGCGTAACGCATAACGCATAACGCATAAAGCATAACGCATAACGGATCACGCATTACTCATAACCCATAACGCATAACTCATAACGCATAACGCATAACGCATAACGCATAACGCATAACGCATAACGCATAACGCATAACGCATAACGCATAACGCATAACGCATACCGCATAAAGCAAAACGCATAACGCATGACTCATAACGCACCACCCATAACGCATAACACATAACGCAAATCGCATAACGCATAACGCATAACGCATAACGCATAACACATATCGCATAACGCATAACGCATAACGCATAACGTATAACGCACAACTCATAACGCATGACTCATAACGCACAACCCATAACGCATAGCGCATAACGCATAACGCATAACGCAAATCGCATAACGCATAACGGGTAACGCATAAAGCATAACGCATAACGCATAACGCATAACGCATAATGCATAATGCATAACGCATAACGCATAACGGATCACGCATTACTCATAACGCATAACGCATAACGGATCACGCATTACTCATAACGCATAACGCATAACACATAACGGATCACGCATTACTCATAACGCATAACGCATAACGCATAACGCATAACGCATAACGCATAACGCATAACGCATAACGCATAACGCATAACGCATAACGCATAACGCATAACGCATAACGCATAACGCATAACGCATAACACATAACGCATAACCCATAACGCATAACGCATAACGCATAACGCTTAACGCATGACCCATAGCGCATAACGCATTACGCGTAACGCATAACGCATAATGCATAAAGCATAACGCATAACGGATCACGCATTACTCATAACCCATAACGCATAACGCATAACGCTTAACGCATAACGCATAACGCATAGCGCATAAAGCATAACACATAACGGATCACGCATTACTCATAACGCATAACGCATGACGCATAACCCATAACGCATAACGCATAAAACAAAACGCATAACGCATAACGCATGACTCATAACGCACAACCCATAACGCATAACGCATAACGCAAATCGCATAACGCATAACGCATAATGCATAACGCATAACGCATAACGCATAACGCATAACGCATAACGCATAACGCATAACGCATAACGCATAACGCATAACACATAACGCATAACCCATAACGCATAACGCATAACGCATAACGCTTAACGCATGACCCATAGCGCATAACGCATTACGCGTAACGCATAACGCATAATGCATAAAGCATAACGCATAACGGATCACGCATTACTCATAACCCATAACGCATAACGCATAACGCTTAACGCATAACGCATAACGCATAGCGCATAACGCATAACACATAACGGATCACGCATTACTCATAACGCATAACGCATGACGCATAACCCATAACGCATAACGCATAAAACAAAACGCATAACGCATAACGCATGACTCATAACGCACAACCCATAACGCATAACGCATAACGCAAATCGCATAACGCATAACGCATAATGCATAAAGCATAACGCATAACGCATACCGCATAACGCATAACGCATAACGCTTAATGCGTAACGCATAACGCATACCGCATAACGCATAACGCATAACGCATAACGCTTAATGCGTAACGCATAACGCATAACGGATCACGCATTACTCATAACGCATAACGCATAACGCATAACGCATAACGAATAACGCATAACGTTTCACGCATTACTCATAACGCATAACGCATAACGCATAACGGATCACTCATTACTCATAACGCATAACGCACAACCCATTACGCATAACGAATAACGCATAACGTTTCACGCATTACTCATAACGCATAACGCATAACGCATAACGGATCACGCATTACTCATAACGCATAACGCATAACGCATAACGCATAACGCATAACGCATAACGCATAACGCATAACGCATAACGCATAACGTATAACGCATAACGCATAACGCATAACGCATAACCCATAACGCATAACGCATAACGCATAAAGCATAACGCATAACGCATAACGCATAACGCATAACGCATAACGCATAACGCATAACGCATAACGCATAACGCATACCGCATGACGCATAACGCATAACGCATAACGCATAACGCATAACGCATAACGCATAACGCATAACGCATAACGCATAACGCATAACGCATAAAGCAAAACGCATAACGCATAACGCATGACTCATAACGCACAACCCATAACGCATAACACATAACGCAAATCGCATAACGCATAACGCATAACGCATAACGCATAACACATATCGCATAACGCATAACGCATAACGCATAACGCATAACGTATAACGCACAACTCATAACGCATGACTCATAACGCACAACCCATAACGCATAGCGCATAACGCATAACGCATAACGCAAATCGCATAACGCATAACGGGTAACGCATAAAGCATAACGCATAACGCATAACGCATAACGCATAATGCATAATGCATAACGCATAACGCATAACGGATCACGCATTACTCATAACGCATAACGCATAACGGATCACGCATTACTCATAACGCATAACGCATAACAAATAACGGATCACGCATTACTCATAACGCATAACGCATGACGCATAACGCATAACGCATAACGCATAACGCATAACACATAACGCATAACCCATAACGCATAACGCATAACGCATAACGCTTAACGCATGACCCATAGCGCATAACGCATTACGCGTAACGCATAACGCATAAAGCATAAAGCATAACGCATAACGGATCACGCATTACTCATAACCCATAACGCACAACCCATTACGCATAACGCATAACGCATAACGCATAACGCATAACGCATAACGCATAACGCAAATCGCATAACGCATAACGCGTAACGCATAAAGCATAACGCATAACGCATAACGCATAACGCATAATGCATAACGCATAACGCATAATGGATCACGCATTACTCATAACGCGTAACGCATAACGGATCACGCATTACTCATAACGCATAACGCATAACACATAACGGATCACGCATTACTCATAACGCATAACGCATAACGCATAACGCATAACGCATAACGCATAACGCATAACGCATAACGCATAACGCATAACGCATAACGCATAACGCATAACACATAACGGATCACGCATTACTCATAACGCATAACGCATAACGCATAACCCATAACGCATAACGCATAAAGCAAAACGCATAACGCATGACTCATACCGCACAACCCATAACGCATAACGCATAACGCATAACGCATAACGCATAACGCATAACGCATAACGCATAACGCATAACGCAAATCGCATAACGCATAACGCGTAACGCATAACGCATAACGCATAACGCATAACGCATAACGCATAATGCATAACGCATAACGCATATCGGATCACGCATTACTCATAACGCATAACGCATAACGGATCACGCATTACTCATAACGCATAACGCATAACGCATAACGCATAACGCATAACGCATAACGCATAACGCATAACGCATAACGCATAACGCATAACGCATAACCCATAACGCATAACGCATAACGCATAACGCAAAACGCATAACGCATAACGCAAATCGCATAACGCATAACGCATAACGCATAACGCATAACGCATAACGCATAACGCATAACGCATAACGCATAACGCATAACGCATAACGCATAACGCAAATCGCATAACGCATAACGCGTAACGCATAAAGCATAACGCATAACGCATAACGCATAACGCATAATGCATAACGCATAACGCATAATGGATCACGCATTACTCATAACGCGTAACGCATAACGGATCACGCATTACTCATAACGCATAACGCATAACACATAACGGATCACGCATTACTCATAACGCATAACGCATAACGCATAACGCATAACGCATAACGCATAACGCATAACGCATAACGCATAACGCATAACGCATAACGCATAACGCATAACCCATAACGCATAACGCATAACGCATAACGCATAACGTATAACGCACAACTCATAACGCATGACTCATAACGCACAACCCATAACGCATAACGCATAACGCATAACGCAAATCGCATAACGCATAACGCATAACGCGTAACGCATAAAGCATACCGCATAACGCATAACGCATAACGCATAACGCATAATGCATAACACATAACGCGTAACGGATCACGCATTACTCATAACGCATAACGCATAACGGATCACGCATTACTCATAACGCATAACGCATAACACATAACGGATCACGCATTACTCATAACGCATAACGCATAACGCATAACGCATAACGCATAACACATAACGCATAACCCATAACGCATAACGCATAACGCATAACGCTTAACGCATGACCCATAGCGCATAACGCATAACACATAACGGATCACGCATTACTCATAACGCATAAAGCATAACGCATAACGGATCACGCATTACTCATAACGCATAACGCATAACGCAAATCGCACAACTCATAACGCATGACTCATAACGCACAACCCATAACGCATAACCCATAACGCATAACGCATAACGCATAACGCATAACGCATAACACATAACGGATCACGCATTACTCATAACGCATAACGCATAACGCATAACCCATAACGCATAACGCATAAAGCAAAACGCATAACGCATAACGCATGACTCATACCGCACAACCCATAACGCATAACGCATAACGCATAACGCATAACGGATAACGCAAATCGCATAACGCATAACGCATAACGCATAACGCAAATCGCATAACGCATAACGCATAACGCCTAACGCATAACGCAAATCGCATAACGCATAACGCATAACGCACAACTCATAACGCATAACGCATAACGCAAAACGCATAACGCACAGCGGATAACGCACAACGCATAACACATAACGCATAACGCATAACGCATAACGCATAACGCATAACGCATAACGCATAACGCATAACGCATAACGCATAACGCATAACGCATAACGCATAACGCATAACGCATAACGCATAACGCATAACGCATAACGCATACCGCATAACGCATAACGCAAATCGCATAACGCATAACGCATAACGCATAACGTATAACGCACAACTCATAACGCATAACGCATAACGCATAACGCGTAACGCATAAAGCATAACGCATAACGGATCACGCATTACTCATAACGCATAACGCATGACGCATAACGCATAACGCATAACGCATAACGCATAACGCATAACGCGTAACGCATAACCCATAACGCATAACGCATAACGCATAACGCATAACGCATAACGCATAACACATAACGCATAACGCATAACGCATAACGCATAACGCATAAAGCATAACGCATAACGCATAACGCATAACGCATAACACATAACGCATAACCCATAACGCATAACTCAAATCGCATAACGTATAACGCATAACGCATAACGCATAACGCATAACGCATAACGCATAACGCATAACGTATAACGCACAACTCATAACGCATAACGCATAACGCAAAACGCATAACGCATAGCGGATAACGCACAACGCATAACACATAACGCATAACGCATAACGCATAACGCATAACGCATAACGCATAACGCATAACGCATAACGCATAACGCATAACGCATAACGGATCACGCATTACTCATAACCCATAACGCATAACGCATAACGCTTAACGCATAACGCATAACGCATAGCGCATAACGCATAACACATAACGGATCACGCATTACTCATAACGCATAACGCATGACGCATAACCCATAACGCATAACGCATAAAACAAAACGCATAACGCATAACGCATGACTCATAACGCACAACCCATAACGCATAACGCATAACGCAAATCGCATAACGCATAACGCATAATGCATAACGCATAACGCATAACGCATAACGCATAACGCATAACGCATAACGCATAACGCATAACGCATAACACATAACGCATAACCCATAACGCATAACGCATAACGCATAACGCTTAACGCATGACCCATAGCGCATAACGCATTACGCGTAACGCATAACGCATAATGCATAAAGCATAACGCATAACGGATCACGCATTACTCATAACCCATAACGCATAACGCATAACGCTTAACGCATAACGCATAACGCATAGCGCATAACGCATAACACATAACGGATCACGCATTACTCATAACGCATAACGCATGACGCATAACCCATAACGCATAACGCATAAAACAAAACGCATAACGCATAACGCATGACTCATAACGCACAACCCATAACGCATAACGCATAACGCAAATCGCATAACGCATAACGCATAATGCATAAAGCATAACGCATAACGCATACCGCATAACGCATAACGCATAACGCTTAATGCGTAACGCATAACGCATACCGCATAACGCATAACGCATAACGCATAACGCATAATGCGTAACGCATAACGCATAACGGATCACTCATTACTCATAACGCATAACGCATAACGCATAACGCATAACGAATAACGCATAACGTTTCACGCATTACTCATAACGCATAACGCATAACGCATAACGGATCACTCATTACTCATAACGCATAACGCACAACCCATTACGCATAACGAATAACGCATAACGTTTCACGCATTACTCATAACGCATAACGCATAACGCATAACGGATCACGCATTACTCATAACGCATAACGCATAACGCATAACGCATAACGCATAACGCATAACGCATAACGCATAACGCATAACGCATAACGTATAACGCATAACGCATAACGCATAACGCATAACCCATAACGCATAACGCATAACGCATAACGCATAACGCATAACGCATAACGCATAACGCATAACGCATAACGCATAACGCATAACGCATAACGCATAACGCATACCGCATGACGCATAACGCATAACGCATAACGCATAACGCATAACGCATAACGCATAACGCATAACGCATAACGCATAAAGCAAAACGCATAACGCATAACGCATGACTCATAACGCACAACCCATAACGCATAACACATAACGCAAATCGCATAACGCATAACGCATAACGCATAACGCATAACACATATCGCATAACGCATAACGCATAACGCATAACGCATAACGTATAACGCACAACTCATAACGCATGACTCATAACGCACAACCCATAACGCATAGCGCATAACGCATAACGCATAACGCAAATCGCATAACGCATAACGGGTAACGCATAAAGCATAACGCATAACGCATAACGCATAACGCATAATGCATAATGCATAACGCATAACGCATAACGGATCACGCATTACTCATAACGCATAACGCATAACGGATCACGCATTACTCATAACGCATAACGCATAACAAATAACGGATCACGCATTACTCATAACGCATAACGCATGACGCATAACGCATAACGCATAACGCATAACGCATAACACATAACGCATAACCCATAACGCATAACGCATAACGCATAACGCTTAACGCATGACCCATAGCGCATAACGCATTACGCGTAACGCATAACGCATAATGCATAAAGCATAACGCATAACGGATCACGCATTACTCATAACCCATAACGCACAACCCATTACGCATAACGCATAACGCATAACGCATAACGCATAACGCATAACGCATAACGCAAATCGCATAACGCATAACGCATAACGCATAAAGCATAACGCATAACGCATAACGCATAACGCATAATGCATAACGCATAACGCATAATGGATCACGCATTACTCATAACGCGTAACGCATAACGGATCACGCATTACGCATAACGCATAACGCATAACGCATAACGGATCACGCATTACTCATAACGCATAACGCATAACGCATAACGCATAACGCATAACGCATAACGCATAACGCATAACGCATAACGCATAACGCATAACACATAACGGATCACGCATTACTCATAACGCATAACGCATAACGCATAACCCATAACGCATAACGCATAAAGCAAAACGCATAACGCATGACTCATACCGCACAACCCATAACGCATAACGCATAACGCATAACGCATAACGCATAACGCATAACGCATAACGCATAACGCATAACGCAAATCGCATAACGCATAACGCGTAACGCATAACGCATAACGCATAACGCATAACGCATAACGCATAATGCATAACGCATAACGCATATCGGATCACGCATTACTCATAACGCATAACGCATAACGGATCACGCATTACTCATAACGCATAACGCATAACGCATAACGCATAACGCATAACGCATAACGCATAACGCATAACGCATAACGCATAACCCATAACGCATAACGCATAACGCATAACGCAAAACGCATAACGCATAACGCAAATCGCATAACGCATAACGCATAACGCATAACGCATAACGCATAACGCATAACGCATAACGCATAACGCATAACGCATAACGCATAACGCATAACGCATAACGCATAACGCAAATCGCATAACGCATAACGCGTAACGCATAAAGCATAACGCATAACGCATAACGCATAACGCATAATGCATAACGCATAACGCATAATGGATCACGCATTACTCATAACGCGTAACGCATAACGGATCACGCATTACTCATAACGCATAACGCATAACACATAACGGATCACGCATTACTCATAACGCATAACGCATAACGCATAACGCATAACGCATAACGCATAACGCATAACGCATAACGCATAACGCATAACGCATAACGCATAACGCATAACGCATAACCCATAACGCATAACGCATAACGCATAACGCATAACGTATAACGCACAACTCATAACGCATGACTCATAACGCACAACCCATAACGCATAACGCATAACGCATAACGCAAATCGCATAACGCATAACGCATAACGCGTAACGCATAAAGCATACCGCATAACGCATAACGCATAACGCATAACGCATAATGCATAACACATAACGCGTAACGGATCACGCATTACTCATAACGCATAACGCATAACGGATCACGCATTACTCATAACGCATAACGCATAACACATAACGGATCACGCATTACTCATAACGCATAACGCATAACGCACAACGCATAACGCATAACACATAACGCGTAACCCATAACGCATAACGCATAACGCATAACGCTTAACGCATGACCCATAGCGCATAACGCATAACACATAACGGATCACGCATTACTCATAACGCATAAAGCATAACGCATAACGGATCACGCATTACTCATAACGCATAACGCATGACGCAAATCGCACAACTCATAACGCATGACTCATAACGCACAACCCATAACGCATAACCCATAACGCATAACGCATAACGCATAACGCATAACGCATAACACATAACGGATCACGCATTACTCATAACGCATAACGCATAACGCATAACCCATAACGCATAACGCATAAAGCAAAACGCATAACGCATAACGCATGACTCATACCGCACAACCCATAACGCATAACGCATAACGCATAACGCATAACGGATAACGCAAATCGCATAACGCATAACGCATAACGCATAACGCAAATCGCATAACGCATAACGCATAACGCCTAACGCATAACGCAAATCGCATAACGCATAACGCATAACGCATAACGCATAACGCATAACGCATAACGCAAAACGCATAACGCACAGCGGATAACGCACAACGCATAACACATAACGCATAACGCATAACGCATAACGCATAACGCATAACGCATAACGCATAACGCATAACGCATAACGCATAACGCATAACGCATAACGCATAACGCATAACGCATAACGCATAACGCATAACGCATACCGCATAACGCATAACGCAAATCGCATAACGCATAACGCATAACGCATAACGTATAACGCACAACTCATAACGCATAACGCATAACGCATAACGCGTAACGCATAAAGCATAACGCATAACGGATCACGCATTACTCATAACGCATAACGCATAACGCATAACGCATAACGCATAACGCATAACGCATAACGCATAACGCGTAACGCATAACCCATAACGCATAACGCATAACGCATAACGCATAACGCATAACGGATAACACATAACGCATAACGCATAACGCATAACGCATAACGCATAAAGCATAACGCATAACGCATAACGCATAACGCATAACACATAACGCATAACCCATAACGCATAACTCAAATCGCATAACGCATAACGCATAACGCATAACGCATAACGCATAACGCATAACGCATAACGCATAACGTATAACGCACAACTCATAACGCATAACGCATAACGCAAAACGCATAACGCATAGCGGATAACGCACAACGCATAACACATAACGCATAACGCATAACGCATAACGCATAACGCATAACGCATAACGCATAACGCATAACGCATAACGCATAACGCATAACGCATAACGCATAACGCATAACGCATAACGCATAACGCATAACGCATAACGCATAACGGATAACACATAACGCATAACGCATAACGCATAACGCATAACGCATAACGCATAACGCATAACGCATAACGCATAACGCATAACGCATAACGCATAACGCATAACGCATAACGCATAACGCATAACGCATAACGCATAACGCATAACGCATAACGCATAACGGATAACACATAACGCATAACGCATAACGCATAACGCATAACGCATAACGCATAACGCATAACGCATAACTCATAACGCATAACGCATAACGCATAACGCATAACGCATAACGCATAACGCATAACGCATAACGCATAACGCATAACGCATAACGCATAACGCTTAACGCATGACCCATAGCGCATAACGCATAAAGCATAACGCATAACGGATCACGCATTACTCATAACCCATAACGCATAACTCATAACGCATAACGCATAACGCATAACGCATAACGCATAACGCATAACGCATAACGCATAACGCATAACGCATAACGCATAACGCATAACGCATAACGCATAACGCATAACGCATAACGCATAACGCATAAAGCAAAACGCATAACGCATAACGCATGACTCATAACGCACAACCCATAACGCATAACGCATAACGCAAATCGCATAACGCATAACGCATAACGCATAACGCATAACGCAAATTGCATAACGCATAACGCATAACGCATAACGCATAACGTATAACGCACAACTCATAACGCATGACTCATAACGCACAACCCATTACGCATAACGCATAACGCATAACGCATAACGCATAACGCATAACGCATAACGCAAATCGCATAACGCATAACGCGTAACGCATAAAGCATAACGCATAACGCATAACGCATAACGCATAATGCATAACGCATAACGCATAATGGATCACGCATAACTCATAACGCGTAACGCATAACGGATCACGCATTACTCATAACGCATAACGCATAACACATAACGGATCACGCATTACTCATAACGCATAACGCATAACGCATAACGCATAACGCATAACGCATAACGCATAACGCATAACACATAACGGATCACGCATTACTCATAACGCATAACGCATAACGCATAACCCATAACGCATAACGCATAAAGCAAAACGCATAACGCATGACTCATACCGCACAACCCATAACGCATAACGCATAACGCATAACGCATAACGCATAACGCATAACGCATAACGCATAACGCATAACGCATAACGCATAACGCATAACGCATAACGCAAATCGCATAACGCATAACGCGTAACGCATAAAGCATAACGCATAACGCATAACGCATAACGCATAATGCATAACGCATAACGCATATCGGATCACGCATTACTCATAACGCATAACGCATAACGGATCACGCATTACTCATAACGCATAACGCATAACGCATAACGCATAACGCATAACGAATAACGCATAACGCATAACCCATAACGCATAACGCATAACGCATAACGCAAAACGCATAACGCATAACGCAAATCGCATAACGCATAACGCATAACGCATAACGCATAACGCATAACGCATAACGCATAACGCATAACGCATAACGCATAACGCATAACGCAAATCGCATAACGCATAACGCGTAACGCATAAAGCATAACGCATAACGCATAACGCATAACGCATAATGCATAACGCATAACGCATAATGGATCACGCATTACTCATAACGCGTAACGCATAACGGATCACGCATTACTCATAACGCATAACGCATAACACATAACGGATCACGCATTACTCATAACGCATAACGCATAACGCATAACGCATAACGCATAACGCATAACGCATAACGCATAACGCATAACGCATAACGCATAACGCATAACGCATAACCCATAACGCATAACGCATAACGCATAACGCATAACGCATAACGTATAACGCACAACTCATAACGCATGACTCATAACGCACAACCCATAACGCATAACGCATAACGGATAACGCAAATCGCATAACGCATAACGCATAACGCGTAACGCATAAAGCATACCGCATAACGCATAACGCATAACGCATAACGCATAATGCATAACACATAACGCGTAACGGATCACGCATTAATCATAACGCATAACGCATAACGGATCACGCATTACTCATAACGCATAACGCATAACGCATAACGCATAACGCATAACGCATAACGCATAACGCATAACCCATAACGCATAACGCATAACGCATAACGCAAAACGCATAACGCATAACGCAAATGGCATAACGCATAACGCATAACGCATAACGCATAACGCATAACGCATAACGCATAACGCATAACGCATAACGCATAACGCATAACGCATAACGCATAACGCATAACGCAAATCGCATAACGCATAACGCGTAACGCATAAAGCATAACGCATAACGCATAACGCATAACGCATAATGCATAACGCATAACGCATAATGGATCACGCATTACTCATAACGCGTAACGCATAACGGATCACGCATTACTCATAACGCATAACGCATAACACATAACGGATCACGCATTACTCATAACGCATAACGCATAACGCATAACGCATAACGCATAACGCATAACGCATAACGCATAACGCATAACGCATAACGCATAACGCATAACGCATAACGCATAACGCATAACCCATAACGCATAACGCATAACGCATAACGCATAACGTATAACGCACAACTCATAACGCATGACTCATAACGCACAACCCATAACGCATAACGCATAACGCATAACGCAAATCGCATAACGCATAACGCATAACGCGTAACGCATAAAGCATACCGCATAACGCATAACGCATAACGCATAACGCATAACGCATAACGCATAACACATAACGCGTAACGGATCACGCATTACTCATAACGCATAACGCATAACGGATCACGCATTACTCATAACGCATAACGCATAACACATAACGGATCACGCATTACTCATAACGCATAACGCATAACGCACAACGCATAACGCATAACACATAACGCATAACCCATAACGCATAACGCATAACGCATAACGCTTAACGCATGACCCATAGCGCATAACGCATTACGCGTAACGCATAACGCATAAAGCATAACGCATAACGGATCACGCATTACTCGTAACCCATAACGCATAACTCATAACGCATAACGCATAACGCATAACGCATAACGCATAACGCATAACGCATAACGCATAACGCATAACGCATAACGCATAACGCATAACGCATAACGCATAACGCATAACGCATAACACATAACGCATAACGCATAACGCATAACGCATAACGCATAACGCATAACGGATAACACATAACACATAACGCTTAACCCATAACGCATGACCCATAGCGCATAACGCATTACGCGTAACGCATAACGCATAACGCATAAAGCATAACGCATAACGGATCACGCATTACTCATAACCCATAACGCATAACTCATAACGCATAACGCATAACGCATAACGCATAACGCATAACGCATAACGCATAACGCATAACGCATAACGCATAACGCATAACGCATAACGCATAACGCATAACGCATAACGCATAACGCATAACGCATAACGCATAAAGCAAAACGCATAACGCATAACGCATGACTCATAACGCACAACCCATAACGCATAACACATAACGCAAATCGCATAACGCATAACGCATAACGCATAACGCATAACACATATCGCATAACGCATAACGCATAACGCATAACGCATAACGTATAACGCACAACTCATAACGCATGACTCATAACGCACAACCCATAACGCATAGCGCATAACGCATAACGCATAACGCAAATCGCATAACGCATAACGGGTAACGCATAAAGCATAACGCATAACGCATAACGCATAACGCATAATGCATAATGCATAACGCATAACGCATAACGGATCACGCATTACTCATAACGCATAACGCATAACGGATCACGCATTACTCATAACGCATAACGCATAACAAATAACGGATCACGCATTACTCATAACGCATAACGCATGACGCATAACGCATAACGCATAACGCATAACGCATAACGCATAACGCATAACGCATAACGCATAACGCATAACGCATAACGCATAACGCATAACGCATAACGCATAACGCACAACCCATAACGCATAACGCATAACGCATAACGCTTAACGCATGACCCATAGCGCATAACGCATTACGCGTAACGCATAACGCATAATGCATAAAGCATAACGCATAACGGATCACGCATTACTCATAACCCATAACGCACAACCCATTACGCATAACGCATAACGCATAACGCATAACGCATAACGCATAACGCATAACGCAAATCGCATAACGCATAACGCGTAACGCATAAAGCATAACGCATAACGCATAACGCATAACGCATAATGCATAACGCATAACGCATAATGGATCACGCATTACTCATAACGCGTAACGCATAACGGATCACGCATTACTCATAACGCATAACGCATAACACATAACGGATCACGCATTACTCATAACGCATAACGCATAACGCATAACGCATAACGCATAACGCATAACGCATAACGCATAACGCATAACGCATAACGCATAACGCATAACGCATAACACATAACGGATCACGCATTACTCATAACGCATAACGCATAACGCATAACCCATAACGCATAACGCATAAAGCAAAACGCATAACGCATAACGCATAACGCATAACGCATAACGCATAACGCATAACGCATAACGCATAACGCATATCGGATCACGCATTACTCATAACGCATAACGCATAACGGATCACGCATTACTCATAACGCATAACGCATAACGCATAACGCATAACGCATAACGCATAACGCATAACGCATAACGCATAACGCATAACCCATAACGCATAACGCATAACGCATAACGCAAAACGCATAACGCATAACGCAAATCGCATAACGCATAACGCATAACGCATAACGCATAACGCATAACGCATAACGCATAACGCATAACGCATAACGCATAACGCATAACGCATAACGCAAATCGCATAACGCATAACGCGTAACGCATAAAGCATAACGCATAACGCATAACGCATAACGCATAATGCATAACGCATAACGCATAATGGATCACGCATTACTCATAACGCGTAACGCATAACGGATCACGCATTACTCATAACGCATAACGCATAACACATAACGGATCACGCATTACTCATAACGCATAACGCATAACGCATAACGCATAACGCATAACGCATAACGCATAACGCATAACGCATAACGCATAACGCATAACGCATAACGCATAACGCATAACGCATAACGCTTAACGCATAACCCATAACGCATAACGCATAACGCATAACGCATAACGTATAACGCACAACTCATAACGCATGACTCATAACGCACAACCCATAACGCATAACGCATAACGCATAACGCAAATCGCATAACGCATAACGCATAACGCGTAACGCATAAAGCATACCGCATAACGCATAACGCATAACGCATAACGCATAATGCATAACACATAACGCGTAACGGATCACGCATTACTCATAACGCATAACGCATAACGGATCACGCATTACTCATAACGCATAACGCATAGCACATAACGGATCACGCATTACTCATAACGCATAACGCATAACGCACAACGCATAACGCATAACACATAACGCATAACCCATAACGCATAACGCATAACGCATAACGCTTAACGCATGACCCATAGCGCATAACGCATTACGCGTAACGCATAACGCATAAAGCATAACGCATAACGGATCACGCATTACTCGTAACCCATAACGCATAACGCATAACGCATAACGCATAACGCATAACGCATAACGCATAACGCATAACGCATAACGCATAACGCATAACGCATAACGCATAACGCATAACACATAACGCATAACGCATAACGCATAACGCATAACGCATAACGGATAACACATAACACATAACGCTTAACCCATAACGCATGACCCATAGCGCATAACGCATTACGCGTAACGCATAACGCATAACGCATAAAGCATAACGCATAACGGATCACGCATTACTCATAACCCATAACGCATAACTCATAACGCATAACGCATAACGCATAACGCATAACGCATAACGCATAACGCATAACGCATAACGCATAACGCATAACACATAACGCAAATCGCATAACGCATAACGCATAACGCATAACACATATCGCATAACGCATAACGCATAACGCATAACGCATAACGTATAACGCACAACTCATAACGCATGACTCATAACGCACAACCCATAACGCATAGCGCATAACGCATAACGCATAACGCATATCGCATAACGCATAACGGGTAACGCATAAAGCATAACGCATAACGCATAACGCATAACGCATAATGCATAATGCATAACGCATAACGCATAACGGATCACGCATTACTCATAACGCATAACGCATAACGGATCACGCATTACTCATAACGCATAACGCATAACACATAACGGATCACGCATTACTCATAACGCACAACGCATAACGCATAACGCATAACGCATAACGCATAACGCATAACGCATAACGCATAACGCATAACGCATAACGCATAACGCATAACGCATAACGCATAACGCATAACGCATAACGCATAACGCATAACGCATAACGCATAACGCATAACGCATAACACATAACGCATAACCCATAACGCATAACGCATAACGCATAACGCTTAACGCATGACCCATAGCGCATAACGCATAACGCATAATGCATAACACATAACGCGTAACGGATCACGCATTACTCATAACGCATAACGCATAACGGATCACGCATTACTCATAACGCATAACGCATAACACATAACGGATCACGCATTACTCATAACGCATAACGCATAACGCACAACGCATAACGCATAACACATAACGCATAACCCATAACGCATAACGCATAACGCATAACGCTTAACGCATGACCCATAGCGCATAACGCATTACGCGTAACGCATAACGCATAAAGCATAACGCATAACGGATCACGCATTACTCGTAACCCATAACGCATAACTCATAACGCATAACGCATAACGCATAACGCATAACGCATAACGCATAACGCATAACGCATAACGCATAACGCATAACGCATAACGCATAACGCATAACGCATAACGCATAACGCATAACGCATAACGCATAACACATAACGGATAACACATAACACATAACGCTTAACCCATAACGCATGACCCATAGCGCATAACGCATTACGCGTAACGCATAACGCATAACGCATAAAGCATAACGCATAACGGATCACGCATTACTCATAACCCATAACGCATAACTCATAACGCATAACGCATAACGGATAACGCATAACGCATAACGCATAACGCATAACGCATAACGCATAACGCATAACGCATAACGCATACCGCATAAAGCAAAACGCATAACGCATGACTCATAACGCACCACCCATAACGCATAACACATAACGCAAATCGCATAACGCATAACGCATAACGCATAACGCATAACACATATCGCATAACGCATAACGCATAACGCATAACGTATAACGCACAACTCATAACGCATGACTCATAACGCACAACCCATAACGCATAGCGCATAACGCATAACGCATAACGCAAATCGCATAACGCATAACGGGTAACGTATAAAGCATAACGCATAACGCATAACGCATAACGCATAATGCATAATGCATAACGCATAACGCATAACGGATCACGCATTACTCATAACGCATAACGCATAACGGATCACGCATTACTCATAACGCATAACGCATAACACATAACGGATCACGCATTACTCATAACGCATAACGCATAACGCATAACGCATAACGCATAACGCATAACGCATAACGCATAACGCATAACGCATAACGCATAACGCATAACGCATAACGCATAACGCATAACGCATAACGCATAACGCATAACGCATAACACATAACGCATAACCCATAACGCATAACGCATAACGCATAACGCTTAACGCATGACCCATAGCGCATAACGCATTACGCGTAACGCATAACGCATAATGCATAAAGCATAACGCATAACGGATCACGCATTACTCATAACCCATAACGCATAACGCATAACGCTTAACGCATAACGCATAACGCATAGCGCATAACGCATAACACATAACGGATCACGCATTACTCATAACGCATAACGCATGACGCATAACCCATAACGCATAACGCATAAAACAAAACGCATAACGCATAACGCATGACTCATAACGCACAACCCATAACGCATAACGCATAACGCAAATCGCATAACGCATAACGCATAATGCATAAAGCATAACGCATAACGCATACCGCATAACGCATAACGCATAACGCTTAATGCGTAACGCATAACGCATACCGCATAACGCATAACGCATAACGCATAACGCTTAATGCGTAACGCATAACGCATAACGGATCACGCATTACTCATAACGCATAACGCATAACGCATAACGCATAACGAATAACGCATAACGTTTCACGCATTACTCATAACGCATAACGCATAACGCATAACGGATCACTCATTACTCATAACGCATAACGCATAACGCATAACGCATAACGAATAACGCATAACGTTTCACGCATTACTCATAACGCATAACGCATAACGCATAACGGATCACGCATTACTCATAACGCATAACGCATAACGCATAACGCATAACGCATAACGCATAACGCATAACGCATAAAGCAAAACGCATAACGCATAACACATAACGCATAACCCATAACGCATAACGCATAACGCATAACGCTTAACGCATGACCCATAGCGCATAACGCATTACGCGTAACGCATAACGCATAATGCATAAAGCATAACGCATAACGGATCACGCATTACTCATAACCCATAACGCACAACCCATTACGCATAACGGATCACGCATTACTCATAACGCATAACGCATAACGCATAACGCATAACGCATAACGCATAACGCATAACGCATAACGCATAACGCATAACGCATAACGCATAACACATAACGCATAACGCATAACGCATAACGCATAACGCATAACGCATAACGCATAACGCATAACGCATAACACATAACGGATCACGCATTACTCATAACGCATAACGCATAACGCATAACCCATAACGCATAACGCATAAAGCAAAACGCATAACGCATGACTCATACCGCACAACCCATAACGCATAACGCATAACGCATAACGCATAACGCATAACGCATAACGCATAACGCAAATCGCATAACGCATAACGCGTAACGCATAAAGCATAACGCATAACGCATAACGCATAACGCATAATGCATAACGCATAACGCATATCGGATCACGCATTACTCATAACGCATAACGCATAACGGATCACGCATTACTCATAACGCATAACGCATAACGCATAACGCATAACGCATAACGCATAACGCATAACGCATAACGCATAACGCATAACCCATAACGCATAACGCATAACGCATAACGCAAAACGCATAACGCATAACGCAAATCGCATAACGCATAACGCATAACGCATAACGCATAACGCATAACGCATAACGCATAACGCATAACGCATAACGCATAACGCATAACGCATAACGCATAACGCATAACGCATAACGCAAATCGCATAACGCATAACGCGTAACGCATAAAGCATAACGCATAACGCATAACGCATAACGCATAATGCATAACGCATAACGCATAATGGATCACGCATTACTCATAACGCGTAACGCATAACGGATCACGCATTACTCATAACGCATAACGCATAACACATAACGGATCACGCATTACTCATAACGCATAACGCATAACGCATAACGCATAACGCATAACGCATAACGCATAACGCATAACGCATAACGCATAACGCATAACGCATAACGCATAACCCATAACGCATAACGCATAACGCATAACGCATAACGTATAACGCACAACTCATAACGCATGACTCATAACGCACAACCCATAACGCATAACGCATAACGCATAACGCAAATCGCATAACGCATAACGCATAACGCGTAACGCGTAACGCATAAAGCATACCGCATAACGCATAACGCATAACGCATAACGCATAATGCATAACACATAACGCGTAACGGATCACGCATTACTCATAACGCATAACGCATAACGCTTAATGCGTAACGCATAACGCATAACGGATCACGCATTACTCATAACGCATAACGCATAACGCATAACGCATAACGAATAACGCATAACGTTTCACGCATTACTCATAACGCATAACGCATAACGCATAACGGATCACTCATTACTCATAACGCATAACGCATAACGCATAACGCATAACGAATAACGCATAACGTTTCACGCATTACTCATAACGCATAACGCATAACGCATAACGGATCACGCATTACTCATAACGCATAACGCATAACGCATAACGCATAACGCATAACGCATAACGCATAACGCATAACGCATAACGCATAACGTATAACGCATAACGCATAACGCATAACGCATAACCCATAACGCATAACGCATAACGCATAACGCATAACGCATAACGCATAACGCATAACGCATAACGCATAACGCATAACGCATAACGCATAACGCATAACGCATAACGCATAACGCATACCGCATGACGCATAACGCATAACGCATAACGCATAACGCATAACGCATAACGCATAACGCATAACGCATAACGCATAAAGCAAAACGCATAACGCATAACGCATGACTCATAACGCACAACCCATAACGCATAACACATAACGCAAATCGCATAACGCATAACGCATAACGCATAACGCATAACACATATCGCATAACGCATAACGCATAACGCATAACGCATAACGTATAACGCACAACTCATAACGCATGACTCATAACGCACAACCCATAACGCATAGCGCATAACGCATAACGCATAACGCAAATCGCATAACGCATAACGGGTAACGCATAAAGCATAACGCATAACGCATAACGCATAACGCATAATGCATAATGCATAACGCATAACGCATAACGGATCACGCATTACTCATAACGCATAACGCATAACGGATCACGCATTACTCATAACGCATAACGCATAACACATAACGGATCACGCATTACTCATAACGCATAACGCATGACGCATAACGCATAACGCATAACGCATAACGCATAACACATAACGCATAACCCATAACGCATAACGCATAACGCATAACGCTTAACGCATGACCCATAGCGCATAACGCATTACGCGTAACGCATAACGCATAATGCATAAAGCATAACGCATAACGGATCACGCATTACTCATAACCCATAACGCACAACCCATTACGCATAACGGATCACGCATTACTCATAACGCATAACGCATAACGCATAACGCATAACGCATAACGCATAACGCATAACGCATAACGCATAACGCATAACGCATAACGCATAACACATAACGCATAACGCATAACGCATAACGCATAACGCATAACGCATAACGCATAACACATAACGGATCACGCATTACTCATAACGCATAACGCATAACGCATAACCCATAACGCATAACGCATAAAGCAAAACGCATAACGCATGACTCATACCGCACAACCCATAACGCATAACGCATAACGCATAACGCATAACGCATAACGCATAACGCATAACGCATAACGCAAATCGCATAACGCATAACGCGTAACGCATAAAGCATAACGCATAACGCATAACGCATAACGCATAATGCATAACGCATAACGCATATCGGATCACGCATTACTCATAACGCATAACGCATAACGGATCACGCATTACTCATAACGCATAACGCATAACGCATAACGCATAACGCATAACGCATAACGCATAACGCATAACGCATAACGCATAACCCATAACGCATAACGCATAACGCATAACGCAAAACGCATAACGCATAACGCAAATCGCATAACGCATAACGCATAACGCATAACGCATAACGCATAACGCATAACGCATAACGCATAACGCATAACGCATAACGCATAACGCATAACGCATAACGCATAACGCATAACGCAAATCGCATAACGCATAACGCGTAACGCATAAAGCATAACGCATAACGCATAACGCATAACGCATAATGCATAACGCATAACGCATAATGGATCACGCATTACTCATAACGCGTAACGCATAACGGATCACGCATTACTCATAACGCATAACGCATAACACATAACGGATCACGCATTACTCATAACGCATAACGCATAACGCATAACGCATAACGCATAACGCATAACGCATAACGCATAACGCATAACGCATAACGCATAACGCATAACGCATAACCCATAACGCATAACGCATAACGCATAACGCATAACGTATAACGCACAACTCATAACGCATGACTCATAACGCACAACCCATAACGCATAACGCATAACGCATAACGCAAATCGCATAACGCATAACGCATAACGCGTAACGCATAAAGCATACCGCATAACGCATAACGCATAACGCATAACGCATAATGCATAACACATAACGCGTAACGGATCACGCATTACTCATAACGCATAACGCATAACGCTTAATGCGTAACGCATAACGCATAACGGATCACGCATTACTCATAACGCATAACGCATAACGCATAACGCATAACGAATAACGCATAACGTTTCACGCATTACTCATAACGCATAACGCATAACGCATAACGGATCACTCATTACTCATAACGCATAACGCATAACGCATAACGCATAACGAATAACGCATAACGTTTCACGCATTACTCATAACGCATAACGCATAACGCATAACGGATCACGCATTACTCATAACGCATAACGCATAACGCATAACGCATAACGCATAACGCATAACGCATAACGCATAACGCATAACGCATAACGTATAACGCATAACGCATAACGCATAACGCATAACCCATAACGCATAACGCATAACGCATAACGCATAACGCATAACGCATAACGCATAACGCATAACGCATAACGCATAACGCATAACGCATAACGCATAACGCATAACGCATAACGCATACCGCATGACGCATAACGCATAACGCATAACGCATAACGCATAACGCATAACGCATAACGCATAACGCATAACGCATAAAGCAAAACGCATAACGCATAACGCATGACTCATAACGCACAACCCATAACGCATAACACATAACGCAAATCGCATAACGCATAACGCATAACGCATAACGCATAACACATATCGCATAACGCATAACGCATAACGCATAACGCATAACGTATAACGCACAACTCATAACGCATGACTCATAACGCACAACCCATAACGCATAGCGCATAACGCATAACGCATAACGCAAATCGCATAACGCATAACGGGTAACGCATAAAGCATAACGCATAACGCATAACGCATAACGCATAACGCATAATGCATAACGCATAACGCATAACGGATCACGCATTACTCATAACGCATAACGCATAACGGATCACGCATTACTCATAACGCATAACGCATAACAAATAACGGATCACGCATTACTCATAACGCATAACGCATGACGCATAACGCATAACGCATAACGCATAACGCATAACACATAACGCATAACCCATAACGCATAACGCATAACGCATAACGCTTAACGCATGACCCATAGCGCATAACGCATTACGCGTAACGCATAACGCATAATGCATAAAGCATAACGCATAACGGATCACGCATTACTCATAACCCATAACGCACAACCCATTACGCATAACGGATCACGCATTACTCATAACGCATAACGCATAACGCATAACGCATAACGCATAACGCATAACGCATAACGCATAACGCATAACGCATAACGCATAACGCATAACACATAACGCATAACGCATAACGCATAACGCATAACGCATAACGCATAACGCATAACACATAACGGATCACGCATTACTCATAACGCATAACGCATAACGCATAACCCATAACGCATAACGCATAAAGCAAAACGCATAACGCATGACTCATACCGCACAACCCATAACGCATAACGCATAACGCATAACGCATAACGCATAACGCATAACGCATAACGCATAACGCAAAACGCATAACGCATAACGCATAACGCATAAAGCATAACGCATAACGCATAACGCATAACGCATAATGCATAACGCATAACGCATATCGGATCACGCATTACTCATAACGCATAACGCATAACGGATCACGCATTACTCATAACGCATAACGCATAACGCATAACGCATAACGCATAACGCATAACGCATAACGCATAACGCATAACGCATAACCCATAACGCATAACGCATAACGCATAACGCATAACGCATAACGCATAACGCATAACGCATAACGCATAACGCATAACGCATAACGCATAACGCAAATCGCATAACGCATAACGCGTAACGCATAAAGCATAACGCATAACGCATAACGCATAACGCATAATGCATAACGCATAACGCATAATGGATCACGCATTACTCATAACGCGTAACGCATAACGGATCACGCATTACTCATAACGCATAACGCATAACACATAACGGATCACGCATTACTCATAACGCATAACGCATAACGCATAACGCATAACGCATAACGCATAACGCATAACGCATAACGCATAACGCATAACGCATAACGCATAACGCATAACGCATAACCCATAACGCATAACGCATAACGCATAACGCATAACGTATAACGCACAACTCATAACGCATGACTCATAACGCACAACCCATAACGCATAACGCATAACGCATAACGCAAATCGCATAACGCATAACGCATAACGCGTAACGCATAAAGCATACCGCATAACGCATAACGCATAACGCATAACGCATAATGCATAACACATAACGCGTAACGGATCACGCATTACTCATAACGCATAACGCATAACGGATCACGCATTACTCATAACGCATAACGCATAACACATAACGGATCACGCATTACTCATAACGCATAACGCATAACGCACAACGCATAACGCATAACACATAACGCGTAACCCATAACGCATAACGCATAACGCATAACGCTTAACGCATGACCCATAGCGCATAACGCATTACGCGTAACGCATAACGCATAAAGCATAACGCATAACGGATCACGCATTACTCGTAACCCATAACGCATAACTCATAACGCATAACGCATATCCCATAACGCATAACGCATAACGCATAACGCTTAACGCATGACCCATAGCGCATAACGCATAACGCATAATGCATAACACATAACGCGTAACGGATCACGCATTACTCATAACGCATAACGCATAACGGATCACGCATTACTCATAACGCATAACGCATAACGCATAACGCATAACGCTTAACGCATGACCCATAGCGCATAACGCATTACGCGTAACGCATAACGCATAAAGCATAACGCATAACGGATCACGCGTTACTCGTAACCCATAACGCATAACTCATAACGCATAACGCATAACGCATAACGCATAACGCATAACGCATAACGCATAACGCATAACGCATAACGCATAACGCATAACGCATAACGCATAACGCATAACGCATAACGCATAACGCATAACGCATAACGCATAACGCATAACGCATAACGCATAACGGATAACACATAACACATAACGCTTAACCCATAACGCATGACCCATAGCGCATAACGCATTACGCGTAACGCATAACGCATAACGCATAAAG
Source organism: Lasioglossum morio (assembly GCA_916610235.2). NCBI lineage: Eukaryota > Metazoa > Arthropoda > Insecta > Hymenoptera > Halictidae > Lasioglossum > Lasioglossum morio. The sequence continues at coordinate 577,553 of CAKAJA020000239.1, read as the reverse complement.
CATAACGCATAACGGATCACGCATTACTCATAACCCATAACGCATAACTCATAACGCATAACGCATAACGCATAACGCATAACGCATAACGCATAACGCATAACGCATAACGCATAACGCATAAAGCAAAACGCATAACGCATAACGCATGACTCATAACGCACCACCCATAACGCATAACACATAACGCAAATCGCATAACGCATAACGCATAACGCATAACGCATAACACATATCGCATAACGCATAACGCATAACGCATAACGCATAACGTATAACGCACAACTCATAACGCATGACTCATAACGCACAACCCATAACGCATAGCGCATAACGCATAACGCATAACGCAAATCGCATAACGCATAACGGGTAACGCATAAAGCATAACGCATAACGCATAACGCATAACGCATAATGCATAATGCATAACGCATAACGCATAACGGATCACGCATTACTCATAACGCATAACGCATAACGGATCACGCATTACTCATAACGCATAACGCATAACACATAACGGATCACGCATTACTCATAACGCATAACGCATAACGCATAACGCATAACGCATAACGCATAACGCATAACGCATAACGCATAACGCATAACGCATAACGCATAACGCATAACGCATAACGCATAACGCATAACACATAACGCATAACCCATAACGCATAACGCATAACGCATAACGCTTAACGCATGACGCATAGCGCATAACGCATTACGCGTAACGCATAACGCATAATGCATAAAGCATAACGCATAACGGATCACGCATTACTCATAACCCATAACGCATAACGCATAACGCTTAACGCATAACGCATAACGCATAGCGCATAACGCATAACACATAACGGATCACGCATTACTCATAACGCATAACGCATAACGCATAACGCATAACCCATAACGCATAACGCATAAAGCAAAACGCATAACGCATAACGCATGACTCATAACGCACAACCCATAACGCATAACGCATAACGCAAATCGCATAACGCATAACGCATAATGCATAAAGCATAACGCATAACGCATACCGCATAACGCATAACGCATAACGCTTAATGCGTAACGCATAACGCATACCGCATAACGCATAACGCATAACGCATAACGCTTAATGCGTAACGCATAACGCATAACGGATCACGCATTACTCATAACGCATAACGCATAACGCATAACGCATAACGAATAACGCATAACGTTTCACGCATTACTCATAACGCATAACGCATAACGCATAACGGATCACTCATTACTCATAACGCATAACGCATAACGCATAACGCATAACGAATAACGCATAACGGATCACGCATTACTCATAACGCATAACGCATAACGCATAACGCATAACGCATAACGCATAACGCATAACGCATAACCCATAACGCATAACGCATAACGCATAACGCATAACGCATAACGCATACCGCATAACGCATACCGCATAACGCATAACGCATAACGCATAACGCTTAATGCGTAACGCATAACGCATAACGGATCACGCATTACTCATAACGCATAACGCATAACGCATAACGCATAACGCATAACGAATAACGCATAACGTTTCACGCATTACTCATAACGCATAACGCATAACGCATAACGGATCACTCATTACTCATAACGCATAACGCATAACGCATAACGCATAACGAATAACGCATAACGTTTCACGCATTACTCATAACGCATAACGCATAACGCATAACGGATCACGCATTACTCATAACGCATAACGCATAACGCATAACGCATAACGCATAACGCATAACGCATAACGCATAACGCATAACGCATAACGCATAACGCATACCGCATGACGCATAACGCATAACGCATTACTCATAACGCATAACGCATAACGCATAACGGATCACGCATTACTCATAACGCATAACGCATAACGCATAACGCATAACGCATAACGCATAACGCATAACCCATAACGCATAACGCATAACGCATAACGCATAACGCATAACGCATAACGCATAACACATAACGCATAACGCATAACGCATACCGCATAACTCATAACGCATAACGGATAACGCATACCGCATAACGCATAACACAAATCGCATAACGCATAACGCATAACGCATAACGCATAACGTATAACGCACAACTCATAACGCATAACGCATAACGCATAACGCGTAACGCATAAAGCATAACGCATAACGGATCACGCATTACTCATAACGCATAACGCATGACGCATAACGCATAACGCATAACGCATAACGCATAACGCATAACGCATAACGCATAACCCATAACGCATAACGCATAACGCATAACGCATAACGCATAACGGATAACACATAACGCATAACGCATAACGCATAACGCATAACGCATAACGCATAACGCAAAACGCATAACGCATAACACATAACGCATAACCCATAACGCATAACTCAAATCGTATAACGCATAACGCATAACGCATAACGCATAACGCATAACGCATAACGCATAACGCATAACGCATAACCCATAACGCATAACGCATAACGCATAACGCATAACGCATAACGCATAACGCATAACACATAAAGCATAACGCATAACGGATCACGCATTACTCATAACCCATAACGCATAACTCATAACGCATAACGCATAACGCATAACGCATAACGCATAACGCATAACCCATAACGCATAACGCATAACGCATAACGCAAAACGCATAACGCATAACGCATAACGCATAACGCATAACGCATAACCCATAACGCATAACGCATAACGCATAACGCAAAACGCATAACGCATAACGCAAATCGCATAACGCATAACGCATAACCCATAACGCATAACTCATAACGCATAACGCATAACGCATAACGCATAACGCATAACCCATAACGCATAACGCATAATGCATAACGCATAACGCATAATGGATCACGCATTACTCATAACGCGTAACGCATAACGGATCACGCATTACTCATAACGCATAACGCATAACACATAACGGATCACGCATTACTCATAACGCATAACGCATAACGCATAACGCATAACGCATAACGCATAACGCATAACGCATAACGCATAACGCATAACGCATAACGCATAACGCATAACGCATAACGCATAACGCATAACGCATAACGCATAACGCATAACGCATAACGCATAACGCATAACGCATAACGAATAACACATAACGGATCACGCATTACTCATAACGCATAACGCATAACGCATAACCCATAACGCATAACGCATAAAGCAAAACGCATAACGCATAACGCATGACTCATACCGCACAACCCATAACGTATAACGCATAACGCATAACGCATAACGCATAATGCATAACAGATCACGCATAAAGCAAAACGCATAACGCATAACGCATGACTCGTACCGCACAACCCATAACGCATAACGCATAACGCATAACGCATAACGCATTACGCATAACGCAAATCGCATAACGCATAACGCGTAACGCATAAAGCATAACGCATGACGCATAACGCATAACGCATAATGCATAACGCATAACGCATAACGGATCACGCATTACTCATAACGCATAACGCATAACGGATCACGCATTACTCATAACGCATAACGCATAACGCATAACGCATAACGCATAACGCATAACGCATAACGCATAACGCATAACCCATAACGCATAACGCATAACGCATAACGCAAAACGCATAACGCATACCGCATAACGCATAACGCAAATCGCATAACGCATAACGCATAACGCATAACGTATAACGCACAACTCATAACGCATAACGCAAATCGCATAACGCATAACGCATAACGCATAACGCATAACGCATAACGCATAACGCATAACGCATAACGCATAACGCATAACGCATAACGCATAACGCATAACGCAAATCGCATAACGCATAACGCGTAACGCATAAAGCATAACGCATAACGCATAACGCATAACGCATAATGCATAACGCATAACGCATAATGGATCACGCATTACTCATAACGCGTAACGCATAACGGATCACGCATTACTCATAACGCATAACGCATAACACATAACGGATCACGCATTACTCATAACGCATAACGCATAACGCATAACGCATAACGCATAACGCATAACGGATAACACATAACGCATAACGCATAACGCATAACGCATAACGCATAACGCATAACGCATAACACATAACGGATCACGCATTACTCATAACGCATAACGCATAACGCATAACGCATAACGCATAACGCATAACCCATAACGCATAACGCATAACGCATAACGCAAAACGCATAACGCATAACGCAAATCGCATAACGCATAACGCATAACGCATTACGCATAACGCATAACGCATAACGCATAACGCATAACGCATAACGCAAATCGCATAACGCATAACGCGTAACGCATAAAGCAAAACGCATAACGCATAACGCATGACTCATACCGCACAACCCATAACGCATAACGCATAACGCATAACGCATAACGCATAATGCATAACGGATCACGCATAAAGCAAAACGCATAACGCATAACGCATGACTCATACCGCACAACCCATAACGCATAACGCATAACGCATAACGCATAACGCATAACGCATAACGCAAATCGCATAACGCATAACGCGTAACGCATAAAGCACAACGCATGACGCATAACGCATAACGCATAATGCATAACGCATAACGCATAACGGATCACGCATTACTCATAACGCATAACGCATAACGGATCACGCATTACTCATAACGCATAACGCATAACGCATAACGCATAACGCATAACGCATAACGCATAACCCATAACGCATAACGCATAACGCATAACGCATAACGCATAACGTATAACGCATAACGCATAACGCATAACGCATAACGCATAACGCATAACCCATAACGCATAACGCATAACGCATAACGCATAACGCATAACGCATAACGCATAACGCATAACGCATAACGCATAACGCATAACGCATAACGCATAACGCATAACGCATAACGCATAACGCATACCGCATAACGCATACCGCATAACGCATAACGCATAACGCATAACGCTTAATGCGTAACGCATAACGCATAACGGATCACGCATAACGCATAACGCATAACGCATAACGCATAACGCATAACGCATAACGCATAACGCATAACGCATAACGCATAACGTATAACGCATAACGCATAACGCATAACGCATAACCCATAACGCATAACGCATAACGCATAACGCATAACGCATAACGCATAACGCATAACGTATAACGCATAACGCATAACGCATAACGCATAACGCATAACGCATAACGCATAACGCATAACGCATAACCCATAACGGATCACGCATTACTCATAACGCATAACGCATAACGCATAACGCATAACGCATAACGCATAACGGATAACACATAACGCATAACGCATAACGCATAACGCATAACGCATAACGCATAACACATAACGGATCACGCATTACTCATAACGCATAACGCATAACGCATAACCCATAACGCATAACGCATAAAGCAAAACGCATAACGCATAACGCATGACTCATACCGCACAACCCATAACGCATAACGCATAACGCATAACGCATAACGCATAATGCATAACGGATCACGCATAAAGCAAAACGCATAACGCATAACGCATGACTCATACCGCACAACCCATAACGCATAACGCATAACGCATAACGCATAACGCATAACGTAAATCGCATAACGCATAACGCGTAACGCATAAAGCACAACGCATGACGCATAACGCATAACGCATAATGCATAACGCATAACGCATAACGGATCACGCATTACTCATAACGCATAACGCATAACGGATCACGCATTACTCATAACGCATAACGCATAACGCATAACGCATAACGCATAACGCATAACGCATAACGCATAACGCATAACGCATAACCCATAACGCATAACGCATAACGCATAACGCAAAACGCATAACGCAAATCGCATAACGCATAACGCATAACGCATAACGCATAACGCATAACGCATAACGCATAACGCATAACGCATAACGCATAACGCATAACGCATAACGCATAACGCAAATCGCATAACGCATAACGCATAACGCATAACGTATAACGCACAACTCATAACGCATAACGCAAATCGCATAACGCATAACGCATAACGCATAACGCATAACGCATAACGCATAACGCATAACGCATAACGCATAACGCATAACGCATAACGCATAACGCATAACGCATAACGCATAACGCATAACGCAAATCGCATAACGCGTAACGCATAAAGCATAACGCATAACGCATAACGCATAACGCATAAAGCAAAACGCATAACGCATAACGCATGACTCATACCGCACAACCCATAACGCATAACGCATAACGCATAACGCATAACGCATAACGCATAACGCAAATCGCATAACGCATAACGCGTAACGCATAAAGCACAACGCATGACGCATAACGCATAACGCATAATGCATAACGCATAACGCATAACGGATCACGCATTACTCATAACGCATAACGCATAACGGATCACACATTACTCATAACGCATAACGCATAACGCATAACGCATAACGCATAACGCATAACCCATAACGCATAACGCATAACGCATAACGCAAAACGCATAACGCATAACGCAAATCGCATAACGCATAACGCATAACGCATAACGCATAACGCATAACGCATAACGCATAACGCATAACGCATAACGCAAATCGCATAACGCATAACGCGTAACGCATAAAGCATAACGCATAACGCATAACGCATAACGCATAATGCATAACGCATAACGCATAATGGATCACGCATTACTCATAACGCGTAACGCATAACGGATCACGCATTACTCATAACGCATAACGCATAACACATAACGGATCACGCATTACTCATAACGCATAACGCATAACGCATAACGCATAACGCATAACGGATAACACATAACGCATAACGCATAACGCATAACGCATAACGCATAACGCATAACGCATAACGCATAACACATAACGGATCACGCATTACTCATAACGCATAACGCATAACGCATAACCCATAACGCATAACGCATAAAGCAAAACGCATAACGCATAACGCATGACTCATACCGCACAACCCATAACGCATAACGCATAACGCATAACGCATAACGCATAATGCATAACGGATCACGCATAAAGCAAAACGCATAACGCATAACGCATGACTCATACCGCACAACCCATAACGCATAACGCATAACGCATAACGCATAACGCATAACGCATAACGCAAATCGCATAACGCATAACGCGTAACGCATAAAGCACAACGCATGACGCATAACGCATAACGCATAATGCATAACGCATAACGCATAACGGATCACGCATTACTCATAACGCATAACGCATAACGGATCACGCATTACTCATAACGCATAACGCATAACGCATAACGCATAACGCATAACGCATAACGCATAACCCATAACGCATAACGCATAACGCATAACGCAAAACGCATAACGCATAACGCAAATCGCATAACGCATAACGCATAACGCATAACGCATAACGCATAACGCATAACGCATAACGCATAACGCATAACGCATAACGCATAACGCATAACGCAAATCGCATAACGCATAACGCGTAACGCATAAAGCATAACGCATAACGCATAACGCATAACGCATAATGCATAACGCATAACGCATAATGGATCACGCATTACTCATAACGCGTAACGCATAACGGATCACGCATTACTCATAACGCATAACGCATAACACATAACGGATCACGCATTACTCATAACGCATAACGCATAACGCATAACACATAACGGATCACGCATTACTCATAACGCATAACGCATAACGCATAACGCATAACGCATAACGCATAAAGCAAAACGCATAACGCATAACGCATGACTCATACCGCACAACCCATAACGCATAACGCATAACGCATAACGCATAACGCATAACGCATAACGCATAACGCATAACGCTAATCGCACAACTCATAACGCATGACTCATAACGCACTACCCATAACGCATAACGCATAACGCATAACGCATAACGCAAATCGCATAACGCATAACGCATAACGCGTAACGCATAAAGCATAACGCATAACGCATAACGCATAACGCATAACGCATAACGCATAACACATAACGGATCACGCATTACTCATAACGCATAACGCATAACGCATAACCCATAACGCATAACGCATAAAGCAAAACGCATAACGCATAACGCATGACTCATACCGCACAACCCATAACGCATAACGCATAACGCATAACGCATAACGCATAACGCATAACGCATAACGCATAACGCTAATCGCACAACTCATAACGCATGACTCATAACGCACTACCCATAACGCATAACGCATAACGCATAACGCATAACGCAAATCGCATAACGCATAACGCATAACGCGTAACGCATAAAGCACAACGCATAACGCATAACGCATAACGCATAATGCATAACACATAACGCGTAACTGATCACGCATTACTCATAACGCATAACGCATAACGGATCACGCATTACTCATAACGCATAACGCATAACACATAACGGATCACGCATTACTCATAACGCATAACGCATAACGGACCACGCATAACGCATAACGCATAACGCATAACGCATAACACATAACGGATCACGCATTACTCATAACGCATAACGCATAACCCATAACGCATAACGCATAACGCATAACGCATAACGCAAATCGCATAACGCATAACGCGTAACGCATAAAGCACAACGCATGACGCATAACGCATAACGCATAATGCATAACGCATAACGCATAACGGATCACGCATTACTCATAACGCATAACGCATAACGGATCACGCATTACTCATAACGCATAACGCATAACGCATAACGCATAACGCATAACGCATAACGCATAACGCATAACGCATAACCCATAACGCATAACGCATAACGCATAACGCAAAACGCATAACGCAAATCGCATAACGCATAACGCATAACGCATAACGCATAACGCATAACGCATAACGCATAACGCATAACGCATAACGCATAACGCATAACGCATAACGCATAACGCATAACGCAAATCGCATAACGCATAACGCGTAACGCATAAAGCATAACGCATAACGCATAACGCATAACGCATAATGCATAACGCATAACGCATAATGGATCACGCATTACTCATAACGCGTAACGCATAACGGATCACGCATTACTCATAACGCATAACGCATAACACATAACGGATCACGCATTACTCATAACGCATAACGCATAACGCATAACACATAACGGATCACGCATTACTCATAACGCATAACGCATAACGCATAACCCATAACGCATAACGCATAAAGCAAAACGCATAACGCATAACGCATGACTCATACCGCACAACCCATAACGCATAACGCATAACGCATAACGCATAACGCATAACGCATAACGCATAACGCATAACGCTAATCGCACAACTCATAACGCATGACTCATAACGCACTACCCATAACGCATAACGCATAACGCATAACGCATAACGCAAATCGCATAACGCATAACGCATAACGCGTAACGCATAAAGCATAACGCATAACGCATAACGCATAACGCATAACGCATAACGCATAACGCATAACGCATAACACATAACGGATCACGCATTACTCATAACGCATAACGCATAACGCATAACCCATAACGCATAACGCATAAAGCAAAACGCATAACGCATAACGCATGACTCATACCGCACAACCCATAACGCATAACGCATAACGCATAACGCATAACGCATAACGCATAACGCATAACGCATAACGCTAATCGCACAACTCATAACGCATGACTCATAACGCACTACCCATAACGCATAACGCATAACGCATAACGCATAACGCAAATCGCATAACGCATAACGCATAACGCGTAACGCATAAAGCATAACGCATAACGCATAACGCATAACGCATAACGCATAATGCATAACACATAACGCGTAACTGATCACGCATTACTCATAACGCATAACGCATAACGGATCACGCATTACTCATAACGCATAACGCATAACACATAACAGATCACGCATTACTCATAACGCATAACGCATAACGGACCACGCATAACGCATAACGCATAACGCATAACGCATAACACATAACGGATCACGCATTACTCATAACGCATAACGCATAACCCATAACGCATAACGCATAACGCATAACGCATAACACATAACGGATCACGCATTACTCATAACGCATAACGCATAACGCATAACACATAACGCATAACGCATAAAGCAAAACGCATAAGGCATAACGCATGACTCATACCGCACAACCCATAACGCATAACGCATAACGCATAACGCATAACGGATAACGCAAATCGCATAACGCATAACGCATAACGCATAACGCAAATCGCATAACGCATAACGCATAACGCATAACGCCTAACGCATAACGCACATCGCATAACGCATAACGCATAACGCACAACTCATAACGCATAACGCATAACGCATAACACATAACGCATAACGCATAACGCATAACGCATAACGCATGACTCATACCGCACAACCCATAACGCATAACGCATAACGCATAACGCATAACGCATAACGCATAACGCATAACGCTAATCGCACAACTCATAACGCATGACTCATAACGCACTACCCATAACGCATAACGCATAACGCATAACGCATAACGCAAATCGCATAACGCATAACGCATAACGCGTAACGCATAAAGCATAACGCATAACGCATAACGCATAACGCATAACGCATAATGCATAACACATAACGCGTAACTGATCACGCATTACTCATAACGCATAACGCATAACGGATCACGCATTACTCATAACGCATAACGCATAACACATAACGGATCACGCATTACTCATAACGCATAACGCATAACGGACCACGCATAACGCATAACGCATAACGCATAACGCATAACACATAACGGATCACGCATTACTCATAACGCATAACGCATAACCCATAACGCATAACGCATAACGCATAACGCATAACACATAACGGATCACGCATTACTCATAACGCATAACGCATAACGCATAACACATAACGCATAACGCATAAAGCAAAACGCATAAGGCATAACGCATGACTCATACCGCACAACCCATAACGCATAACGCATAACGCATAACGCATAACGGATAACGCAAATCGCATAACGCATAACGCATAACGCATAACGCAAATCGCATAACGCATAACGCATAACGCATAACGCCTAACGCATAACGCACATCGCATAACGCATAACGCATAACGCACAACTCATAACGCATAACGCATAACGCATAACACATAACGCATAACGCATAACGCATAACGCATAACGCATGACTCATACCGCACAACCCATAACGAATAACGCATAACGCATAACGCATAACGCATAACGCAAATCGCACAACTCATAACGCATGACTCATAACGCACAACCCATAACGCATAACGCATAACGCATAACGCATAACGCATAACGCAAATCGCATAACGCATAACGCATAACACATAACGGATCACGCATTACTCATAACGCATAACGCATAACCCATAACGCATAACGCATAACGCATAACGCATAACGCATAACACATAACGGATCACGCATTACTCATAACGCATAACGCATAACGCATAACCCATAACGCATAACGCATAAAGCAAAACGCATAACGCATAACGCATAACGCATAACCCATAACGCATAACGCATAAAGCAAAACGCATAACGCATAACGCATGACTCATACCGCACAACCCATAACGCATAACGCATAACGCATAACGCATAACGCATAACGGATAACGCAAATCGCATAACGCATAACGCATAACGCATAACGCAAATCGCATAACGCATAACGCATAACGCCTAACGCATAACGCAAATCGCATAACGCATAACGCATAACGCACAACTCATAACGTATAACGCATAACGCAAAACGCATAACGCACAGCGGATAACGCACAACGCATAACACATAACGCATAACGCATAAAGCATAACGCATAACGCATAACGCATAACGCATAACGCATAACGCATAACGCATAACGCATAACGCATAACGCATAACGCATAACGCATAACGCATAACGCATAACGCCTAACGCATAACGCATAACGCATAACGCATAACGCATAACGCATACCGCATAACGCATAACGCAAATCGCATAACACATAACGCATAACGTATAACGCACAACTCATAACGCATAACGCATAACGCATAACGCGTAACGCATAAAGCATAACGCATAACGGATCACGCATTACTCATAACGCATAACGCATGACGCATAACGCATAACGCATAACGCATAACGCATAACGCATAACGCATAACGCATAACCCATAACGCATAACGCATAACGCATAACGCATAACGCATAACGGATAACACATAACGCATAACGCATAACGCATAACGCATAACGCATAAAGCATAACGCATAACGCATAACGCATAACGCATAACACATAACGCATAACCCATAACGCATAACTCAAATCGCATAACGCATAACGCATAACGCATAACGCATAACGTATAACGCACAACTCATAACGCATAACGCATAACGCAAAACGCATAACGCATAGCGGATAACGCACAACGCATAACACATAACGCATAACGCATAACGCATAACGCATAACGCATAACGCATAACGCATAACGCATAACGCATAACGCATAACGCATAACGCATAACGCATAACGCATAACGCATAACGCATAACGCATAACGCATAACGGATAACACATAACGCATAACGCATAACGCATAACGCATAACGCATAACGCATAACGCATAACGCATAACGCATAACACATAACGCATAACGCATAACACATAACGCTTAACCCATAACGCATAACGCATAACGCATAACGCTTAACGCATGACCCATAGCGCATAACGCATTACGCGTAACGCATAACGCATAACGCATAAAGCATAACGCATAACGGATCACGCATTACTCATAACCCATAACGCATAACTCATAACGCATAACGCATAACGCATAACGCATAACGCATAACGCATAACGCATACCGCATAACGCATAACGCATATCGCATAACGCATAACGCATAACGTATAACGCACAACTCATAACGCATAACGCATAACGCATAACGCGTAACGCATAAAGCATAACGCATAACGGATCACGCATTACTCATAACGCATAACGCATGACGCATAACGCATAACGCATAACGCATAACGTATAACGCACAACTCATAACGCATAACGCATAACGCATAACGCATAACGCATAACGCATAACGCATAACGCATAACGCATAACGCATAACGCATAACGCATAACGCATAACGCATAACGCATAAAGCAAAACGCATAACGCATAACGCATGACTCATAACGCACAACCCATAACGCATAACGCATAACGCAAATCGCATAACGCATAACGCATAACGCATAACGCATAACGCATAACGTATAACGCACAACTCATAACGCATAACGCATAACGCAAAACGCATAACGCATAGCGGATAACGCACAACGCATAACACATAACGCATAACGCATAACGCATAACGCATAACGCATAACGCATAACGCATAACGCATAACGCATAACGCATAACGCATAACGCATAACGCATAACGCATAACGCATAACGCATAACGCATAACGCATAACGCATAACGCATAACGCATAACGCATAACGCATAACGGATAACACATAACGCATAACGCATAACGCATAACGCATAACGCATAACGCATAACGCATAACGCATAACGCATAACACATAACGCATAACGCATAACACATAACGCTTAACCCATAACGCATAACGCATAACGCATAACGCTTAACGCATGACCCATAGCGCATAACGCATTACGCGTAACGCATAACGCATAACGCATAAAGCATAACGCATAACGGATCACGCATTACTCATAACCCATAACGCATAACGCATAACGCATAACGCATAACGCATAACGCATAACGCATAACGCATAACGCATAACGCATAACGCATAACGCTTAACGCATGACCCATAGCGCATAACGCATAAAGCATAACGCATAACGGATCACGCATTACTCATAACCCATAACGCATAACTCATAACGCATAACGCATAACGCATAACGCATAACGCATAACGCATAACGCATAACGCATAACGCATAACGCATAACGCATAACGCATAACGCATAACGCATAACGCATAACGCATAACGCATAACGCATAACGCATAACGCATAACGCATAAAGCAAAACGCATAACGCATAACGCATGACTCATAACGCACAACCCATAACGCATAACGCATAACGCAAATCGCATAACGCATAACGCATAACGCATAACGCATAACGCAAATCGCATAACGCATAACGCATAACGCATAACGCATAACGCATAACGTATAACGCACAACTCATTACGCATGACTCATAACGCACAACCCATTACGCATAACGCATAACGCATAACGCATAACGCATAACGCATAACGCATAACGCAAATCGCATAACGCATAACGCGTGACGCATAAAGCATAACGCATAACGCATAACGCATAACGCATAATGCATAACGCATAACGCATAATGGATCACGCATTACTCATAACGCATAACGCATAACGGATCACGCATTACTCATAACGCATAACGCATAACACATAACGGATCACGCATTACTCATAACGCATAACGCATAACGCATAACGCATAACGCATAACGCACAGCGGATAACGCACAACGCATAACACATAACGCACAACGCATAACGCATAACGCATAACGCATAACGCATAACGCATAACGCATAACGCATAACGCATAACGCATAACGCATAACGCATAACGCATAACGCATAACGCATAACGCATAACGCATAACGCATAACGCATAACACATAACGCATAACGCATAACGCATAACGCATAACGCATAACGCAAAACACATAACGCATAACACATAACGCATAAACCATAACGCATAACTCAAATCGCATAACGCATAACGCATAACGCATAACGCATAACGCAAATCGCACAACTCATAACGCATGACTCATAACGCACAACCCATAACGCATAACGCATAACGCATAACGCATAACGCAAATCGCATAACGCATAACGCATAACACATAACGGATCACGCATTACTCATAACGCATAACGCATAACCCATAACGCATAACGCATAACGCATAACGCATAACGCATAACACATAACGGATCACGCATTACTCATAACGCATAACGCATAACGCATAACCCATAACGCATAACGCATAAAGCAAAACGCATAACGCATAACGCATGACTCATACCGCACAACCCATAACGCATAACGCATAACGCATAACGCATAACGCATAACGCATAACGGTTAACGCAAATCGCATAACGCATAACGCATAACGCATAACGCAAATCGCATAACGCATAACGCATAACGCCTAACGCATAACGCAAATCGCATAACGCATAACGCATAACGCACAACTCATAACGTATAACGCATAACGCAAAACGCATAACGCACAGCGGATAACGCACAACGCATAACACATAACGCATAACGCATAAAGCATAACGCATAACGCATAACGCATAACGCATAACGCATAACGCATAACGCATAACGCATAACGCATAACGCATAACGCATAACGCATAACGCATAACGCATAACGCATAACGCATAACGCATAACGCATAACGCATAACGCATAACGCATACCGCATAACGCATAACGCAAATCGCATAACGCATAACGCATAACGTATAACGCACAACTCATAACGCATAACGCATAACGCATAACGCGTAACGCATAAAGCATAACGCATAACGGATCACGCATTACTCATAACGCATAACGCATGACGCATAACGCATAACGCATAACGCATAACGCATAACGCATAACGCATAACGCATAAAACATAACGCATAACGCATAACGCATAACGCATAACGCATAACGGATAACACATAACGCATAACGCATAACGCATAACGCATAACGCATAAAGCATAACGCATAACGCATAACGCATAACGCATAACACATAACGCATAACCCATAACGCATAACTCAAATCGCATAACGCATAACGCATAACGCATAACGCATAACGCATAACGCATAACGTATAACGCACAACTCATAACGCATAACGCATAACGCAAAACGCATAACGCATAGCGGATAACGCACAACGCATAACACATAACGCATAACGCATAACGCATAACGCATAACGCATAACGCATAACGCATAGCGCATAACGCATAACGCATAACGCATAACGCATAACGCATAACGCATAACGCATAACGCATAACGCATAACGCATAACGCATAACGGATAACACATAACGCATAACGCATAACGCATAACGCATAACGCATAACGCATAACGCATAACGCATAACACATAACGCATAACGCATAACACATAACGCTTAACCCATAACGCATAACGCATAACGCATAACGCTTAACGCATGACCCATAGCGCATAACGCATAACGCGTAACGCATAACGCATAACGCATAAAGCATAACGCATAACGGATAACGCATAACTCATAACCCATAACGCATAACTCATAACGCATAACGCATAACGCATAACGCATAACGCATAACGCATAACGCATAACGCATAACGCATAACGCTTAACGCATGACCCATAGCGCATAACGCATAAAGCATAACGCATAACGGATCACGCATTACTCATAACCCATAACGCATAACTCATAACGCATAACGCATAACGCATAACGCATAACGCATAACGCATAACGCATAACGCATAACGCATAACGCATAACGCATAACGCATAACGCATAACGCATAACGCATAACGCATAACGCATAACGCATAACGCATAACGCATAACGCATAACGCATAACGCATAAAGCAAAACGCATAACGCATAACGCATGACTCATAACGCACAACCCATAACGCATAACGCATAACGCAAATCGCATAACGCATAACGCATAACGCATAACGCATAACGCAAATCGCATAACGCATAACGCATAACGCATAACGCATAACGCATAACGTATAACGCATAACTCATTACGCATGACTCATAACGCACAACCCATTACGCATAACGCATAACGCATAACGCATAACGCATAACGCATAACGCATAACGCAAATCGCATAACGCATAACGCGTGACGCATAAAGCATAACGCATAACGCATAACGCATAACGCATAACGCATAACGCATAACGCATAATGGATCACGCATTACTCATAACGCGTAACGCATAACGGATCACGCATTACTCATAACGCATAACGCATAACACATAACGGATCACGCATTACTCATAACGCATAACGCATAACGCATAACGCATAACGCATAACGCACAGCGGATAACGCACAACGCATAACACATAACGCACAACGCATAACGCATAACGCATAACGCATAACGCATAACGCATAACGCATAACGCATAACGCATAACGCATAACGCATAACGCATAACGCATAACGCATAACGCATAACGCATAACGCATAACACATAACGCATAACGCATAACGCATAACGCATAACGCATAACGCAAAACACATAACGCATAACACATAACGCATAAACCATAACGCATAACTCAAATCGCATAACGCATAACGCATAACGCATAACGCATAACGCAAATCGCACAACTCATAACGCATGACTCATAACGCACAACCCATAACGCATAACGCATAACGCATAACGCATAACGCAAAACGCATAACGCATAACGCATAACACATAACGGATCACGCATTACTCATAACGCATAACGCATAACCCATAACGCATAACGCATAACGCATAACGCATAACGCATAACACATAACGGATCACGCATTACTCATAACGCATAACGCATAACGCATAACCCATAACGCATAACGCATAAAGCAAAACGCATAACGCATAACGCATGACTCATACCGCACAACCCATAACGCATAACGCATAACGCATAACGCATAACGCATAACGCATAACGGATAACGCAAATCGCATAACGCATAACGCATAACGCATAACGCAAATCGCATAACGCATAACGCATAACGCCTAACGCATAACGCAAATCGCATAACGCATAACGCATAACGCACAACTCATAACGTATAACGCATAACGCAAAACGCATAACGCACAGCGGATAACGCACAACGCATAACACATAACGCATAACGCATAAAGCATAACGCATAACGCATAACGCATAACGCATAACGCATAACGCATAACGCATAACGCATAACGCATAACGCATAACGCATAACGCATAACTCATAACGCATAACGCATAACGCATAACGCATAACGCATAACGCATAACGCATAACGCATAACGCATAACGCAAATCGCATAACGCATAACGCATAACGTATAACGCACAACTCATAACGCATAACGCATAACGCATAACGCGTAACGCATAAAGCATAACGCATAACGGATCACGCATTACTCATAACGCATAACGCATGACGCATAACGCATAACGCATAACGCATAACGCATAACGCATAACGCATAACGCATAACCCATAACGCATAACGCATAACGCATAACGCATAACGCATAACGGATAACACATAACGCATAACGCATAACGCATAACGCATAACGCATAAAGCATAACGCATAACGCATAACGCATAACGCATAACACATAACGCATAACCCATAACGCATAACTCAAATCGCATAACGCATAACGCATAACGCATAACGCATAACGCATAACGCATAACGTATAACGCACAACTCATAACGCATAACGCATAACGCAAAACGCATAACGCATAGCGGATAACGCACAACGCATAACACATAACGCATAACGCATAACGCATAACGCATAACGCATAACGCATAACGCATAGCGCATAACGCATAACGCATAACGCATAACGCATAACGCATAACGCATAACGCATAACGCATAACGCATAACGCATAACGCATAACGCATAACGGATAACACATAACGCATAACGCATAACGCATAACGCATAACGCATAACGCATAACGCATAACGCATAACACATAACGCATAACGCATAACACATAACGCTTAACCCATAACGCATAACGCATAACGCATAACGCTTAACGCATGACCCATAGCGCATAACGCATTACGCGTAACGCATAACGCATAACGCATAAAGCATAACGCATAACGGATCACGCATTACTCATAACCCATAACGCATAACTCATAACGCATAACGCATAACGCATAACGCATAACGCATAACGCATAACGCATAACGCATAACGCATAACGCTTAACGCATGACCCATAGCGCATAACGCATAAAGCATAACGCATAACGGATCACGCATTATTCATAACCCATAACGCATAACTCATAACGCATAACGCATAACGCATAACGCATAACGCATAACGCATAACGCATAACGCATAACGCATAACGCATAACGCATAACGCATAACGCATAACGCATAACGCATAACGCATAACGCAAATCGCATAACGCGTAACGCATAAAGCATAACGCATAACGCATAACGCATAACGCATAAAGCAAAACGCATAACGCATAACGCATGACTCATACCGCACAACCCATAACGCATAACGCATAACGCATAACGCATAACGCATAACGCATAACGCAAATCGCATAACGCATAACGCGTAACGCATAAAGCACAACGCATGACGCATAACGCATAACGCATAATGCATAACGCATAACGCATAACGGATCACGCATTACTCATAACGCATAACGCATAACGGATCACACATTACTCATAACGCAAAACGCATAACGCATAACGCATAACGCATAACCCATAACGCATAACGCATAACGCATAACGCAAAACGCATAACGCATAACGCAAATCGCATAACGCATAACGCATAACGCATAACGCATAACGCATAACGCATAACGCATAACGCATAACGCAAATCGCATAACGCATAACGCGTAACGCATAAAGCATAACGCATAACGCATAACGCATAACGCATAATGCATAACGCATAACGCATAATGGATCACGCATTACTCATAACGCGTAACGCATAACGGATCACGCATTACTCATAACGCATAACGCATAACACATAACGGATCACGCATTACTCATAACGCATAACGCATAACGCATAACGCATAACGCATAACGGATAACACATAACGCATAACGCATAACGCATAACGCATAACGCATAACGCATAACACATAACGGATCACGCATTACTCATAACGCATAACGCATAACGCATAACCCATAACGCATAACGCATAAAGCAAAACGCATAACGCATAACGCATGACTCATACCGCACAACCCATAACGCATAACGCATAACGCATAACGCATAACGCATAATGCATAACGGATCACGCATAAAGCAAAACGCATAACGCATAACGCATGACTCATACCGCACAACCCATAACGCATAACGCATAACGCATAACGCATAACGCATAACGCAAATCGCATAACGCATAACGCGTAACGCATAAAGCACAACGCATGACGCATAACGCATAACGCATAATGCATAACGCATAACGCATAACGGATCACGCATTACTCATAACGCATAACGCATAACGGATCACGCATTACTCATAACGCATAACGCATAACGCATAACGCATAACGCATAACGCATAACGCATAACCCATAACGCATAACGCATAACGCATAACGCAAAACGCATAACGCATAACGCAAATCGCATAACGCATAACGCATAACGCATAACGCATAACGCATAACGCATAACGCATAACGCATAACGCATAACGCATAACGCATAACGCATAACGCAAATCGCATAACGCATAACGCGTAACGCATAAAGCATAACGCATAACGCATAACGCATAACGCATAATGCATAACGCATAACGCATAATGGATCACGCATTACTCATAACGCGTAACGCATAACGGATCACGCATTACTCATAACGCATAACGCATAACACATAACGGATCACGCATTACTCATAACGCATAACGCATAACGCATAACACATAACGGATCACGCATTACTCATAACGCATAACGCATAACGCATAACCCATAACGCATAACGCATAAAGCAAAACGCATAACGCATAACGCATGACTCATACCGCACAACCCATAACGCATAACGCATAACGCATAACGCATAACGCATAACGCATAACGCATAACGCTAATCGCACAACTCATAACGCATGACTCATAACGCACTACCCATAACGCATAACGCATAACGCATAACGCATAACGCAAATCGCATAACGCATAACGCATAACGCGTAACGCATAAAGCATAACGCATAACGCATAACGCATAACGCATAACGCATAACGCATAACGCATAACGCATAACACATAACGGATCACGCATTACTCATAACGCATAACGCATAACGCATAACCCATAACGCATAACGCATAAAGCAAAACGAATAACGCATAACGCATGACTCATACCGCACAACCCATAACGCATAACGCATAACGCATAACGCATAACGCATAACGCATAACGCATAACGCATAACGCTAATCGCACAACTCATAACGCATGACTCATAACGCACTACCCATAACGCATAACGCATAACGCATAACGCATAACGCAAATCGCATAACGCATAACGCATAACGCGTAACGCATAAAGCATAACGCATAACGCATAACGCATAACGCATAATGCATAACACATAACGCGTAACTGATCACGCATTACTCATAACGCATAACGCATAACGGATCACGCATTACTCATAACGCATAACGCATAACACATAACGGATCACGCATTACTCATAACGCATAACGCATAACGGACCACGCATAACGCATAACGCATAACGCATAACGCATAACACATAACGGATCACGCATTACTCATAACGCATAACGCATAACCCATAACGCATAACGCATAACGCATAACGCATAACGCAAATCGCATAACGCATAACGCGTAACGCATAAAGCACAACGCATGACGCATAACGCATAACGCATAATGCATAACGCATAACGCATAACGGATCACGCATTACTCATAACGCATAACGCATAACGGATCACGCATTACTCATAACGCATAACGCATAACGCATAACGCATAACGCATAACGCATAACGCATAACCCATAACGCATAACGCATAACGCATAACGCAAAACGCATAACGCAAATCGCATAACGCATAACGCATAACGCATAACGCATAACGCATAACGCATAACGCATAACGCATAACGCATAACGCATAACGCATAACGCATAACGCAAATCGCATAACGCATAAAGCATAACGCATAACGCATAACGCATAACGCATAATGCATAACGCATAACGCATAATGGATCACGCATTACTCATAACGCGTAACGCATAACGGATCACGCATTACTCATAACGCATAACGCATAACACATAACGGATCACGCATTACTCATAACGCATAACGCATAACGCATAACACATAACGGATCACGCATTACTCATAACGCATAACGCATAACGCATAACCCATAACGCATAACGCATAAAGCAAAACGCATAACGCATAACGCATGACTCATACCGCACAACCCATAACGCATAACGCATAACGCATAACGCATAACGCATAACGCATAACGCATAACGCATAACGCTAATCGCACAACTCATAACGCATGACTCATAACGCACTACCCATAACGCATAACGCATAACGCATAACGCATAACGCAAATCGCATAACGCATAACGCATAACGCATAACGCATAAAGCATAACGCATAACGCATAACGCATAACGCATAACGCATAACGCATAACGCATAACGCATAACACATAACGGATCACGCATTACTCATAACGCATAACGCATAACGCATAACCCATAACGCATAACGCATAAAGCAAAACGCATAACGCATAACGCATGACTCATACCGCACAACCCATAACGCATAACGCATAACGCATAACGCATAACGCATAACGCATAACGCATAACGCATAACGCTAATCGCACAACTCATAACGCATGACTCATAACGCACTACCCATAACGCATAACGCATAACGCATAACGCATAACGCAAATCGCATAACGCATAACGCATAACGCATAACGCATAACGCATAACGCATAACGCATAACGCATAACGCATAACGCATAATGCATAACACATAACGCGTAACTGATCACGCATTACTCATAACGCATAACGCATAACGGATCACGCATTACTCATAACGCATAACGCATAACACATAACGGATCACGCATTACTCATAACGCATAACGCATAACGGACCACGCATAACGCATAACGCATAACGCATAACGCATAACACATAACGGATCACGCATTACTCATAACGCATAACGCATAACCCATAACGCATAACGCATAACGCATAACGCATAACACATAACGGATCACGCATTACTCATAACGCATAACGCATAACGCATAACACATAACGCATAACGCATAAAGCAAAACGCATAAGGCATAACGCATGACTCATACCGCACAACCCATAACGCATAACGCATAACGCATAACGCATAACGGATAACGCAAATCGCATAACGCATAACGCATAACGCATAACGCAAATCGCATAACGCATAACGCATAACGCATAACGCCTAACGCATAACGCACATCGCATAACGCATAACGCATAACGCACAACTCATAACGCATAACGCATAACGCATAACACATAACGCATAACGCATAACGCATAACGCATAACGCATGACTCATACCGCACAACCCATAACGAATAACGCATAACGCATAACGCATAACGCATAACGCAAATCGCACAACTCATAACGCATGACTCATAACGCACAACCCATAACGCATAACGCATAACGCATAACGCATAACGCAAATCGCATAACGCATAACGCATAACACATAACGGATCACGCATTACTCATAACGCATAACGCATAACCCATAACGCATAACGCATAACGCATAACGCATAACGCATAACACATAACGGATCACGCATTACTCATAACGCATAACGCATAACGCATAACCCATAACGCATAACGCATAAAGCAAAACGCATAACGCATAACGCATAACGCATAACCCATAACGCATAACGCATAAAGCAAAACGCATAACGCATAACGCATGACTCATACCGCACAACCCATAACGCATAACGCATAACGCATAACGCATAACGCATAACGGATAACGCAAATCGCATAACGCATAACGCATAACGCATAACGCAAATCGCATAACGCATAACGCATAACGCCTAACGCATAACACAAATCGCATAACGCATAACGCATAACGCACAACTCATAACGTATAACGCATAACGCAAAACGCATAACGCACAGCGGATAACGCACAACGCATAACACATAACGCATAACGCATAAAGCATAACGCATAACGCATAACGCATAACGCATAACGCATAACGCATAACGCATAACGCATAACGCATAACGCATAACGCATAACGCATAACGCATAACGCATAACGCATAACGCCTAACGCATAACGCATAACGCATAACGCATAACGCATAACGCATACCGCATAACGCATAACGCAAATCGCATAACGCATAACGCATAACGTATAACGCACAACTCATAACGCATAACGCATAACGCATAACGCGTAACGCATAAAGCATAACGCATAACGGATCACGCATTACTCATAACGCATAACGCATGACGCATAACGCATAACGCATAACGCATAACGCATAACGCATAACGCATAACGCATAACCCATAACGCATAACGCATAACGCATAACGCATAACGCATAACGGATAACACATAACGCATAACGCATAACGCATAACGCATAACGCATAAAGCATAACGCATAACGCATAACGCATAACGCATAACACATAACGCATAACCCATAACGCATAACTCAAATCGCATAACGCATAACGCATAACGCATAACGCATAACGTATAACGCACAACTCATAACGCATAACGCATAACGCAAAACGCATAACGCATAGCGGATAACGCACAACGCATAACACATAACGCATAACGCATAACGCATAACGCATAACGCATAACGCATAACGCATAACGCATAACGCATAACGCATAACGCATAACGCATAACGCATAACGCATAACGCATAACGCATAACGCATAACGCATAACGCATAACGCATAACGCATAACGCATAACGGATAACACATAACGCATAACGCATAACGCATAACGCATAACGCATAACGCATAACGCATAACGCATAACACATAACGCATAACGCATAACACATAACGCTTAACCCATAACGCATAACGCATAACGCATAACGCTTAACGCATGACCCATAGCGCATAACGCATTACGCGTAACGCATAACGCATAACGCATAAAGCATAACGCATAACGGATCACGCATTACTCATAACCCATAACGCATAACTCATAACGCATAACGCATAACGCATAACGCATAACGCATAACGCATAACGCATACCGCATAACGCATAACGCAAATCGCATAACGCATAACGCATAACGTATAACGCACAACTCATAACGCATAACGCATAACGCATAACGCGTAACGCATAAAGCATAACGCATAACGGATCACGCATTACTCATAACGCATAACGCATGACGCATAACGCATAACGCATAACGCATAACGCATAACTCATAACGCATAACGCATAACGCATAACGCATAACGCATAACGCATAACGCATAACGCATAACGCATAACGCATAACGCATAACGCATAACGCATAACGCATAACGCATAACGCATAAAGCAAAACGCATAACGCATAACGCATGACTCATAACGCACAACCCATAACGCATAACGCATAACGCAAATCGCATAACGCATAACGCATAACGCATAACGCATAACGCATAACGTATAACGCACAACTCATAACGCATAACGCATAACGCAAAACGCATAACGCATAGCGGATAACGCACAACGCATAACACATAACGCATAACGCATAACGCATAACGCATAACGCATAACGCATAACGCATAACGCATAACGCATAACGCATAACGCATAACGCATAACGCATAACGCATAACGCATAACGCATAACGCATAACGCATAACGCATAACGCATAACGCATAACGCATAACGCATAACGCATAACGGATAACACATAACGCATAACGCATAACGCATAACGCATAACGCATAACGCATAACGCATAACGCATAACGCATAACACATAACGCATAACGCATAACACATAACGCTTAACCCATAACGCATAACGCATAACGCATAACGCTTAACGCATGACCCATAGCGCATAACGCATTACGCGTAACGCATAACGCATAACGCATAAAGCATAACGCATAACGGATCACGCATTACTCATAACCCATAACGCATAACTCATAACGCATAACGCATAACGCATAACGCATAACGCATAACGCATAACGCATAACGCATAACGCATAACGCTTAACGCATGACCCATAGCGCATAACGCATAAAGCATAACGCATAACGGATCACGCATTACTCATAACCCATAACGCATAACTCATAACGCATAACGCATAACGCATAACGCATAACGCATAACGCATAACGCATAACGCATAACGCATAACGCATAACGCATAACGCATAACGCATAACGCATAACGCATAACGCATAACGCATAACGCATAACGCATAACGCATAACGCATAACGCATAACGCATAAAGCAAAACGCATAACGCATAACGCATGACTCATAACGCACAACCCATAACGCATAACGCATAACGCAAATCGCATAACGCATAACGCATAACGCATAACGCATAACGCATAACGCAAATCGCATAACGCATAACGCATAACGCATAACGCATAACGCATAACGTATAACGCACAACTCATTACGCATGACTCATAACGCACAACCCATTACGCATAACGCATAACGCATAACGCATAACGCATAACGCATAACGCATAACGCAAATCGCATAACGCATAACGCGTGACGCATAAAGCATAACGCATAACGCATAACGCATAACGCATAATGCATAACGCATAACGCATAATGGATCACGCATTACTCATAACGCGTAACGCATAACGGATCACGCATTACTCATAACGCATAACGCATAACACATAACGGATCACGCATTACTCATAACGCATAACGCATAACGCATAACGCATAACGCATAACGCACAGCGGATAACGCACAACGCATAACACATAACGCACAACGCATAACGCATAACGCATAACGCATAACGCATAACGCATAACGCATAACGCATAACGCATAACGCATAACGCATAACGCATAACGCATAACGCATAACGCATAACGCATAACGCATAACACATAACGCATAACGCATAACGCATAACGCATAACGCATAACGCAAAACACATAACGCATAACACATAACGCATAAACCATAACGCATAACTCAAATCGCATAACGCATAACGCATAACGCATAACGCATAACGCAAATCGCACAACTCATAACGCATGACTCATAACGCACAACCCATAACGCATAACGCATAACGCATAACGCATAACGCAAATCGCATAACGCATAACGCATAACACATAACGGATCACGCATTACTCATAACGCATAACGCATAACCCATAACGCATAACGCATAACGCATAACGCATAACGCATAACGCATAACACATAACGGATCACGCATTACTCATAACGCATAACGCATAACGCATAACCCATAACGCATAACGCATAAAGCAAAACGCATAACGCATAACGCATGACTCATACCGCACAACCCATAACGCATAACGCATAACGCATAACGCATAACGCATAACGCATAACGGATAACGCAAATCGCATAACGCATAACGCATAACGCATAACGCAAATCGCATAACGCATAACGCATAACGCCTAACGCATAACGCAAATCGCATAACGCATAACGCATAACGCACAACTCATAACGTATAACGCATAACGCAAAACGCATAACGCACAGCGGATAACGCACAACGCATAACACATAACGCATAACGCATAAAGCATAACGCATAACGCATAACGCATAACGCATAACGC
This sequence comes from Lasioglossum morio, assembly GCA_916610235.2. Classification (NCBI taxonomy): domain Eukaryota; kingdom Metazoa; phylum Arthropoda; class Insecta; order Hymenoptera; family Halictidae; genus Lasioglossum; species Lasioglossum morio. The sequence continues at coordinate 549,118 of CAKAJA020000239.1, read as the reverse complement.
ATAACGCATAACGCATAACGCATAACGCATAACGCATAACGCATAACGCATAACGCATAACGCATAACGCATAACGCATAACGCATAACGCATAACGCATAACGCATAACGCATAACGCATAACGCAAATCGCATAACGCATAACGCATAACGTATAACGCACAACTCATAACGCATAACGCATAACGCATAACGCGTAACGCATAAAGCATAACGCATAACGGATCACGCATTACTCATAACGCATAACGCATGACGCATAACGCATAACGCATAACGCATAACGCATAACGCATAACGCATAACGCATAACCCATAACGCATAACGCATAACGCATAACGCATAACGCATAACGGATAACACATAACGCATAACGCATAACGCATAACGCATAACGCATAAAGCATAACGCATAACGCATAACGCATAACGCATAACACATAACGCATAACCCATAACGCATAACTCAAATCGCATAACGCATAACGCATAACGCATAACGCATAACGCATAACGCATAACGTATAACGCACAACTCATAACGCATAACGCATAACGCAAAACGCATAACGCATAGCGGATAACGCACAACGCATAACACATAACGCATAACGCATAACGCATAACGCATAACGCATAACGCATAACGCATAGCGCATAACGCATAACGCATAACGCATAACGCATAACGCATAACGCATAACGCATAACGCATAACGCATAACGCATAACGCATAACGGATAACACATAACGCATAACGCATAACGCATAACGCATAACGCATAACGCATAACGCATAACGCATAACACATAACGCATAACGCATAACACATAACGCTTAACCCATAACGCATAACGCATAACGCATAACGCTTAACGCATGACCCATAGCGCATAACGCATTACGCGTAACGCATAACGCATAACGCATAAAGCATAACGCATAACGGATCACGCATTACTCATAACCCATAACGCATAACTCATAACGCATAACGCATAACGCATAACGCATAACGCATAACGCATAACGCATAACGCATAACGCATAACGCATAACGCTTAACGCATGACCCATAGCGCATAACGCATAAAGCATAACGCATAACGGATCACGCATTATTCATAACCCATAACGCATAACTCATAACGCATAACGCATAACGCATAACGCATAACGCATAACGCATAACGCATAACGCATAACGCATAACGCATAACGCATAACGCATAACGCATAACGCATAACGCATAACGCATAACGCATAACGCATAACGCATAACGCATAATGCATAACGCATAACGCATAACGCATAACGCATAACGCATAACGCATAACGCATAACGCATAACGGATAACACATAACACATAACGCTTAACCCATAACGCATGACCCGTAGCGCATAACGCATTACGCGTAACGCATAACGCATAACGCATAAAGCATAACGCATAACGGATCACGCATTACTCATAACCCATAACGCATAACTCATAACGCATAACGCATAACGCATAACGCATAACGCATAACGCATAACGCATAACGCATAACGCATAACGCATAACGCATAACGCATAACGCATAACGCATGACTCATAACGCACAACCCATTACGCATAACGCATAACGCATAACGCATAACGCATAACGGATCACGCATTACTCATAACGCATAACGCATAACGGATCACGCATTACTCATAACGCATAACGCATAACGCATAACGCATAACGCATAACGCATAACGCATAACGCATAACGCATAACGCATAACGCATAACGCATAACGCATAACGCATAACGCAAATCGCATAACGCATAACGCGTAACGCATAAAGCATAACGCATAACGCATAACGCATAACGCATAATGCATAACGCATAACGCATAATGGATCACGCATTACTCATAACGCGTAACGCATAACGGATCACGCATTACTCATAACGCATAACGCATAACACATAACGGATCACGCATTACTCATAACGCATAACGCATAACGCATAACGCATAACGCATAACGCATAACGCATAACGCATAACGCATAACGCATAACGCATAACGCATAACGCATAACCCATAACGCATAACGCATAACGCATAACGCATAACGTATAACGCATAACTCATAACGCATGACTCATAACGCACAACCCATAACGCATAACGCATAACGCATAACGCAAATCGCATAACGCATAACGCATAACGCGTAACGCATAAAGCATACCGCATAACGCATAACGCATAACGCATAACGCATAATGCATAACACATAACGCGTAACGGATCACGCATTACTCATAACGCATAACGCATAACGGATCACGCATTACTCATAACGCATAACGCATAACACATAACGGATCACGCATTACTCATAACGCATAACGCATAACGCACAACGCATAACGCATAACACATAACGCATAACCCATAACGCATAACGCATAACGCATAACGCTTAACGCATGACCCATAGCGCATAACGCATTACGCGTAACGCATAACGCATAAAGCATAACGCATAACGGATCACGCATTACTCATAACGCATAACGCATAACGCATAACGCATAACGCATAACGCATAACGCATAACGCATAACGCATAACGCATAACGCATAACGCATAACGCATAACGCATAACGCATAACGCATAACGCATAACGCATAACGCATAACGGATAACACATAACACATAACACATAACGCTTAACCCATAACGCATGACCCATAGCGCATAACGCATTACGCGTAACGCATAACGCATAACGCATAAAGCATAACGCATAACGGATCACGCATTACTCATAACCCATAACGCATAACTCATAACGCATAACGCATAACGCATAACGCATAACGCATAACGCATAACGCATAACGCATAACGCATAACGCATAACGCATAAAGCAAAACGCATAACGCATAACGCATGACTCATAACGCACAACCCATAACGCATAACACATAACGCAAATCGCATAACGCATAACGCATAACGCACAACACAAATCGCATAACGCATAACGCATAACGCATAACGCATAACGTATAACGCACAACTCATAACGCATGACTCATAACGCACAACCCATAACGCATAGCGCATAACGCATAACGCATAACGCAAATCGCATAACGCATAACGGGTAACGCATAAAGCATAACGCATACCGCATAACGCATAACGCATAATGCATAATGCATAACGCATAACGCATAACGGATCACGCATTACTCATAACGCATAACGCATAACGGATCACGCATTACTCATAACGCATAACGCATAACACATAACGGATCACGCATTACTCATAACGCATAACGCATAACGCATAACGCATAACGCATAACGCATAACGCATAACGCATAACGCATAACGCATAACGCATAACGCATAACGCATAACGCATAACGCATAACGCTTAACGCATGACCCATAGCGCATAACGCATTACGCGTAACGCATAACGCATAATGCATAAAGCATAACGCATAACGGATCACGCAGTACTCATAACCCATAACGCATAACGCATAACGCATAACGCATAACGCATAGCGCATAACGCATAACACATAACGGATCACGCATTACTCATAACGCATAACGCATAACGCATAACGCATAACCCATAACGCATAACGCATAAAGCAAAACGCATAACGCATAACGCATGACTCATAACGCACAACCCATAACGCATAACGCATAACGCAAATCGCATAACGCATAACGCATAATGCATAAAGCATAACGCATAACGCATACCGCATAACGCATAACGCATAACGCTTAATGCGTAACGCATAACGCATACCGCATAACGCATAACGCATAACGCATAACGCTTAATGCGTAACGCATAACGCATAACGGATCACGCATTACTCATAACGCATAACGCATAACGCATAACGCATAACGAATAACGCATAACGTTTCACGCATTACTCATAACGCATAACGCATAACGCATAACGGATCACGCATTACTCATAACGCATAACGCATAACGCATAACGCATGACGAATAACGCATAACGTTTCACGCATTACTCATAACGCATAACGCATAACGGATCACGCATTACTCATAACGCATAACGCATAACGCATAACGCATAACGCATAACGCATAACGCATAACGCATAACGCATAACGCATAACGCATAACGCATAACGCATAACGCATAACGCATAACGCATAACGCATAACGCATAACGCATAACCCATAACGCATAACGCATAACGCATAACGCATAACGCATAACGCATAACGCATAACGCATAACGCATAACGCATACCGCATGACGCATAACGCATAACGCATTACTCATAACGCATAACGCATAACGCATAACGCATAACGGATCACGCATTACTCATAACGCATAACGCATAACGCATAACGCATAACGCATAACGCATAACGCATAACGCATAACCCATAACGCATAACGCATAACGCATAACGCATAACGCATAACGCATAACGCATAACACATAACGCATAACGCATAACGCATACCGCATAACGCATAACGCATAACGGATAACGCATAACGCATAACGCATAACGCATAACGCATAACGCTTAACGCATGACCCATAGCGCATAACGCATAAAGCATAACGCATAACGGATCACGCATTATTCATAACCCATAACGCATAACTCATAACGCATAACGCATAACGCATAACGCATAACGCATAACGCATAACGCATAACGCATAACGCATAACGCATAACGCATAACGCATAACGCATAACGCATAACGCATAACGCATAACGCATAACGCATAACGCATAATGCATAACGCATAACGCATAACGCATAACGCATAACGCATAACGCATAACGCATAACGCATAACGGATAACACATAACACATAACGCTTAACCCATAACGCATGACCCATAGCGCATAACGCATTACGCGTAACGCATAACGCATAACGCATAAAGCATAACGCATAACGGATCACGCATTACTCATAACTCATAACGCATAACGCATAACGCATAACGCATAACGCATAACGCATAACGCATAACGCATAACGCATAACGCATAACGCATAACGCATAACGCATAACGCATAACGCATGACTCATAACGCACAACCCATTACGCATAACGCATAACGCATAACGCATAACGCATAACGGATCACGCATTACTCATAACGCATAACGCATAACGGATCACGCATTACTCATAACGCATAACGCATAACGCATAACGCATAACGCATAACGCATAACGCATAACGCATAACGCATAACGCATAACGCATAACGCATAACGCATAACGCAAATCGCATAACGCATAACGCGTAACGCATAAAGCATAACGCATAACGCATAACGCATAACGCATAATGCATAACGCATAACGCATAATGGATCACGCATTACTCATAACGCGTAACGCATAACGGATCACGCATTACTCATAACGCATAACGCATAACACATAACGGATCACGCATTACTCATAACGCATAACGCATAACGCATAGCGCATAACGCATAACGCATAACGCATAACGCATAACGCATAACGCATAACGCATAACGCATAACGCATAACGCATAACCCATAACGCATAACGCATAACGCATAACGCATAACGTATAACGCATAACTCATAACGCATGACTCATAACGCACAACCCATAACGCATAACGCATAACGCATAACCCAAATCGCATAACGCATAACGCATAACGCGTAACGCATAAAGCATACCGCATAACGCATAACGCATAACGCATAACGCATAATGCATAACACATAACGCGTAACGGATCACGCATTACTCATAACGCATAACGCATAACGGATCACGCATTACTCATAACGCATAACGCATAACACATAACGGATCACGCATTACTCATAACGCATAACGCATAACGCACAACGCATAACGCATAACACATAACGCATAACCCATAACGCATAACGCATAACGCATAACGCTTAACGCATGACCCATAGCGCATAACGCATTACGCGTAACGCATAACGCATAAAGCATAACGCATAACGGATCACGCATTACTCATAACGCATAACGCATAACGCATAACGCATAACGCATAACGCATAACGCATAACGCATAACGCATAACGCATAACGCATAACGCATAACGCATAACGCATAACGCATAACGCATAACGCATAACGCATAACGGATAACACATAACACATAACACATAACGCTTAACCCATAACGCATGACCCATAGCGCATAACGCATTACGCGTAACGCATAACGCATAACGCATAAAGCATAACGCATAACGGATCACGCATTACTCATAACCCATAACGCATAACTCATAACGCATAACGCATAACGCATAACGCATAACGCATAACGCATAACGCATAACGCATAACGCATAACGCATAACGCATAAAGCAAAACGCATAACGCATAACGCATGACTCATAACGCACAACCCATAACGCATAACACATAACGCAAATCGCATAACGCATAACGCATAACGCATAACACAAATCGCATAACGCTTAACGCATAACGCATAACGCATAACGTATAACGCACAACTCATAACGCATGACTCATAACGCACAACCCATAACGCATAGCGCATAACGCATAACGCATAACGCAAATCGCATAACGCATAACGGGTAACGCATAAAGCATAACGCATACCGCATAACGCATAACGCATAATGCATAATGCATAACGCATAACGCATAACGGATCACGCATTACTCATAACGCATAACGCATAACGGATCACGCATTACTCATAACGCATAACGCATAACACATAACGGATCACGCATTACTCATAACGCATAACGCATAACGCATAACGCATAACGCATAACGCATAACGCATAACGCATAACGCATAACGCATAACGCATAACGCATAACGCATAACGCATAACGCATAACGCATAACGCTTAACGCATGACCCATAGCGCATAACGCATTACGCGTAACGCATAACGCATAATGCATAAAGCATAACGCATAACGGATCACGCAGTACTCATAACCCATAACGCATAACGCATAACGCATAACGCATAACGCATAACGCATAGCGCATAACGCATAACACATAACGGATCACGCATTACTCATAACGCATAACGCATAACGCATAACGCATAACCCATAACGCATAACGCATAAAGCAAAACGCATAACGCATAACGCATGACTCATAACGCACAACCCATAACGCATAACGCATAACGCAAATCGCATAACGCATAACGCATAATGCATAAAGCATAACGCATAACGCATAACGCATAACGCATAACGCATAACGCTTAATGCGTAACGCATAACGCATACCGCATAACGCATAACGCATAACGCATAACGCTTAATGCGTAACGCATAACGCATAACGGATCACGCATTACTCATAACGCATAACGCATAACGCATAACGCATAACGAATAACGCATAACGTTTCACGCATTACTCATAACGCATAACGCATAACGCATAACGGATCACGCATTACTCATAACGCATAACGCATAACGCATAACGCATGACGAATAACGCATAACGTTTCACGCATTACTCATAACGCATAACGCATAACGGATCACGCATTACTCATAACGCATAACGCATAACGCATAACGCATAACGCATAACGCATAACGCATAACGCATAACGCATAACGCATAACGCATAACGCATAACGCATAACGCATAACGCATAACGCATAACCCATAACGCATAACGCATAACGCATAACGCAGAACGCATAACGCATAACGCATAACGCATAACGCATAACGCATACCGCATGACGCATAACGCATAACGCATTACTCATAACGCATAACGCATAACGCATAACGCATAACGGATCACGCATTACTCATAACGCATAACGCATAACGCATAACGCATAACGCATAACGCATAACCCATAACGCATAACGCATAACGCATAACGCATAACGCATAACGCATAACGCATAACACATAACGCATAACGCATAACGCATACCGCATAACGCATAACGCATAACGGATAACGCATTACTCATAACGCATAACGCATAACGCATAACGCATAACGCATAACGCATAACACATAACGCATAACCCATAACGCATAACGCATAACGCATAACGCTTAACCCATGACCCATAGCGCATAACTCATTACGCGTAACGCATAACGCATAACGCATAACGCATAACGCATAACGCATAACGCATAACGCATAACGCATAACGCATAACGCATAACGCATAACGCATAACGCATAACGCATAACGCATAACGCATGACCCATAGCGCATAACGCATTACGCGTAACGCATAACGCATAACGCATAAAGCATAACGCATAACGGATCACGCATTACTCATAACCCATAACGCATAACTCATAACGCATAACGCATAACGCATAACGCATAACGCATAACGCATAACGCATAACGCATAACGCATAACGCATAACGCATAACGCATAACGCATAACGCACAACGCATAAAGCAAAACGCATAACGCATAACGCATGACTCATAACGCACAACCCATAACGCATAACACATAACGCAAATCGCATAACGCATAACGCATAACGCATAACGCATAACACAAATCGCATAACGCATAACGCATAACGCATAACGCATAACGTATAACGCACAACTCATAACGCATGACTCATAACGCACAACCCATTACGCATAGCGCATAACGCATAGCGCATAACGCAAATCGCATAACGCATAACGGGTAACGCATAAAGCATAACGCATAACGCATAACGCATAACGCATAGTGCATAATGCATAACGCATAACGCATAACGGATCACGCATTACTCATAACGCATAACGCATAACGGATCACGCATTACTCATAACGCATAACGCATAACACATAACGGATCACGCATTACTCATAACGCATAACGCATAACGCATAACGCATAACGCATAACGCATAACGCATAACGCATAACGCATAACGCATAACGCATAACGCATAACGCATAACGCATAACACATAACGCATAACCCATAACGCATAACGCATAACGCATAACGCTTAACGCATGACCCATAGCGCATAACGCATTACGCGTAACGCATAACGCATAATGCATAAAGCATAACGCATAACGGATCACGCATTACTCATAACCCATAACGCATAACGCATAACGCATAACGCATAGCGCATAACGCATAACACATAACGGATCACGCATTACTCATAACGCATAACGCATAACGCATAACGCATAACCCATAACGCATAACGCATAAAGCAAAACGCATAACGCATAACGCATGACTCATAACGCACAACCCATAACGCATAACGCATAACGCAAATCGCATAACGCATAACGCATAATGCATAAAGCATAACGCATAACGCATACCGCATAACGCATAACGCATAACGCTTAATGCGTAACGCATAACGCATACCGCATAACGCATAACGCATAACGCATAACGCTTAATGCGTAACGCATAACGCATAACGCTTAATGCGTAACGCATAACGCATAACGGATCATGCATTACTCATAACGCATAACGCATAACGCATAACGCATAACGAATAACGCATAACGTTTCACGCATTACTCATAACGCATAACGCATAACGCATAACGGATCACGCATTACTCATAACGCATAACGCATAACGCATAACGCATAACGAATAACGCATAACGCATAACGCATAACCCATAACGCATAACGCATAACGCATAACGCATAACGCATAACGCATAACGCATAACGCATAACGCATAACGCATAACGCATAACGCATAACGCATAACGCATAACGCATAACGCATACCGCATGACGCATAACGCATAACGCATTACTCATAACGCATAACGCATAACGCATAACGCATAACGGATCACGCATTACTCATAACGCATAACGCATAACGCATAACGCATAACGCATAACGCATAACCCATAACGCATAACGCATAACGCATAACGCATAACGCATAACGCATAACGCATAACGCATAACACATAACGCATAACGCATAACGCATACGGCATAACGCATAACGCATAACGGATAACGCATAACGCATGACTCATACCACACAACCCATAACGCATAACGCATAACGCATAACGCATAACGCAAATCGCATAACGCATAACGCATAACGCATAACGCATAACGCATAACGTATAACGCACAACTCATAACGCATGACTCATAACGCACAACCCATAACGCATAACGCATAACGCATAACGCAAATCGCATAACGCATAACGCATATCGCGTAACGCATAAAGCATAACGCATAACGCATAACCCATAACGCAAAACGCATAATGCATAACACATAACGCGTAACGGATCACGCATTACTCATAACGCATAACGCATAACGGATCACGCATTACTCATAACGCATAACTCATAACACATAACGGATCACGCATTACTCATAACGCATAACGCATAACGCATAACGCATAACGCATAACGCTTAACGCATGACCCATAGCGCATAACGCATTACGCGTAACGCCTAACGCATAACGCATAAAGCATAACGCATAACGGATCACGCATTACTCATAACCCATAACGCATAACTCATAACGCATAACGCATAACGCATAACGCATAACGCATAACGCATAACGCATAACGCATAACGCATAACGCATAAAGCAAAACGCATAACGCATAACGCATGACTCATAACGCACAACCCATAACGCATAACACATAACGCAAATCGCATAACGCATAACGCATAACGCATAACACAAATCGCATAACGCATAACGCATAACGCATAACGCATAACGCATAACGTATAACGCACAACTCATAACGCATGACTCATAACGCACAACCCATAACGCATAGCGCATAACGCATAACGCAAATCGCATAACGCATAACGGGTAACGCATAAAGCATAACGCATAACGCATAACGCATAAGGCATAATGCATAATGCATAACGCATAACGCATAACGGATCACGCATTACTCATAACGCATAACGCATAACGGATCACGCATTACTCATAACGCATAACGCATAACACATAACGGATCACGCATTACTCATAACGCATAACGCATAACGCATAACGCATAACGCATAACGCATAACGCATAACGCATAACGCATAACGCATAACGCATAACGCATAACGCATAACGCATAACACATAACGCATAACCCATAACGCATAACGCATAACGCATAACGCTTAACGCATGACCCATAGCGCATAACGCATTACGCGTAACGCATAACGCATAATGCATAAAGCATAACGCATAACGGATCACGCATTACTCATAACCCATAACGCATAACGCATAACGCATAACGCATAGCGCATAACGCATAACACATAACGGATCACGCATTACTCATAACGCATAACGCATAACGCATAACGCATAACCCATAACGCATAACGCATAACGCATAAAGCAAAACGCATAACGCATAACGCATGACTCATAACGCACAACCCATAACGCATAACGCATAACGCAAATCGCATAACGCATAACGCATAATGCATAAAGCATAACGCATAACGCATACCGCATAACGCATAACGCATAACGCTTAATGCGTAACGCATAACGCATAACGCTTAATGCGTAACGCATAACGCATACCGCATAACGCATAACGCATAACGCATAACGCTTAATGCGTAACGCATAACGCATAACGGATCACGCATTACTCATAACGCATAACGCATAACGCATAACGCATAACGAATAACGCATAACGTTTCACGCATTACTCATAACGCATAACGTATAACGCATAACGGATCACGCATTACTCATAACGCATAACGCATAACGCATAACGCATAACGAATAACGCATAACGTTTCACGCATTACTCATAACGCATAACGCATAACGCATAACGGATCACGCATTACTCATAACGCATAACGCATAACGCATAACGCATAACGCATAACGGATAACGCATAACGCATGACTCATACCACACAACCCATAACGCATAACGCATAACGCATAACGCATAACGCAAATCGCATAACGCATAACGCATAACGCATAACGCATACCGCATGACGCATAACGCATAACGCATTACTCATAACGCATAACGCATAACGCATAACGCATAACGGATCACGCATTACTCATAACGCATAACGCATAACGCATAACGCATAACGCATAACCCATAACGCATAACGCATAACGCATAACGCATAACGCATAACGGATAACGCATAACGCATGACTCATACCACACAACCCATAACGCATAACGCATAACGCATAACGCATAACGCAAATCGCATAACGCATAACGCATAACGCATAACGCATAACGCATAACGTATAACGCACAACTCATAACGCATGACTCATAACGCACAACCCATAACGCATAACGCATAACGCATAACGCAAATCGCATAACGCATAACGCATATCGCGTAACGCATAAAGCATAACGCATAACGCATAACCCATAACGCAAAACGCATAATGCATAACACATAACGCGTAACGGATCACGCATTACTCATAACGCATAACGCATAACGGATCACGCATTACTCATAACACATAACTCATAACACATAACGGATCACGCATTACTCATAACGCATAACGCATAACGCATAACGCATAACGCATAACACATAACGCATAACCCATAACGCATAACGCATAACGCATAACGCTTAACGCATGACCCATAGCGCATAACGCATTACGCGTAACGCATAACGCATAACGCATAAAGCATAACGCATAACGGATCACGCATTACTCATAACCCATAACGCATAACTCATAACGCATAACGCATGACGCATAACGCATAACGCATAACGCATAACGCATAACTCATAACCCATAACGCATAACTCATAACGCATAACGCATAACGCATAACGCATAACGCATGACGCATGACGCATAACGCATAACGCATTACTCATAACGCATAACGCATAACGCATAACGCATAACGGATCACGCATAACGCATGACTCATACCACACAACCCATAACGCATAACGCATAACGCATAACGCATAACGCAAATCGCATAACGCATAACGCATAACGCATAACGCATAACGCATAACGTATAACGCACAACTCATAACGCATGACTCATAACGCACAACCCATAACGCATAACGCATAACGCATAACGCAAATCGCATAACGCATAACGCATATCGCGTAACGCATAAAGCATAACGCATAACGCATAACGCATAACCCATAACGCAAAACGCATAATGCATAACACATAACGCGTAACGGATCACGCATTACTCATAACGCATAACGCATAACGGATCACGCATTACTCATAACACATAACTCATAACACATAACGGATCACGCATTACTCATAACGCATAACGCATAACGCATAACGCATAACGCATAACACATAACGCATAACCCATAACGCATAACGCATAACGCATAACGCTTAACGCATGACCCATAGCCCATAACGCATTACGCGTAACGCATAACGCATAACGCATAAAGCATAACGCATAACGGATCACGCATTACTCATAACCCATAACGCATAACTCATAACGCATAACGCATGACGCATAACGCATAACGCATAACGCATAACGCATAACTCATAACGCATAACGCATAACGCATAACGCATAACGGATAACACATAACACATAACGCTTAACCCATAACGCATAACGCATAACGCATAACGCATAACGCTTAACTCATGACCCATAGCGCATAACGCATTACGCGTAACGCATAACGTATAACGCATAAAGCATAACGCATAACGGATCACGCATTACTCATAACCCATAACGCATAACTCATAACGCATAACGCATAACGCATAACGCATAACGCATAACGCAAAACGCATAACTCATAACGCGTAACGCATAACGCATAACGCATAACGCATAACGCATAACGCATAAAGCAAAACGCATAACGCATAACGCATAACGCATAACGCATAACGCATAACGCAAAACTCATAACGCATAACCCATAACGCATAACGCATAACGCATAACGCATAACGCTTAACGAATGACCCATAGCGCATAACGCATTACGCGTAACGCATAACGCATAACGCATAATGCATAAAGCATAACGCATAACGGATCACGCATTACTCATAACCCATAACGCATAACGCATAACGCATAACGCATAACGCATAGCGCATAACGCATAACACATAACGGATCACGCATTACTCATAACGCATAACGCATAACGCATAACGCATAACCCATAACGCATAACGCATAAAGCAAAACGCATAACGCATTACTCATAACGCATAACGCATAACGCATAACGGATCACGCATTACTCATAACGCATAACGCATAACGCATAACGCATAACGCATAACGCATAACGCATAACGCATAACGCATAACGCATAACCCATAACGCATAACGCATAACGCATAACGCATAACGCATAACGCATAACGGATCACGCATTACTCATAGCGCATAACGCATAACGCATAACGGATCACGCATTACTCATAACGCATAACGCATAACGCATAACGCATAACGAATAACGCATAACGTTTCACGCATTACTCATAACGCACAACTCATAACGCATGACTCATAACGCACAACCCATAACGCATAACGCATAACGCATAACGCATAACGAAAATCGCATAACGCATAACGCGTAACGCATAAAGCATAACGCATAACGCATAACGCATAACGCATAACGCATAACACATAATGCATAACGCATAACGGATCACGCATTACTCATAACGCATAACGCATAACACATAACGGATCACGCATTACTCATAACGCATAACGCATAACGCATAACGCATAACGCATAACGCATAACGCATAATACATAACGCATAACACATAACGGATCACGCATTACTCATAACGCATAACGCATAACGCATAACGCATAACGCATAACGCATAACGCATAACGCATAACGCATAACGCATAACGCATAACGCATAACGCATAACGCATAACGCATAACGCATAACGCATAACGCATAACGCATAACGCATAACGCATAACGCATAACGCCTAACGCATAAGGCATAACGCATAACGCATAACGCATAACGGATCACGCATTACTCATGACCCATAACGCATAACGCATAACCCATAACGCATAACGCATAACGCATAAAGCAAAACGCATATCGCATGACTCATAACGCACAACCCATAACGCATAACGCATAACACAAATCGCATAACGCATATCGCATAATGCATAAAGCATAACGCATAACGCATAACGCATAACGCATAACGCATAACGCTTAATGCATAACGCATAACGCATAACGGATCACGCATTACTCATAACGCATAACGCATAACGGATTACGCATTACTCATAACGCATAACGCATAACGCATAACGCATAACGCATAACCCATAACGCATAACGCATAACGCATAACGCATAACGCATAACGCATAACGCGTAACGCATAAAGCATAACGCATAACGCATAACGCATAACGCATAACGCATAACGCATAACGCATAACGCATAACGCATAACGCAAATCGCATACCGCATAACGCGTAACGCATAAAGCATAACGCATAACGCATAACGCACAACGCATAACGCATAATGCATATCGCATAACGCATAACGGATCACGCATTACTCATAACGCATAACGCATAACAGATCACGCATTACTCATAACGCATAACGCATAAGACATAACGGATCACGCATTACTCATAACGCATAACGCATAACGCATAACGCATAACCCATGACGCATAACGCATAAAGCAAAACGCATAACGCATAACGCGTAACGGATCTCGCATTACTCATAACGCATAACGCAAAACGCATAACGCCTAACGCATAACGCATGACGGATCACGCATTTCTCATAACGCATAACGGATGACGCATTCCGCATAACGCATAACGCATAACGCATAACGCTTAACGCATGACCCATAGCGCATAACGCATTACGCGTAACGCATAACGCATAACGCATAACGCTTAATGCATAACGCATAACGCATAACGGATCACGCATTACTCATAACGCATACCGCATAACGGATCACGCATTACTCATAACGCATAACGCATAACGCATAACGCATAACGCATAACCCATAACGCATAACGCATAACGCATAACGCATAACGCATAACGCATAACGCATAACGCATAGCGCAAATCGCATAACGCATAACGCATAACGCATAACGCATAACGCATAACGCATAACGCATAACGCATAACGCATAACGCATAACGCATAGCGCAAATCGCATAACGCATAACGCATAACGCATAACGCATAACGCATAACGTATAACGCATAACACATAACGCATATCGCACAACGCATAACGCATAACGCATAACGCATAACGCATAACTCATAACACATAACGCATAACGTAAAACGCATAACGCATAGCGGATAACGCACAACGCATAACACATAACGCATAACGCATAACGCATAACGCATAACGCATAACGCATAACGCATAACGCATAACGCATAACGCATAACGCATAACGCATAACGCATAACGCATAACGCATAACGCATAACGCATAACGCATAACGCATAACGCATAACGCATAACGCATAACGCATAACGCATAACGCATAACGCATAACGCATAACGCATAACGCATAACGCATAACGCATAACGCATAACGGATCACGCATTACTCATAACGCATAACCCATAACGCATAACGCATAACGCATAACGCATAAAGCAAAACGCATAACGCATGACTCATAACGCACAACCCATAAAGCATAACGCATAACACAAATCGCATAACGCATATCGCATAATGCATAAAGCATAACGCATAACGCATAACGCATAACGCATAACGCTTAATGCATAACGCATAACGCATAACGGATCACGCATTACTCATAACGCATAACGCATAACGGATTACGCATTACTCATAACGCATAACGCATACCGCATAACGCATAACGCATAACGGATAACGCATAACGCATAACGCATAACGCATAACGCATAACGTATAACGCATAACGCATAACGCATAACGCATAACACATAACGGATCACGCATTACTCATAACGCATAACGCATAACGCATAACCCATAACGCATAACGCATAAAGCAAAACGCATAACGCATAACGCATGACTCATACCACACAACCCATAACGCATAACGCATAACGCATAACGCATAACGCATAACGCATAACGCAAATCGCATAACGCATAACGCATAACGCATAACGCATAACGCATAACGTATAACGCACAACTCATAACGCATGACTCATAACGCACAACCCATAACGCATAACGCATAACGCATAACGCATAACGCAAATCGCATAACGCATAACGCATAACGCGTAACGCATAATGCATGACGCATAACGCATAACGCATAACGCATAACGCATAACGCAAAACGCATAATGCATAACACATAACGCGTAACGGATCACGCATTACTCATAACGCATAACGCATAACGGATCACGCATTACTCATAACGCATAACTCATAACACATAACGGATCACGCATTACTCATAACGCATAACGCATAACGCATAACGCATAACGCATAACGCATAACGCATAACACATAACGCATAACCCATAACGCATAACGCATAACGCATAACGCTTAACGCATGACCCATAGCGCATAACGCATTAAGCGTAACGCATAACGCATAACGCATAAAGCATAACGCATAACGGATCACGCATTACTCATAACCCATAACGCATAACTCATAACGCATAACGCATAACGCATAACGCATAACGCATAACGCATAACGCATAACTCATAACGCATAACGCATAACGCATAACGGATAACACATAACACGTAACGCTTAACCCATAACGCATAACGCATAACGCATAACGCTTAACTCATGACCCATAGCGCATAACGCATTACGCGTAACGCATAACGTATAACGCATAAAGCATAACGCATAACGGATCCCGCATTACTCATAACCCATAACGCATAACTCATAACGCATAACGCATAACGCATAACGCATAACGCAAAACGCATAACGCATAACGCATAACGCATAACGCATAACGCATAACGCATAACGCATAACGCATAACGCATAAAGCAAAACGCATAACGCATAACGCATGACTCATAACGCACAACCCACAACGCATAACACATAACGCAAATCGCATAACGCATAACGCATAACGCATAACGCTTAATGCATAACACAAATCGCATAACGCATAACGCATAACGCATAACGCATAACGCATAACGTATAACGCACAACTCATAACGCATGACTCATAACGCACAACCCATAACGCATAGCGCATAACGCATAACGCATAACGCAAATCGCATAACGCATAACGGGTAACGCATAAAGCATAACGCATAACGCATAACGCATAACGCATAATGCATAACGTTTAACGCATAACGGATCACGCATTACTCATAACGCATAACGCATAACGGATCACTCATTACTCATAACGCATAACGCATAACACTTAACGGATCACGCATTACTCATAACGCATAACGCATAACGCATAACGCATAACGCATAACGCATAACGCATAACGCATAACGCATAACGCATAACGCAAAACTCATAACGCATAACCCATAACGCATAACGCATAACGCATAACGCATAACGCTTAACGCATGACCCATAGCGCATAACGCATTACGCGTAACGCATAATGCATAAAGCATAACGCATAGCGGATCACGCATTACTCATAACCCATAACGCATAACGCATAACGCATAACGCATAACGCATAACGCATAGCGCATAACGCATAACACATAACGGATCACGCATTACTCATAACGCATAACGCATAACGCATAACGCATAACGCATAACCCATAACGCATAACGCATAAAGCAAAACGCATAACGCATTACTCATAACGCATAACGCATAACGCATAACGGATCACGCATTACTCATAACGCATAACGCATAACGCATAACGCATAACGCATAACGCATAACGCATAACGCATAACGCATAACGCATAACGCATAACGCATAACGCATAACGCATAACCCATAACGCATAACGCATAACGGATCACGCATTACTCATAACGCATAACGCATAACGCATAACGCATAACGAATAACGCATAACGTTTCACGCATTACTCATAACGCACAACTCATAACGCATGACTCATAACGCACAACCCATAACGCATAACGCATAACGCATAACGCATAACGCATAACGCAAATCGCATAACGCATAACGCGTAACGCATAAAGCATAACGCATAACGCATAACGCATAACGCATAACGCATAACGCATAATGCATAACGCATAACGGATCACGCATTACTCATAACGCATAACGCATAACACATAACGGATCACGCATTACTCATAACGCATAACGCATAACGCATAACGCATAACGCATAACGCATAACGCATAATACATAACGCATAACACATAACGCATAACGCATAACGCATAAGGCATAACGCATAACGCATAACGCATAACGCATAACGCATAACGCATATCGCATAACGCATAACGCATAACGCAAAACGCGTAACGCATAACACATAACGGATCACGGATCACGCATTACTCATAACGCATAACGCGTAACGCATAACGCATAACCCATAACGCATAACGCATAAAGCAAAACGCATAACGCATAACGCATGACTCATAACGCACAACCCATAACGCATAACGCATAACGCATAACGCATAACGCAAATCGCATACCGCATAACGCGTAACGCATAAAGCATAACGCATAACGCACAACGCATAACGCATAATGCATATCGCATAACGCATAACGGATCACGCATTACTCATAACGCATAACGCATAACAGATCACGCATTACTCATAACGCATAACGCATAAGACATAACGGATCACGCATTACTCATAACGCATAACGCATAACGCATAACGCATAACCCATGACGCATAACGCATAACGCTTAATGCATAACGCATAACGCATAACGGATCACGCATTACTCATAACGCATACCGCATAACGGATCACGCATTACTCATAACGCATACCGCATAACGGATCACGCATTACTCATAACGCATAACGCATAACGCATAACGCATAACGCATAACCCATAACGCATAACGCATAACGCTTAACGCATAACGCATAACGCATAACGCATAACGCATAACGCAAATCGCATAACGCATAACCCATAACGCATAACGCATAACGCATAACGTATAACGCACAACTCATAACGCATAACGCAAAACGCATAACGCATAGCGGATAACGCACAACGCATAACACATAACGCATATCGCACAACGCATAGCGCATAACGCATAACGCATAACGCATAACTCATAACGCATAACGCATAACGTAAAACGCATAACGCATAGCGGATAACGCACAACGCATGACACATAACGCATAACGCATAACGCATAACGCATAACGCATAACGCATAACGCATAACGCATAACGCATAACGCATAACGCATAACGCATAACGCATAACGCATAACGCATAACGCATAACGCATAACGCATAACGCATAACGCATAACGCATAACGCATAACGCATAACGCATAACGCATAACGCATAACGCATAACGCATAACGGATCACGCATTACTCATGACCCATAACGCATTACGCGTAACGCATAACGTATAACGCATAAAGCATAACGCATAACGGATCACGCATTACTCATAACCCATAACGCATAACTCATAACGCATAACGCATAACGCATAACGCATAACGCAAAACGCATAACGCATAACGCATAACGCATAACGCATAACGCATAACGCATAACGCATAAAGCAAAACGCATAACGCATAACGCATGACTCATAACGCACAACCCACAACGCATAACACATAACGCAAATCGCATAACGCATAACGCATAACGCATAACGCTTAATGCATAACACAAATCGCATAACGCATAACGCATAACGCATAACGCATAACGCATAACGCATAACGTATAACGCACAACTCATAACGCATGACTCATAACGCACAACCCATAACGCATAGCGCATAACGCATAACGCATAACGCAAATCGCATAACGCATAACGGGTAACGCATAAAGCATAACGCATAACGCATAACGCATAACGCATAATGCATAACGCTTAACGCATAACGGATCACGCATTACTCATAACGCATAACGCATAACGGATCACGCATTACTCATAACGCATAACGCATAACACTTAACGGATCACGCATTACTCATAACGCATAACGCATAACGCATAACGCATAACGCATAACGCATAACGCATAACGCATAACGCATAACGCAAAACTCATAACGCATAACCCATAACGCATAACGCATAACGCATAACGCATAACGCTTAACGCATGACCCATAGCGCATAACGCATTACGCGTAACGCATAATGCATAAAGCATAACGCATAGCGGATCACGCATTACTCATAACCCATAACGCATAACGCATAACGCATAACGCATAACGCATAACGCATAGCGCATAACGCATAACACATAACGGATCACGCATTACTCATAACGCATAACGCATAACGCATAACGCATAACGCATAACCCATAACGCATAACGCATAAAGCAAAACGCATAACGCAATACTCATAACGCATAACGCATAACGCATAACGGATCACGCATTACTCATAACGCATAACGCATAACGCATAACACATAACGCATAACGCATAACGCATAAGGCATAACGCATAACGCATAACGCATAACGCATAACGCATAACGCATAACGCATAACGCATAACGCATAACGCATAACGCATAACGCATAACGCAAAACGCGTAACGCATAACACATAACGGATCACGGATCACGCATTACTCATAACGCATAACGCGTAACGCATAACGCATAACCCATAACGCATAACGCATAAAGCAAAACGCATAACGCATAACGCATGACTCATAACGCACAACCCATAACGCATAACGCATAACGCATAACGCATAACGCAAATCGCATACCGCATAACGCGTAACGCATAAAGCATAACGCATAACGCATAACGCACAACGCATAATGCATAATGCATATCGCATAACGCATAACGGATCACGCATTTCTCATAACGCATAACGCATAACAGATCACGCATTACTCATAACGCATAACGCATAAGACATAACGGATCACGCATTACTCATAACGCATAACGCATAACGCATAACGCATAACCCATGACGCATAACGCATAACGCTTAATGCATAACGCATAACGCATAACGGATCACGCATTACTCATAACGCATACCGCATAACGGATCACGCATTACTCATAACGCATACCGCATAACGGATCACGCATTACTCATAACGCATAACGCATAACGCATAACGCATAACGCATAACCCATAACGCATAACGCATAACGCTTAACGCATAACGCATAACGCATAACGCATAACGCATAACGCAAATCGCATAACGCATAACCCATAACGCATAACGCATAACGCATAACGTATAACGCACAACTCATAACGCATAACGCAAAACGCATAACGCATAGCGGATAACGCACAACGCATAACACATAACGCATATCGCACAACGCATAACGCATAACGCATAACGCATAACGCATAACTCATAACGCATAACGCATAACGTAAAACGCATAACGCATAGCGGATAACGCACAACGCATAACACATAACGCATAACGCATAACGCATAACGCATAACGCATAACGCATAACGCATAACGCATAACGCATAACGCATAACGCATAACGCATAACGCATAACGCATAACGCATAACGCATAACGCATAACGCATAACGGATCACGCATTACTCATGACCCATAACGCATAACGCATAACCCATAACGCATAACGCATAACGCATAAAGCAAAACGTATAACGCATGACTCATAACGCACAACCCATAACGCATAACGCATAACACAAATCGCATAACGCATATCGCATAATGCATAAAGCATAACGCATAACGCATAACGCATAACGCATAACGCTTAATGCATAACGCATAACCCATGACGCATAACGCATAACGCATAACGCATAACGCATAACGCATAACGCATAACGCGTAACGCATAAAGCATAATGCATAACGCATAACGCATAACGCATAACGCATAACGCATAACGCATAACGCATAACGCATAACGCATAACGCATAACGCATAACGCATAACGCTTAATGCATAACGCATAACGCATAACGGATCACGCATTACTCATAACGCATAACGCATAACGGATTACGCATTACTCATAACGCATAACGCATACCGCATAACGCATAACGCATAACGGATAACGCATAACGCATAACGCATAACGCATAACGTATAACGCATAACGCATAACGCATAACGCATAACACATAACGGATCACGCATTACTCATAACGCATAACGCATAACGCATAACCCATAACGCATAACGCATAAAGCAAAACGCATAACGCATAACGCATGACTCATACCACACAACCCATAACGCATAACGCATAACGCATAACGCATAACGCATAACGCATAACGCAAATCGCATAACGCATAACGCATAACGCATAACGCATAACGCATAACGTATAACGCAAAACTCATAACGCATGACTCATAACGCACAACCCATAACGCATAACGCATAACGCATAACGCATAACGCAAATCGCATAACGCATAACGCGGAACGCATAATGCATGACGCATAACGCATAACGCATAACGCATAACGCATAACGCATAACGCATAACGCAAAACGCATAACGCATAGCGGATAACGCACAACGCATAACACATAACGCATATCGCACAACGCATAACGCATAACGCATAACGCATAACGCATAACTCATAACGCATAACGCATAACGTAAAACGCATAACGCATAGCGGATAACGCACAACGCATAACACATAACGCATAACGCATAACGCATAACGCATAACGCATAACGCATAACGCATAACGCATAACGCATAACGCATAACGCATAACGCATAACGCATAACGCATAACGCATAACGCATAACGCATAACGCATAACGCATAACGCATAACGCATAACGCATAACGCATAACGCATAACGCATAACGGATCACGCATTACTCATGACCCATAACGCATAACGCATAACCCATAACGCATAACGCATAACGCATAAAGCAAAACGCATAACGCATGACTCATAACGCACAACCCATAACGCATAACGCATAACACAAATCGCATAACGCATATCGCATAATGCATAAAGCATAACGCATAACGCATAACGCATAACGCATAACGCTTAATGCATAACGCATAACCCATGACGCATAACGCATAACGCATAACGCATAACGCATAACGCATAACGCATAACGCATAACGCGTAACGCATAAAGCATAACGCATAACGCATAACGCATAACGCATAACGCATAACGCATAACGCATAACGCAAATCGCATACCGCATAACGCGTAACGCATAAAGCATAACGCATAACGCATAACGCACAACGCATAACGCATAATGCATATCGCATAACGCATAACGGATCACGCATTACTCATAACGCATAACGCATAACAGATCACGCATTACTCATAACGCATAACGCATAAGACATAACGGATCACGCATTACTCATAACGCATAACGCATAACGCATAACGCAAAACGCATAACGCATAGCGGATAACGCACAACGCATAACACATAACGCATATCGCACAACGCATAACGCATAACGCATAACGCATAACGCATAACTCATAACGCATAACGCATAACGTAAAACGCATAACGCATAGCGGATAACGCACAACGCATAACACATAACGCATAACGCATAACGCATAACGCATAACGCATAACGCATAACGCATAACGCATAACGCATAACGCATAACGCATAACGCATAACGCATAACGCATAACGCATAACGCATAACGCATAACGCATAACGCATAACGCATAACGCATAACGCATAACGCATAACGCATAACGGATCACGGATCACGCATTACTCATGACCCATAACGCATAACGCATAACCCATAACGCATAACGCATAACGCATAAAGCAAAACGCATAACGCATGACTCATAACGCACAACCCATAACGCATAACGCATAACACAAATCGCATAACGCATATCGCATAATGCATAAAGCATAACGCATAACGCATAACGCATAACGCATAACGCTTAATGCATAACGCATAACCCATGACGCATAACGCATAACACAAATCGCATAACGCATATCGCATAATGCATAAAGCATAACGCATAAAGCATAACGCATAACGCATAACGCATAACGCATAACGCATAACGCATAACGCATAACGCAAATCGCATACCGCATAACGCGTAACGCATAAAGCATAACGCATAACGCATAACGCACAACGCATAACGCATAATGCATATCGCATAACGCATAACGGATCACGCATTACTCATAACGCATAACGCATAACAGATCACGCATTACTCATAACGCATAACGCATAACGCATAACGCATAACGCATAACGCTTAATGCATAACGCATAACGCATAACGGATCACGCATTACTCATAACGCATACCGCATAACGGATCACGCATTACTCATAACGCATAACGCATAACGCATAACGCATAACGCATAACGCATAACCCATAACGCATAACGCATAACGCATAACGCATAACGCATAACGCATAACGCAAATCGCATAACGCATAACGCATAACGCATAGCGGATAACGCACAACGCATAACACATAACGCATAACGCATAACGCATAACGCATAACGCATAACGCATAACGCATAAAGCATAACGCATAACGCATAACGCATAACGCATAACGCATAACGCATAACGGATCACGCATTACTCATGACCCATAACGCATAACGCATAACCCATAACGCATAACGCATGACGCATAAAGCAAAACGCATAACGCATGACTCATAACGCACAACCCATAACGCATAACGCATAACACAAATCGCATAACGCATATCGCATAATGCATAAAGCATAACGCATAACGCATAACGCATAACGCATAACGCTTAATGCAAAACGCATAACGCATAACGGATCACGCATTACTCATAACGCATAACGCATAACGGATGACGCATTACTCATAACGCATAACGCATAACGCATAACGCATAACGCATAACGCATAACCCATAACGCATAACGCATAACGCATAACGCATAACGCATAACGCATAACGCGTAACGCATAAAGCATAACGCATAACGCATAACGCATAACGCATAACGCATAACGCATAACGCATAACACATAACGCTTAACCCATAACGCATAACGCATAACGCATAACGCTTAACGCATGACCCATAGCGCATAACGCATTACGCGTAACGCATAACGCATAACGCATAAAGCATAACGCATAACGGATCACGCATTACTCATAACCCATAACGCATAACTCATAACGCATAACGCATAACGCATAACGCATAACGCATAACGCATAACGCATAACGCATAACGCATAACGCATAACGCATAACGCATAACGCATAAAGCAAAACGCATAACGCATAACGCATAACGCATAACGCGTAACGCATAAAGCATAACGCATAACGCATAACGCATAATGCATAACGCATAACGCATAACGCATAACGCATAACGCATAACGCATAACGCAAATCGCATAACGCATTCCGCATAACGCATAACGCATAACGCATAACGCTTAACGCATGACCCATAGCGCATAACGCATTACGCGTAACGCATAACGCATAACGCATAACGCTTAATGCATAACGCATAACGCATAACGGATCACGCATTACTCATAACGCATACCGCATAACGGATCACGCATTACTCATAACGCATAACGCATAACGCATAACGCATAACGCATAACGCATAACCCATAACGCATAACGCATAACGCATAACGCATAACGCATAACGCATAACGCATAACGCATAACGCATAACGCAAATCGCATAACGCATAACGCATAACGCATAGCGGATAACGCACAACGCATAACACATAACGCATAACGCATAACGCATAACGCATAACGCATAACGCATAACGCATAACGCATAACGCATAACGGATCACGCATTACTCATAACGCATAACGCATAACACTTAACGGATCACGCATTACTCATAACGCATAACGCATAACGCATAACGCATAACGCATAACGCATAACGCATAACGCATAACGCATCACGCAAAACTCATAACGCATAACCCATAACGCATAACGCATAACGCATAACGCATCACGCTTAACGCATGACCCATAGCGCATAACGCATTACGCGTAACGCATAATGCATAAAGCATAACGCATAGCGGATCACGCATTACTCATAACCCATAACGCATAACGCATAACGCATAACGCATAACGCATAGCGCATAACGCATAACACATAACGGATCACGCATTACTCATAACGCATAACGCATAACGCATAACGCATAACCCATAACGCATAACGCATAAAGCAAAACGCATAACGCATTACTCATAACGCATAACGCATAACGCATAACGGATCACGCATTACTCATAACGCATAACGCATAACGCATAACGCATAACGCATAACGCATAACGCATAACGCATAACGCATAACGCATAACGCATAACGCATAACCCATAACGCATAACGCATAACGGATCACGCATTACTCATAACGCATAACGCATAACGCATAACGAATAACGCATAACGTTTCACGCATTACTCATAACGCACAACTCATAACGCATGACTCATAACGCACAACCCATAACGCATAACGCATAACGCATAACGCATAATGCATAACGCAAATCGCATAACGCATAACGCGTAACGCATAAAGCATAACGCATAACGCATAACGCATAACGCATAACGCATAACGCATAATGCATAACGCATAACGGATCACGCATTACTCATAACGCATAACGCATAACACATAACGGATCACGCATTACTCATAACGCATAACGCATAACGCATAACGCATAACGCATAACGCATAACGCATAATACATAACGCATAACACATAACGCATAACGCATAACGCATAAGGCATAAGGCATAACGCATAACGCATAACGCATAACGCATAACGCATAACGCATAACGCATAACGCATAACGCATAACGCATAACGGATAACGCAAAACGCGTAACGCATAACACATAACGGATCACGGATCACGCATTACTCATAACGCATAACGCGTAACGCATAACGCATAACCCATAACGCATAACGCATAAAGCAAAACGCATAACGCATAACGCATGACTCATAACGCACAACCCATAACGCATAACGCATAACGCATAACGCATAACGCAAATCGCATACCGCATAACGCGTAACGCATAAAGCATAACGCATAACGCATAACGCACAACGCATAACGCATAATGCATATCGCATAACGCATAACGGATCACGCATTACTCATAACGCATAACGCATAACAGATCACGCATTACTCATATCGCATAACGCATAAGACATAACGGATCACGCATTACTCATAACGCATAACGCATAACGCATAACGCATAACCCATGACGCATAACGCATAACGCTTAATGCATAACGCATAACGCATAACGGATCACGCATTACTCATAACGCATACCGCATAAGGGATCACGCATTACTCATAACGCATACCGCATAACGGATCACGCATTACTCATAACGCATAACGCATAACGCATAACGCATAACGCATAACCCATAACGCATAACGCATAACGCATAACGCATAACGCATAACGCATAACGCATAACGCATAACGCATAACGCAAATCGCATAACGCATAACCCATAACGCATAACGCATAACGCATAACGCATAACGCATAACGCATAACGCATAACGCATAACGCATAACGCAAAACGCGTAACGCATAACACATAACGGATCACGGATCACGGATCACGCATTACTCATAACGCATAACGCGTAACGCATAACGCATAACCCATAACGCATAACGCATAAAGCAAAACGCATAACGCATAACGCATGACTCATAACGCACAACCCATAACGCATAACGCATAACGCATAACGCATAACGCAAATCGCATACCGCATAACGCGTAACGCATAAAGCATAACGCATAACGCATAACGCACAACGCATAACGCATAATGCATATCGCATAACGCATAACGGATCACGCATTACTCATAACGCATAACGCATAACAGATCACGCATTACTCATAACGCATAACGCATAAGACATAACGGATCACGCATTACTCATAACGCATAACGCATAACGCATAACGCATAACCCATGACGCATAACGCATAACGCTTAATGCATAACGCATAACGCATAACGGATCACGCATTACTCATAACGCATACCGCATAACGGATCACGCATTACTCATAACGCATACCGCATAACGAATCACGCATTACTCATAACGCATAACGCATAACGCATAACGCATAACGCATAACCCATAACGCATAACGCATAACGCATAACGCATAACGCATAACGCATAACGCATAACGCATAACCCATAACGCATAACGCATAACGCAAATCGCATAACGCATAACCCATAACGCATAACGCATAACGCATAACGCATAACGCATAACGCATAACGCATAACGCATAACGCATAACGCATAACGCAAAACGCGTAACGCATAACACATAACGGATCACGGATCACGCATTACTCATAACGCATAACGCATAAGACATAACGGATCACGCATTACTCATAACGCATAACGCATAACGCATAACGCATAACCCATGACGCATAACGCATAACGCTTAATGCATAACGCATAACGCATAACGGATCACGCATTACTCATAACGCATACCGCATAACGGATCACGCATTACTCATAACGCATACCGCATAACGGATCACGCATTACTCATAACGCATAACGGATCACGCATTACTCATAACGCATACCGCATAACGGATCACGCATTACTCATAACGCATAACGCATAACGCATAACGCATAACGCATAACCCATAACGCATAACGCATAACGCATAA
The DNA here is from genome assembly GCA_916610235.2 of Lasioglossum morio. Lineage (NCBI taxonomy): Eukaryota > Metazoa > Arthropoda > Insecta > Hymenoptera > Halictidae > Lasioglossum > Lasioglossum morio. The sequence goes on along the minus strand of CAKAJA020000239.1, from coordinate 518,727 downwards.
CGCATAACGCATAACGCATAACGCATAACGCATAACGCATAACGCATAACGCAAATCGCATAACGCATAACCCATAACGCATAACGCATAACGCATAACGCATAACGCATAACGCATAACGCATAACGCATAACGCATAACGCATAACGCAAAACGCGTAACGCATAACACATAACGGATCACGGATCACGCATTACTCATAACGCATAACGCGTAACGCATAACGCATAACCCATAACGCATAACGCATAAAGCAAAACGCATAACGCATAACGCATGACTCATAACGCACAACCCATAACGCATAACGCATAACGCATAACGCATAACGCAAATCGCATACCGCATAACGCGTAACGCATAAAGCATAACGCATAACGCATAACGCACAACGCATAACGCATAATGCATATCGCATAACGCATAACGGATCACGCATTACTCATAACGCATAACGCATAACAGATCACGCATTACTCATAACGCATAACGCATAAGACATAACGGATCACGCATTACTCATAACGCATAACGCATAACGCATAACGCATAACCCATGACGCATAACGCTTAATGCATAACGCATAACGCATAACGGATCACGCATTACTCATAACGCATACCGCATAACGGATCACGCATTACTCATAACGCATACCGCATAACGGATCACGCATTACTCATAACGCATAACGCATAACGCATAACGCATAACGCATAACGCATAACCCATAACGCATAACGCATAACGCATAACGCATAACGCATAACGCATAACGCATAACGCATAACGCATAACGCATAACGCAAATCGCATAACGCATAACCCATAACGCATAACGCATAACGCATAACGCATAACTCATAACGCATAACGCATAACGTAAAACGCATAACGCATAGCGGATAACGCACAACGCATAACACATAACGCATAACGCATAACGCATAACGCATAACGCATAACGCATAACGCATAACGCATAACGCATAACGCATAACGCATAACGCATAACGCATAACGCATAACGCATAACGCATAACGCATAACGCATAACGCATAACGCATAACGCATAACGCATAACGCATAACGGATCACGCATTACTCATGACCCATAACGCATAACGCATAACCCATAACGCATAACGCATAACGCATAACGCATAAAGCAAAACGCATAACGCATGACTCATAACGCACAACCCATAACGCATAACGCATAACACAAATCGCATAACGCATATCGCATAATGCATAAAGCATAACGCATAACGCATAACGCATAACGCATAACGCTTAATGCATAACGCATAACCCATGACGCATAACGCATAACGCATAACGCATAACGCATAACACATAACGCATAACGCGTAACGCATAACCCATAACGCATAACGCATAAAGCAAAACGCATAACGCATTACTCATAACCCATAACGCATAACGCATAACGGATCACGCATTACTCATAACGCATAACGCATAACAGATCACGCATTACTCATAACGCATAACGCATAAGACATAACGGATCACGCATTACTCATAACGCATAACGCATAACGCATAACGCATAACGCAAAACGCATAACGCCTAACGCATAACGCATGACGGATCACGCATTTCTCATAACGCATAACGGATGACGCATTCCGCATAACGCATAACGCATAACGCATAACGCATAACGCTTAACGCATGACCCATAGCGCATAACGCATTACGCGTAACGCATAACGCATAACGCATAACGCTTAATGCATAACGCATAACGCATAACGGATCACGCATTACTCATAACGCATACCGCATAACGGATCACGCATTACTCATAACGCATAACGCATAACGCATAACGCATAACGCATAACGCATAACCCATAACGCATAACGCATAACGCATAACGCATAACGCATAACGCAAATCGCATAACGCATAACGCATAACGCATAGCGGATAACGCACAACGCATAACACATAACGCATAACGCATAACGCATAACGCATAACGCATAACGCATAACGCATAACGCATAACGCATAACGCATAACGCATAACGCATAACGCATAACGCATAACGCATAACGCATAACGCATAACGCATAACGCATAACGCATAACGCATAACGCATAACGCATAACGCATAACGCATAACGCATAACGGATCACGCATTACTCATGACCCATAACGCATAACGCATAACCCATAACGCATAACGCATGACGCATAAAGCAAAACGCATAACGCATGACTCATAACGCACAACCCATAACGCATAACGCATAACACAAATCGCATAACGCATATCGCATAATGCATAAAGCATAACGCATAACGCATAACGCATAACGCATAACGCTTAATGCAAAACGCATAACGCATAACGGATCACGCATTACTCATAACGCATAACGCATAACGGATGACGCATTACTCATAACGCATAACGCATAACGCATAACGCATAACGCATAACGCATAACCCATAACGCATAACGCATAACGCATAACGCATAACGCATAACGCATAACGCGTAACGCATAAAGCATAACGCATAACGCATAACGCATAACGCATAACGCATAACGCATAACGCATAACACATAACGCTTAACCCATAACGAATAACGCATAACGCATAACGCTTAACGCATGACCCATAGCGCATAACGCATTACGCGTAACGCATAACGCATAACGCATGACCCATAGCGCATAACGCATAACGCATAACGCATAACACATAACGCTTAACCCATAACGCATAACGCATAACGCAAATCGCATAACGCATAACGCATAACGCATAACGCATAACGCATAACGCATAACGCAAATCGCATAACGCATAACGCATAACGCATAAGGCATAACGCATAACGCATAACGCATAACGCATAACGCATAACGCAAATCCCATAACGCATAACGCGTAACGCATAAAGCATAACGCATAACGCATAACGCATAACGCATAACGCATAATGGATCACGCATTACTCATAACGCGTAACGCATAACGGATCACGCATTACTCATAACGCATAACGCATAACACATAACGGATCACGCATTACTCATAACGCATAACACATAACGCATAACGCATAACGCATAACGCATAACGCATAACGCATAACGCATAACGCATAACACATAACGGATCACGCATAACGCATAACGCATAACCCATAACGCATAACGCATAAAGCAAAACGCATAACGCATAACGCATGACTCATACCGCAATACCCATAACGCATAACGCATAACGCATAACGCATAACGCATAACGCATAACGCAAATCGCATAACGCATAACGCGTAACGCATAAAGCATAACGCATAACGCATAACGCATAACGCATAACGCATAATGCATAACGCATAACGCATAACGGATCACGTATTACTCATAACGCATAACGCATAACGGATCACGCATTACTCATAACGCATAACGCATAACGCATAACGCATAACGCATAACGCATAACGCATAACGCATAACGCATAACGCATAACGCATAACGCATAACGCATAACGCATAACGCATAACGCAAAACGCATAACGCATAACGCAAATCGCATAACGCATAACGCATATCGCATAACGCATAACGCATAACGCATAACGCATAACGCATAACGCATAACCCATAACGCATAACGCATAACGCATAACGCAAAACGCATAACGCATAACGCAAATCGCATAACGCATAACGCATAACGCATAACGCATAACGCATAACGCGTAACGCATAAAGCATAACGCATAACGCATAACGCATAACGCATAATGCATAACGCATAACGCATAATGGATCACGCATTACTCATAACGCGTAACGCATAACGGATCACGCAATACTCATAACGCATAACGCATAACACATAACGGATCACGCATTACTCATAACGCATAACGCATAACGCATAACGCATAACGCATAACGCATAACGCATAACGCATAACGCATAACGCATAACACATAACGGATCACGCATTACTCATAACGCATAACGCATAACGCATAACGCATAACGCATAACGCATAACGCATAACGCATAACGCATAACGCAAATCGCATAACGCATAACGCATAATGCATAACGCATAACGCATAATGGATCACGCATTACTCATAACGCGTAACGCATAACGGATCACGCATTACTCATAACGCATAACGCATAACACATAACGGATCACGCATTACTCATAACGCATAACGCATAACGCATAACGCATAACGCATAACGCATAACGCATAACGCATAACGCATAACACATAACGGATCACGCATTACTCATAACGCATAACGCATAACGCATAACGCATAACGCATAACGCATAACGCATAACGCATAACACATAACGGATCACGCATTACTCATAACGCATAACGCATAACGCATAACGCATAACGCATAACGCATAACGCATAACGCATAACGCATAACGCATAACGCATAACGCATAACCCATAACGCATAACGCATAACGCATAACGCAAAACGCATAACGCATAACGCAAATCGCATAACGCATAACGCATAACTCATAACGCATAACGCATAACGCATAACGCATAACGCATAACGCATAACGGATCACGCATTACTCATAACCCATAACGCATAACTCATAACGCATAACGCATAACGCATAACGCATAACGCATAACGCATAACGCATAACGCATAACGCATAACGCATAACGCATAACGCATAACGCATAAAGCAAAACGCATAACGCATAACGCATAACGCGTAACGCATAAAGCATAACGCATAACGCATAACGCATAACGCATAACGCATAACGCATAACGCATAACACATAACGCTTAACCCATAACGCATAACGCATAACGCATAACGCATAACGGATCACGCATTACTCATAACGCATAACGCAAATCGCATAACGCATAACGCATAACGAATAACGCATAACGCATAACGCATAACGCATAACGCATAACCCATAACGCATAACGCATAACGCATAACGCATAACGCATAACGCATAACGCGTAACGCATAAAGCATAACGCTTAACCCATAACGCATAACGCATAACGCATAACGCTTAACGCATGACCCATAGCGCATAACGCATTACGCGTAACGCATAACGCATAACGCATAAAGCATAACGCATAACGGATCACGCATTACTCATAACCCATAACGCATAACTCATAACGCATAACGCATAACGCATAACGCATAACGCATAACGCATAACGCATAACGCATAACGCATAACGCATAACGCATAACGCATAACGCATAAAGCAAAACGCATAACGCATAACGCATAACGCAAATCGCATAACGCATAACGCGTAACGCATGACTCATACCGCAATACCCATAACGCATAACGCATAACGCATAACGCATAACGCATAACGCATAACGCAAATCGCATAACGCATAACGCGTAACGCATAAAGCATAACGCATAACGCATAACGCATAACGCATAACGCATAATGCATAACGCATAACGCATAACGGATCACGTATTACTCATAACGCATAACGCATAACGGATCACGCATTACTCATAACGCATAACGCATAACGCATAACGCATAACGCATAACGCATAACGCATAACGCATAACGCATAACGCATAACGCATAACCCATAACGCATAACGCATAACGCATAACGCAAAACGCATAACGCATAACGCAAATCGCATAACGCATAACGCATATCGCATAACGCATAACGCATAACGCATAACGCATAACGCATAACGCATAACCCATAACGCATAACGCATAACGCATAACGCAAAACGCATAACGCATAACGCAAATCGCATAACGCATAACGCATAACGCATAACGCATAACGCATAACGCGTAACGCATAAAGCATAACGCATAACGCATAACGCATAACGCATAATGCATAACGCATAACGCATAATGGATCACGCATTACTCATAACGCGTAACGCATAACGGATCACGCAATACTCATAACGCATAACGCATAACACATAACGGATCACGCATTACTCATAACGCATAACGCATAACGCATAACGCATAACGCATAACGCATAACGCATAACGCATAACGCATAACACATAACGGATCACGCATTACTCATAACGCATAACGCATAACGCATAACGCATAACGCATAACGCATAACGCATAACGCATAACGCATAACGCAAATCGCATAACGCATAACGCATAATGCATAACGCATAACGCATAATGGATCACGCATTACTCATAACGCGTAACGCATAACGGATCACGCATTACTCATAACGCATAACGCATAACACATAACGGATCACGCATTACTCATAACGCATAACGCATAACGCATAACGCATAACGCATAACGCATAACGCATAACGCATAACGCATAACACATAACGGATCACGCATTACTCATAACGCATAACGCATAACGCATAACGCATAACGCATAACGCATAACGCATAACGCATAACACATAACGGATCACGCATTACTCATAACGCATAACGCATAACGCATAACGCATAACGCATAACGCATAACGCATAACGCATAACGCATAACGCATAACGCATAACGCATAACCCATAACGCATAACGCATAACGCATAACGCAAAACGCATAACGCATAACGCAAATCGCATAACGCATAACGCATAACTCATAACGCATAACGCATAACGCATAACGCATAACGCATAACGCATAACGGATCACGCATTACTCATAACCCATAACGCATAACTCATAACGCATAACGCATAACGCATAACGCATAACGCATAACGCATAACGCATAACGCATAACGCATAACGCATAACGCATAACGCATAACGCATAAAGCAAAACGCATAACGCATAACGCATAACGCGTAACGCATAAAGCATAACGCATAACGCATAACGCATAACGCATAACGCATAACGCATAACGCATAACACATAACGCTTAACCCATAACGCATAACGCATAACGCATAACGCATAACGCATAACGGATCACGCATTACTCATAACGCATAACGCAAATCGCATAACGCATAACGCATAACGAATAACGCATAACGCATAACGCATAACGCATAACGCATAACCCATAACGCATAACGCATAACGCATAACGCATAACGCATAACGCATAACGCGTAACGCATAAAGCATAACGCTTAACCCATAACGCATAACGCATAACGCATAACGCTTAACGCATGACCCATAGCGCATAACGCATTACGCGTAACGCATAACGCATAACGCATAAAGCATAACGCATAACGGATCACGCATTACTCATAACCCATAACGCATAACTCATAACGCATAACGCATAACGCATAACGCATAACGCATAACGCATAACGCATAACGCATAACGCATAACGCATAACGCATAACGCATAACGCATAAAGCAAAACGCATAACGCATAACGCATAACGCATAACGCGTAACGCATAAAGCATAACGCATAACGCATAACGCATAATGCATAACGCATAACGCATAACGCATAACGCATAACGCATAACGCATAACGCAAATCGCATAACGCATAACGCGTAACGCATAAAGCATAACGCATAACGCATAACGCATAATGCATAACGCATAACGCATAATGGATCACGCATTACTCATAACGCGTAACGCATAACGGATCACGCATTACTCATAACGCATAACGCATAACACATAACGGATCACGCATTACTCATAACGCATAACACATAACGCATAACGCATAACGCATAACGCATAACGCATAACGCATAACGCATAACACATAACGGATCACGCATAACGCATAACGCATAACCCATAACGCATAACGCATAAAGCAAAACGCATAACGCATAACGCATGACTCATACCGCAATACCCATAACGCATAACGCATAACGCATAACGCATAACGCATAACGCATAACGCAAATCGCATAACGCATAACGCGTAACGCATAAAGCATAACGCATAACGCATAACGCATAACGCATAATGCATAACGCATAACGCATAACGGATCACGTATTACTCATAACGCATAACGCATAACGGATCACGCATAACGCATAACGCATAACGCATAACGCATAACGCATAACGCATAACGCATAACACATAACGGATCACGCATTACTCATAACGCATAACGCATAACGCATAACCCATAACGCATAACGCATAAAGCAAAACGCATAACGCATAACGCATGACTCATACCGCACAACCCATAACGCATAACGCATAACGCATAACGCATAACGCATAACGCAAATCGCACAACTCATAACGCATGACTCATAACGCACAACCCATAACGCATAACGCATAACGCATAATGGATCAGGCATTACTCGTAACGCGTAACGCATAACGGATCACGCATTACTCATAACGCATAACGCATAACACATTACGGATCACGCATTAACATAACGCATAACGCATAACGCATAACGCATAACGCATAACGCATAACGCATAACGCATAACGCATAACGCATAACGCATAACGCATATCGCATAACACATAACGGATCACGCATAACGCATAACGCATAACCCATAACGCATAACGCATAAAGCAAAACGCATAACGCATAACGCATGACTCATACCGCACAACCCATAACGCATAACGCATAACGCATAACGCATAACGCAAATCGCATAACGCATAACGCGTAACGCATAAAGCATAACGCATAACGCATAACGCATAACGCATAATGCATAACGCATAACGCATAACGGATCACGCATTACTCATAACGCATAACGCATAACGGATCACGCATTACTCATAACGCATAACGCATAACGCATAACGCATAACGCATAACGCATAACGCATAACGCATAACGCATAACGCATAACGCATAACGCATAACGCATAACGCATAACGCATAACCCATAACGCATAACGCATAACGCATAACGCAAAACGCATAACGCATAACGCAAATCGCATAACGCATAACGCATAACTCATAACGCATAACGCATAACGCATAACGCATAACGCATAACGCATAACGCATAACGCATAACGCATAACGCATAACGCATAAAACATAACGCATAACGGATCACGCATTACTCATAACCCATAACGCATAACTCATAACGCATAACGCATAACGCATAACGCATAACGCATAACGCATAACGCATAACGCATAACGCATAACGCATAACGCATAACGCATAAAGCAAAACGCATAACGCATAACGCATAACGCGTAACGCATAAAGCATAACGCATAACGCATAACGCATAACGCATAACGCATAACGCGTAACGCACAAAGCATAACGCATAACGCATAACGCATAACGCATAATGCATAACGCATAACGCATAACGGATCACGCATTACTCATAACGCATAACGCATAACGGATCACGCATTACTCATAACGCATAACGCATAACGCATAACGCATAACGCATAACGCATAACGCATAACGCATAACGCATAACGCATAACCCATAACGCATAACGCATAACGCATAACGCAAAACGCATAACGCATAACGCAAATCGCATAACGCATAACGCATAACTCATAACGCATAACGCATAACGCATAACGCATAACGCATAACGCATAACGCATAACGCATAACGCATAACGCATAACGCATAACGCATAAAGCATAACGCATAACGGATGACGCATTACTCATAACCCATAACGCATAACTCATAACGCATAACGCATAACGCATAACGCATAACGCATAACGCATAACGCATAACGCATAACGCAAATCGCATAACGCATAACGCATAACGCATAACGCATAACGCAAATCGCATAACGCATAACGCATAACGCATAACGCATAACGCATAACGTATAACGCACAACTCATAACGCATAATGCATAACGCATAACGCATAACGCATAACGCATAACGCATAACGCAAATCGCATAACGCATAACGCATAACGCATAACGCATAACGCATAACGTATAACGCACAACTCATAACGCATGACTCATAACGCACAACCCATTACGCATAACGCATAACGCATAACGCATAATGCATAACGCATAACGCATAACGCAAATCGCATAACGCATAACGCGTAACGCATAAAGCATAACGCATAACGCATAACGCATAACGCATAACGCATAACGCATAACGCATAATGGATCACTCATTACTCATAACGCGTAACGCATAACGGATCACGCATTACTCATAACGCATAACGCATAACACATAACGGATCACGCATTACTCATAACGCATAACGCATAACGCGTAACGCATAAAGCATAACGCATAACGCATAACGCATAACGCATAATGCATAACGCATAACGCATAATGGATCACGCATTACTCATAACGCGTAACGCATAACGGATCACGCATTACTCATAACGCATAACGCATAACACATAACGGATCACGCATTACTCATAACGCATAACGCATAACGCATAACGCATAACGCATAACGCATAACGCATAACGCATTACGCATAACGCATAACACATAACGGATCACGCATTACTCATAACGCATAACGCATAACCCATAACGCATAACGCATAAAGCAAAACGCATAACGCATAACGCATGACTCATACCGCACAACCCATAACGCATAACGCATAACGCATAACGCATAACGCATAATGCATAACACATAACGCGTAACGGATCACGCATTACTCATAACGCATAACGCATAACGGATCACGCATTACTCATAACGCATAACGCATAACACATAACGGATCACGCATTACTCATAACGCATAACTCATAACGCATAACGCATAACGCATAACGCATAACGCATAACGCATAACGCATAACGCATAACGCATAACGCATAACGCATAACGCATAAAACATAACGCATAACGGATCACGCATTACTCATAACCCATAACGCATAACTCATAACGCATAACGCATAACGCATAACGCATAACGCATAACGCATAACGCATAACGCATAACGCATAACGCATAACGCATAACGCATAACGCATAAAGCAAAACGCATAACGCATAACGCATAACGCGTAACGCATAAAGCATAACGCATAACGCATAACGCATAACGCATAACGCATAACGCGTAACGCACAAAGCATAACGCATAACGCATAACGCATAACGCATAATGCATAACGCATAACGCATAACGGATCACGCATTACTCATAACGCATAACGCATAACGGATCACGCATTACTCATAACGCATAACGCATAACGCATAACGCATAACGCATAACGCATAACGCATAACGCATAACGCATAACGCATAACGCATAACCCATAACGCATAACGCATAACGCATAACGCAAAACGCATAACGCATAACGCAAATCGCATAACGCATAACGCATAACTCATAACGCATAACGCATAACGCATAACGCATAACGCATAACGCATAACGCATAACGCATAACGCATAACGCATAACGCATAACGCATAACGCATAAAGCATAACGCATAACGGATGACGCATTACTCATAACCCATAACGCATAACTCATAACGCATAACGCATAACGCATAACGCATAACGCATAACGCATAACGCATAACGCATAACGCAAATCGCATAACGCATAACGCATAACGCATAACGCATAACGCAAATCGCATAACGCATAACGCATAACGCATAACGCATAACGCATAACGTATAACGCACAACTCATAACGCATAATGCATAACGCATAACGCATAACGCATAACGCATAACGCATAACGCAAATCGCATAACGCATAACGCATAACGCATAACGCATAACGCATAACGTATAACGCACAACTCATAACGCATGACTCATAACGCACAACCCATTACGCATAACGCATAACGCATAACGCATAATGCATAACGCATAACGCATAACGCAAATCGCATAACGCATAACGCGTAACGCATAAAGCATAACGCATAACGCATAACGCATAACGCATAATGCATAACGCATAACGCATAATGGATCACTCATTACTCATAACGCGTAACGCATAACGGATCACGCATTACTCATAACGCATAACGCATAACACATAACGGATCACGCATTACTCATAACGCATAACGCATAACGCGTAACGCATAAAGCATAACGCATAACGCATAACGCATAACGCATAATGCATAACGCATAACGCATAATGGATCACGCATTACTCATAACGCGTAACGCATAACGGATCACGCATTACTCATAACGCATAACGCATAACACATAACGGATCACGCATTACTCATAACGCATAACGCATAACGCATAACGCATAACGCATAACGCATAACGCATAACGCATTACGCATAACGCATAACACATAACGGATCACGCATTACTCATAACGCATAACGCATAACCCATAACGCATAACGCATAAAGCAAAACGCATAACGCATAACGCATGACTCATACCGCACAACCCATAACGCATAACGCATAACGCATAACGCATAACGCATAATGCATAACACATAACGCGTAACGGATCACGCATTACTCATAACGCATAACGCATAACGGATCACGCATTACTCATAACGCATAACGCATAACACATAACGGATCACGCATTACTCATAACGCATAACGCATAACGGATCACGCATAACGCAGAACGCATAACGCATAACGCATAACACATAACGGATCACGCATTACTCATAACGCATAACGCATAACCCATAACGCATAACGCATAACGCATAACACATAACGGATCACGCATTACTCATAACGCATAACGCATAACGCATAACCCATAACGCATAACGCATAAAGCAAAACGCATAACGCATAACGCATGACTCATACCGCACAACCCATAACGCATAACGCATAACGCATAACGCATAACGCAAATCGCATAACGCATAACGCATAACGCATAACGCATAACGCAAATCGCATAACGCATAACGCATAACGCCTAACGCATAACGCAAATCGCATAACGCATAACGCATAACGCACAACTCATAACGCATAACGCAAAACGCATAACGCACAGCGGATAACGCACAACGCATAACACATAACGCATAACGCATAACGCATAACGCATAACGCATAACGCATAACGCATAACGCATAACGCATAACGCAAACCGCATAACGCATAACGCAAATCGCATAACGCATAACGCATTACGCATAACGTATAACGCACAACTCATAACGCATAACGCATAACGCGTAACGCATAAAGCATAACGCATAACGGATCACGCATTACACATAACGCATAACGCATGACGCATAACGCATAACGCATAACGCATAACGCATAACGCACAACGCATAACCCATAACGCATAACGCATAAAGCATAACGCATAACGCATAACGCATAACGGATAACACATAACGCATAACGCATAACGCATAACGCATAACGCATAACGCATAACACATAACGCATAACCCATAACGCATAACGCAAATCGCATAACGCATAACTCATAACGCATAACGCATAACGCATAACGCATAACGTATAACGCACAACTCATAACGCATAACGCATAAAGCAAAACGCATAACGCATAGCGGATAACGCACAACGCATAACACATAACGCATAACGCATAACGCATAACGCATAACGCATAACGCATAACGAATAACGCATAACGCATAACGCAAATCGCATAACGCATAACGCATAACGCATAACGCATAACGCAAATCGCATAACGCATAACGCATAACGCATAACGTATAACGCACAACTCATAACGCATAACGCATAACGCATAACGCATAACGCATAACGCATAACGCACAACGCATAACACATAACGCATAACGCATAACGCATAACGCATAACACATAACGCATAACGCATAACGCATAACGCATAACGCAAATCGCATAACGCATAACGCATAACGCATAACGTATAACGCACAACTCATAACGCATAACGCATAACGCGTAACGCATAAAGCATAACGCATAACGGATCACGCATTACTCATAACGCATAACGCATGACGCATAACGCATAACGCATAACGCATAACGCATAACGCATAACGCATAACCCATAACGCATAACGCATAACGCATAACGCATAACGCATAACGTATAACGCACAACTCATAACGCATAACGCATAACGCAAAACGCATAACGCATAGCGGATAACGCACAACGCATAACACATAACGCATAACGCATAACGCATAACGCATAACGCATAACGCATAACGCATAACGCATAACGCATAACGCATAACGCATAACGCAAATCGCATAACGCATAACGCATAACGCATAACGTATAACGCACAACTCATAACGCATAACGCATAACGTGTAACGCATAAAGCATAACGCATAACGGATCACGCATTACACATAACGCATAACGCATGACGCATAACGCATAACGCATAACGCATAACGCATAACGCATAACGCATAACGCATAACCCATAACGCATAACGCATAACGCATAACGCATAACGCATAACGCATAACGGATAACACATAACGCATAACGCATAACGCATAACGCATAACACATAACGCATAACCCATAACGCATAACGCAAATCGCATAACGCATAACTCATAACGCATAACGCATAACGCATAACGCATAACGTATAACGCACAACTCATAACGCATAACGCATAAAGCAAAACGCATAACGCATAGCGGATAACGCACAACGCATAACACATAACGCATAACGCATAACGCATAACTCATAACGCATAACGCATAACGCATAACGCGTAACGCATAAAGCATAACGCATAACGGATCACGCATTACTCATAACGCATAACGCATGACGCATAACGCATAACGCATAACGCATAACGCATAACCCATAACGCATAACGCATAACGCATAACGCATAACGCATAACGCATAACGTATAACGCACAACTCATAACGCATAACGCATAACGCAAAACGCATAACGCATAGCGGATAACGCACAACGCATAACACATAACGCATAACGCATAACGCATAACGCATAACGCATAACGCATAACGCATAACGCATAACGCATAACGCATAACGCATAACGCAAATCGCATAACGCATAACGCATAACGTATAACGCACAACTCATAAAGCATAACGCATAACGCGTAACGCATAAAGCATAACGCATAACGGATCACGCATTACACATAACGCATAACGCATGACGCATAACGCATAACGCATAACGCATAACGCATAACGCATAACGCATAACGCATAACGCATAACCCATAACGCATAACGCATAACGCATAACGCATAACGCATAACGCATAACGGATAACACATAACGCATAACGCATAACGCATAACGCATAACGCATAACACATAACGCATAACCCATAACGCATAACGCAAATCGCATAACGCATAACGCATAACGCATAACGCATAACGCATAACGTATAACGCACAACTCATAACGCATAACGCATAAAGCAAAACGCATAACGCATAGCGGATAACGCACAACGCATAACACATAACGCATAACGCATAACGCATAACGCATAACGCATAACGCATAACGCATAACGAATAACGCATAACGCATAACTCAAATCGCATAAGGCATAACGCATAACGCATAACGCATAACGCATAACGTATAACGCATAACGCATAACGCATAACGCATAACGCATAACGCACACCGCATAACGCATAACGCAAATCGCATAACGCATAACGCATAACGCATAACGCATAACGCATAACGCATAACGCATAACGCATAACGCATAACGCATAACGCATAACGCAAATCGCATAACGCATAACGCATAACGCATAACGTATAACGCACAACTCATAACGCATAACGCATAACGCGTAACGCATAAAGCATAACGCATAACGGATAACGCATAACGCATAACGCATAACGCATAACGCATAACGCATAACACATAACGCATAACCCATAACGCATAACGCAAATCGTATAACGCATAACTCATAACGCATAACGCATAACGCATAACGCATAACGCATAACGCATAATGCATAACGCATAACGCATAACGGATCACGCATTACTCATAAAGCATAACGCATAACGGATCACGCATTACTCATAACGCATAACGCATAACGCATAACGCATAACGCATAACGCATAACGCATAACGCATAACGCAAAACCCATAACGCATAACGCATAACGCATAACGCAAAACGCATAACGCATAACGCAAATCGCATAACGCATAACGCATAACGCATAACGCATAACGCATAACGCATAACGCATAACGCATAACGCATAACGCATAACGCATAACGCATAACGCAAATCGCATAACGCATAACGCGTAACGCATAAAGCATAACGCATAACGCATAACGCATAACGCATAATGCATAACGCATAACGCATAATGGATCACGCATTACTCATAACGCGTAACGCATAACGGATCACGCATTACTCATAACGCATAACGCATAACACATAACGGATCACGCATTACTCATAACGCATAACGCATAACGCATAACGCATAACGCATAACGCATAACGCATAACGCATAACGCATTACGCATAACGCATAACACATAACGGATCACGCATTACTCATAACGCATAACGCATAACGCATAACCCATAACGCATAACGCATAAAGCAAAACGCATAACGCATAACGCATGACTCATACCGCACAACCCATAACGCATAACGCATAACGCATAACGCATAACGCATAATGCATAACACATAACGCGTAACGGATCACGCATTACTCACAACGCATAACGCATAACGGATCACGCATTACTCATAACGCATAACGCATAACACATAACGGATCACGCATTACTCATAACGCATAACGCATAACGGATCACGCATAAGGCATAACGCATAACGCATAACGCATAACACATAACGGATCACGCATTACTCATAACGCATAACGCATAACCCATAACGCATAACGCATAACGCATAACACATAACGGATCACGCATTACTCATAACGCATAACGCATAACGCATAACCCATAACGCATAACGCATAAAGCAAAACGCATAACGCATAACGCATGACTCATACCGCACAACCCATAACGCATAACGCATAACGCATAACGCATAACGCAAATCGCATAACGCATAACGCATAACGCAAATCGCATAACGCATAACGCATAACGCCTAACGCATAACGCAAATCGCATAACGCATAACGCATAACGCACAACTCATAACGCATAACGCATAACGCAAAACGCATAACGCACAGCGGATAACGCACAACGCATAACACATAACGCATAACGCATAACGCATAACGCATAACGCATAACGCATAACGCATAACGCATAACGCATAACGCATACCGCATAACGCATAACGCAAATCGCATAACGCATAACGCATTACGCATAACGTATAACGCACAACTCATAACGCATAACGCATAACGCATAACGCATAACGCACAACGCATAACCCATAACGCATAACGCATAAAGCATAACGCATAACGCATAACGCATAACGGATAACACATAACGCATAACGCATAACGCATAACGCATAACGCATAACGCATAACACATAACGCATAACCCATAACGCATAACGCAAATCGCATAACGCATAACTCATAACGCATAACGCATAACGCATAACGCATAACGTATAACGCACAACTCATAACGCATAACGCATAAAGCAAAACGCATAACGCATAGCGGATAACGCACAACGCATAACACATAACGCATAACGCATAACGCATAACGCATAACGCATAACGCATAACGAATAACGCATAACGCATAACGCAAATCGCATAACGCATAACGCATAACGCATAACGCATAACGCAAATCGCATAACGCATAACGCATAACGCATAACGTATAACGCACAACTCATAACGCATAACGCATAACGCATAACGCATAACGCATAACGCATAACGCATAACGCACAACGCATAACACATAACGCATAACGCATAACGCATAACGCATAACACATAACGCATAACGCATAACGCATAACGCATAACGCATAACGCATAACGCAAATCGCATAACGCATAACGCATAACGCATAACGTATAACGCACAACTCATAACGCATAACGCATAACGCATAACGCGTAACGCATAAAGCATAACGCATAACGGATCACGCATTACTCATAACGCATAACGCATGACGCATAACGCATAACGCATAACGCATAACGCATAACGCATAACGCATAACCCATAACGCATAACGCATAACGCATAACGCATAACGCATAACGTATAACGCACAACTCATAACGCATAACGCATAACGCAAAACGCATAACGCATAGCGGATAACGCACAACGCATAACACATAACGCATAACGCATAACGCATAACGCATAACGCATAACGCATAACGCATAACGCATAACGCATAACGCATAACGCATAACGCAAATCGCATAACGCATAACGCATAACGCATAACGTATAACGCACAACTCATAACGCATAACGCATAACGCGTAACGCATAAAGCATAACGCATAACGGATCACGCATTACACATAACGCATAACGCATGACGCATAACGCATAACGCATAACGCATAACGCATAACGCATAACGCATAACGCATAACGCATAACCCATAACGCATAACGCATAACGCATAACGCATAACGCATAACGCATAACGGATAACACATAACGCATAACGCATAACGCATAACGCATAACGCATAACACATAACGCATAACCCATAACGCATAACGCAAATCGCATAACGCATAACTCATAACGCATAACGCATAACGCATAACGCATAACGTATAACGCACAACTCATAACGCATAACGCATAAAGCAAAACGCATAACGCATAGCGGATAACGCACAACGCATAACACATAACGCATAACGCATAACGCATAACTCATAACGCATAACGCATAACGCATAACGCGTAACGCATAAAGCATAACGCATAACGGATCACGCATTACTCATAACGCATAACGCATAACGCATAACGCATAACGCATAACGCATAACGCATAACGCATAACGCATAACCCATAACGCATAACGCATAACGCATAACGCATAACGCATAACGTATAACGCACAACTCATAACGCATAACGCATAACGCAAAACGCATAACGCATAGCGGATAACGCACAACGCATAACACATAACGCATAACGCATAACGCATAACGCATAACGCATAACGCATAACGCATAACGCATAACGCATAACGCATAACGCATAACGCATAACGCAAATCGCATAACGCATAACGCATAACGCATAACGTATAACGCACAACTCATAACGCATAACGCATAACGCGTAACGCATAAAGCATAACGCATAACGGATCACGCATTACACATAACGCATAACGCATGACGCATAACGCATAACGCATAACGCATAACGCATAACGCATAACGCATAACGCATAACGCATAACGCATAACCCATAACGCATAACGCATAACGCATAACGCATAACGCATAACGGATAACACATAACGCATAACGCATAACGCATAACGCATAACGCATAACACATAACGCATAACCCATAACGCATAACGCAAATCGCATAACGCATAACTCATAACGCATAACGCATAACGCATAACGCATAACGTATAACGCACAACTCATAACGCATAACGCATAAAGCAAAACGCATAACGCATAGCGGATAACGCACAACGCATAACACATAACGCATAACGCATAACGCATAACGCATAACGCATAACGCATAACGAATAACGCATAACGCATAACTCAAATCGCTTAAGGCATAACGCATAACGCATAACGCATAACGCATAACGTATAACGCATAACGCATAACGCATAACGCATAACGCATAACGCATACCGCATAACGCATAACGCAAATCGCATAACGCATAACGCATAACGCATAACGTATAACGCATAACGCATAACGCATAACGCATAACGCATAACGCATAACGCATAACGCAAATCGCATAACGCATAACGCATAACGCATAACGTATAACGCACAACTCATAACGCATAACGCATAACGCGTAACGCATAAAGCATAACGCATAACGGATCACGCATTACACATAACGCATAACGCATGACGCATAACGCATAACGCATAACCCATAACGCATAACGCATAACGCATAACGCATAACGCAAATCGCATAACGCATAACGCATAACGTATAACGCACAACTCATAAAGCATAACGCATAACGCGTAACGCATAAAGCATAACGCATAACGGATCACGCATTACACATAACGCATAACGCATGACGCATAACGCATAACGCATAACGCATAACGCATAACGCATAACGCATAACGCATAACGCATAACCCATAACGCATAACGCATAACGCATAACGCATAACGCATAACGCATAACGGATAACACATAACGCATAACGCATAACGCATAACGCATAACGCATAACACATAACGCATAACCCATAACGCATAACGCAAATCGCATAACGCATAACGCATAACGCATAACGCATAACGCATAACGTATAACGCACAACTCATAACGCATAACGCATAAAGCAAAACGCATAACGCATAGCGGATAACGCACAACGCATAACACATAACGCATAACGCATAACGCATAACGCATAACGCATAACGCATAACGCATAACGAATAACGCATAACGCATAACTCAAATCGCATAAGGCATAACGCATAACGCATAACGCATAACGCATAACGCATAACGCATAACGCATAACGCATAACGCATAACGCATAACGCACACCGCATAACGCATAACGCAAATCGCATAACGCATAACGCATAACGCATAACGCATAACGCATAACGCATAACGCATAACGCATAACGCATAACGCATAACGCATAACGCAAATCGCATAACGCATAACGCATAACGCATAACGTATAACGCACAACTCATAACGCATAACGCATAACGCGTAACGCATAAAGCATAACGCATAACGGATAACACATAACGCATAACGCATAACGCATAACGCATAACGCATAACACATAACGCATAACCCATAACGCATAACGCAAATCGTATAACGCATAACTCATAACGCATAACGCATAACGCATAACGCATAACGCATAACGCATAATGCATAACGCATAACGCATAACGGATCACGCATTACTCATAAAGCATAACGCATAACGGATCACGCATTACTCATAACGCATAACGCATAACGCATAACGCATAACGCATAACGCATAACGCATAACGCATAACGCATAACCCATAACGCATAACGCATAACGCATAACGCAAAACGCATAACGCATAACGCAAATCGCATAACGCATAACGCATAACGCATAACGCATAACGCATAACGCATAACGCATAACGCATAACGCATAACGCATAACGCATAACGCATAACGCAAATCGCATAACGCATAACGCGTAACGCATAAAGCATAACGCATAACGCATAACGCATAACGCATAATGCATAACGCATAACGCATAATGGATCACGCATTACTCATAACGCGTAACGCATAACGGATCACGCATTACTCATAACGCATAACGCATAACACATAACGGATCACGCATTACTCATAACGCATAACGCATAACGCATAACGCATAACGCATAACGCATAACGCATAACGCATAACGCATTACGCATAACGCATAACACATAACGGATCACGCATTACTCATAACGCATAACGCATAACGCATAACCCATAACGCATAACGCATAAAGCAAAACGCATAACGCATAACGCATGACTCATACCGCACAACCCATAACGCATAACGCATAACGCATAACGCATAACGCATAATGCATAACACATAACGCGTAACGGATCACGCATTACTCACAACGCATAACGCATAACGGATCACGCATTACTCATAACGCATAACGCATAACACATAACGGATCACGCATTACTCATAACGCATAACGCATAACGGATCACGCATAAGGCATAACGCATAACGCATAACGCATAACACATAACGGATCACGCATTACTCATAACGCATAACGCATAACCCATAACGCATAACGCATAACGCATAACACATAACGGATCACGCATTACTCATAACGCATAACGCATAACGCATAACCCATAACGCATAACGCATAAAGCAAAACGCATAACGCATAACGCATGACTCATACCGCACAACCCATAACGCATAACGCATAACGCATAACGCATAACGCAAATCGCATAACGCATAACGCATAACGCAAATCGCATAACGCATAACGCATAACGCCTAACGCATAACGCAAATCGCATAACGCATAACGCATAACGCACAACTCATAACGCATAACGCATAACGCAAAACGCATAACGCACAGCGGATAACGCACAACGCATAACACATAACGCATAACGCATAACGCATAACGCATAACGCATAACGCATAACGCATAACGCATAACGCATAACGCATACCGCATAACGCATAACGCAAATCGCATAACGCATAACGCATTACGCATAACGTATAACGCACAACTCATAACGCATAACGCATAACGCATAACGCATAACGCACAACGCATAACCCATAACGCATAACGCATAAAGCATAACGCATAACGCATAACGCATAACGGATAACACATAACGCATAACGCATAACGCATAACGCATAACGCATAACGCATAACACATAACGCATAACCCATAACGCATAACGCAAATCGCATAACGCATAACTCATAACGCATAACGCATAACGCATAACGCATAACGTATAACGCACAACTCATAACGCATAACGCATAAAGCAAAACGCATAACGCATAGCGGATAACGCACAACGCATAACACATAACGCATAACGCATAACGCATAACGCATAACGCATAACGCATAACGAATAACGCATAACGCATAACGCAAATCGCATAACGCATAACGCATAACGCATAACGCATAACGCAAATCGCATAACGCATAACGCATAACGCATAACGTATAACGCACAACTCATAACGCATAACGCATAACGCATAACGCATAACGCATAACGCATAACGCATAACGCACAACGCATAACACATAACGCATAACGCATAACGCATAACGCATAACACATAACGCATAACGCATAACGCATAACGCATAACGCATAACGCATAACGCAAATCGCATAACGCATAACGCATAACGCATAACGTATAACGCACAACTCATAACGCATAACGCATAACGCATAACGCGTAACGCATAAAGCATAACGCATAACGGATCACGCATTACTCATAACGCATAACGCATGACGCATAACGCATAACGCATAACGCATAACGCATAACGCATAACGCATAACCCATAACGCATAACGCATAACGCATAACGCATAACGCATAACGTATAACGCACAACTCATAACGCATAACGCATAACGCAAAACGCATAACGCATAGCGGATAACGCACAACGCATAACGCATAACGCATAACGCATAACGCATAACGCATAATGCATAACGCATAACGCATAACGCATAACGCATAACGCATAACGCATAACGCAAATCGCATAACGCATAACGCATAACGCATAACGTATAACGCACAACTCATAACGCATAACGCATAACGCGTAACGCATAAAGCATAACGCATAACGGATCACGCATTACACATAACGCATAACGCATGACGCATAACGCATAACGCATAACGCATAACGCATAACGCATAACGCATAACGCATAACGCATAACCCATAACGCATAACGCATAACGCATAACGCATAACGCATAACGCATAACGGATAACACATAACGCATAACGCATAACGCATAACGCATAACGCATAACACATAACGCATAACGCATAACGCATAACGCAAATCGCATAACGCATAACTCATAACGCATAACGCATAACGCATAACGCATAACGTATAACGCACAACTCATAACGCATAACGCATAAAGCAAAACGCATAACGCATAGCGGATAACGCACAACGCATAACACATAACGCATAACGCATAACGCATAACTCATAACGCATAACGCATAACGCATAACGCGTAACGCATAAAGCATAACGCATAACGGATCACGCATTACTCATAACGCATAACGCATGACGCATAACGCATAACGCATAACGCATAACGCATAACGCATAACGCATAACCCATAACGCATAACGCATAACGCATAACGCATAACGCATAACGTATAACGCACAACTCATAACGCATAACGCATAACGCAAAACGCATAACGCATAGCGGATAACGCACAACGCATAACACATAACGCATAACGCATAACGCATAACGCATAACGCATAACGCATAACGCATAACGCATAACGCATAACGCATAACGCATAACGCATAACGCAAATCGCATAACGCATAACGCATAACGCATAACGTATAACGCACAACTCATAACGCATAACGCATAACGCGTAACGCATAAAGCATAACGCATAACGGATCACGCATTACACATAACGCATAACGCATGACGCATAACGCATAACGCATAACGCATAACGCATAACGCATAACGCATAACGCATAACGCATAACGCATAACCCATAACGCATAACGCATAACGCATAACGCATAACGCATAACGGATAACACATAACGCATAACGCATAACGCATAACGCATAACGCATAACACATAACGCATAACCCATAACGCATAACGCAAATCGCATAACGCATAACTCATAACGCATAACGCATAACGCATAACGCATAACGTATAACGCACAACTCATAACGCATAACGCATAAAGCAAAACGCATAACGCATAGCGGATAACGCACAACGCATAACACATAACGCATAACGCATAACGCATAACGCATAACGCATAACGCATAACGCATAACGAATAACGCATAACGCATAACTCAAATCGCTTAAGGCATAACGCATAACGCATAACGCATAACGCATAACGTATAACGCATAACGCATAACGCATAACGCATAACGCATAACGCATACCGCATAACGCATAACGCAAATCGCATAACGCATAACGCATAACGCATAACGTATAACGCATAACGCATAACGCATAACGCATAACGCATAACGCATAACGCATAACGCAAATCGCATAACGCATAACGCATAACGCATAACGTATAACGCACAACTCATAACGCATAACGCATAACGCGTAACGCATAAAGCATAACGCATAACGGATCACGCATTACACATAACGCATAACGCATGACGCATAACGCATAACGCATAACCCATAACGCATAACGCATAACGCATAACGCATAACGCATAACGCATAACGGATAACACATAACGCATAACGCATAACGCATAACGCATAACGCATAACACATAACGCATAACCCATAACGCATAACGCAAATCGTATAACGCATAACTCATAACGCATAACGCATAACGCATAACGCATAACGCATAACGCATAATGCATAACGCATAACGCATAACGGATCACGCATTACTCATAAAGCATAACGCATAACGGATCACGCATTACTCATAACGCATAACGCATAACGCATAACGCATAACGCATAACGCATAACGCATAACGCATAACGCATAACCCATAACGCATAACGCATAACGCATAACGCATAACGCAAAACGCATAACGCATAACGCAAATCGCATAACGCATAACGCATAACGCATAACGCATAACGCATAACGCATAACGCATAACGCATAACGCATAACGCATAACGCAAATCGCATAACGCATAACGCGTAACGCATAAAGCATAACGCATAACGCATAACGCATAACGCATAATGCATAACGCATAACGCATAATGGATCACGCATTACTCATAACGCGTAACGCATAACGGATCACGCATTACTCATAACGCATAACGCATAACACATAACGGATCACGCATTACTCATAACGCATAACGCATAACGCATAACGCATAACGCATAACGCATAACGCATAACGCATAACGCATTACGCATAACGCATAACACATAACGGATCACGCATTACTCATAACGCATAACGCATAACGCATAACCCATAACGCATAACGCATAACGCATGACTCATACCGCACAACCCATAACGCATAACGCATAACGCATAACGCATAACGCATAATGCATAACACATAACGCGTAACGGATCACGCATTACTCATAACGCATAACGCATAACGGATCACGCATTACTCATAACGCATAACGCATAACACATAACGGATCACGCATTACTCATAACGCATAACGCATAACGGATCACGCATAAGGCATAACGCATAACGCATAACGCATAACACATAACGGATCACGCATTACTCATAACGCATAACGCATAACCCATAACGCATAACGCATAACGCATAACACATAACGGATCACGCATTACTCATAACGCATAACGCATAACGCATAACCCATAACGCATAACGCATAAAGCAAAACGCATAACGCATAACGCATGACTCATACCGCACAACCCATAACGCATAACGCATAACGCATAACGTATAACGCACAACTCATAACGCATAACGCATAACGCGTAACGCATAAAGCATAACGCATAACGGATCACGCATTACACATAACGCATAACGCATGACGCATAACGCATAACGCATAACCCATAACGCATAACGCATAACGCATAACGCATAACGCATAACGCATAACGGATAACACATAACGCATAACGCATAACGCATAACGCATAACGCATAACACATAACGCATAACCCATAACGCATAACGCAAATCGTATAACGCATAACTCATAACGCATAACGCATAACGCATAACGCATAACGCATAACGTATAACGCACAACTCATAACGCATAACGCATAAAGCAAAACGCATAACGCATAGCGGATAACGCACAACGCATAACACATAACGCATAACGCATAACGCATAACGCATAACGCATAACGAATAACGCATAACGCATAACTCAAATCGCATAACGCATAACGCATAACGCATAACGCATAACGCATAACGCATAACGCATAACGTATAACGCATAACGCATAACGCATAACGCATAACGCATAACGCATAACGCATACCGCATAACGCATAACGCAAATCGCATAACGCATAACGCATAACGCATAACGCATAACGCATAACGTATAACGCATAACGCATAACGCATAACGCATAACGCATAACGCATAACGCATACCGCATAACGCATAACGCAAATCGCATAACGCATAACGCATAACGTATAACGCACAACGCATAACGCATAACGCATAACGTATAACGCACAACTCATAACGCATAACGCATAAAGCAAAACGCATAACGCATAGCGGATAACGCACAACGCATAACACATAACGCATAACGCATAACGCATAACGCATAACGCATAACGCATAACGCATAACGCATAACGCACAACGCATAACACATAACGCATAACGCATAACGCATAACGCATAACGCATAACACATAACGCATAACGCATAACGCATAACGCATAACGCATAACGCATAACGCATAACGCATAACGCATAACGCATACCGCACAACTCATAACGCATAACGCATAAAGCAAAACGCATAACGCATAGCGGATAACGCACAACGCATAACACATAACGCATAACGCATAACGCATAACGCATAACGCATAACGCATAACGCATAACGCATAACGCACAACGCATAACACATAACGCATAACGCATAACGCATAACCCATAACGCATAACGCATAACGCATAACGCATAACGCATAACGCATAACGCATAACGGATAACACATAACGCATAACGCATAACGCATAACGCATAACACATAACGCATAACCCATAACGCATAACGCAAATCGCATAACGCATAACTCATAACGCATAACGCATAACGCATAACGCATAACGTATAACGCACAACTCATAACGCATACCGCATAAAGCAAAACGCATAACGCATAGCGGATAACGCACAACGCATAACACATAACGCATAACGCATAACGCATAACTCATAACGCATAACGCATAACGCATAACGCATAACGCGTAACGCATAAAGCATAACGCATAACGGATCACGCATTACTCATAACGCATAACGCATGACGCATAACGCATAACGCATAACGCATAACGCATAACGCATAACGCATAACGCATAACCCATAACGCATAACGCATAACGCATAACGCATAACGCATAACGTATAACGCACAACTCATAACGCATAACGCATAACGCAAAACGCATAACGCACAACGCATAACACATAACGCATAACGCATAACGCATAACGCATAACGCATAACGCATAACGCATAACGCATAACGCATAACGCATAACGCATAACGCATAACGCAAATCGCATAACGCATAACGCATAACGCATAACGTATAACGCACAACTCATAACGCATAACGCATAACGCGTAACGCATAAAGCATAACGCATAACGGATCACGCATTACACATAACGCATAACGCATGACGCATAACGCATAACGCATAACGCATAACGCATAACGCATAACGCATAACGCATAACGCATAACCCATAACGCATAACGCATAACGCATAACGCATAACGCATAACGGATAACACATAACGCATAACGCATAACGCATAACGCATAACGCATAACACATAACGCATAACCCATAACGCATAACGCAAATCGCATAACGCATAACTCATAACGCATAACGCATAACGCATAACGCATAACGTATAACGCACAACTCATAACGCATAACGCATAAAGCAAAACGCATAACGCATAGCGGATAACGCACAACGCATAACACATAACGCATAACGCATAACGCATAACGCATAACGCATAACGCATAACGCATAACGAATAACGCATAACGCATAACTCAAATCGCATAAGGCATAACGCATAACGCATAACGCATAACGCATAACGTATAACGCATAACGCATAACGCATAACGCATAACGCATACCGCATAACGCATAACGCAAATCGCATAACGCATAACGCATAACGCATAACGTATAACGCATAACGCATAACGCATAACGCATAACGCATAACGCATAACGCATAACGCATAACGCAAATCGCATAACGCATAACGCATAACGCATAACGTATAACGCACAACTCATAACGCATAACGCATAACGCGTAACGCATAAAGCATAACGCATAACGCATAACGTATAACGCACAACTCATAACGCATAACGCATAAAGCAAAACGCATAACGCATAGCGGATAACGCACAACGCATAACACATAACGCATAACGCATAACGCATAACGCATAACGCATAACGCATAACGAATAACGCATAACGCATAACTCAAATCGCATAACGCATAACGCATAACGCATAACGCATAACGCATAACGTATAACGCATAACGCATAACGCATAACGCATAACGCATAACGCATAACGCATACCGCATAACGCATAACGCAAATCGCATAACGCATAACGCATAACGTATAACGCACAACGCATAACGCATAACGCATAACGCATAACGCATAACGTATAACGCACAACTCATAACGCATAACGCATAAAGCAAAACGCATAACGCATAGCGGATAACGCACAACGCATAACACATAACGCATAACGCATAACGCATAACGCATAACGCATAACGCATAACGCATAACGCATAACGCATAACGCACAACGCATAACACATAACGCATAACGCATAACGCATAACGCATAACGCATAACACATAACGCATAACGCATAACGCATAACGCATAACGCATAACGCATAACGCATAACGCATAACGCATACCGCATAACGCATAACGCAAATCGCATAACGCATAACGCATAACGCATAACGTATAACGCACAACTCATAACGCATAACGCATAACGCATAACGCGTAACGCTTAAAGCATAACGCATAACGCATAACGCATAACGGATAACACATAACGCATAACGCATAACGCATAACGCATAACGCATAACGCATAACACATAACGCATAACCCATAACGCATAACTCAAATCGCATAACGCATAACGCATAACGCATAACGCATAACGCATAACGCATAACGCATAACGCATAACGTTTAACGCACAACTGATAACGCATAACGCATAACGCAAAACGCATAACGCATAGCGGATAACGCACAACGCATAACACATAACGCATAACGCATAACGCATAACGCATAACGCATAACGCATAACGCATAACGCATAACGCATAACGCATAACGCATAACGCATAACGCATAACGCATAACGCATAACGCATAACGCATTACGCATAACGCATAACGGATAACACATAACAAATAACGTATAACGCACAACGCATAACGCATAACGCATAACGCATAACGCATAACGCATAACGCATACCGCATAACGCATAACGCAAATCGCATAACGCATAACGCATAACGCATAACGTATAACGCATAACGCATAACGCATAACGCATAACGCATAACGCATAACGCATAACGCATAACGCAAATCGCATAACGCATAACGCATAACGCATAACGTATAACGCACAACTCATAACGCATAACGCATAACGCGTAACGCATAAAGCATAACGCATAACGCATAACGTATAACGCACAACTCATAACGCAAAACGCATAACGCATAGCGGATAACGCACAACGCATAACACATAACGCATAACGCATAACGCATAACGCATAACGCATAACGCATAACGCATAACGAATAACGCATAACGCATAACTCAAATCGCATAACGCATAACGCATAACGCATAACGCATAACGCATAACGTATAACGCATAACGCATAACGCATAACGCATAACGCATAACGCATAACGCATACCGCATAACGCATAACGCAAATCGCATAACGCATAACGCATAACGTATAACGCACAACGCATAACGCATAACGCATAACGCATAACGCATAACGTATAACGCACAACTCATAACGCATAACGCATAAAGCAAAACGCATAACGCATAGCGGATAACGCACAACGCATAACACATAACGCATAACGCATAACGCATAACCCATAACGCATAACGCATAACGCATAACGCATAACGCATAACGCACAACGCATAACACATAACGCATAACGCATAACGCATAACGCATAACGCATAACACATAACGCATAACGCATAACGCATAACGCATAACGCATAACGCATAACGCATAACGCATAACGCATAACGCATACCGCATAACGCATAACGCAAATCGCATAACGCATAACGCATAACGCATAACGTATAACGCACAACTCATAACGCATAACGCATAACGCATAACGCGTAACGCTTAAAGCATAACGCATAACGCATAACGCATAACGGATAACACATAACGCATAACGCATAACGCATAACGCATAACGCATAACGCATAACACATAACGCATAACCCATAACGCATAACTCAAATCGCATAACGCATAACGCATAACGCATAACGCATAACGCATAACGCATAACGTATAACGCACAACTGATAACGCATAACGCATAACGCAAAACGCATAACGCATAGCGGATAACGCACAACGCATAACACATAACGCATAACGCATAACGCATAACGCATAACGCATAACGCATAACGCATAACGCATAACGCATAACGCATAACGCATAACGCATAACGCATAACGCATTACGCATAACGCATAACGGATAACACATAACAAATAACGTATAACGCACAACGCATAACGCATAACGCATAACGCATAACGCATAACGCATAACGTATAACGCACAACTCATAACGCATAACGCATAAAGCAAAACGCATAACGCATAGCGGATAACGCACAACGCATAACACATAACGCATAACGCATAACGCATAACGCATAACGCATAACGCATAACGCACAACGCATAACACATAACGCATAACGCATAACGCATAACGCATAACACATAACGCATAACGCATAACGCATAACGCATAACGCATAACGCATAACGCATAACGCATAACGCAAATCGCATAACGCATAACGCATAACGCATAACGTATAACGCACAACTCATAACGCATAACGCATAACGCATAACGCATAAAGCATAACGCATAACGGATCACGCATTACTCATAACGCATAACGCATGACGCATAACGCATAACGCATAACGCATAACGCATAACGCATAACGCATAACCCATAACGCATAACGCATAACGCATAACGCATAACGCATAACGTATAACGCACAACTCATAACGCATAACGCATAACGCAAAACGCATAACGCATAGCGGATAACGCACAACGCATAACACATAACGCATAACGCATAACGCATAACGCATAACGCATAACGCATAACGCATAACGCATAACGCATAACGCATAACGCATAACGCATAACGCATAACGCATAACGCATAACGCATAACGCATAACGCATAACGCATAACGCATAACGCAAATCGCATAACGCATAACGCATAACGCATAACGCATAACGTATAACTCATAACGCATAACGCATAACGCATAACGCATAACGTATAACGCACAACTCATAACGCATACCGCATAAAGCAAAACGCATAACGCATAGCGGATAACGCACAACGCATAACACATAACGCATAACGCATAACGCATAACTCATAACGCATAACGCATAACGCATAACGCGTAACGCATAAAGCATAACGCATAACGGATCACGCATTACTCATAACGCATAACGCATGACGCATAACGCATAACGCATAACGCATAACGCATAACGCATAACGCATAACCCATAACGCATAACGCATAACGCATAACGCATAACGCATAACGTATAACGCACAACTCATAACGCATAACGCATAACGCAAAACGCATAACGCATAGCGGATAACGCACAACGCATAACACATAACGCATAACGCATAACGCATAACGCATAACGCATAACGCATAACGCATAACGCATAACGCATAACGCATAACGCATAACGCATAACGCATAACGCAAATCGCATAACGCATAACGCATAACGCATAACGTATAACGCACAACTCATAACGCATAACGCATAACGCATAACGCGTAACGCATAAAGCATAACGCATAACGGATCACGCATTACACATAACGCATAACGCATGACGCATAACGCATAACGCATAACGCATAACGCATAACGCATAACGCATAACACATAACGCATAACGCATAACGCATAACGCATAACGCATAACGCATAACGCATAACGCGTAACGCATAAAGCATAACGCATAACGGATCACGCATTACTCATAACGCATAACGCATGACGCATAACGCATAACGCATAACGCATAACGCATAACGCATAACGCATAACCCATAACGCATAACGCATAACGCATAACGCATAACGCATAACGTATAACGCACAACTCATAACGCATAACGCATAACGCAAAACGCATAACGCATAGCGGATAACGCACAACGCATAACACATAACGCATAACGCATAACGCATAACGCATAACGCATAACGCATAACGCATAACGCATAACGCATAACGCATAACGCATAACGCATAACGCATAACGCATAACGCATAACGCATAACGCATAACGCAAATCGCATAACGCATAACGCATAACGCATAACGCATAACGTATAACTCATAACGCATAACGCATAACGCATAACGCATAACGTATAACGCACAACTCATAACGCATGCCGCATAAAGCAAAACGCATAACGCATAGCGGATAACGCACAACGCATAACACATAACGCATAACGCATAACGCATAACTCATAACGCATAACGCATAACGCATAACGCGTAACGCATAAAGCATAACGCATAACGGATCACGCATTACTCATAACGCATAACGCATGACGCATAACGCATAACGCATAACGCATAACGCATAACGCATAACGCATAACCCATAACGCATAACGCATAACGCATAACGCATAACGCATAACGCATAACGTATAACGCACAACTCATAACGCATAACGCATAACGCAAAACGCATAACGCATAGCGGATAACGCACAACGCATAACACATAACGCATAACGCATAACGCATAACGCATAACGCATAATGCATAACGCATAACGCATAACGCATAACGCATAACGCATAACGCATAACGCATAACGCATAACGCAAATCGCATAACGCATAACGCATAACGCATAACGTATAACGCACAACTCATAACGCATAACGCATAACGCATAACGCGTAACGCATAAAGCATAACGCATAACGGATCACGCATTACACATAACGCATAACGCATGACGCATAACGCATAACGCATAACGCATAACGCATAACGCATAACGCATAACGCATAACCCATAACGCATAACGCATAACGCATAACGCATAACGCATAACGCATAACGGATAACACATAACGCATAACGCATAACGCATAATGCATAACGCATAACACATAACGCATAACCCATAACGCATAACGCAAATCGCATAACGCATAACTCATAACGCATAACGCATAACGCATAACGCATAACGCATAACGTATAACGCACAACTCATAACGCATAACGCATAAAGCAAAACGCATAACGCATAGCGGATAACGCACAACGCATAACACATAACGCATAACGCATAATGCATAACGCATAACGCATAACGCATAACGCATAACGAATAACGCATAACGCATAACTCAAATCGCATAACGCATAACGCATAACGCATAACGCATAACGCATAACGTATAACGCATAACGCATAACGCATAACGCATAACGCATAACGCATACCGCATAACGCATAACGCAAATCGCATAACGCATAACGCATAACGCATAACGTATAACGCATAACCCATAACGCATAACGCATAACGCATAACGCATAACGCATAACGCATAACGCATAACGCAAATCGCATAACGCATAACGCATAACGCATAACGTATAACGCACAACTCATAACGCATAACGCATAACGCGTAACGCATAAAGCATAACGCATAACGGATCACGCATTACACATAACGCATAACGCATGACGCATAACGCATAACGCATAACCCATAACGCATAACGCATAACGCATAACGCATAACGCATAACGCATAACGGATAACACATAACGCATAACGCGTAACGCATAAAGCATAACGCATAACGGATCACGCATTACACATAACGCATAACGCATGACGCATAACGCATAACGCATAACGCATAACGCATAACGCATAACGCATTACGCATAACCCATAACGCATAACGCATAACGCATAACGCATAACGCATAACGCATAACGGATAACACATAACGCATAACGCATAACGCATAATGCATAACGCATAACACATAACGCATAACCCATAACGCATAACGCAAATCGCATAACGCATAACTCATAACGCATAACGCATAACGCATAACGCATAACGTATAACGCACAACTCATAACGCATAACGCATAAAGCAAAACGCATAACGCATAGCGGATAACGCACAACGCATAACACATAACGCATAACGCATAACGCATAACGCATAACGCATAACGCATAACGAATAACGCATAACGCATAACTCAAATCGCATAACGCATAACGCATAACGCATAACGCATAACGCATAACGTATAACGCATAACGCATAACGCATAACGCATAACGCATAACGCATACCGCATAACGCATAACGCAAATCGCATAACGCATAACGCATAACGCATAACGTATAACGCATAACGCATAACGCATAACGCATAACGCATAACGCATAACGCATAACGCAAATCGCATAACGCATAACGCATAACGCATAACGTATAACGCACAACTCATAACGCATAACGCATAACTCGTAACGCATAAAGCATAACGCATAACGGATCACGCATTACACATAACGCATAACGCATGACGCATAACGCATAACGCATAACCCATAACGCATAACGCATAACGCATAACGCATAACGCATAACGCATAACGCATAACGGATAACACATAACGCATAACGCATAACGCATAACGCATAACGCATAACACATAACGCATAACCCATAACGCATAACGCAAATCGTATAACGCATAACTCATAACGCATAACGCATAACGCATAACGCATAACGTATAACGCACAACTCATAACGCATAACGCATAAAGCAAAACGCATAACGCATAGCGGATAACGCACAACGCATAACACATAACGCATAACGCATAACGCATAACGCATAACGCATAACGCATAACGCATAACGCATAACGAATAACGCATAACGCATAACTCAAATCGCATAACGCATAACGCATAACGCATAACGCATAACGCATAACGCATAACGTATAACGCATAACGCATAACGCATAACGCATAACGCATAACGCATAACGCATAACGCATACCGCATAACGCATAACGCAAATCGCATAACGCATAACGCATAACGTATAACGCACAACGCATAACGCATAACGCATAACGCATAACGCATAACGTATAACGCACAACTCATAACGCATAACGCATAAAGCAAAACGCATAACGCATAGCGGATAACGCACAACGCATAACACATAACGCATAACGCATAACGCATAACGCATAACGCATAACGCATAACGCATAACGCATAACGCATAACGCATAACCCATAACGCATAACGCATAACGCAGAACGCATAACGCATAACGCAAATCGCATAACGCATAACGCATAACGCATAACGCATAACGCATAACGCATAACGCATAACGCATAACGCATAACGCATAACGCATAACGCATAACGCATAACGCAAATCGCATAACGCATAACGCGTAACGCATAAAGCATAACGCATAACGCATAACGCATAACGCATAATGCATAACGCATAACGCATAATGGATCACGCATTACTCATAACGCGTAACGCATAACGGATCACGCATTACTCATAACGCATAACGCATAACACATATGGATCACGCATTACTCATAACGCATAACGCATAACGCATAACGCATAACGCATAACGCATAACGCATAACGGATCACGCATTACTCATAACGCATAACGCATAACGGATTACGCATTACTCATAACGCATAACGCATAACGCATAACGCATAACGCATAACCCATAACGCATAACGCATAACGCATAACGCATAACGCATAACGCATAACGCATAACGCATAACGCATAACGCATAACGCATAACGCATAACGCATAACGGATAACACATAACAAATAACGCATAACGCATAACGCATAACGCATAACGCATAACGCATAACACATAACGCTTAACCCATAACGCATAACGCATAACGCATAACGCTTAACGCATGACCCATAGCGCATAACGCATTACACGTAACGCATAACGCATAATGGATCACGCATTACTCATAACGCGTAACGCATAACGGATCACGCATTACTCATAACGCATAACGCATAACACATAACGGATCACGCATTACTCATAACGCATAACGCATAACGCATAACGCATAACGCATAACGCATAACGCATAACGCATAACGCATAACGCATAACACATAACGGATCACGCATTACTCATAACGCATAACGCATAACGCATAACCCATAACGCATAACGCATAAAGCAAAACGCATAACGCATAACGCATGACTCATACCGCACACCCCATAACGCATAACGCATAACGCATAACGCACAACTCATAACGGATAACACATAACGCATAACGCATAACGCATAACGCATAACGCATAACGCATAACGCATAACGCATAACACATAACGCATAACCCATAACGCATAACTCAAATCGCATAACGCATAACGCATAACGCATAACGCATAACGCATAACGCATAACGCATAACGCATAACGTATAACGCACAACTGATAACGCATAACGCAAAACGCATAACGCATAGCGGATAACGCACAACGCATAACACATAACGCATAACGCATAACGCATAACGCATAACGCATAACGCATAACGCATAACGCATAACGCATAACGCATAACGCATAACGCATAACGCATAACGCATAACGCATAACGCATAACGCATAACGCATAACGCATAACGCATAACGGATAACACATAACAAATAACGCATAACGCATAACGCATAACGCATAACGCATAACGCATAACGCATAACGCATAACACATAACGCTTAACCCATAACGCATAACGCATAACGCATAACGCTTAACGCATGACGCATAGCGCATAACGCATTACGCGTAACGCATAACGCATAATGGATCACGCATTACTCATAACGCGTAACGCATAACGGATCACGCATTACTCATAACGCATAACGCATAACACATAACGGATCACGCATTACTCATAACGCATAACGCATAACGCATAACGCATAACGCATAACGCATAACGCATAACGCATAACACATAACGGATCACGCATTACTCATAACGCATAACGCATAACGCATAACCCATAACGCATAACGAATAAAGCAAAACGCATAACGCATAACGCATGACTCATACCGCACAACCCATAACGCATAACGCATAACGCATAACGCATAACGCACAACTCATAACGCATAACGCATAACGCAAAACGCATAACGCACAGCGGATAACGCACAACGCATAACACATAACGCATAACGCATAACGCATAACACATAACGCATGACGCATAACGCATAACGCATAACGCATAACGCATAACGCATAACGCATAACGCATACCGCATAACGCATAACGCAAATCGCATAACGCATAACGCATAACGCATAACGTATAACGCACAACTCATAACGCATAACGCATAACGCAAAACGCATAACGCATAACGCATAACGCATAACGCATAACGCATAACGCATAACACATAACGGATCACGCATTACTCATAACGCATAACGCATAACGCATAACCCATAACGCATAACGCATAAAGCAAAACGCATAACGCATAACGCATGACTCATACCGCACAACCCATAACGCATAACGCATAACGCATAACGCATAACGCATAACTCATAACGCATAACGCATAACGCATAACGCAAATCGCATAACGCATAACGCGTAACGCATAAAGCATAACGCATAACGCATAACGCATAACGCATAATGCATAACGCACAACGCATAACGGATCACGCATTACTCATAACGCATAACGCATAACGGATCACGCATTACTCATAACGCATAACGCATAACGCATAACGCATAACGCATAACGCATAACGCATAACGCATAACGCATAACGGATCACGCATTACTCATAACGCATAACGCATAACGCATAACCCATAACGCATAACGCATAAAGCAAAACGCATAACGCATAACGCATGACTCATACCGCACAACCCATAACGCATAACGCATAACGCATAACGCATAACGCATAACTCATAACGCATAACGCATAACGCATAACGCAAATCGCATAACGCATAACGCGTAACGCATAAAGCATAACGCATAACGCATAACGCATAACGCATAATGCATAACGCACAACGCATAACGGATCACGCATTACTCATAACGCATAACGCATAACGGATCACGCATTACTCATAACGCATAACGCATAACGCATAACGCATAACGCATAACGCATAACGCATAACGCATAACGCATAACCCATAACGCATAACGCATAACGCATAACGCAGAACGCATAACGCATAACGCAAATCGCATAACGCATAACGCATAACGCATAACGCATAACGCATAACGCATAACGCATAACGCATAACGCAAATCGCATAACGCATAACGCGTAACGCATAAAGCATAACGCATAACGCATAACGCATAACGCATAATGCATAACGCATAACGCATAATGGATCACGCATTACTCATAACGCGTAACGCATAACGGATCACGCATTACTCATAACGCATAACGCATAACACATAACGGATCACGCATTACTCATAACGCATAACGCATAACGCATAACGCATAACGCATAACGCATAACGCATAACGAATAACGCATAACGCATTACGCATAACGCATAACACATAACGGATCACGCATTACTCATAACGCATAACGCATAACGCATAACCCATAACGCATAACGCATAACGCATAACGCATAACGCATAACGCATAACGCATAACGCATAACGCATAACGCATAACGCATAACGCATAAAGAATAACGCATAACGCATTACGCATAACGCATAACACATAACGGATCACGCATTACTCATAACGCATAACGCATAACGCATAACCCATAACGCATAACGCATAAAGCATAACGCATAACGCATAACGCATAACGCATAACGGATCACGCATAACGCATAACGCATAACGCATAACGCATAACACATAACGGATCACGCATTACTCATAACGCATAACGCATAACCCATAACGCATAACGCATAACGCATAACACATAACGGATCACGCATTACTCATAACGCATAACGCATAACCCATAACGCATAACGCATAACGCATAACACATAACGGATCACGCATAACACATAACGCATAACGCATAACGCATAACGCATAACGCATAACGCATAACGAATAACGCATAACGCATAACTCAAATCGCATAACGCATAACGCATAACGCATAACGCATAACGCATAACGCATAACGTATAACGCATAACGCATAACGCATAACGCATAACGCATAACGCATAACGCATACCGCATAACGCATAACGCAAATCGCATAACGCATAACGCATAACGCATAACGTATAACGCACAACGCATAACGCATAACGCATAACGCATAACGCATAACGCATAACGTATAACGCACAACTCATAACGCATAACGCATAAAGCAAAACGCATAACGCATAGCGGATAACGCACAACGCATAACACATAACGCATAACGCATAACGCATAACGCATAACGCATAACGCATAACGCATAACGCACAACGCATAACACATAACGCATAACGCATAACGCATAACGCATAACACATAACGCATAACGCATAACGCATAACGCATAACGCATAACGCATAACGCATAACGCATAACGCATAACGCATAACGCATAACGCATACCGCATAACGCATAACGCAAATCGCATAACGCATAACGCATAACGCATAACGTATAACGCACAACTCATAACGCATAACGCATAACGCATAACGCGTAACGCATAAAGCATAACGCATAACGGATCACGCATTACTCATAACGCATAACGCATGACGCATAACGCATAACGCATAACGCATAACGCATAACGCATAACGCATAACCCATAACGCATAACGCATAACGCATAACGCATAACGCATAACGGATAACACATAACGCATAACGCATAACGCATAACGCATAACGCATAACGCATAACGCATAACACATAACGCATAACACATAACGCATAACTCAAATCGCATAACGCATAACGCATAACGCATAACGCATAACGCATAACGCATAACGCATAACGCATAACGTATAACGCATAACACATAACGGATCACGCATTACACATAACGCATAACGCATGACGCATAACGCATAACGCATAACGCATAAGGCATAACGCATAACGCATAACCCATAACGCATAACGCATAACGCATAACGCATAACGCATAAAGCAAAACGCATAACGCATAGCGGATAACGCACAACGCATAACACATAACGCATAACGCATAACGCATAACGCATAACGCATAACGCATAACGCATAACGCATAACGCATAACGCATAACGCATAACGAATAACGCATAACGCATAACTCAAATCGCATAACGCATAACGCATAACGCATAACGCATAACGCATAACGCATACCGCATAACGCATAACGCAAATCGCATAACGCATAATGCATAACGCATAACGTATAACGCATAACGCATAACGCATAACGCATAACGCATAACGCATAACGCATAACGCATAACGCAAATCGCATAACGCATAACGCATAACGCATAACGTATAACGCACAACTCATAACGCATAACGCATAACGCGTAACGCATAAAGCATAACGCATAACGGATCACGCATTACACATAACGCATAACGCATGACGCATAACGCATAACGCATAACGCATAACGCATAACGCATAACGCATAACCCATAACGCATAACGCATAACGCATAACGCATAACGCATAACGGATAACACATAACGCATAACGCATAACGCATAACGCATAACGCATAACACATAAGGCATAACCCATAACGCATAACGCAAATCGCATAACGCATAACTCATAACGCATAACGCATAACGCATAACGCATAAAGCAAAACGCATAACGCATAGCGGATAACGCACAACGCATAACACATAACGCATAACGCATAACGCATAACGTATAACGCATAACGCATAACGCATAACGCATAACGCATAACGCATAACGCATAACACATAACGCATAACGCATAACGCATAACGCATAACGCATAACGCATAACGAATAACGCATAACGCATAACTCAAATCGCATAACGCATAACGCATAACGCATAACGCATAACGCATAACGTATAACGCATAACGCATAACGCATAACGCATAACGCATAACGCATAACGCATACCGCATAACGCATAACGCAAATCGCATAACGCATAACGCATAACGCATAACGCATAACGCATAACACATAACGCATAACGCATAACGCATAACGCATAACGCATAACGCATAACGCATAACGCATAACGAATAAC
Organism: Lasioglossum morio; assembly: GCA_916610235.2. Classification (NCBI taxonomy): domain Eukaryota; kingdom Metazoa; phylum Arthropoda; class Insecta; order Hymenoptera; family Halictidae; genus Lasioglossum; species Lasioglossum morio. The sequence continues at coordinate 475,811 of CAKAJA020000239.1, read as the reverse complement.
GCATAACGCATAACTCAAATCGCATAACGCATAACGCATAACGCATAACGCATAACGCATAACGTATAACGCATAACGCATAACGCATAACGCATAACGCATAACGCATAACGCATACCGCATAACGCATAACGCAAATCGCATAACGCATAACGCATAACGCATAACGTATAACGCATAACGCATAACGCATAACGCATAACGCATAACGCATAACGCATAACGCACAACGCATAACACATAACGCATAACGCATAACGCATACCGCATAACGCATAACGCAAATCGCATAACGCATAACGCATAACGCATAACGTATAACGCACAACGCATAACGCATAACGCATAAAGCAAAACGCATAACGCATAACGCATAACGCATAACGCATAACGCATAACGCATAACGCATAACGCACAACGCATAACACATAACGCAAATCGCATAACGCATAACGCATAACGTATAACGCACAACTCATAACGCATAACGCATAACGCATAACGCATAACGCATAACGCATAACGCATAACGGATAACACATAACGCATAACGCATAACGCATAACGCATAACGCATAACACATAAGGCATAACCCATAACGCATAACGCAAATCGCATAACGCATAACGCATAACGCATAACACATAACGCATAACGCATAACGCATAACGCATAACGCATAACGCATAACGCATAACGAATAACGCATAACGCATAACTCAAATCGCATAACGCATAACGCATAACGCATAACGCATAACGCATAACGTATAACGCATAACGCATAACGCATAACGCATAACGCATAACGCATAACGCATAACGCATACCGCATAACGCATAACGCAAATCGCATAACGCATAACGCATAACGCATAACGCATAACGCATAACACATAACGCATAACGCATAACGCATAACGCATAACGCATAACGCATAACGCATAACGCATAACGAATAACGCATAACGCATAACTCAAATCGCATAACGCATAACGCATAACGCATAACGCATAACGCATAACGTATAACGCATAACGCATAACGTATAACGCATAACGCATAACGCATAACGCATACCGCATAACGCATAACGCAAATCGCATAACGCATAACGCATAACGCATAACGTATAACGCATAACGCATAACGCATAACGCATAACGCATAACGCATAACGCATAACGCACAACGCATAACACATAACGCATAACGCATAACGCATACCGCATAACGCATAACGCAAATCGCATAACGCATAACGCATAACGCATAACGTATAACGCACAACGCATAACGCATAACGCATAAAGCAAAACGCATAACGCATAACGCATAACGCATAACGCATAACGCATAACGCATAACGCACAACGCATAACACATAACGCAAATCGCATAACGCATAACGCATAACGCATAACGTATAACGCACAACTCATAACGCATAACGCACAACGCATAACGCATAACGCATAAAGCAAAACGCATAACGCATAACGCATAACGCATAACGCATAACGCATAACGCATAACGCATAACGCATAACGCATAACGCATAACGAATAACGCATAACGCATAACTCAAATCGCATAACGCATAACGCATAACGCATAACGCATAACGCATAACGTATAACGCATAACGCATAACGCATAACGCATAACGCATAACGCATAACGCATAACGCATAACGCATAACGCATACCGCATAACGCATAACGCAAATCGCATAACGCATAACGCATAACGCATAACGCATAACGCATAACACATAACGCATAACGCATAACGCATAACGCATAACGCATAACGCATAACGCATAACGCATAACGAATAACGCATAACGCATAACTCAAATCGCATAACGCATAACGCATAACGCATAACGCATAACGCATAACGTATAACGCATAACGCATAACGTATAACGCATAACGCATAACGCATAACGCATACCGCATAACGCATAACGCAAATCGCATAACGCATAACGCATAACGCATAACGTATAACGCATAACGCATAACGCATAACGCATAACGCATAACGCATAACGCATAACGCACAACGCATAACACATAACGCATAACGCATAACGCATACCGCATAACGCATAACGCAAATCGCATAACGCATAACGCATAACGCATAACGTATAACGCACAACGCATAACGCATAACGCATAAAGCAAAACGCATAACGCATAACGCATAACGCATAACGCATAACGCACAACGCATAACACATAACGCATAACGCATAACGCATACCGCATAACGCATAACGCAAATCGCATAACGCATAACGCATAACGCATAACGTATAACGCACAACGCATAACGCATAACGCATAAAGCAAAACGCATAACGCATAACGCATAACGCATAACGCATAACGCATAACGCATAACGCACAACGCATAACACATAACGCATATCGCATAACGCATAACGCATAACGCATAACGTATAACGCACAACTCATAACGCATAACGCATAACGCATAACGCGTAACGCATTACGCGTAACGCATAACGCATAACGCATAAAGCATAACGCATAACGGATCACGCATTACTCATAACCCATAACGCATAACTCATAACGCATAACGCATAACGCATAACGCATAACGCATAACGCATAACGCATAACGCATAACGCATAACGCTTAACGCATGACCCATAGCGCATAACGCATAACGCACAACGCATAACACATAACGCATAACGCATAACGCATACCGCATAACGCATAACGCAAATCGCATAACGCATAACGCATAACGCATAACGTATAACGCACAACGCATAACGCATAACGCATAAAGCAAAACGCATAACGCATAACGCATAACGCATAACGCATAACGCATAACCCATAACGCACAACGCATAACACATAACGCAAATCGCATAACGCATAACGCATAACGCATAACGTATAACGCACAACTCATAACGCATAACGCATAACGCATAACGCATAACGCATAACGCATAACGCATAACGGATAACACATAACGCATAACGCATAACGCATAACGCATAACGCATAACACATAAGGCATAACCCATAACGCATAACGCAAATCGCATAACGCATAACGCATAACGCATAACACATAACGCATAACGCATAACGCATAACGCATAACGCATAACGCATAACGCATAACGCATAACGCATAACGAATAACGCATAACGCATAACTCAAATCGCATAACGCATAACGCATAACGCATAACGCATAACGCATAACGTATAACGCATAACGCATAACGCATAACGCATAACGCATAACGCATAACGCATACCGCATAACGCATAACGCAAATCGCATAACGCATAACGCATAACGCATAACGCATAACGCATAACACATAACGCATAACGCATAACGCATAACGCATAACGCATAACGCATAACGCATAACGCATAACGAATAACGCATAACGCATAACTCAAATCGCATAACGCATAACGCATAACGCATAACGCATAACGCATAACGTATAACGCATAACGCATAACGTATAACGCATAACGCATAACGCATAACGCATACCGCATAACGCATAACGCAAATCGCATAACGCATAACGCATAACGCATAACGTATAACGCATAACGCATAACGCATAACGCATAACGCATAACGCATAACGCATAACGCATAACGCATAACACATAACGCATAACGCATAACGCATACCGCATAACGCATAACGCAAATCGCATAACGCATAACGCATAACGCATAACGTATAACGCACAACGCATAACGCATAACGCATAAAGCAAAACGCATAACGCATAACGCATAACGCATAACGCATAACGCATAACGCATAACGCATAACGCACAACGCATAACACATAACGCAAATCGCATAACGCATAACGCATAACGCATAACGTATAACGCACAACTCATAACGCATAACGCATAACGCATAACGCGTAACGCATTACGCGTAACGCATAACGCATAACGCATAAAGCATAACGCATAACGGATCACGCATTACTCATAACCCATAACGCATAACTCATAACGCATAACGCATAACGCATAACGCATAACGCATAACGCATAACGCATAACGCATAACGCATAACGCATAACGCTTAACGCATGACCCATAGCGCATAACGCATAAAGCATAACGCATAACGCATAACGCATAACGCATAACGCATAACGCATAAAGCAAAACGCATAACGCATAACGCATGACTCATAACGCACAACCCATAACGCATAACGCATAACGCAAATCGCATAACGCATAACGCATAACGCATAACGCATAACGCATAACGCATAACGCATAACGCATAACGCATAACGCATAACGCATAACGTATAACGCACAACTCATAACGCATGACTCATAACGCACAACCCATTACGCATAACGCATAACGCATAACGCATAACGCATAACGCATAACGCATAACGCATAACGCAAATCGCATAACGCATAACGCGTAACGCATAAAGCATAACGCATAACGCATAACGCATAACGCATAACGCATAATGCATAACGCATAACGCATAATGGATCACGCATTACTCATAACGCGTAACGCATAACGGATCACGCATTACTCATAACGCATAACGCATAACACATAACGGATCACGCATTACTCATAACGCATAACGCATAACGCATAACGCATAACGCATAACGCATAACGCATAACGCATTACGCGTAACGCATAACGCATAACGCATAAAGCATAACGCATAACGGATCACGCATTACTCATAACCCATAACGCATAACTCATAACGCATAACACATAACGGATCACGCATTACTCATAACGCATAACGCATAACGCATAACCCATAACGCATAACGCATAAAGCAAAACGCATAACGCATAACGCATGACTCATACCGCACAACCCATAACGCATAACGCATAACGCATAACGCATAACGCATAACGCATAACGCATAACGCATAACGCAAATCGCATAACGCATAACGCGTAACGCATAAAGCATAACGCATAACGCATAACGCATAACGCATAATGCATAACGCATAACGCATAACGGATCACGCATTACTCATAACGCATAACGCATAACGGATCACGCATTACTCATAACGCATAACGCATAACGCATAACGCATAACGCATAACGCATAACGCATAACGCATAACGCATAACCCATAACGCATAACGCATAACGCATAACGCAGAACGCATAACGCATAACGCAAATCGCATAACGCATAACGCATAACGCATAACGCATAACGCATAACGCATAACGCATAACGCATAACGCATAACGCATAACGCATAACGCATAACGCAAATCGCATAACGCATAACGCGTAACGCATAAAGCATAACGCATAACGCATAACGCATAACGCATAATGCATAACGCATAACGCATAATGGATCACGCATTACTCATAACGCGTAACGCATAACGGATCACGCATTACTCATAACGCATAACGCATAACACATAACGGATCACGCATTACTCATAACGCATAACGCATAACGCATAACGCATAACGCATAACGCATAACGCATAACGCATAACGCATAACGCATAACGCATAACGCATAACACATAACGGATCACGCATTACTCATAACGCATAACGCATAACGCATAACCCATAACGCATAACGCATAAAGCAAAACGCATAACGCATAACGCATAACACATAACGGATCACGCATTACTCATAACGCATAACGCATAACCCATAACGCATAACGCATAACGCATAACACATAACGGATCACGCATTACTCATAACGCATAACGCATAACGCATAACCCATAACGCATAACGCATAAAGCAAAACGCATAACGCATAACGCATGACTCATACCGCACAACCCATAACGCATAACGCATAACGCATAACGCATAACGCATAACGCAAATCGCATAACGCATAACGCATAACGCATAACGCATAACGCAAATCGCATAACGCATAACGCATAACGCCTAACGCATAACGCAAATCGCATAACGCATAACGCATAACGCACAACTCATAACGCATAACGCATAACGCAAAACGCATAACGCACAGCGGATAACGCACAACGCATAACACATAACGCATAACGCATAACGCATAACGCATAACGCATAACGCATAACGCATAACGCATAACGCATAACGCATACCTCATAACGCATAACGCAAATCGCATAACGCATAACGCATAACGCATAACGTATAACGCACAACTCATAACGCATAACGCATAACGCGTAACGCATAAAGCATAACGCATAACGGATCACGCATTACACATAACGCATAACGCATGACGCATAACGCATAACGCATAACGCATAACGCATAACGCATAACGCATAACGCATAACCCATAACGCATAACGCATAACGCATAACGCATAACGCATAACGCATAACGGATAACACATAACGCATAACGCATAACGCATAACGCATAACGCATAACGCATAACACATAACGCATAACACATAACGCATAACGCAAATCGCATAACGCATAACTCATAACGCATAACGCATAACGCATAACGCATAACGTATAACGCACAACTCATAACGCATAACGCATAAAGCAAAACGCATAACGCATAGCGGATAACGCACAACGCATAACACATAACGCATAACGCATAACGCATAACGCATAACGCATAACGCATAACGAATAACGCATAACGCATAACTCAAATCGCATAACGCATAACGCATAACGCATAACGCATAACGCATAACGCATAACGTATAACGCATAACGCATAACGCATAACGCATAACGCATAACGCATAACGCATACCGCATAACGCATAACGCAAATCGCATAACGCATAACGCATAACGCATAACGTATAACGCACAACGCATAACGCATAACGCATAACGCATAACGCATAACGTATAACGTATAACGCACAACTCATAACGCATAACGCATAAAGCAAAACGCATAACGCATAGCGGATAACGCACAACGCATAACACATAACGCATAACGCATAACGCATAACGCATAACGCATAACGCATAACGCACAACGCATAACACATAACGCATAACGCATAACGCATAACGCATAACACATAACGCATAACGCATAACGCATAACGCATAACGCATAACGCATAACGCATAACGCATAACGCATAACGCATAGCGGATAACGCACAACGCATAACACAAATCGCATAACGCATAACGCATAACGCATAACGTATAACGCACAACTCATAACGCATAACGCATAACGCATAACGCGTAACGCATAAAGCATAACGCATAACGGATCACGCATTACTCATAACGCATAACGCATGACGCATAACGCATAACGCATAACGCATAACGCATAACGCATAACGCATAACCCATAACGCATAACGCATAACGCATAACGCATAACGCATAACGGATAACACATAACGCATAACGCATAACGCATAACGCATAACGCATAACGCATAACGCATAACACATAACGCATAACCCATAACGCATAACGCATAACGCATAACGTATAACGCATAACGCATAACGCATAACGCATAACGCATAACGCATAACGCATAACGCATACCGCATAACGCATAACGCAAATCGCATAACGCATAACGCATAACGCATAACGTATAACGCACAACGCATAACGCATAACGCATAACGCATAACGCATAACGCATAACGCATAACGCACAACTCATAACGCATAACGCATAAAGCAAAACGCATAACGCATAGCGGATAACGCACAACGCATAACACATAACGCATAACGCATAACGCATAACGCATAACGCATAACGCATAACGCACAACGCATAACACATAACGCATAACGCATAACGCATAACGCATAACACATAACGCATAACGCATAACGCATAACGCATAACGCATAACGCATAACGCATAACGCATAGCGGATAACGCACAACGCATAACACAAATCGCATAACGCATAACGCATAACGCATAACGTATAACGCACAACTCATAACGCATAACGCATAACGCATAACGCGTAACGCATAAAGCATAACGCATAACGGATCACGCATTACTCATAACGCATAACGCATGACGCATAACGCATAACGCATAACGCATAACGCATAACGCATAACGCATAACCCATAACGCATAACGCATAACGCATAACGCATAACGCATAACGGATAACACATAACGCATAACGCATAACGCATAACGCATAACGCATAACGCATAACGCATAACACATAACGCATAACCCATAACGCATAACTCAAATCGCATAACGCATAACGCATAACGCATAACGCATAACGCATAACGCATAACGCATAACGTATAACGCATAACACATAACGGATCACGCATTACACATAACGCATAACGCATGACGCATAACGCATAACGCATAACGCATAACGCATAACGCATAACGCATAACGCATAACCCATAACGCATAACGCATAACGCATAACGCATAACGCATAACGCATAACGCATAACGTATAACGCATAACACATAACGGATCACGCATTACACATAACGCATAACGCATGACGCATAACGCATAACGCATAACGCATAACGCATAACGCATAACGCATAACGCATAACGCATAACGCATAACGCATAACGCATAACGCATAAAGCAAAACGCATAACGCATAGCGGATAACGCACAACGCATAACACATAACGCATAACGCATAACGCATAACGCATAACGCATAACGCATAACGCATAACGCATAACGCATACCGCATAACGCATAACGCAAATCGCATAACGCATAACGCATAACGCATAACGTATAACGCACAACTCATAACGCATAACGCATAACGCATAACGCGTAACGCATAAAGCATAACGCATAACGGATCACGCATTACTCATAACGCATAACGCATGACGCATAACGCATAACGCATAACGCATAACGCACAACGCATAACACATAACGCAAATCGCATAACGCATAACGCATAACGCATAACGTATAACGCACAACTCATAACGCATAACGCATAACGCATAACGCATAACGCATAACGCACAACGCATAACACATAACGCAAATCGCATAACGCATAACGCATAACGCATAACGTATAACGCATAACGCATAACGTATAACGCATAACGCATAACGCATAACGCATACCGCATAACGCATAACGCAAATCGCATAACGCATAACGCATAACGCATAACGTATAACGCATAACGCATAACGCATAACGCATAACGCATAACGCATAACGCATAACGCACAACGCATAACACATAACGCATAACGCATAACGCATACCGCATAACGCATAACGCAAATCGCATAACGCATAACGCATAACGCATAACGTATAACGCACAACGCATAACGCATAACGCATAAAGCAAAACGCATAACGCATAACGCATAACGCATAACGCATAACGCATAACGCATAACGCACAACGCATAACACATAACGCAAATCGCATAACGCATAACGCATAACGCATAACGTATAACGCACAACTCATAACGCATAACGCATAACGCATAACGCGTAACGCATTACGCGTAACGCATAACGCATAACGCATAAAGCATAACGCATAACGGATCACGCATTACTCATAACCCATAACGCATAACTCATAACGCATAACGCATAACGCATAACGCATAACGCATAACGCATAACGCATAACGCATAACGCATAACGCTTAACGCATGACCCATAGCGCATAACGCATAACGCACAACGCATAACACATAACGCATAACGCATAACGCATAACGCATAACGCATAACGCAAATCGCATAACGCATAACGCATAACGCATAACGTATAACGCACAACGCATAACGCATAACGCATAAAGCAAAACGCATAACGCATAACGCATAACGCATAACGCATAACGCATAACGCATAACGCACAACGCATAACACATAACGCAAATCGCATAACGCATAACGCATAACGCATAACGTATAACGCACAACTCATAACGCATAACGCATAACGCATAACGCATAACGCATAACGCATAACGCATAACGCATAACGGATAACACATAACGCATAACGCATAACGCATAACGCATAACGCATAACACATAAGGCATAACCCATAACGCATAACGCAAATCGCATAACGCATAACGCATAACGCATAACACATAACGCATAACGCATAACGCATAACGCATAACGCATAACGCATAACGCATAACGCATAACGCATAACGAATAACGCATAACGCATAACTCAAATCGCATAACGCATAACGCATAACGCATAACGCATAACGCATAACGTATAACGCATAACGCATAACGCATAACGCATAACGCATAACGCATAACGCATACCGCATAACGCATAACGCAAATCGCATAACGCATAACGCATAACGCATAACGCATAACGCATAACGCATAACACATAACGCATAACGCATAACGCATAACGCATAACGCATAACGCATAACGCATAACGCATAACGAATAACGCATAACGCATAACTCAAATCGCATAACGCATAACGCATAACGCATAACGCATAACGCATAACGTATAACGCATAACGCATAACGTATAACGCATAACGCATAACGCATAACGCATACCGCATAACGCATAACGCAAATCGCATAACGCATAACGCATAACGCATAACGTATAACGCATAACGCATAACGCATAACGCATAACGCATAACGCATAACGCATAACGCACAACGCATAACACATAACGCATAACGCATAACGCATACCGCATAACGCATAACGCAAATCGCATAACGCATAACGCATAACGCATAACGTATAACGCACAACGCATAACGCATAACGCATAAAGCAAAACGCATAACGCATAACGCATAACGCATAACGCATAACGCATAACGCATAACGCATAACGCACAACGCATAACACATAACGCAAATCGCATAACGCATAACGCATAACGCATAACGTATAACGCACAACTCATAACGCATAACGCATAACGCATAACGCGTAACGCATTACGCGTAACGCATAACGCATAACGCATAAAGCATAACGCATAACGGATCACGCATTACTCATAACCCATAACGCATAACTCATAACGCATAACGCATAACGCATAACGCATAACGCATAACGCATAACGCATAACGCATAACGCATAACGCTTAACGCATGACCCATAGCGCATAACGCATAAAGCATAACGCATAACGCATAACGCATAACGCATAACGCATAACGCATAAAGCAAAACGCATAACGCATAACGCATGACTCATAACGCACAACCCATAACGCATAACGCATAACGCAAATCGCATAACGCATAACGCATAACGCATAACGCATAACGCATAACGCATAACGCATAACGCATAACGCATAACGCATAACGCATAACGTATAACGCACAACTCATAACGCATGACTCATAACGCACAACCCATTACGCATAACGCATAACGCATAACGCATAACGCATAACGCATAACGCATAACGCATAACGCATAACGCAAATCGCATAACGCATAACGCGTAACGCATAAAGCATAACGCATAACGCATAACGCATAACGCATAACGCATAATGCATAACGCATAACGCATAATGGATCACGCATTACTCATAACGCGTAACGCATAACGGATCACGCATTACTCATAACGCATAACGCATAACACATAACGGATCACGCATTACTCATAACGCATAACGCATAACGCATAACGCATAACGCATAACGCATAACGCGTAACGCATTACGCGTAACGCATAACGCATAACGCATAAAGCATAACGCATAACGGATCACGCATTACTCATAACCCATAACGCATAACTCATAACGCATAACACATAACGGATCACGCATTACTCATAACGCATAACGCATAACGCATAACCCATAACGCATAACGCATAAAGCAAAACGCATAACGCATAACGCATGACTCATACCGCACAACCCATAACGCATAACGCATAACGCATAACGCATAACGCATAACGCATAACGCATAACGCATAACGCAAATCGCATAACGCATAACGCGTAACGCATAAAGCATAACGCATAACGCATAACGCATAACGCATAACGCATAACGCATAACGCATAACGGATCACGCATTACTCATAACGCATAACGCATAACGGATCACGCATTACTCATAACGCATAACGCATAACGCATAACGCATAACGCATAACGCATAACGCATAACGCATAACGCATAACCCATAACGCATAACGCATAACGCATAACGCAGAACGCATAACGCATAACGCAAATCGCATAACGCATAACGCATAACGCATAACGCATAACGCATAACGCATAACGCATAACGCATAACGCATAACGCATAACGCATAACGCATAACGCAAATCGCATAACGCATAACGCGTAACGCATAAAGCATAACGCATAACGCATAACGCATAACGCATAATGCATAACGCATAACGCATAATGGATCACGCATTACTCATAACGCGTAACGCATAACGGATCACGCATTACTCATAACGCATAACGCATAACACATAACGGATCACGCATTACTCATAACGCATAACGCATAACGCATAACGCATAACGCATAACGCATAACGCATAACGCATAACGCATAACGCATTACGCATAACGCATAACACATAACGGATCACGCATTACTCATAACGCATAACGCATAACGCATAACCCATAACGCATAACGCATAAAGCAAAACGCATAACGCATAACGCATAACACATAACGGATCACGCATTACTCATAACGCATAACGCATAACGCATAACGCATAACGCATAACGCATAACACATAACGGATCACGCATTACTCATAACGCATAACGCATAACGCATAACCCATAACGCATAACGCATAAAGCAAAACGCATAACGCATAACGCATGACTCATACCGCACAACCCATAACGCATAACGCATAACGCATAACGCATAACGGATAACGCAAATCGCATAACGCATAACGCATAACGCATAACGCATAACGCAAATCGCATAACGCATAACGCATAACGCCTAACGCATAACGCAAATCGCATAACGCATAACGCATAACGCACAACTCATAACGCATAACGCATAACGCAAAACGCATAACGCACAGCGGATAACGCACAACGCATAACACATAACGCATAACGCATAACGCATAACGCATAACGCATAACGCATAACGCGTAACGCATAACGCATAACGCATACCTCATAACGCATAACGCAAATCGCATAACGCATAACGCATAACGCATAACGTATAACGCACAACTCATAACGCATAACGCATAACGCGTAACGCATAAAGCATAACGCATAACGGATCACGCATTACACATAACGCATAACGCATGACGCATAACGCATAACGCATAACGCATAACGCATAACGCATAACGCATAACGCATAACCCATAACGCATAACGCATAACGCATAACGCATAACGCATAACGCATAACGGATAACACATAACGCATAACGCATAACGCATAACGCATAACGCATAACGCATAACACATAACGCATAACCCATAACGCATAACGCAAATCGCATAACGCATAACTCATAACGCATAACGCATAACGCATAACGCATAACGTATAACGCACAACTCATAACGCATAACGCATAAAGCAAAACGCATAACGCATAGCGGATAACGCACAACGCATAACACATAACGCATAACGCATAACGCATAACGCATAACGCATAACGCATAACGAATAACGCATAACGCATAACTCAAATCGCATAACGCATAACGCATAACGCATAACGCATAACGCATAACGCATAACGCATAACGCATAACGCATAACGCATAACGCATAACGCATAACGCATAACGCATACCGCATAACGCATAACGCAAATCGCATAACGCATAACGCATAACGCATAACGTATAACGCACAACGCATAACGCATAACGCATAACGCATAACGCATAACGCATAACGTATAACGCACAACTCATAACGCATAACGCATAAAGCAAAACGCATAACGCATAGCGGATAACGCACAACGCATAACACATAACGCATAACGCATAACGCATAACGCATAACGCATAACGCATAACGCACAACGCATAACACATAACGCATAACGCATAACGCATAACGCATAACACATAACGCATAACGCATAACGCATAACGCATAACGCATAACGCATAACGCATAACGCATAACGCATAACGCATAGCGGATAACGCACAACGCATAACACAAATCGCATAACGCATAACGCATAACGCATAACGTATAACGCACAACTCATAACGCATAACGCATAACGCATAACGCGTAACGCATAAAGCATAACGCATAACGGATCACGCATTACTCATAACGCATAACGCATGACGCATAACGCATAACGCATAACGCATAACGCATAACGCATAACGCATAACCCATAACGCATAACGCATAACGCATAACGCATAACGCATAACGGATAACACATAACGCATAACGCATAACGCATAACGCATAACGCATAACGCATAACGCATAACACATAACGCATAACCCATAACGCATAACGCATAACGCATAACGTATAACGCATAACGCATAACGCATAACGCATAACGCATAACGCATAACGCATAACGCATACCGCATAACGCATAACGCAAATCGCATAACGCATAACGCATAACGCATAACGTATAACGCACAACGCATAACGCATAACGCATAACGCATAACGCATAACGCATAACGTATAACGCACAACTCATAACGCATAACGCATAAAGCAAAACGCATAACGCATAGCGGATAACGCACAACGCATAACACATAACGCATAACGCATAACGCATAACGCATAACGCATAACGCATAACGCACAACGCATAACACATAACGCATAACGCATAACGCATAACGCATAACACATAACGCATAACGCATAACGCATAACGCATAACGCATAACGCATAACGCATAACGCATAGCGGATAACGCACAACGCATAACACAAATCGCATAACGCATAACGCATAACGCATAACGTATAACGCACAACTCATAACGCATAACGCATAACGCATAACGCGTAACGCATAAAGCATAACGCATAACGGATCACGCATTACTCATAACGCATAACGCATGACGCATAACGCATAACGCATAACGCATAAAGCATAACGCATAACGCATAACCCATAACGCATAACGCATAACGCATAACGCATAACGCATAACGGATAACACATAACGCATAACGCATAACGCATAACGCATAACGCATAACGCATAACACATAACGCATAACCCATAACGCATAACTCAAATCGCATAACGCATAACGCATAACGCATAACGCATAACGCATAACGCATAACGCATAACGTATAACGCATAACACATAACGGATCACGCATTACACATAACGCATAACGCATGACGCATAACGCATAACGCATAACGCATAACGCATAACGCATAACGCATAACGCATAACCCATAACGCATAACGCATAACGCATAACGCATAACGCATAACGCATAACGCATAACGTATAACGCATAACACATAACGGATCACGCATTACACATAACGCATAACGCATGACGCATAACGCATAACGCATAACGCATAACGCATAACGCATAACGCATAACGCATAACGCATAACGCATAACGCATAACGCATAACGCATAAAGCAAAACGCATAACGCATAGCGGATAACGCACAACGCATAACACATAACGCATAACGCATAACGCATAACGCATAACGCATAACGCATAACGCATAACGCATAACGCATACCGCATAACGCATAACGCAAATCGCATAACGCATAACGCATAACGCATAACGTATAACGCACAACTCATAACGCATAACGCATAACGCATAACGCGTAACGCATAAAGCATAACGCATAACGGATCACGCATTACTCATAACGCATAACGCATGACGCATAACGCATAACGCATAACGCATAACGCATAACGCATAACGCATAACGCATAACCCATAACGCATAACGCATAACGCATAACGCATAACGCATAACGGATAACACATAACGCATAACGCATAACGCATAACGCATAACGCATAACGCATAACGCATAACGCATAACACATAACGCATAACCCATAACGCATAACTCAAATCGCATAACGCATAACGCATAACGCATAACGCATAACGCATAACGCATAACGCATAACGCATAACGCATAACACATAACGGATCACGCATTACACATAACGCATAACGCATGACGCATAACGCATAACGCATAACGCATAACGCATAACGCATAACGCATAACGCATAACGCATAACGCATAACGCATAACGCATAACGCATAAAGCAAAACGCATAACGCATAGCGGATAACGCACAACGCATAACACATAACGCATAACGCATAACGCATAACGCATAACGCATAACGCATAACGCATAACGCATAACGCATAACGCATAACGCATAACGCATAACGAATAACGCATAACGCATAACTCAAATCGCATAACGCATAACGCATAACGCATAACGCATAACGCATAACGCATAACGTATAACGCATAACGCATAACGCATAACGCATAACGCATAACGCATAACGCATAACGCATACCGCATAACGCATAACGCAAATCGCATAACGCATAATGCAAACGCATAACGTATAACGCATAACGCATAACGCATAACGCATAACGCGTAACGCATAAAGCATAACGCATAACGGATCACGCATTACACATAACGCATAACGCATGACGCATAACGCATAACGCATAACGCATAACGCATAACGCATAACCCATAACGCATAACGCATAACGCATAACGCATAACGCATAACGCATAACGGATAACACATAACGCATAACGCATAACGCATAACGCATAACGCATAACACATAAGGCATAACCCATAACGCATAACGCAAATCGCATAACGCATAACTCATAACGCATAACGCATAACGCATAACGCATAACGTATAACGCACAACTCATAACGCATAACGCATAAAGCAAAACGCATAACGCATAGCGGATAACGCACAACGCATAACACATAACGCATAACCCATAACGCATAACGTATAACGCATAACGCATAACGCATAACGCATAACGCATAACGCATAACACATAACGCATAACGCATAACGCATAACGCATAACGCATAACGCATAACGAATAACGCATAACGCATAACTCAAATCGCATAACGCATAACGCATAACGCATAACGCATAACGCATAACGTATAACGCATAACGCATAACGCATAACGCATAACGCATAACGCATAACGCATACCGCATAACGCATAACGCAAATCGCATAACGCATAACGCATAACGCATAACGCATAACGCATAACACATAACGCATAACGCATAACGCATAACGCATAACGCATAACGCATAACGAATAACGCATAACGCATAACTCAAATCGCATAACGCATAACGCATAACGCATAACGCATAACGCATAACGCATAACGCATAACGTATAACGCATGACGCATAACGCATAACGCATAACGCATAACGCATACCGCATAACGCATAACACAAATCGCATAACGCATAACGCATAACGCATAACGTATAACGCACAACGCATAACGCATAACGCATAAAGCAAAACGCATAACGCATAACGCATAACGCATAACGCATAACGCATAACGCATAACGCATAACGCACAACGCATAACACATAACGCAAATCGCATAACGCATAACGCATAACGCATAACGTATAACGCACAACTCATAACGCATAACGCATAACGCATAACGCGTAACGCATTACGCGTAACGCATAACGCATAACGCATGAAGCATAACGCATAACGGATCACGCATTACTCATAACCCATAACGCATAACTCATAACGCATAACGCATAACGCATAACGCATAACGCATAACGCATAACGCATAACGCATAACGCTTAACGCATGACCCATAGCGCATAACGCATAAAGCATAACGCATAACGCATAACGCATAACGCATAACGCATAACGCATAAAGCAAAACGCATAACGCATAACGCATGACTCATAACGCACAACCCATAACGCATAACGCATAACGCAAGTCGCATAACGCATAACGCATAACGCATAACGCATAACGCATAACGCATAACGCATAACGCATAACGCATAACGCATAACGTATAACGCACAACTCATAACGCATGACTCATAACGCACAACCCATTACGCATAACGCATAACGCATAACGCATAACGCATAACGCATAACGCATAACGCAAATCGCATAACGCATAACGCGTAACGCATAAAGCATAACGCATAACGCATAACGCATAACGCATAACGCATAATGCATAACGCATAACGCATAATGGATCACGCATTACTCATAACGCGTAACGCATAACGGATCACGCATTACTCATAACGCATAACGCATAACACATAACGGATCACGCATTACTCATAACGCATAACGCATAACGCATAACGCATAACGCATAACGCATAACGCATAACGCGTAACGCATTACGCGTAACGCATAACGCATAACGCATAAAGCATAACGCATAACGGATCACGCATTACTCATAACCCATAACGCATAACTCATAACGCATAACGCATAACGCATAACGCATAACGCATAACGCATAACGCATAACGCATAACGCTTAACGCATGACCCATTGCGCATAACGCATAAAGCATAACGCATAACGGATCACGCATTACTCATAACCCATAACGCATAACTCATAACGCATAACGCATAACGCATAACGCATAACACATAACGCATAACGCATAACGCATAACGCATAACGCATAACGCATAACGCATAACGCATAACGCATAACGCATAACGCATAACGCATAACGCATAACGCATAAAGCAAAACGCATAACGCATAACGCATGACTCATAACGCACAACCCATAACGCATAACGCATAACGCAAATCGCATAACGCATAACGCATAACGCATAACGCATAACGCATAACGCATAACGCATAACGTATAACGCACAACTCATAACGCATGACTCATAACGCACAACCCATTACGCATAACGCATAACGCATAACGCATAACGCATAACGCATAACGCATAACGCAAATCGCATAACGCATAACGCGTAACGCATAAAGCATAACGCATAACGCATAACGCATAACGCATAATGCATAACGCATAACGCATAATGGATCACGCATTACTCATAACGCGTAACGCATAACGGATCACGCATTACTCATAACGCATAACGCATAACACATAACGGATCACGCATTACTCATAACGCATAACGCATAACGCATAACGCATAACGCATAACGCATAACGCATAACGCATAACGCATAACGCATAACGCATAACGCATAACGCATAACACATAACGGATCACGCATTACTCATAACGCATAACGCATAACGCATAACCCATAACGCATAACGCATAAAGCAAAACGCATAACGCATAACGCATGACTCATACCGCACAACCCATAACGCATAACGCATAACGCATAACGCATAACGCACAACTCATAACGCATAACGCATAACGCAAAACGCATAACGCGCAGCGGATAACGCACAACGCATAACACATAACGCATAACGCATAACGCATAACACATAACGCATAACGCATAACGCATAACGCATAACGCATAACGCATAACGCATAACGCATAACGCATAACGCATAACGCATAACGCATAACGCATAACGCATACCGCATAACGCATAACGCAAATCGCATAACGCATAACGCATAACGCATAACGTATAACGCACAACTCATAACGCATAACGCATAACGCAAAACGCATAACGCATAGCGGATAACGCACAACGCATAACACATAACGCATAACGCATAACGCATAACGCATAACGCATAACGCATAACGCATAACGCATAACGCATAACGCATAACGCATAACGCATAACGCATAACGCATTACGCATAACGCATAACACATAACGGATCACGCATTACTCATAACGCATAACGCATAACGCATAACCCATAACGCATAACGCATAAAGCAAAACGCATAACGCATAACGCATGACTCATAACGCATAACGCATAACGGATAACACATAACGCATAACGCATAACGCATAACGCATAACGCATAACGCATAACGCATAACGCATAACACATAACGCTTAACCCATAACGCATAACGCATAACGCATAACGCTTAACGCATGACCCATAGCGCATAACGCATTACGCGTAACGCATAACGCATAACGCATAAAGCATAACGCATAACGGATCACGCATTACTCATAACCCATAACGCATAACTCATAACGCATAACGCATAACGCATAACGCATAACGCATAACGCATAACGCATAACGCATAACGCTTAACGCATGACCCATAGCGCATAACGCATAAAGCATAACGCATAACGGATCACGCTTTACTCATAACCCATAACGCATAACTCATAACGCATAACGCATAACGCATAACGCATAACACATAACGCATAACGCATAACGCATAACGCATAACGCACAACCTATAACGCATAACGCATAACGCAAATCGCATAACGCATAACGCATAACGCATAACGCATAACGCAAATCGCATAACGCATAACGCATAACGCATAACGTATAACGCACAACTCATAACGCATGACTCATAACGCACAACCCATTACGCATAACGCATAACGCATAACGCATAACGCATAACGCATAACGCATAACGCAAATCGCATAACGCATAACGCGTAACGCATAAAGCATAACGCATAACGCATAACGCATAACGCATAATGCATAACGCATAACGCATAATGGATCACTAATTACTCATAACGCGTAACGCATAACGGATCACGCATTACTCATAACGCATAACGCATAACACATAACGGATCACGCATTACTCATAACGCATAACGCATAACGCATAACGCATAACGCATAACGCATAACGCATAACGCATAACGCATAACGCATAACACATAACGGATCACGCATTACTCATAACGCATAACGCATAACGCATAACCCATAACGCATAACGCATAAAGCAAAACGCATAACGCATAACGCATGACTCATACCGCACAACCCATAACGCATAACGCATAACGCATAACGCATAACGCATAACGCATAACGCATAACGCATAACGCATAACGCAAATCGCATAACGCATAACGCGTAACGCATAAAGCATAACGCATATCGCATAACGCATAACGCATAATGCATAACGCATAACGCATAACGGATCACGCATTACTCATAACGCATAACGCATAACGGATCACGCATTACTCATAACGCATAACGCATAACGCATAACGCATAACGCATAACGCATAACGCATAACGCATAACGCATAACGCATAACGCATAACCCATAACGCATAACGCATAACGCATAACGCATAACGCAAATCGCATAACGCATAACGCGTAACGCATAAAGCATAACGCATAACGCATAACGCATAATGCATAACGCATAATGCATAACGCATAACGCATAATGGATCACGCATTACTCATAACGCGTAACGCATAACGGATCACGCATTACTCATAACGCATAACGCATAACACATAACGGATCACGCATTACTCATAACGCATAACGCATAACGCATAACGCATAACGCATAACGCATAACGCATAACGCATAACGCATAACGCATAACGCATAACGCATTACGCATAACGCATAACACATAACGGATCACGCATTACTCATAACGCATAACGCATAACGCATAACCCATAACGCATAACGCATAAAGCAAAACGCATAACGCATAACGCATGACTCATACCGCACAACCCATAACGCATAACGCATAACGCATAACGCATAACGCATAATGCATAACACATAACGCGTAACGGATCACGCATTACTCATAACGCATAACGCATAACGGATCACGCATTACTCATAACGCATAACGCATAACACATAACGGATCACGCATTACTCATAACGCATAACGCATAACGGATCACGCATAACGCATAACACATAACGGATCACGCATTACTCATAACGCATAACGCATAACCCATAACGCATAACGCATAACGCATAACACATAACGGATCACGCATTACTCATAACGCATAACGCATAACGCATAACCCATAACGCATAACGCATAAAGCAAAACGCATAACGCATAACGCATGACTCATACCGCACAACCCATAACGCATAACGCATAACGCATAACGCATAACGGATAACGCAAATCGCATAACGCATAACGCATAACGCATAACGCATAACGCAAATCGCATAACGCATAACGCATAACGCCTAACGCATAACGCATAACACATAACGCATAACGCATAACGCACAACCCATTACGCATAACGCATAACGCATAACGCATAACGCATAACGCATAACGCATAACGCAAATCGCATAACGCATAACGCGTAACGCATAAAGCATAACGCATAACGCATAACGCATAACGCATAATGCATAACGCATAACGCATAATGGATCACTAATTACTCATAACGCATAACGCATAACGCATAACGCATAACGCATAACGCATAACGCATAACGCATAACGCATAACGCATAACGCATAACGCATAACGCATAACGCATAACGCATAACGCATAACGCATAACGCATAACGCAAATCGCATAACGCATAACGCGTAACGCATAAAGCATAACGCATAACGCATAACGCATAACGCATAATGCATAACGCATAACGCATAATGGATCACGCATTACTCATAACGCGTAACGCATAACGGATCACGCATTACTCATAACGCATAACGCATAACACATAACGGATCACGCATTACTCATAACGCATAACGCATAACGCATAACGCATAACGCATAACGCATAACGCATAACGCATAACACATAACGCATAACGCATAACGCATAACGCATTACGCATAACGCATAACACATAACGGATCACGCATTACTCATAACGCATAACGCATAACGCATAACCCAAAACGCATAACGCATAAAGCAAAACGCATAACGCATAACGCATGACTCATACCGCACAACCCATAACGCATAACGCATAACGCATAACGCATAATGCATAACACATAACGCGTAACGGATCACGCATTACTCATAACGCATAACGCATAACGGATCACGCATTACTCATAACGCATAACGCATAACACATAACGGATCACGCATTACTCATAACGCATAACGCATAACGGATCACGCATAACGCATAACACATAACGGATCACGCATTACTCATAACGCATAACGCATAACCCATAACGCATAACGCATAACGCATAACACATAACGGATCACGCATTACTCATAACGCATAACGCATAACGCATAACCCATAACGCATAACGCATAAAGCAAAACGCATAACGCATAACGCATGACTCATACCGCACAACCCATAACGCATAACGCATAACGCATAACGCATAACGGATAACGCAAATCGCATAACGCATAACGCATAACGCATAACGCATAACGCATAACGCAAATCGCATAACGCATAACGCATAACGCCTAACGCATAACGCATAACGCACAACCCATAACGCATAACGCATAACGCAAATCGCATAACGCATAACGCATAACGCATAACGCATAACGCAAATCGCATAACGCATAACGCATAACGCATAACGTATAACGCACAACTCATAACGCATGACTCATAACGCACAACCCATTACGCATAACGCATAACGCATAACGCATAACGCATAACGCATAACGCATAACGCAAATCGCATAACGCATAACGCGTAACGCATAAAGCATAACGCATAACGCATAACGCATAACGCATAATGCATAACGCATAACGCATAATGGATCACTAATTACTCATAACGCGTAACGCATAACGGATCACGCATTACTCATAACGCATAACGCATAACACATAACGGATCACGCATTACTCATAACGCATAACGCATAACGCATAACGCATAACGCATAACGCATAACGCATAACGCATAACGCATAACGCATAACACATAACGGATCACGCATTACTCATAACGCATAACGCATAACGCATAACCCATAACGCATAACGCATAAAGCAAAACGCATAACGCATAACGCATGACTCATACCGCACAACCCATAACGCATAACGCATAACGCATAACGCATAACGCATAACGCATAACGCATAACGCATAACGCATAACGCATAACGCATAACGCATAACGCAAATCGCATAACGCATAACGCGTAACGCATAAAGCATAACGCATAACGCATAACGCATAACGCATAATGCATAACGCATAACGCATAACGGATCACGCATTACTCATAACGCATAACGCATAACGGATCACGCATTACTCATAACGCATAACGCATAACGCATAACGCATAACGCATAACGCATAACGCATAACGCATAATCCATAAGGCATAACGCATAACGCATAACGCAAAACGCATAACGCATAACGCAAATCGCATAACGCATAACGCATAACGCATAACGCATAACGCATAACGCATAACGCATAACGCATAACGCATAACGCATAACGCAAATCGCATAACGCATAACGCGTAACGCATAAAGCATAACGCATAACGCATAACGCATAACGCATAATGCATAACGCATAACGCATAATGGATCACGCATTACTCATAACGCGTAACGCATAACGGATCACGCATTACTCATAACGCATAACGCATAACACATAACGGATCACGCATTACTCATAACGCATAACGCATAACGCATAACGCATAACGCATAACGCATAACGCATAACGCATAACGCATAACGCATTACGCATAACGCATAACACATAACGGATCACGCATTACTCATAACGCATAACGCATAACGCATAACCCATAACGCATAACGCATAAAGCAAAACGCATAACGCATAACGCATGACTCATACCGCACAACCCATAACGCATAACGCATAACGCACAACGCATAAGGCATAATGCATAACACATAACGCGTAACGGATCACGCATTACTCATAACGCATAACGCATAACGGATCACGCATTACTCATAACGCATAACGCATAACACATAACGGATCACGCATTACTCATAACGCATAACGCATAACGGATCACGCATAACGCATAACACATAACGGATCACGCATTACTCATAACGCATAACGCATAACCCATAACGCATAACGCATAACGCATAACACATAACGGATCACGCATTACTCATAACGCATAACGCATAACGCATAACCCATAACGCATAACGCATAAAGCAAAACGCATAACGCATAACGCATGACTCATACCGCACAACCCATAACGCATAACGCATAACGCATAACGCATAACGGATAACGCAAATCGCATAACGCATAACGCATAACGCATAACGCATAACGCAAATCGCATAACGCATAACGCATAACGCATAACGCATAACGCATAACGCACAACCCATAACGCATAACGCATAACGCAAATCGCATAACGCATAACGCATAACGCATAACGCATAACGCAAATCGCATAACGCATAACGCATAACGCATAACGTATAACGCACAACTCATAACGCATGACTCATAACGCACAACCCATTACGCATAACGCATAACGCATAACGCATAACGCATAACGCATAACGCATAACGCATAACGCAAATCGCATAACGCATAACGCGTAACGCATAAAGCATAACGCATAACGCATAACGCATAACGCATAATGCATAACGCATAACGCATAATGGATCACTAATTACTCATAACGCGTAACGCATAACGGATCACGCATTACTCATAACGCATAACGCATAACACATAACGGATCACGCATTACTCATAACGCATAACGCATAACGCATAACGCATAACGCATAACGCATAACGCATAACGCATAACACATAACGGATCACGCATTACTCATAACGCATAACGCATAACGCATAACCCATAACGCATAACGCATAAAGCAAAACGCATAACGCATAACGCATGACTCATACCGCACAACCCATAACGCATAACGCATAACGCATAACGCATAACGCATAACGCATAACGCATAACGCATAACGCATAACGCATAACGCATAACGCATAACGCAAATCGCATAACGCATAACGCGTAACGCATAAAGCATAACGCATAACGCATAACGCATAACGCATAATGCATAACGCATAACGCATAACGGATCACGCATTACTCATAACGCATAACGCATAACGGATCACGCATTACTCATAACGCATAACGCATAACGCATAACGCATAACGCATAACGCATAACGCATAACGCATAACGCATAATCCATAAGGCATAACGCATAACGCATAACGCAAAACGCATAACGCATAACGCAAATCGCATAACGCATAACGCATAACGCATAACGCATAACGCATAACGCATAACGCATAACGCATAACGCATAACGCATAACGCATAACGCATAACGCATAACGCAAATCGCATAACGCATAACGCGTAACGCATAAAGCATAACGCATAACGCATAACGCATAACGCATAATGCATAACGCATAACGCATAATGGATCACGCATTACTCATAACGCGTAACGCATAACGGATCACGCATTACTCATAACGCATAACGCATAACACATAACGGATCACGCATTACTCATAACGCATAACGCATAACGCATAACGCATAACGCATAACGCATAACGCATAACGCATAACGCATAACGCATAACGCATAACGCATTACGCATAACGCATAACACATAACGGATCACGCATTACTCATAACGCATAACGCATAACGGATCACGCATTACTCATAACGCATAACGCATAACACATAACGGATCACGCATTACTCATAACGCATAACGCATAACGCATAACGCATAACGCATAACGCATAACGCATAACGCATAACGCATAACACATAACGGATCACGCATTACTCATAACGCATAACGCATAACGCATAACCCATAACGCATAACGCATAAAGCAAAACGCATAACGCATAACGCATGACTCATACCGCACAACCCATAACGCATAACGCATAACGCATAACGCATAACGCATAACGCATAACGCATAACGCATAACGCATAACGCATAACGCATAACGCATAACGCATAACGCAAATCGCATAACGCATAACGCGTAACGCATAAAGCATAACGCATAACGCATAACGCATAACGCATAATGCATAACGCATAACGCATAACGGATCACGCATTACTCATAACGCATAACGCATAACGGATCACGCATTACTCATAACGCATAACGCATAACGCATAACGCATAACGCATAACGCATAACGCATAACGCATAATCCATAAGGCATAACGCATAACGCATAACGCAAAACGCATAACGCATAACGCAAATCGCATAACGCATAACGCATAACGCATAACGCATAACGCATAACGCATAACGCATAACGCATAACGCATAACGCATAACGCAAATCGCATAACGCATAACGCGTAACGCATAAAGCATAACGCATAACGCATAACGCATAACGCATAATGCATAACGCATAACGCATAATGGATCACGCATTACTCATAACGCGTAACGCATAATGGATCACGCATTACTCATAACGCATAACGCATAACACATAACGGATCACGCATTACTCATAACGCATAACGCATAACGCATAACGCATAACGCATAACGCATAACGCATTACGCATAACGCATAACACATAACGGATCACGCATTACTCATAACGCATAACGCATAACGCATAACCCATAACGCATAACGCATAACGCATAAAGCAAAACGCATAACGCATAACGCATGACTCATACCGCACAACCCATAACGCATAACGCATAACGCACAACGCATAAGGCATAATGCATAACACATAACGCGTAACGGATCACGCATTACTCATAACGCATAACGCATAACGGATCACGCATTACTCATAACGCATAACGCATAACACATAACGGATCACGCATTACTCATAACGCATAACGCATAACGGATCACGCATAACGCATAACACATAACGGATCACGCATTACTCATAACGCATAACGCATAACCCATAACGCATAACGCATAACGCATAACACATAACGGATCACGCATTACTCATAACGCATAACGCATAACGCATAACCCATAACGCATAACGCATAAAGCAAAACGCATAACGCATAACGCATGACTCATACCGCACAACCCATAACGCATAACGCATAACGCATAACGCATAACGGATAACGCAAATCGCATAACGCATAACGCATAACGCATAACGCATAACGCAAATCGCATAACGCATAACGCATAACGCATAACGCATAACGCATAACGCACAACCCATAACGCATAACGCATAACGCAAATCGCATAACGCATAACGCATAACGCATAACGCATAACGCAAATCGCATAACGCATAACGCATAACGCATAACGTATAACGCACAACTCATAACGCATGACTCATAACGCACAACCCATTACGCATAACGCATAACGCATAACGCATAACGCATAACGCATAACGCATAACGCAAATCGCATAACGCATAACGCGTAACGCATAAAGCATAACGCATAACGCATAACGCATAACGCATAATGCATAACGCATAACGCATAATGGATCACTAATTACTCATAACGCGTAACGCATAACGGATCACGCATTACTCATAACGCATAACGCATAACACATAACGGATCACGCATTACTCATAACGCATAACGCATAACGCATAACGCATAACGCATAACGCATAACGCATAACGCATAACACATAACGGATCACGCATTACTCATAACGCATAACGCATAACGCATAACCCATAACGCATAACGCATAAAGCAAAACGCATAACGCATAACGCATGACTCATACCGCACAACCCATAACGCATAACGCATAACGCATAACGCATAACGCATAACGCATAACGCATAACGCATAACGCATAACGCATAACGCATAACGCATAACGCATAACGCATAACGCATAACGCAAATCGCATAACGCATAACGCGTAACGCATAAAGCATAACGCATAACGCATAACGCATAACGCATAATGCATAACGCATAACGCATAACGGATCACGCATTACTCATAACGCATAACGCATAACGGATCACGCATTACTCATAACGCATAACGCATAACGCATAACGCATAACGCATAACGCATAACGCATAACGCATAACGCATAATCCATAAGGCATAACGCATAACGCATAACGCAAAACGCATAACGCATAACGCAAATCGCATAACGCATAACGCATAACGCATAACGCATAACGCATAACGCATAACGCATAACGCATAACGCATAACGCATAACGCATAACGCATAACGCATAACGCATAACGCATAACGCAAATCGCATAACGCATAACGCGTAACGCATAAAGCATAACGCATAACGCATAACGCATAACGCATAATGCATAACGCATAACGCATAATGGATCACGCATTACTCATAACGCGTAACGCATAACGGATCACGCATTACTCATAACGCATAACGCATAACACATAACGGATCACGCATTACTCATAACGCATAACGCATAACGCATAACGCATAACGCATAACGCATAACGCATAACGCATAACGCATAACGCATAACGCATAACGCATTACGCATAACGCATAACACATAACGGATCACGCATTACTCATAACGCATAACGCATAACGCATAACCCATAACGCATAACGCATAAAGCAAAACGCATAACGCATAACGCATGACTCATACCGCACAACCCATAACGCATAACGCATAACGCATAACGCATAACGCATAATGCATAACACATAACGCGTAACGGATCACGCATTACTCATAACGCATAACGCATAACGGATCACGCATTACTCATAACGCATAACGCATAACACATAACGGATCACGCATTACTCATAACGCATAACGCATAACGGATCACGCATAACGCATAACACATAACGGATCACGCATTACTCATAACGCATAACGCATAACGGATCACGCATTACTCATAACGCATAACGCATAACGCATAACGCATAACGCATAACGCATAACGCATAACGCATAATCCATAAGGCATAACGCATAACGCATAACGCAAAACGCATAACGCATAACGCAAATCGCATAACGCATAACGCATAACGCATAACGCATAACGCATAACGCATAACGCATAACGCATAACGCATAACGCATAACGCATAACGCATAACGCAAATCGCATAACGCATAACGCGTAACGCATAAAGCATAACGCATAACGCATAACGCATAACGCATAATGCATAACGCATAACGCATAATGGATCACGCATTACTCATAACGCGTAACGCATAACGGATCACGCATTACTCATAACGCATAACGCATAACACATAACGGATCACGCATTACTCATAACGCATAACGCATAACGCATAACGCATAACGCATAACGCATAACGCATAACGCATAACGCATAACGCATAACGCATAACGCATAACGCATAACGCATAACGCATAACGCATAACGCAAATCGCATAACGCATAACGCATAACGCATAACGCATAACGCAAATCGCATAACGCATAACGCATAACGCATAACGTATAACGCACAACTCATAACGCATGACTCATAACGCACAACCCATTACGCATAACGCATAACGCATAACGCATAACGCATAACGCATAACGCATAACGCAAATCGCATAACGCATAACGCGTAACGCATAAAGCATAACGCATAACGCATAACGCATAACGCATAATGCATAACGCATAACGCATAATGGATCACTAATTACTCATAACGCGTAACGCATAACGGATCACGCATTACTCATAACGCATAACGCATAACACATAACGGATCACGCATTACTCATAACGCATAACGCATAACGCATAACGCATAACGCATAACGCATAACGCATAACGTATAACGCATAACGCATAACGCAAATCGCATAACGCATAACGCGTAACGCATAAAGCATAACGCATAACGCATAACGCATAACGCATAATGCATAACGCATAACGCATAATGGATCACTAATTACTCATAACGCGTAACGCATAACGGATCACGCATTACTCATAACGCATAACGCATAACACATAACGGATCACGCATTACTCATAACGCATAACGCATAACGCATAACGCATAACGCATAACGCATAACACATAACGGATCACGCATTACTCATAACGCATAACGCATAACGCATAACCCATAACGCATAACGCATAAAGCAAAACGCATAACGCATAACGCATGACTCATACCGCACAACCCATAACGCATAACGCATAACGCATAACGCATAACGCATAACGCATAACGCATAACGCATAACGCATAACGCATAACGCATAACGCAAATCGCATAACGCATAACGCGTAACGCATAAAGCATAACGCATAACGCATAACGCATAACGCATAATGCATAACGCATAACGCATAACGGATCACGCATTACTCATAACGCATAACGCATAACGGATCACGCATTACTCATAACGCATAACGCATAACGCATAAAGCATAACGCATAACGCATAACGCATAACGCATAATCCATAAGGCATAACGCATAACGCATAACGCAAAACGCATAACGCATAACGCAAATCGCATAACGCATAACGCATAACGCATAACGCATAACGCATAACGCATAACGCATAACGCATAACGCATAACGCATAACGCATAACGCATAACGCATAACGCATAACGCAAATCGCATAACGCATAACGCGTAACGCATAAAGCATAACGCATAACGCATAACGCATAACGCATAATGCATAACGCATAACGCATAATGGATCACGCATTACTCATAACGCGTAACGCATAACGGATCACGCATTACTCATAACGCATAACGCATAACACATAACGGATCACGCATTACTCATAACGCATAACGCATAACGCATAACGCATAACGCATAACGCATAACGCATAACGCATAACGCATAACGCATAACGCATAACGCATAACGCATAACGCATTACGCATAACGCATAACACATAACGGATCACGCATTACTCATAACGCATAACGCATAACGCATAACCCATAACGCATAACGCATAAAGCAAAACGCATAACGCATAACGCATGACTCATACCGCACAACCCATAACGCATAACGCATAACGCATAACGCATAACGCATAATGCATAACACATAACGCGTAACGGATCACGCATTACTCATAACGCATAACGCATAACGGATCACGCATTACTCATAACGCATAACGCATAACACATAACGGATCACGCATTACTCATAACGCATAACGCATAACGGATCACGCATAACGCATAACACATAACGGATCACGCATTACTCATAACGCATAACGCATAACCCATAACGCATAACGCATAACGCATAACACATAACGGATCACGCATTACTCATAACGCATAACGCATAACGCATAACCCATAACGCATAACGCATAAAGCAAAACGCATAACGCATAACGCATGACTCATACCGCACAACCCATAACGCATAACGCATAAAGCAAAACGCATAACGCATAGCGGATAACGCACAACGCATAACACATAACGCATAACGCATAACGCATAACGCATAACGCATAACGCATAACGCATAACGCATAACGAATAACGCATAACGCATAACTCAAATCGCATAACGCATAACGCATAACGCATAACGCATAACGCATAACGCATAACGCATAACGTATAACGCATAACGCATAACGCATAACGCATAACGCATAACGCATAACGCATACCGCATAACGCATAACGCAAATCGCATAACGCATAACGCATAACGCATAACGTATAACGCACAAAGCATAACGCATAACGCATAACGCATAACGCATAACGCATAACGTATAACGCACAACTCATAACGCATAACGCATAAAGCAAAACGCATAACGCATAGCGGATAACGCACAACGCATAACACATAACGCATAACGCATAACGCATAACGCATAACGCATAACGCATAACGCATAACGCATAACGCACAACGCATAACACATAACGCATAACGCATAACGCATAACGCATAACACATAACGCATAACGCATAACGCATAACGCATAACGCATAACGCATAACGCATAACGCATAACGCATAACGCATAACGCATAACGCATACCGCATAACGCATAACGCAAATCGCATAACGCATAACGCATAACGCATAACGTATAACGCACAACTCATAACGCATAACGCATAACGCATAACGCGTAACGCATAAAGCATAACGCATAACGGATCACGCATTACTCATAACGCATAACCCATGACGCATAACGCATAACGCATAACGCATAACGCATAACGCATAACGCATAATGCATAACGCATAACCCATAACGCATAACGCATAACGCATAACGCATAACGCATAACGGATAACACATAACGCATAACGCATAACGCATAACGCATAACGCATAACGCATAACGCATAACGCATAACGCATAACGCATAACACATAACGCATAACCCATAACGCATAACTCAAATCGCATAACGCACAACGCATAACGCATAACGCACAACGCATAACGCATAACGCATAACGCATAACGCATAACGTATAACGCACAACTCATAACGCATAACGCAAAACGCATAACGCATAGCGGATAACGCACAACGCATAACACATAACGCATAACGCATAACGCATAACGCATAACGCATAACGCATAACGCATAACGCATAACGCATAACGCATAACGCATAACGCAAATCGCATAACGCATAACGCATAACGCATAACGTATAACGCACAACTCATAACGCATAACGCATAACGCGTAACGCATAAAGCATAACGCATAACGGATCACGCATTACACATAACGCATAACGCATGACGCATAACGCATAACGCATAACGCATAACGCATAACGCATAACGCATAACCCATAACGCATAACGCATAACGCATAACGCATAACGCATAACGCATAACGGATAACACATAACGCATAACGCATAACGCATAACGCATAACGCA
This sequence comes from Lasioglossum morio, assembly GCA_916610235.2. Classification (NCBI taxonomy): domain Eukaryota; kingdom Metazoa; phylum Arthropoda; class Insecta; order Hymenoptera; family Halictidae; genus Lasioglossum; species Lasioglossum morio. Next base: position 441,488 of record CAKAJA020000239.1, on the reverse strand, counting down.
TAACGCATAACACATAACGCATAACCCATAACGCATAACGCAAATCGCATAACGCATAACTCATAACGCATAACGCATAACGCATAACGCATAACGTATAACGCACAACTCATAACGCATAACGCATAAAGCAAAACGCATAACGCATAGCGGATAACGCACAACGCATAACACTTAACGCATAACGCATAACGCATAACGCATAACGCATAACGCATAACGCATAACGCATAACGAATAACGCTTAACGCATAACTCAAATCGCATAACGCATAACGCATAACGCATAACGCATAACGCATAACGTATAACGCATAACGCATAACGCATAACGCATAACGCATAACGCATAACGCATAACGCATAACGCATAACGCATAACGCATAACCCATAACGCATAACGCATAACGCATAACGCATAACGGATAACACATAACGCATAACGCATAACGCACAACTCATAACGCATAACGCATAAAGCAAAACGCATAACGCATAGCGGATAACGCACAACGCATAACACATAACGCATAACGCATAACGCATAACGCATGACGCATAACGCATAACGCATAACGCATAACGCATAACGCATAACGCATAACGCATAACCCATAACGCATAACGCATAACGCATAACGCATAACGGATAACACATAACGCATAACGCATAACGCATAACTCATAACGCATAACGCATAACGCATAACGCATAACGCATAACGCATAACGCATAACGCATAACACATAACGCATAACCCATAACGCATAACTTAAATCGCATAACGCATAACGCATAACGCATAACGCATAACGCATAACGCATAACGTATAACGCACAACTCATAACGCATAACGCAAAACGCATAATGCATAGCGGATAACGCACAACGCATAACACATAACGCATAACGCATAACGCATAACGCATAACGCATAACGCATAACGCATAACGCATAACGCATAACGCATAACGCATAACGCATAACGCATAACGCATAACGCATAACGCAAATCGCATAACGCATAACGCATAACGCATAACGTATAACGCACAACTCATAACGCATAACGCATAACGCGTAACGCATAAAGCATAACGCATAACGGATCACGCATTACACATAACGCATAACGCATGACGCATAACGCATAACGCATAACGCATAACGCATAACGCATAACGCATAACGCATAACCCATATCGCATAACGCATAACGCATAACGCATAACGCATAACGCATAACGGATAACACATAACGCATAACGCATAACGCATAACGCATAACGCATAACGCATAACACATAACGCATAACCCATAACGCATAACGCAAATCGCATAACGCATAACTCATAACGCATAACGCATAACGCATAACGCATAACGTATAACGCACAACTCATAACGCATAACGCATAAAGCAAAACGCATAACGCATAGCGGATAACGCACAACGCATAACACATAACGCATAACGCATAACGCATAACGCATAACGCATAACGCATAACGCATAACGCATAACGCATAACGCATAACGAATAACGCATAACGCATAACTCAAATCGCATAACGCATAACGCATAACGCATAACGCATAACGCATAACGTATAACGCATAACGCATAACGCATAACGCATAACGCATAACGCATACCGCATAACGCATAACGCAAATCGCATAACGCATAACGCATAACGCATAACGTATAACGCACAACGCATAACGCATAACGCATAACGCATAACGCATAACGCATAACGTATAACGCACAACTCATAACGCATAACGCATAAAGCAAAACGCATAACGCATAGCGGATAACGCACAACGCATAACACAAAACGCATAACGCATAACGCATAACGCATAACGCATAACGCACAACGCATAACACATAACGCATAACGCATAACGCATAACGCATAACGCATAACACATAACGCATAACGCATAACGCATAACGCATAACGCATAACGCATAACGCATAACGCATAACGCATAACGCATACCGCATAACGCATAACGCAAATCGCATAACGCATAACGCATAACGCATAACGTATAACGCATAACGCATAACGCGTAACGCATAAAGCATAACGCATAACGGATCACGCATTACTCATAACGCATAACGCATGACGCATAACGCATAACGCATAACGCATAACGCATAACGCATAACGCATAACCCATAACGCATAACGCATAACGCATAACGCATAACGGATAACACATAACGCATAACGCATAACGCATAACGCATAACGCATAACGCATAACGCACAACGCATAACACATAACGCATAACGCATAACGCATAACGCATAACGCATAACGCATAACGCATAACGCATAACGCACAACGCATAACACATAACGCATAACGCATAACGCATAACGCATAACACATAACGCATAACGCATAACGCATAACGCATAACGCATAACGCATAACGCATAACGCATAACGCATAACGCATACCGCATAACGCATAACGCAAATCGCATAACGCATAACGCATAACGCATAACGTATAACGCATAACGCATAACGCATAACGCATAACGCATAACGAATAACGCATAACGCATAACTCAAATCGCATAACGCATAACGCATAACGCATAACGCATAACGTATAACGCATAACGCATAACGCATAACGCATAACGCATAACGCATAACGCATAACGCATAACGCATAACGCATACCGCATAACGCATAACGCAATTCGCATAACGCATAACGCATAACGCATAACGCATAACGTATAACGCACAACACATAACGCATAACGCATAACGCATAACGCATAACCCATAACGCATAACGCATAACGCATAACGCATAACACATAACGCATAACGCATAACGCATAACGCATAACGCATAACGCATAACGCATAACGCATAACGCATAACGCATACCGCATAACGCATAACGCAAATCGCATAACGCATAACGCATAACGCATAACGTATAACGCACAACTCATAACGCATAACGCATAAAGCAAAACGCATAACGCATAGCGGATAACGCACAACGCATAACACATAACGCATAACGCATAACGCATAACGCATAACGCATAACGCATAACGAATAACGCATAACGCATAACTCAAATCGCATAACGCATAACGCATAACGCATAACGCATAACGTATAACGCATAACGCATAACGCATAACGCATAACGCATAACGCATAACGCATAACGCATAACGCATAACGCATACCGCATAACGCATAACGCAATTCGCATAACGCATAACGCATAACGCATAACGCATAACGTATAACGCACAACACATAACGCATAACGCATAACGCATAACGCATAACGCATAACGTATAACGCACAACTCATAACGCATAACGCATAAAGCAAAACGCATAACGCATAGCGGATAACGCACAACGCATAACACATAACGCATAACGCATAACGCATAACGCATAACGCATAACGCATAACGCATAACGCATAACGCACAACGCATAACACATAACGCATAACGCATAACGCATAACGCATAACGCATAACACATAACGCATAACGCATAACGCATAACGCATAACGCATAACGCATAACGCATAACGCATACCGCATAACGCATAACGCAAATCGCATAACGCATAACGCATAACGCATAACGTGTAACGCACAACTCATAACGCATAACGCATAACGCATAACGCGTAAAGCATAAAGCATAACGCATAACGGATCACGCATTACTCATAACGCATAACGCATGACGCATAACGCATAACGCATAACGCATGACGCATAACGCATAACGCATAACGCATAACCCATAACGCATAACGCATAACGCATAACGCATAACGCATAACGGATAACACATAACGCATAACGCATAACGCATAACGCATAACGCATAACGCATAACGCATAACACATAACGCATAACCCATAACGCATAACTCAAATCGCATAACGCATAACGCATAACGCATAACGCATAACGCATAACGCATAACGTATAACGCACAACTCATAACGCATAACGCATAACGCAAAACGCATAACGCATAGCGGATAACGCACAACGCATAACACATAACGCATAACGCATAACGCATAACGCATAACGCATAACGCATAACGCATAACGCATAACGCATAACGCATAAAGCATAACGCATAACGGATCACGCATTACTCATAACCCATAACGCATAACTCATAACGCATAACGCATAACGCATAACGCATAACGCATAACGCATAACGCTTAACGCATGACCCATAGCGCATAACGCATAAAGCATAACGCATAACGGATCACGCATTACTCATAACCCATAACGCATAACTCATAACGCATAACGCATAACGCATAACGCATAACACATAACGCATAACGCATAACGCATAACGCATAACGCATAACGCATAACGCATAACGCATAACGCATAACGCATAACGCATAAAGCAAAACGCATAACGCATAACGCATGACTCATAACGCACAACCCATAACGCATAACGCATAACGCAAATCGCATAACGCATAACGCATAACGCATAACGCATAACGCAAATCGCATAACGCATAACGCATAACGCATAACGCATAACGCATAACGTATAACGCACAACTCATAACGCATGACTCATAACGCACAACCCATTACGCATAACGCATAACGCATAACGCATAACGCATAACGCATAACGCAAATCGCATAACGCATAACGCGTAACGCATAAAGCATAACGCATAACGCGTAACGCATAAAGCATAACGCATAACGCATAACGCATAACGCGTAACGCATAACGCATAACGCATAAAGCATAACGCATAACGGATCACGCATTACTCATAACCCATAACGCATAACTCATAACGCATAACGCATAACGCATAACGCATAACGCATAACACATAACGCATAACGCATAACGCATAACGCATAACGCATAATGCATAACGCATAACGCATAATGGATCACGCATTACTCATAACGCGTAACGCATAACGGATCACGCATTACTCATAACGCATAACGCATAACACATAACGGATCACGCATTACTCATAACGCATAACGAATAACGCATAACGCATAACGCATAACGCATAACGCATAACGCATAACGCATAACGCATAACGCATAACGCATAACGCATAACACATAACGGATCACGCATTACTCATAACGCATAACGCATAACGCATAACCCATAACGCATAACGCATAAAGCAAAACGCATAACGCATAACGCATGACTCATACCGCACAACCCATAACGCATAACGCATAACGCATAACGCATAACGCATAACGCAAATCGCATAACGCATAACGCGTAACGCATAAAGCATAACGCATAACGCATAACGCATAACGCATAATGCATAACGCATAACGCATAACGGATCACGCATTACTCATAACGCATAACGCATAACGGATCACGCATTACTCATAACGCATAACGCATAACGCATAACGCATAACGCATAACCCATAACGCATAACGCATAACGCATAACGCAAAACGCATAACGCATAACGCAAATCGCATAACGCATAACGCATAACGCATAACGCATAACGCATAACGCATAACGCATAACGCATAACGCATAACGCATAACGCATAACGCAAATCGCATAACGCATAACGCGTAACGCATAAAGCATAACGCATAACGCATAACGCATAACGCATAACGCATAACACATAACGGATCTCGCATTACTCATAACGCATAACGCATAACGCATAACCCATAACGCATAACGCATAAAGCAAAACGCATAACGCATAACGCATGACTCATACTGCACAACCCATAACGCATAACGCATAACGCATAACGCATAACGCATAACGCTAATCGCACAACTCATAACGCATGACTCATAACGCACAACCCATAACGCATAACGCATAACGCATAACGCATAACGCAAATCGCATAACGCATAACGCATAACGGGTAACGCATAAAGCATAACGCATAACGCATAACGCATAACGCATAACGCATAACACATAACGGATCACGCATTACTCATAACGCATAACGCATAACCCATAACGCATAACGCATAACGCATAACGCATAACACATAACGGATCACGCATTACTCATAACGCATAACGCATAACGCATAACCCATAACGCATAACGCATAAAGCAAAACGCATAACGCATAACGCATGACTCATACCGCACAACCCATAACGCATAACGCATAACGCATAACGCATAACGGATAACGCAAATCGCATAACGCATAACGCATAACGCATAACGCAAATCGCATAACGCATAACGCAAATCGCATAACGCATAACGCATAACGCATAACGCATAACGCCTAACGCATAACGCAAATCGCATAACGCATAACGCATAACGCACAACTCATAAGTAGGAATATAAGGCCGATTCTACGATCAGACTTATCATTGTAGGTAGATTCCTACCTTTACCGACACCATGTGCCTTATAGTGCGAGCATAGTTTGCGGGGGGTGGGGGAGGGGGGTTTTTCGTGGTATGTAATATGATACATCGAGAAGATAATTGTTTGCGGGGGAGTGGGGGAGGGGGGATTTTTAAAGGACAGTTTCCCACGTTATAGCGCGAGCATACTTTACGGGGGGGGTGGGGGGGGAGGGGGAGACCACATTATCTGTGCTGTATATAGTTTCCTCTTATCTATGACAAGGGGGTTTGCCAATATGATATTCCGAACGTGCTTCGCGAATATGATACATCGAGAAGATAATTGTTTGCGGGGGGAGGGGAGGGGGGGGGATTTTTTAAGAACATAGCGAGACCATATTATCTGTGCTGTATATAGTATCTACTCGATGCATTCCTATTGGACCCCCCTACGAATATGATATTTCGTACGTGCTTCGCGAATATGATAGGATATGGAGAAGATAGTTTTTGTAGAGGTTATCTATGACAGAGGTTCTTTCGCGGTATGTAATGCGATACCCCTGGGGGAACACATGTTTTTTCCAGGAAGACTTGACCTTGAACGTGTTTGAACGTCGTTCCTACCCATCGTTTAAGCACACTGTTTATATCGTTCTAAGAGAGAGATAGTTTCTCATTAACAGAGTGGTATAGAGTTCCCCTTATCTTTCCAACGTGACTATCGTGAAATAGCGCGAGCTCGTTTCTGAGCGGTATAGATTTCCTCCTTATTTTTTAGATGTCTCGTGCGGAGATGCTTGTTACGTCTATTTCCGGAGAGGGGTATGTGTTTAAAAGAAATAATATCGGTGGCCAAAGAGAAAATCAAAGTGTATTTGCCCTTTTACTTCTGATCTCCTGTTCTGTAGAAAATCTGACCACCGCCTCTGTTTTCACTCAGTCTTTCATTTTTTGTTTTAATAAACATCCTTTGACCCAATCACATCTCTGTTACTGCCCAGTCTTTCTTTATCATTTCTCTCCTCGTCTTTATACCATCTGAAAATAGGTTCTGTTTCATGCTAACTTACCTTATAGATCGACCATATTTTGCGGGGTGGTGGGGGAGGGGGACACCTTATAGCCCGACAATATTTTTGCGGGGGGTGAGGGGGAGGGGAGATTTTTCAAGGAAATTAATAAATAAACATCCTTTTGGCGGTGGGTATCCAGTCGCCGAGCCGTGATATCAGATCACATCTCTTCTCATTCAGTCTTTCCTTATCATTTTTTCAAATAAACATCCTTTGACTCTAATCACATCTCTGTTTTCGCTCTCCTTATCATTCCTCTTCTCGTCTTTACTGTATATTCGTAATAGCAACATCCTTTTGACGGCCGGTATCGAGTCGTGATATCTGACCACATCTGTTTTCACTCAGTCTTTTCAATATCATTTCTTTCCTCTTCTTCATAGAGGTAGTCATAGAATCGAAGAGTCGTAGAATCGCGTCCGAACGTGTTCGAACGTGTTCGAACGTGCTTCTTACCTATGGGGGAGGGGTTGACCTTGATTTTTTCAAAGACTGTTTCCCACGAAAACACGTGCACTTTCGTTTAAGACGATTGTCCTGAACGATGTAAGAGTGAGAGAGAGAGAGAGAGAGAGAGAGAGAGACCGTTCATGATGTAAGAGAGAGAGAGAGACCATTCACGATGTAAGGGAGAGAGAGAGAGAGAGAGAGAGAGAGAGAGAGACCGTTCACGATGTAAGAGAGAGAGTTTTTAATTAACAGAACGGTATAGAGTTTCTCCTTATCTTTTCGACGCGACTATCGCGAAATAGCGCGAGCCCGTTTCAGAGCAGTATAGAGTTTCTTTTTCGATGTAAGATCATGTCCGAACATCTTTTCTAATATCGCGAGCGGAGATTTCGTTCCCCTCTTTCTTAAAAATTAATACGAATAAGAATTTACGTGCTCAAGATGTTTTGAATCCAGATTTTATGAATAATTTGATTGAATTTGCTGACGGATTCAAGTTACTTAAAAATATTCGTTCATCGCCAGCATATTGGGAACAAAAAAAGAAAGAGTTACTAGCAATGATCCGTCAATTGAGTAAACCCACTTTCTTTATGACAGTGTCGGCTGCAGAAAGTTACTGGCCTGAGTTGTTACAATCATTTATGAAATATCGCGATGGTGGTAAAACATTATCTGTACAAGACGCATTCAATTTGGATTACAATACCAAAACTGATCTAATTAAAAATGATCCCGTTACATGCGCTCGATATTTCGATCATAGAGGCACATAAGCTTATGTGGTTATTAAGACAAAAACAAAGTAATTTCGGAGAATATGAGGTTGTGAATAGTTATGAACGAGTGGAAATTCAGCAACGTGGAAGTCCACATGAACATATGTTTCTGTGGTTGAAATGAGCACCTATGTACAATATTGTTAAAGATAGACACGATCATATTGGTAACAAAGAATTGATTGATTTAATTGCCCGATTTATCACATATAGATATGACGATAATATTGCATATATTAAATTTCAAATGTACAAAACATAATCATAGTTGTTACAAAGGACAAAGAAATTAGTTACGTCGATTTTATATGCCTTATCCAGTAATGAGAAGAACGATGATTCTTGAACCATTAAATAAAAAAAAAATGAAATGGCGCCTAAATCCTATAAACTTATTGATGAATTAATAAATGAATTTTATAAGAAAAAATAGTTATGAGCTATGATGAAGTAGTTTAAAAAAAAACGGATATTTTTAAAAACGATCCCAGCCTTGAAGTAAATATTAATGGTTATAATGCAGATATTTTACAATTATTCGAATCGAATATGGAATTACAGTTTGTACTTGACAAATATTCGGCGGTGAGTTATGTAACCAATTACATTAGTAAAATTGAAGGAGGTTTATCAAAATTATTAAGGGAAGCTGCTATTGATTGTGATAATAAACAATAAGAATGTTAGAGAAAAAATTTCGAAATATTACCAACGCTTTTTAAATAGTAATTTAATGTCTGCACAAGAAGCAGCCTATCGTGTTTTATCATTACCTTTACAAAGCAAAGTAGAAAGGCAGTATACATGAATACCAATCCGATATCAGAACGTGTATTAATGTTAAAATCTGAGAATGCTTTAAAAAATTAAATGAAGACTCCACCGAAATTTATATGGATGATATATTTGATAATTATAGTAGAAGAGATATTGATTTACATGATATGTGCCTCGCTGAGTTTGCAACGAATTATCAAAAAAGATCATGAAAAAAGGAACAAGAGGAAGGTGATGCTGACAATAATGAGGAAAATGACGAAGTAAGTGATTTCAGACTTCGACAGCAAACAGCTATTATTGGATACAGACGATATAAATAAAAAATTTTTATACCTTTTTTTATTTAATAAAAGTATATATTTAGATACTGTGAGTAAAAAAAAATTAATAATTTTATATATTTATTAATTACTTAAAATTAATACTTAATAACGTTTTTTCTTTTTGCAGACTCAATGAAGAAACATATATAATCAATACAATTATTTTTTAATAAAAAATCTTATATTCATTACATTAGTTTTTTCATTTTTTAAAATTTATTTTATCACGTTCGAGCGACGATTCTTTCGCGATTCCACAGACATCCATACCACGAGGGTTTGGCGGGATTGTATCCGGATCGACTCCGATCGGTACGTTGCCGCAGTTCACCCCGCAAACGTATCCGCAGGATCTTGACCAGGCGCGATGCTCCGTCATAGGATCATCATCCTCTTCCCATCCAGTCAGCTGTATGCCGCATTCGAAACATTCAACGAAATCCTCATCACCCAGATAGAAAAATCCTGCGGCGGCGAGTTTCTCCGATTGGACGATGTGTGAGTAACGCCAGTCGTGAAAACTTTGTAGTCTGTCGCGTTCGAGACGATAATCGGGTCGTGGTGTTGCGTGATCGGTTGTTGCGACGGCTCCCTCGGATTTCGTAATCATTGTGATACTCTGTGTGAAAAAAATCAAAAACGTAAAAGGAGGTGTCGTGTTTTACGGTTTTGACTCGCGGGAAAAATTCAAAGATGTAGACGGGTTTTTATAACTGATACTTTACGTGTTTCTTATAATTGTTAACCCATGCTCGAAATGTTTGTACTTCGCGCAGACAGCAATGATACGGTTTCGTTTTGACGTTTTTTACCGGTTGCCAACAGTGAAGTCGACACGGTTCGCCGTCGGCAATTTTATACATAGGATCGTGAACTAGTACATCGTATTTCGGACAGTTGAAATCTTCTAAATTTATCGAGTTTATTTGCATTTGCCGAAGGATGTCTCTCTCGAAACATCCACCTTTGTATGCTACGACAGGATTCGCGTAATCGCACACAAAATTTCGTATAACTTCAAATATATCGTGTTGTTGATAGTTTTCATAGCCGAAATCTTTAAATGGAATCCCATGCACGAAATTGCTGACATACCATGCAGACTTTTTGTCAGCGTCGGATAAACAACGAAAGTTCCTTCCCAAGCGAAATTCAGAGAGTTCGAACGAGCCGTCGCGACAAACATCGATCATGGCTAATTCTTTGCATATAAATCTTTTTTTCACAATGAATCCGTCCATGTCAATGATATGAGTAATTTGATCCATCTAAATAAAAGAATGTTTTTTCACTAGATTTTTACATCGTTTTTTAAAAACTATTTATTGTACTTACCGTCAAAGAAAAGGGGGAATGCGCGAAGTTGACCGGTCGGATGATAAGATCATACACGCGATGTAACGTCGTATAGCGACTGTGATTGTATACGTTTTTTATGACGAGTGGCGAGCAATTTATAATGAATACCCCTACCACCATATCTCGCTCTATGGTGGAGGGAGGTGATATTATTACTATAATTTTTTCTTTTTAATAAATACGAGTTTAATTGTATGAGGAGGAGGAGGAGGAGAATTGTTTTTAAATTTTAAAAAATAAGATCATTCACATAATATTATTTCATTTGATAAAGTATATATTTTTTGTCAACATAACAGCGGTTTAAGTAATTTTTCGAACAATGTTCATTAATGGACTGTCCTCCACGATGCGGTCATGTATCATCAAGCAGTAGGCTGTTGTCGATCGGGGAACGTTGGTTCGACATTAAAATTCAATTCGCACGTTAATCGTAGCATTTCTTAACGCTTAGTTTTGTCGGGAACAATCGAGAACAACGAGCGGACCATATCGCAGGAAATCCATGTTCAAATACAGTGGACGAAATTTCTATAAGAACTCTACTATTTTTGAACAAAATGTTCAAGTATTTTGATAATACGATTAAAGGAAGGCTAGAAAATAATTAAGGAATATAAGAAAGCAGAAATCAATATTCTGAATCCAAAAGAACTGCTTTATTTTTGTTATGAACAAAATATTACAACTGTAACAAAATTTTTATAAGAACAGTCTCATAAATTCGAACGAGAAATTAAGTTTATAATATCAGTATTTAGTACTTCCACCGTTACATTTAATCACTTCAAATATTATTATTTTCCATACTACAAACTAATTTTTTCCAACGTTGTTTTATGGATTTTATTCCACTCGTGTCTTACTGCGTTTTCTAACTCTTTAATGTTGTTATACTGCTTCCCATTTTTATACATATATTGCTCGTGATAGGATTCCCCGTAACTTTTCGATTGGGTTTAGATCAGGCAACGTGACGGTCAGTTCATTAGTTGCAAATTCTTTTGTCTAAACCACTCCGGAGTCTTCTTAGCATTGTGTATCACCGCGTTATCTTGTTGAAAAATACCGTTGTAGTCATGATTTTTCTCTACAAAGCAAAGAGGTAAAAAATAAGGGAATGAAGAGAAAACAGATATAACAATCACAAATCGAAAAAATGAATCCTGAAAGTTTCACAATTTTTAATTGTAACAGACCTGTACAGCGGGCTCAGTACAGCTCTGTTACTAACGCGAAGACTCGCGTACAGCCGAAGCGCGCCGACCGATCCCGACCGAACCCGAATCCGCGCGAAGCGATTTCACGCCTCATAACCAGGCGCGACATTGTATTACGCGTCTTCCCGCGTTTTCGCGCCCCGAAGCAGACGCCGCACGAGCGATTCCGCGAATCGCTCGCGCACACCGCAACCCGCGCCCCCCGCAGTAATCACCGAATTTGCCTATAAAAGGCAACGCGGAAGACGACTCGCTCTCTTTCTGAGTCCAGCTGGCGAGCCGCCTAGACTGAGCGGACCACCGGTAAGCGCCTTGCCTTGACGAGCCGTCAATCTCCCGACCTGACCGTTCCCGATACCCGAGCAACGCGCCGTTGCATCCGCACCGTCCACCGTAACAGCTTCGCGCCGAAGTTCCCGTCGCCGTCTCCACGAGCCGTCGAGACACCTTTTGCAACGCGCCGTTGCTTCCTCGCCCGTTCCACGAGCCGTCGAACGAATCCTTCGAAACAGCTTCGCGCCGAAGTTCCTTCCGCCGTTCCAACGAGCCGTCGGAACACCTTCTGCAGCGCGCCGCTGTATCCTCGCCCGTCTCACGCGCCGTGAACGATTCTAACCTTCGCTTCACGCGCCGTCGAAGCTCCCGTTACCGTTTCACGAGCCGGTGAAACCCCGGGCAACGCGCCGTTGCTTCCTCGCCCGCTCAACGCGCCGTCGAGCGAATCCTTCAAAAGCTTCGCGCCGAAGTTCCCGTCGCCGTTCCCACGAGCCGTCGGAACACCCGGTGCAACGCGCCGTTGCCTCCTCGCCCGCTCAACGCGCCGTCGAGCGACTCTCACCGTTACCGCTGACCTGACCGACCCTGAATACCCGTTACCGCGAGCCGCCGGTTCCCGTGCCCTAGTAAGTCGACGAGCCGTCGCGGAGAGTCCGCTCATCTGCCTCGACGAGCCGTCGCCGTCGCCGACCGCCAGATCCGCGAACCGCGAATCCGTGCACGCGCACCCGCGAACCTATCGCGATCGGCATCTTCGCGAGTCGCGGCCCCGTGAGACACCAAAAACTATATCGAGTGTTCTATTCATTTCGCTCCTCGTCCGAACTACCGTTTCCGTCCGCTTCCCTCGCCGCGAACCCTGGCTCGGCGAGCCATTCAGCAACGAGGGAGAGGTCCGGTTGTAACGAGATTTCCGGACTCGTTACATGGCGCCCGAACAGGGACTTTAAAAAGTGTCGCGAACAAACCGCGAAACGTGTCGACCGGGTGCGTGTTTTCAACCACGTGCGCGCGGCAACCACGTGGCGCGTCGCGAGTTTCTAGGTTAACCGGCCACGTGGTCTTGGAGGTTAACTCGCCGCGAAAAACGCGAACCGCGAGTTCCAGTGTCGCCAACCGAAGACCAACAGTGAAGACAGTGCCGCGCGCGACATCTAGTGACACGGGGTGAAACTGGTGACCACGCGAAGTGCCGCGGAACAACGGCGACGGACATCTAGTGCCGAAAGACGGAAGGTGAATCGTGCGTCGCGATCGTGAAGTGACAAGGGACCGCACCGCCACCTAGCAGCGATCTACAGGACTTCTACACGAGGACTGCAGCCGAATGAAACGTATTCGGCTAACGAAGGACCAGCTAATTGCAGAGCTGCAACGAAGTAACCTGCCCACCAGCGGAACAACAGAAGAACTTCGGCAGCGACTGACCGAGTACATTCAGCGGCGAACCGACGATCCGAAGGAAATGTCCGAACCGAAGGAAGGAGTAAGCACCCGAAACATGGCAGCCGCCGGCGAGAAAATGACAGCTACGGTTGAGAGAGCTGTCGATGGACGAACCGTAGTCGATACCGTCTCGGGAAAATGTGACCCGTACCGAAGCATTGACCGACTCCGCAAATCGGGCAACGTCACCGACGGCAAGGACCCGCTGTCATTTCTGGAGCGGATGGACGAACTCCGGGATACGTACGAACTCTCCGACGCCGACTTGCTCCGCGGCGTCCCCGAGCTACTCCGAGGGCCAGCTCAGATATGGTATCGCAACAGCCGAGCCGAGATCAAGACGTGGGAGGAGTTCGCCGACGAGTTCACCCAGGTATTCGCTTCCAGCCGCTCGCGATTCCAGCGAGAGAACGAAGCTCGCACCCGTCGCCAACGTCGTGGCGAAACGTTCCACGAGTTCATGAATTCGCTATTCATGCTAATGCGACGTGCACACATGGACGACAGCCTCAAGTTGGACATGCTGTTCGAAAACATGCTGCCAGACTACCGGACGTTCATTTTTCGAACGGAAGTGAAGACCACGAGGGAACTCCTGGCCCGAGTACAACAGATCGAACAGGCCCGCGAAGAAGCCGGTGAAGGTCCACCGGAGAGAAGAATCGCAGCACGTGCCGTGCCGATTCACACAGCTGAAGCCGCCGAACGGAGCGTCGCAATCACCGAGCCTATTGAATCACGGCTCGCTCGCCTCAGCACCACGCCAGGAACCGGCCGCTCCGAAAAATCAGAGGGTCAGTACGATCCGATGACCCACTGCTGGCGGTGCAAGCAACGCGGACATTACCGCTCGGAGTGCCGGAACGCATACAGAAAGTTTTGTTCGCGATGTGGCCGCGACGACGTGTTGACCCGTGATTGCCACCCACCGGGAAACGGGCCACGGGGCCCGACGTCGCCGAGCCGGCGCCAGTAGACTCGGGCCCGTCAATCCGATACACGCCCAGGCCGCTTCTGCCAATCGTTATTCTCGGACGAGAAATTGATGCCATGCTGGACACTGGAGCACAGCTCTCGTGCATCAATGCAGAGGCCATGGAATGGGCCCGCGAACAAGGAATTCGACCCGCCGACGGATACCAACGGATCTGCCTCGCCGATGGATCGGAGATGTGTCCATCCGGCACAGTCCGGCTAACGTTCCGCATGGGAGACGTCGAGCATACCGAAGATTTCACCGTTTTACCGAAGATGGGCCCACCCGTGCTGCTCGGGATCCAGGCCATCGCCGCACTCCGTTTGACCGTCCGACCGCCCCCAGAGGTAGCCAATTGGGCCGCGAATTGTCTAGCGGAACCCTGCCTCCAGATGGGACTCCGAAAAATGAAGGAGGACGAACGAGAGCCATTCCAACAATTTCTGGAGCAGGAACTGGCGAAGTTCTCTTCCGTGGCCGGGCGCACCACGCTGGTGCACCACCGGATAAAGTTGCTCAACGAGACACCGCTCAAGCAACGATACCGCCCCCGCAATCCGGTGATGCAGGCCGTAATCGACGAGGAGGTCGACAAGATGCTGCGAGACGGAGTCATCGAGCGATCCAGCAGCCCATGGAGCTCGCCGGTGGTCGTCGTCAAGAAGAAAGACGGCAAACCACGCTTCTGCGTCGACTTCCGTCGCCTGAATGACCGCTCCGAGAAGGACGCATATCCGCTGCCACATATCCAGGCCACCCTCGACAAATTACGAGGGGCCAAGTTCTTAACAACACTGGATTTAAAGAACGGATATTGGCAGGTCCCGTTAGACGCAGCAAGTCGACCGCTCACCGCCTTCACCGTGCCCGGAAGAGGGCTCTTTCAATTTACGGTGATGCCGTTTGGACTCCATTCGGCGCCCGCCACGTTCCAGCGCCTCCTGGACAGCGTCATCGGTCCGGAAATGGAGCCAAACGCCTTCGCCTACCTCGACGACATCATCGTCGTCAGTCGGAGCATCCGCGAACACCGTCGCCATCTACGCGAGGTCTTTCGCCGTCTCCGCGCCGTCGGCCTGCGTCTCAATCCGGAGAAATGCCGATTTTGCGTCGATAGTCTCCGCTATCTCGGCCATATCGTGGACCAGCAAGGCATCCGGACCGATCCTGAGAAGACGAGCGCGATCGCACAGCTGACCGCTCCGAAGACAATTCGAGACGTTCGTCGATTCCACGGCATGGCGGCATGGTACCGACGATTCGTGCCGAATTTCGCCGAGATTATGGAACCGCTGACAAGGCTCACCCGGAAGAACGCCAAATGGAGATGGACAGAAGAAGAAGAAACTGCGTTCCGGACGATGAAGGAGAAGCTCGTGGCCGCGCCGGTTCTCGCTTGTCCGGATTTCACGCAGCCGTTCACGCTCCAAACGGACGCCAGTGACAGCGGCCTGGGGATCGTGCTCACGCAAGGTCCAGAGAACGACGAGCACGTCATCGCCTACGCCAGCCACACGCTGAGCGCCACCGAGCGAAAATACAGCGCCACGGAGAAGGAATGCCTCGCCGTCGTATGGGGGATACGGAAAATGAAGCCGTACCTCGAGGGATACCACTTCACCGTGGTCACCGATCATCAGGCACTCCGGTGGCTCCGGCAAATAGAAAATCCGACCGGACGCCTGGCCAGATGGGCGCTCGAGCTGCAGCAGTACAACTTCGATGTCCGATACCGACCAGGGAAATTGAACCACGTGGCGGACGCGCTGTCCCGAAACACGCCCACGGCAGGCGTCAACCTGCTCCGACCGAAACAGCGCCCCGACACGTGGTACGAGAAGAAAGTCGAAGCCGTCCAAAACAATCCGTCATCCGTCACAGACTTCCGAATCCAGGACGGAAAACTGCAGCGGCACGTACTGCATCAGCTCGATTACAACGAGCCCGAGCCGGGAGACGCCTGGAAGATCTGCGTGCCCACCGGCGAGCGAGAAGAGATACTCCGAAAGTATCACGACGACCCCACCGCTGGACATCTGGGGGTCGCGAAAACCATCGTTCGCGTGGCTCAGCATTTTTATTGGCCAGGAATGTTTCGGGAGACCGCCCGTTACGTTCGCAGCTGTGCCAGCTGCCAGCGGTACAAATCGCCACCGCAGCAACCTGCGGGGCACCTCCACGCCAACCCGGGGACCAGACCATGGCATACGGTGTCCATCGACCTCGTCGGACCACTGCCAAGGTCACGCCAAGGGAACATCTGGCTGCTGGTCGCCCTCGACCGCTTCACCAAATGGGTGGAGCTTGTACCGCTCCGAAAGGCCACCAGTTCCGCCGTCGCCGCCGCAATCCAGAGGGAAGTCATCCTCCGTCACGGGGCTCCCGAGGTGGTCATCACCGATAATGGCCGCCAGTTCATCGGGGGACCGTTCACCGCCATGCTCGAAGCCGCCGGAACCGTCCACCGGAAGACACCGCCGTACTCGCCCCACTGCAACCCGGTCGAGCGAGCCAACAAGGTCGTGAAAACGATGCTCGCTCAATATACCGGCGCCCGGCACAACCAGTGGGACGAGAAGATCGAAGAAGCTCGCTTTGCCGTCAACACCGCCTGGCATGAGTCGACCGGGTACAGCCCTGCGTACCTCAACCAGGGAAGAGAACTCCGAACACCAGGACAATCGACGACCGAAGATCCGAACGATGCGCCTAAACAACGATGGAAGAATCTCCGGGAAGCGCAGGAGCTCGCGAAACTGCACTTAGCACGCGCGTTCGGTCGGCAAGCGAAGTACTATGACCTCCGACACCGCGACTGGCGCCCAGCCGTCGGAGACCGCGTCTGGAAACGCGAACATACGCTGTCCGATAAAGCGGCCGGAGTCAACGCGAAGCTCGCGCCGAAGTACACCGGTCCATACACCGTCGGAAAAATCGTCTCGCCGGTCATCGTCGATTTGCGAAACGACAAAAACAAATGGGTCCGCCATATCCACGTCCAGGATTTAAAGCCTGCGGTGGAACCGGACTCCGAAACGCGAGCCGCGACCCACGCTGGGAACGATGCGGAACCGAGCGGCACGTCTCCACCACCCCCCGACCCCGCCACCGTACCAGCTCCTCGTCGCCGAGGTCGACCCCGCAAAATAACTCCTAGCGTCTCTTTCTGTAGCAGGAATACGTTATACGCAGATCGACCGAGCAACATGGAGCCCTGGGTCAAGGAGCTGGAGGAAATCCTGGCGGAACCGAACCTGGGAGAGAGGCCGAAAACGCCGACCGGGCAGCCGCCCGACTGGGAGAACGCGCCAGTCAGACCGGCCGACAAGGGCCCACCGACGGCCGCACCGACCGCACCACGCCTCGTAGCAGGGCCACCGCTCCCGATACCACCGGGACCGTCGCCACACCGCCGCCACGGCCCGCGCGTACGGTCCATACGGCCAGTAACCTTCCTACCAGCCCTTTTAAAAAGGAAGGCCGAGCTGGAACAGGCCGCGAAACAACGCAGCCCAGCCAGCAGCACGGACACCGCCGAGGCCGGACCATCACAGGCCGCAACGACCCAGGTTGGCCCGTTCGACCCGATACCACCGTCCGAAAGGAAACCCGTCCCACCCACCTGGTGGGACAAGGCGGTAATTCCCCCCGCCAAGCCGGAACGCCGGCGGAAAAAGGGGCCCCACCAAGGGCCTCCACCGACCCCGCACTGGACCGAACAGTTACCGCTGATCGACCTGACCGAGTCGGTCACACTCCCGGACATGCCGTTGATCACCGAGCCGGTTACTCAGGCCAAGAAACGACCGCCAACTCGCACACCGGCGAGGAAGCCACCGGCAGCCACACCCGTACCTGCCGTAATGGGGATGCGTCGCGCCGACATCCAGCCGGGGACACCGGTGGCCACCGCCACCGCTCCACCAAAAACTGCACCTCCGCCGAGGCCAGGACCATCACAACGACCCAAGCCAACACCGATGCGGTGTGAGCAACCGGGCAACGGGGGCCGACCAGTCCTGTCCGGGGAGCGCCTCCCCGGTGCTCCGCCGTCGGTACCATACGACGGAAAACCGGTACCGGGAAACACTGCCTGGTACCAGCTACCTACGGGCAGACGAGTGGAAGTGCCCAACTATTATGTAAAGACAGGGCAGTACCGGGCGTCCACACCGCAGGAGCGGTGGATTCTGTTTTTTAAGAAAAACGGTCTCCTTCGCCGGTGCAAACGGAGGGTTCCGGACGTAGCGCTCGATTAGCGCACAGGTCGCGTGCCGCGATCAACCCTCGCGCCGAGGGTAACCTAAAGTTCCTATTTTTATATTACTTTTCTTTTATTATTATTATGTTTGCGCGTATCATCATTATATCTATACAACGATAGATATGGCTAGTCCATGCGGTTATTTTTAGTAATGGTAAGATAAGCAATATTACAGCGGATGCAATCTGCTCCGTCTTTCTACTCGTTTGATACAGACTGTATTTTGTGACAAGAGGCGAGAAAACATCGCCACATAGCCGTCCGACCGATTATAGTATACATATATTTTTCTTTTCGTTTTCTTTTCTTTTCAGCCGTTCAGGCCAGGACTGTATCATAGTATTTTTTTTTTCTTTATTCTTTTCACGCACAGGATGCAAAAAGGTATTATTTCTTTTAGTACGTCATAAGACTGACAATCACACCCGAGCCGGGCCAGGGTACCAAAGACTGACGTTGCGAGATGTGTAGATTTAAGACAATCGCTGCTACATTTATAGGACAGCATCACCTGACTACGGTATAAATAAAACTGTGTTGTTGTTCCCAGAGTCCCTGTGTTTTGCCTGATCCCACCCGTACCGTAGGCTAAGAGACTGCGCTAGTTTATAAGTAGATAGTGTATATTTGGTTTTTTTTAATAAAAGGTCTCACGGCCGCTCGTTCGTCACCCCGAAGAGGGAGGGGGGTGTAACAGACCTGTACAGCGGGCTCAGTACAGCTCTGTTACTAACGCGAAGACTCGCGTACAGCCGAAGCGCGCCGACCGATCCCGACCG
The DNA here is from genome assembly GCA_916610235.2 of Lasioglossum morio. Classification (NCBI taxonomy): domain Eukaryota; kingdom Metazoa; phylum Arthropoda; class Insecta; order Hymenoptera; family Halictidae; genus Lasioglossum; species Lasioglossum morio. The sequence continues at coordinate 421,300 of CAKAJA020000239.1, read as the reverse complement.
AACCCGAATCCGCGCGAAGCGATTTCACGCCTCATAACCAGGCGCGACATTGTATTACGCGTCTTCCCGCGTTTTCGCGCCCCGAAGCAGACGCCGCACGAGCGATTCCGCGAATCGCTCGCGCACACCGCAACCCGCGCCCCCCGCAGTAATCACCGAATTTGCCTATAAAAGGCAACGCGGAAGACGACTCGCTCTCTTTCTGAGTCCAGCTGGCGAGCCGCCTAGACTGAGCGGACCACCGGTAAGCGCCTTGCCTTGACGAGCCGTCAATCTCCCGACCTGACCGTTCCCGATACCCGAGCAACGCGCCGTTGCATCCGCACCGTCCACCGTAACAGCTTCGCGCCGAAGTTCCCGTCGCCGTCTCCACGAGCCGTCGAGACACCTTTTGCAACGCGCCGTTGCTTCCTCGCCCGTTCCACGAGCCGTCGAACGAATCCTTCGAAACAGCTTCGCGCCGAAGTTCCTTCCGCCGTTCCAACGAGCCGTCGGAACACCTTCTGCAGCGCGCCGCTGTATCCTCGCCCGTCTCACGCGCCGTGAACGATTCTAACCTTCGCTTCACGCGCCGTCGAAGCTCCCGTTACCGTTTCACGAGCCGGTGAAACCCCGGGCAACGCGCCGTTGCTTCCTCGCCCGCTCAACGCGCCGTCGAGCGAATCCTTCAAAAGCTTCGCGCCGAAGTTCCCGTCGCCGTTCCCACGAGCCGTCGGAACACCCGGTGCAACGCGCCGTTGCCTCCTCGCCCGCTCAACGCGCCGTCGAGCGACTCTCACCGTTACCGCTGACCTGACCGACCCTGAATACCCGTTACCGCGAGCCGCCGGTTCCCGTGCCCTAGTAAGTCGACGAGCCGTCGCGGAGAGTCCGCTCATCTGCCTCGACGAGCCGTCGCCGTCGCCGACCGCCAGATCCGCGAACCGCGAATCCGTGCACGCGCACCCGCGAACCTATCGCGATCGGCATCTTCGCGAGTCGCGGCCCCGTGAGACACCAAAAACTATATCGAGTGTTCTATTCATTTCGCTCCTCGTCCGAACTACCGTTTCCGTCCGCTTCCCTCGCCGCGAACCCTGGCTCGGCGAGCCATTCAGCAACGAGGGAGAGGTCCGGTTGTAACGAGATTTCCGGACTCGTTACATAATGAATGTATAATGATCACGGACCAGCATATCGAACAAAATAATTATGAATATGCAGCGTCTGCAGAATGTTTCCTCAATGATGGTTATATCTATACTTTAGTAACAGCCGAAGGTAAAGAAGTCATAAAACCTGATTGTTATTTTACCAGATAAACATATTAATTTATTTCATGAAATTATGAGCAAAAATCTAAAACGAGCGTGGAGTATACAATTTTGCTGAAGATACAGGTAAAGTTCTAGCTTTTGAGTAATTTACAAGAGATCCCTGAACATGAGACGAATATTCAGATAATATACACTGGTGAACTTGGAGAAAAGGTAGTAAGACATTGGATTTGCACAAGATCTGATGACAACGGCAATGTACACATTTATGATAGTTTTAATGCTAATCATTTGAACCATGATGTAATAGATTATTTGAATATCCTTTATAAATATAATAAGAAATATATATATTTCACGTCAGATACAGGTACAGGTACAGATACAGGTACAGGTATAGCGCATGCACAGTATGGCGGTTGAACAGTATACAGTATGGCTGCTGTACAGTACGCAGTATGGCTGTTGTACATCTATCCATGGATCTCTCAAGATCGGTCGACGCGTTTCTCGTTCAATGCAGAACGGGTTTAGAACGGGTTCGACATCAAACAGAGTATTGAACTACATTGAACATTGTTCAAAACGCCCCCAATTGATGCAACAAAAGAGATTGTCAATAGGAGTGAAGCTGAAAAAATAGAGGAAACGGCTGGTCAGCGTACGTGAAGAGCAGCTCTTCACGTACGCTGACCAGTCACATGCGACTGCATGAAAGCTTATTCCAAAGTTCTCCAGCCGATCGTCGTCAATGATGTTGTCCATATCGTCTTTTTACCTTCTCCATCAAGGCATCGAACGTTTGCATTTGCGATTCATCCACAGCACAGGTACAGGTGCAGGTAAAGGTACAGGTACAGGTACAGTGCACGTGCAGGTATAACACATGTACAGTACGTAGCACTGTCTAGAAACTGAAATGGAAACCGAGGGAGGGGAGGCTTGGTGGTTGGGGTTAGGATAGTGTTAGGATAGGGCTAGGATAGGGTTAGGATAGCATTAGGATAGGGCTAGGATAGTGTTAGGATAGGCGAGGGGGATGTCGAAAAAATAGACGAAACGACTGGTCACCAGTAATTTAAATAGTGACCAGTCGTTTCGTCTATTTTTTCGACATCCCCCTCGCCTATCCTAACACTATCCTATCCCTTTTTTTTTTTTTTATTGTGGGGAAATGCTATTCGCATTCCGTAGATCTGAGACCTTCCTCGGGGAGGGGAAATCCCTCCCCAAGGCTACTCAGTAAAACCCCACACCCGCCTAAGCTAATGTAAGGGGGAGGCCAGGATCTCTACCGAACTCAACTGGCCACCCCCTTAGCTGACATGCATCCCAGGGGGAGTTGTTAGCTCCTCCACTATACTCTATAAGACCCCGGGCGGAGGGACCCGCCCGGTGTCCCCATCCCTGGAGCCTTCGAATTGGGCTTCCCGAACCCCAGTTCGGTTCGCCCACAGCTCCCGGAGCCTTCGTGCGCTGCTCTGAGCAGCAGCAATGTGTGACCCCCTGAGGGGGCCACCCACCGTCGCCGCCCGGCCAGGGCAAGAAGGCGCCGACACCGGCAAGGGAGGGTCGTCGGAAGCGCCTACGTGCGCCCCGACCCTCCCCACCCCACCCCCCACGCGCCACCACCCCGGAGCCCGCCTCCGGGAAGTGGCCGACACCCCCTCCACCGGGTACCGGATAAAGGTTCCTTTGGGGGTGTCGGTCCACCTCGGGGGGAGTGTAACCCCTCCCCCCTGGGAGCCAGGGTCAGCTAACTCCCCTGGCCCCCACGTCCGCCGCCCTCCGGGATGAGGGCACCATTCTGCGACGCGGAGGTCGGCCCCGCCGCCTCCGAGTCGCCATCGGGACAAAACCCCCTGCCCCTCCCCTACGGGAGGGCGAAATTTGACGCTGGGAGGGGATCACTCCCAGCGCCCTCCCCCCATTCACCGCCCCCCTCACCTGGGGCTGAGAGCCGCCACGGGGGGACGTCCCCCGCGTCGCTCTCCCGTCTCTCGCCCTTTCCACCCCTGTCCTCCCTGGATTGGGGAGCGGGGCTCCACGACGTCGGGGACGTCCCTGCGTCGTTCTCCTCCTCGCTGAGCCCGGATCTCTCTCCCGGGCTCGCTCGGCGGCCTCCTTCTCTGACATCACTGTCTCGCAGAAGGAGGCCACCGCCTTCCACGACCTCCCGCCCCCGACCAAGTGATCGAACAAGATCGGGAGCGAGAGGTCCCACCCTTCCACTGCGTTCTGCAGGACACGACGCGGCTCTGCCCATGCCGAGCACTCCTCCAGAGTATGCCGCGCCGTGTCCACCTCCTCGCCGCAGTGGTGGCACTGCGCTGCCGGCTCCCGCCCGAATCTATACAGGTACTCACCGAAGCAACCGTGTCCGGTGAGCACCTGCGTCAGGCGGTAGGTCAACCCTACCCGACTCTCGCACCATCTATGGAAGATAGGCAAGAGGGCCCGGACCACCGGACGACTCGAGGAGGCTAGCATCTGCCTCCATCGAGCGAACGTGTCTAACCGGGCCTGGCGCGTCAACACCTCGATCTCCTCCTCCTCAGCGTCCGTGAGTTCCACCCCCGGGGGGCGACGGAATCTGCGGGCGATACTATAAGTTGTCGCCCGCTCCGCCGCATCCAAACTGAGGGGCGGAAGCACGGACAGGAGGCCCGCCACCTCGCCCGAGATGGTGCGGTAACCCCGTATGATCCGCAGGGCCAGCCGGCGACGCACTCTCTCCAAGAGCACGTTGGCACGCCGGCCGGCCACGATCGCGTGGGACCACACGGGGGCCCCATATAGGGCAATAGACCGCACCACCCCCGCATAGAGGCGGCGGACACTATCCTGAGGACCCCCGATGTTGGGCAGCAGCCGTGCCAAGGCAGCCGCTGTCCTGTCTAGACGGGGGCCCAAGAGACCGAAGTGCTCCTCAAAACGCCATCGGCCGTCGAGGATCAAGCCCAGGTACTTCATCGTGGGTTTGACCTCGACGGGGGTATCGACGACCCGGATCCGGAAACCTGGGGGCGGCCGCCGCCACCGAGACGGTTTGTACATCCAAATCGCCTCGGTTTTCTCGGCAGCCACTACCAGCCCCATATCCCGGATCCGGCCAACAACGCCGTCCAGGGCGGACTCCACGAGACGACCCGTGTCCCCCCACTCCTTCCCCACGGCGTACACCAGGGTGTCATCCGCATAGCAGATGACGCCCGCGCCGGGGGGGAGGGGAACCCGCAGAACCGCGTCATAACCGAGATTCCACAGGAACGGTCCGAGGACCGAACCCTGCGGAACCCCGCGACGCATCTCCCTCCGGTACGCAGTACTGCACCGGCCGGTGAAACCCACCTCTCTGCCGCGGAGGTAGTCCCAAAGCACGTCCCGGAGATAGAGAGGGACCCGGAAATACTCAAGGGCCCCCTCTATCTCCTTCCAGGGCAGGGTGTTGAATGCATTGGATATGTCCAATGACACGGCGATCAACACCCCGCCCTGTGCGACAGCTCCTTCACGGAGGAGACGCAGACGCTCTAAAGCGTCTATAGTAGAGCGCCCCCTCCGGAAGCCGAACTGGCTGTCGCTCAGATCGGGACCACGCCGCGACAGGTGCTCTCGGAGGCGGGCAGCTAATATTCTTTCGAACAGCTTGCCCGCCTCATCGAGTAAACACACAGGCCGGTATGCAGAGGGAGAGTCTGCAGGTTTCCCACTCTTACGGAGGAGAACAAGGGTCGCCTCCTTCCACCTCTTGGGAAAGGTTCCCCGGCTCAGGCATTCGTTTAGAATGTTCCTGTAAGTCGGGGCGAGGACCTCCATCGCCAAGGCCATTATGCCGCCGGGAACGCCATCCGGACCAGGGGCTTTCTTCCCCCTGTCTCGGCGCTCCCGGAGAGCTACTGAGAGCTCCCACTCGGTGACCCGGAGCTCTTCCGACCAATCGTTGGCCGGGCCAGGGACGCGAACCGCCCCCTCCGCCACCCCATCGTCGAGGGGAAAGAGGGTGCCCACGACGCGTCCCAGGAACTCCGGATCCATATTCTCCGTGATAGGGGGCGCCCAGGGACGGAGCTTCCCAAGCACCATCTTATACGGGCGCCCCCACGGATCGTCACGGAGAGTAAGCAGGAGCTCGCTCCAGGCCTTAGCCTTGGCCTCGGCAATGGCCTTTTTGAGGGTCACGGCGGACGATCTGTACTCCCCGTAGAGACCGTCCACCGACCTCGACAGCTCCGGGTCACCGTCACCTCTAAATAGACGGCGCCGAGCGCGGACATACCGGCGGCGGGCGCGGCCAGCCAAGCTACGTAGCTCAGCCAGCCCAGCCGACCACCAGTACATGGATCTTCTCGGGGGACAGGCCCGGATCCGGGGCATCGCGACGTCGCAAATCATTTGCAACGTCCCCCGGAACCAGGCCGCCCCGTCGTCAGGTCCGCGCTCCCCGGCCACAGGCCAGGCGGAGCCGATGATCACGGCCCTCAAGAGGTCCTCGTCGAGTCGCTTCGACGCCCATCTTGGCGTCGAACGGGCACCACCTCGCCGGAGGAGGGGCGCGTCCACAGGCAGGTCAGAGACCACCGCTACCCACATCAAAATGTAGCAGTGGTCCGAGAGAGTCTCACCCTCCCAGACCCGCCAGTTGGACAGACGGCGCGAGGCCAGGGCGGTCGCGAACCCTACGTCCACGACCGACCAACCATTTGACCTCACGCACGTCGGCACAGAGCCCCGGTTAAGCAACCGGAGCTCCAGCCCATCTGCCCACTCCTCCAACGCTACACCACGGGGGTCGGTCCTGGAGTCACCCCAAGTAGTGGACCTTGAGTTAAGGTCCCCCAGGACCAACACCGGACCGGCTAAATACGGGGACACCATGTCCCGCAGCCGGTCCAAATACCCCTCGAACTCCTCGAAGCTTCGATTCGGCGAAAAGTAGCACCCCACGACTCGAAACCTTCCCCATTGCACCATAACCATCCCCCTACCCTGTTCGACCCCAGAGTAGGGGGGCAACCTCGCCTCGCGGCGAACCCAAATCGCCACGGAGCCCTCCAGGTCCCCGAACCATTGTGGATGGTCAGGGACGTTGAAGGGCTCGGCGGCAACCGCCAGGCCAACCTCCATGCTCGCCAGGCTTTGGACAAACAAGTCCTGAGCCCGGCGGCAATGATTGAGGTTGGCCTGCAGTACCGGCAAGGAACACCCACGGGCCGTATGAGCCATTACTGGCGGTCCGTGGGTGTTCCATCCTGAGACGCCTCAGAGGCGGGAGGGGGGGCGCTACTGCCCTCCTCCCCACCCTGACTAGCCTCAACCTCCATCGCTACACTGGGGGGAGTGGATGGGAGGGCTTGTCCTGCCCCTCCAGCCCCTCGAGTGGTCTCGGGGGGTGGTGCCACACCACTTCCCCCCTTCGACCCCTTCTTCTTTCTCGAAGGCGGGGAGCACGCCTTGCTCCCCGCCTTGTGGTTCGCGGGTTTCCCCGCCGCTGCGCAGACCACGCAATGGGGGGCGGCCGTACATACCGCCGCCCGGTGGGATGTGTCCCCGCATCGGTAACATTGACCGCTACGGTCCACCTCTGCAGTGCACCGCTGTCTCACATGCCCTAGGGCGAGGCAGCAGAAACACTGCATGGGCCGGGCGGCCAGGACAACCACCCGTGCCTGGGTCCACCCCACACGGACGACTTTGGCCTTTTCTAAGGCCAAGGCCGCCGCAGCCGGGCACTGCACCCAGATTGTTCCGAGTCCACCAGTCGGGATCTTGATATCCCCGACTTTAATGGACTCGGCTGTGCAGCCCCCGACTCTCGCCACCGCATCGACCACCTCCCGCGGGGTGACTGAGGGTTCCAGGCCCGTCAGACGGAGTTCCGCCTTCTTGACAGGTCTGGCGACCCTCACATCCATAGCCCTCAGGGCGGCTGTCATACCGGCAGCGAGGGCGTCCGCCTTAACGCCCCCGTCAGCACCGGGGATCTCGATAATGAGACCCCCGGTGACTGCCCGCTTCCAACGCAGGGTCTCGATACCCAGGGTGGCGAGATCGACACCCTGGCGAGCCGTGCGAATAGCCTCCTCGTAGGTGGCCTTACTCCCTTCTGGCACGGTGATTGTCACCGCTGCCGTGCGGGGAGGGGTCGCCACACGAGGAGACGCCTTTTGCGGCCCGGCGCCCGTACCCTTTTTAGGGGCACTAGCCGGGGGGGGCTGGGCGGCGGCCTTGGCCTTCCGCATAGCCTTCCTTCCCACGACTTGGGACCACGTCCCCTCCATCGGAGGGCACGATGAGTCCCGATCGTGGGACTTGGAGGTTCCAGGCACTTGTGTAGGAGGGGGGACGGGGGAGGCCACTACGGCTTCCGACACCCGTCCTCCCTTCTTCCTCTTCTTGTTCTTCTTCTTCCTCTTTTCGGCGGGGGGGACCACCCCACCGGGAGAAGAGGAAGGGGGTGCCACCGAGGTAGCCATAAGAGGACTGGGGGGCAGGGGACATGTCGTGGCGCTAAGCGGGGCGGGCGCCCCCGGTTTCACCCCCGAAGGGGCTCCACCCGCCCGAACCGCAACGGCGTACGTCCCGGGTTGGGGATGGTTGCCCCCCGACGCCGGCCGGAGCTCCTCACGGAACGCCATTAGTTTGGCGTCCATGATGGCCGCGATCCGGGCAAGGAGGACCGAGTCCCCGGATGGCGTCGGCCTGGGCACCTTGTGCGCCGGGGGCGCTGGTGGCGCCATTGCCGGTGGGGCCGCGACCGAGGGGAGAGGCGACGAAGGTGCAGCAGACGCAAATACGGCCTGCTGCCTCTTCACCGCCATCATCTCCCCACGGATGGCGGCCAGGGAGTCCCTCAACTCCCCCATCTCTCGCATCAGAGAGGCGTTTTCCCTCTTGAGGGCTCTGTTTTCCGCCTGCACTCTCTGCCAGAGGATCACAGGCGGCCCGTCGGAGGTGACGGAGGAGGCTCCCTGCCATCCCCGCGACTCCAACTCCTTCGCCCCAGCCTCGACCAATCGAGCCGCCTCCTTAAGGGCACGAACGGCGGTGCCCTTAAGGTTGCCACTCTTAAGGGCTGTGGCCTCGACCGTTCGGCCGGCAGCCACCAACTCCGCCGCGATTTCTTCGGGGAGGAGGTCGCGCAGCTCGAGCTGCCGCTCCTCCACGGAGAGCGCCTTCGTGGCACAAGGCCTCTTCGGCTTCTCCCCGGGGTTCCCGACCCCGACCAGGGAGGGGGTGGCCGATCTCCCCACAGGCGTGCGCCATGACGCCTCGGAGACGGCCGTGGCGTCATCCTCCAGTCCATCCCCCGTTAGGGTGGGGACCGGAGAATCGACACGGCTGTCGCATCCGGAATTGCTTCCGGACGCGGCCGTCCTGAGGCGTTTCCGGGGCCTCAACACTCGGCCTCCAGAGGTCCCTAGAAGAGACCCCATCGCAGCCGCTCCTACAGTCCCCGTTTCCGGGCACGGTAGCCCCTCCAAAACCACGACCGCTTCCGGGCACGGTATCCCCTCCTGCTCGTCGATTTTCTCCCGAGGCACATCGTTAGCTTCCATTATCATTTCATGACGGGCTTGGTTACCGCAGCGGCAGTGTTTCCACTGCCGCTGCCTCACTCATCACCCACATACTTCGTTACCGATAAAGGGTGACTCCACTGCCGGTATCGGAGTCCCGACAGTGGGCCTGCCTACAACCCGGGGGCGGCCGGTACCGGGAGGTCGTCAAACGCTTGAGACGGATACACCCATCCGCCCATCCTCGGCGTTTACACCGAGGATGCCCTCTGGCCACGTTGCGTATAGCACCGGGTTAGGGACTTTTTATAGAGGTTTATCCTCCTCGCGGGCCAGCCGATTAAGGCAAGCCCCCCGTTCCGGTAAAACATGACCACCGGTTTACGGTATGCGGCCCCGGAGAGTGATCAATTCGATCACCTAGCTCCAGGGCACGTGTATCCCCCCCCATACCTGCCTACTCCGTTCGCACTCCGTTCAAGCCGAGGCCTGAACAGAGTCCCGAGGTGCCCCACGTGGAGGTGGAGTAGGAGGAATTTTGACCAAAATGGGCCCACCAACTTCACCGAAGTTCCTCACCCCAGGCCTCTCTCCCGGACACGTACCGAAGGCCGTGCCACGGGCAAGTACCCAGTTCAGAGGAACATCAGTTCCATTGGAGTTTCCAGGCGAGTGAGGGGGATTTCCAAGAGGTATGGTGGCCTCGAGGTCATTCCCTCACTCGTCCAGAACCCATTCCAGTCTTCGCACCCCAACACTATCCTATCCCTATCCTAATGCTATCCTAACCCTATCCTAGCCCTATCCTAACACTATCCTAACCCCAACCACCAAGCCTCCCCTCCCTCGGTTTCCATTTCAGTTTCTAGACAGTGCTACGTACTGTACATGTGTTATACCTGCACGTGCACTGTACCTGTACCTGTACCTTTACCTGCACCTGTACCTGTGCTGTGGATGAATCGCAAATGCAAACGTTCGATGCCTTGATGGAGAAGGTAAAAAGACGATATGGACAACATCATTGACGACGATCGGCTGGAGAACTTTGGAATAAGCTTTCATGCAGTCGCATGTGACTGGTCAGCGTACGTGAAGAGCTGCTCTTCACGTACGCTGACCAGCCGTTTCCTCTATTTTTTCAGCTTCACTCCTATTGACAATCTCTTTTGTTGCATCAATTGGGGGCGTTTTGAACAATGTTCAATGTAGTTCAATACTCTGTTTGATGTCGAACCCGTTCTAAACCCGTTCTGCATTGAACGAGAAACGCGTCGACCGATCTTGAGAGATCCATGGATAGATGTACAACAGCCATACTGCGTACTGTACAGCAGCCATACTGTATACTGTTCAACCGCCATACTGTGCATGCGCTATACCTGTACCTGTATCTGTACCTGTACCTGTATCTGACGTGAAATATATATATTTCTTATTATATTTATAAAGGATATTCAAATAATCTATTACATCATGGTTCAAATGATTAGCATTAAAACTATCATAAATGTGTACATTGCCGTTGTCATCAGATCTTGTGCAAATCCAATGTCTTACTACCTTTTCTCCAAGTTCACCAGTGTATATTATCTGAATATTCGTCTCATGTTCAGGGATCTCTTGTAAATTACTCAAAAGCTAGAACTTTACCTGTATCTTCAGCAAAATTGTATACTCCACGCTCGTTTTAGATTTTTGCTCATAATTTCATGAAATAAATTAATATGTTTATCTGGTAAAATAACAATCAGGTTTTATGACTTCTTTACCTTCGGCTGTTACTAAAGTATAGATATAACCATCATTGAGGAAACATTCTGCAGACGCTGCATATTCATAATTATTTTGTTCGATATGCTGGTCCGTGATCATTATACATTCATTAAAAATTGTGAAACTTTCAGGATTCATTTTTTCGATTTGTGATTGTTATATCTGTTTTCTCTTCATTCCCTTATTTTTTACCTCTTTGCTTTGTAGAGAAAAATCATGACTACAACGGTATTTTTCAACAAGATAACGCGGTGATACACAATGCTAAGAAGACTCCGGAGTGGTTTAGACAAAAGAATTTGCAACTAATGAACTGACCGTCACGTTGCCTGATCTAAACCCAATCGAAAAGTTACGGGGAATCCTATCACGAGCAATATATGTATAAAAATGGGAAGCAGTATAACAACATTAAAGAGTTAGAAAACGCAGTAAGACACGAGTGGAATAAAATCCATAAAACAACGTTGGAAAAAATTAGTTTGTAGTATGGAAAATAATAATATTTGAAGTGATTAAATGTAACGGTGGAAGTACTAAATACTGATATTATAAACTTAATTTCTCGTTCGAATTTATGAGACTGTTCTTATAAAAATTTTGTTACAGTTGTAATATTTTGTTCATAACAAAAATAAAGCAGTTCTTTTGGATTCAGAATATTGATTTCTGCTTTCTTATATTCCTTAATTATTTTCTAGCCTTCCTTTAATCGTATTATCAAAATACTTGAACATTTTGTTCAAAAATAGTAGAGTTCTTATAGAAATTTCGTCCACTGTATTTGAACATGGATTTCCTGCGATATGGTCCGCTCGTTGTTCTCGATTGTTCCCGACAAAACTAAGCGTTAAGAAATGCTACGATTAACGTGCGAATTGAATTTTAATGTCGAACCAACGTTCCCCGATCGACAACAGCCTACTGCTTGATGATACATGACCGCATCGTGGAGGACAGTCCATTAATGAACATTGTTCGAAAAATTACTTAAACCGCTGTTATGTTGACAAAAAATATATACTTTATCAAATGAAATAATATTATGTGAATGATCTTATTTTTTAAAATTTAAAAACAATTCTCCTCCTCCTCCTCCTCATACAATTAAACTCGTATTTATTAAAAAGAAAAAATTATAGTAATAATATCACCTCCCTCCACCATAGAGCGAGATATGGTGGTAGGGGTATTCATTATAAATTGCTCGCCACTCGTCATAAAAAACGTATACAATCACAGTCGCTATACGACGTTACATCGCGTGTATGATCTTATCATCCGACCGGTCAACTTCGCGCATTCCCCCTTTTCTTTGACGGTAAGTACAATAAATAGTTTTTAAAAAACGATGTAAAAATCTAGTGAAAAAACATTCTTTTATTTAGATGGATCAAATTACTCATATCATTGACATGGACGGATTCATTGTGAAAAAAAGATTTATATGCAAAGAATTAGCCATGATCGATGTTTGTCGCGACGGCTCGTTCGAACTCTCTGAATTTCGCTTGGGAAGGAACTTTCGTTGTTTATCCGACGCTGACAAAAAGTCTGCATGGTATGTCAGCAATTTCGTGCATGGGATTCCATTTAAAGATTTCGGCTATGAAAACTATCAACAACACGATATATTTGAAGTTATACGAAATTTTGTGTGCGATTACGCGAATCCTGTCGTAGCATACAAAGGTGGATGTTTCGAGAGAGACATCCTTCGGCAAATGCAAATAAACTCGATAAATTTAGAAGATTTCAACTGTCCGAAATACGATGTACTAGTTCACGATCCTATGTATAAAATTGCCGACGGCGAACCGTGTCGACTTCACTGTTGGCAACCGGTAAAAAACGTCAAAACGAAACCGTATCATTGCTGTCTGCGCGAAGTACAAACATTTCGAGCATGGGTTAACAATTATAAGAAACACGTAAAGTATCAGTTATAAAAACCCGTCTACATCTTTGAATTTTTCCCGCGAGTCAAAACCGTAAAACACGACACCTCCTTTTACGTTTTTGATTTTTTTCACACAGAGTATCACAATGATTACGAAATCCGAGGGAGCCGTCGCAACAACCGATCACGCAACACCACGACCCGATTATCGTCTCGAACGCGACAGACTACAAAGTTTTCACGACTGGCGTTACTCACACATCGTCCAATCGGAGAAACTCGCCGCCGCAGGATTTTTCTATCTGGGTGATGAGGATTTCGTTGAATGTTTCGAATGCGGCATACAGCTGACTGGATGGGAAGAGGATGATGATCCTATGACGGAGCATCGCGCCTGGTCAAGATCCTGCGGATACGTTTGCGGGGTGAACTGCGGCAACGTACCGATCGGAGTCGATCCGGATACAATCCCGCCAAACCCTCGTGGTATGGATGTCTGTGGAATCGCGAAAGAATCGTCGCTCGAACGTGATAAAATAAATTTTAAAAAATGAAAAAACTAATATAATGAATATAAGATTTTTTATTAAAAAATAATTGTATTGATTATATATGTTTCTTCATTGAGTCTGCAAAAAGAAAAAACGTTATTAAGTATTAATTTTAAGTAATTAATAAATATATAAAATTATTAATTTTTTTTTACTCACAGTATCTAAATATATACTTTTATTAAATAAAAAAAGGTATAAAAATTTTTTATTTATATCGTCTGTATCCAATAATAGCTGTTTGCTGTCGAAGTCTGAAATCACTTACTTCGTCATTTTCCTCATTATTGTCAGCATCACCTTCCTCTTGTTCCTTTTTTCATGATCTTTTTTGATAATTCGTTGCAAACTCAGCGAGGCACATATCATGTAAATCAATATCTCTTCTACTATAATTATCAAATATATCATCCATATAAATTTCGGTGGAGTCTTCATTTAATTTTTTAAAGCATTCTCAGATTTTAACATTAATACACGTTCTGATATCGGATTGGTATTCATGTATACTGCCTTTCTACTTTGCTTTGTAAAGGTAATGATAAAACACGATAGGCTGCTTCTTGTGCAGACATTAAATTACTATTTAAAAAGCGTTGGTAATATTTCGAAATTTTTTCTCTAACATTCTTATTGTTTATTATCACAATCAATAGCAGCTTCCCTTAATAATTTTGATAAACCTCCTTCAATTTTACTAATGTAATTGGTTACATAACTCACCGCCGAATATTTGTCAAGTACAAACTGTAATTCCATATTCGATTCGAATAATTGTAAAATATCTGCATTATAACCATTAATATTTACTTCAAGGCTGGGATCGTTTTTAAAAATATCCGTTTTTTTTTAAACTACTTCATCATAGCTCATAACTATTTTTTCTTATAAAATTCATTTATTAATTCATCAATAAGTTTATAGGATTTAGGCGCCATTTCATTTTTTTTTTATTTAATGGTTCAAGAATCATCGTTCTTCTCATTACTGGATAAGGCATATAAAATCGACGTAACTAATTTCTTTGTCCTTTGTAACAACTATGATTATGTTTTGTACATTTGAAATTTAATATATGCAATATTATCGTCATATCTATATGTGATAAATCGGGCAATTAAATCAATCAATTCTTTGTTACCAATATGATCGTGTCTATCTTTAACAATATTGTACATAGGTGCTCATTTCAACCACAGAAACATATGTTCATGTGGACTTCCACGTTGCTGAATTTCCACTCGTTCATAACTATTCACAACCTCATATTCTCCGAAATTACTTTGTTTTTGTCTTAATAACCACATAAGCTTATGTGCCTCTATGATCGAAATATCGAGCGCATGTAACGGGATCATTTTTAATTAGATCAGTTTTGGTATTGTAATCCAAATTGAATGCGTCTTGTACAGATAATGTTTTACCACCATCGCGATATTTCATAAATGATTGTAACAACTCAGGCCAGTAACTTTCTGCAGCCGACACTGTCATAAAGAAAGTGGGTTTACTCAATTGACGGATCATTGCTAGTAACTCTTTCTTTTTTTGTTCCCAATATGCTGGCGATGAACGAATATTTTTAAGTAACTTGAATCCGTCAGCAAATTCAATCAAATTATTCATAAAATCTGGATTCAAAACATCTTGAGCACGTAAATTCTTATTCGTATTAATTTTTAAGAAAGAGGGGAACGAAATCTCCGCTCGCGATATTAGAAAAGATGTTCGGACATGATCTTACATCGAAAAAGAAACTCTATACTGCTCTGAAACGGGCTCGCGCTATTTCGCGATAGTCGCGTCGAAAAGATAAGGAGAAACTCTATACCGTTCTGTTAATTAAAAACTCTCTCTCTTACATCGTGAACGGTCTCTCTCTCTCTCTCTCTCTCTCTCTCTCTCTCCCTTACATCGTGAATGGTCTCTCTCTCTCTCTTACATCATGAACGGTCTCTCTCTCTCTCTCTCTCTCTCTCACTCTTACATCGTTCAGGACAATCGTCTTAAACGAAAGTGCACGTGTTTTCGTGGGAAACAGTCTTTGAAAAAATCAAGGTCAACCCCTCCCCCATAGGTAAGAAGCACGTTCGAACACGTTCGAACACGTTCGGACGCGATTCTACGACTCTTCGATTCTATGACTACCTCTATGAAGAAGAGGAAAGAAATGATATTGAAAAGACTGAGTGAAAACAGATGTGGTCAGATATCACGACTCGATACCGGCCGTCAAAAGGATGTTGCTATTACGAATATACAGTAAAGACGAGAAGAGGAATGATAAGGAGAGCGAAAACAGAGATGTGATTAGAGTCAAAGGATGTTTATTTGAAAAAATGATAAGGAAAGACTGAATGAGAAGAGATGTGATCTGATATCACGGCTCGGCGACTGGATACCCACCGCCAAAAGGATGTTTATTTATTAATTTCCTTGAAAAATCTCCCCTCCCCCTCACCCCCCGCAAAAATATTGTCGGGCTATAAGGTGTCCCCCTCCCCCACCACCCCGCAAAATATGGTCGATCTATAAGGTAAGTTAGCATGAAACAGAACCTATTTTCAGATGGTATAAAGACGAGGAGAGAAATGATAAAGAAAGACTGGGCAGTAACAGAGATGTGATTGGGTCAAAGGATGTTTATTAAAACAAAAAATGAAAGACTGAGTGAAAACAGAGGCGGTGGTCAGATTTTCTACAGAACAGGAGATGAGAAGTAAAAGGGCAAATACACTTTGATTTTCTCTTTGGCCACCGATATTATTTCTTTTAAACACATACCCCTCTCCGGAAATAGACGTAACAAGCATCTCCGCACGAGACATCTAAAAAATAAGGAGGAAATCTATACCGCTCAGAAACGAGCTCGCGCTATTTCACGATAGTCACGTTGGAAAGATAAGGGGAACTCTATACCACTCTGTTAATGAGAAACTATCTCTCTCTTAGAACGATATAAACAGTGTGCTTAAACGATGGGTAGGAACGACGTTCAAACACGTTCAAGGTCAAGTCTTCCTGGAAAAAACATGTGTTCCCCCAGGGGTATCGCATTACATACCGCGAAAGAACCTCTGTCATAGATAACCTCTACAAAAACTATCTTCTCCATATCCTATCATATTCGCGAAGCACGTACGAAATATCATATTCGTAGGGGGGTCCAATAGGAATGCATCGAGTAGATACTATATACAGCACAGATAATATGGTCTCGCTATGTTCTTAAAAAATCCCCCCCCCCCCTCCCCTCCCCCCGCAAACAATTATCTTCTCGATGTATCATATTCGCGAAGCACGTTCGGAATATCATATTGGCAAACCCCCTTGTCATAGATAAGAGGAAACTATATACAGCACAGATAATGTGGTCTCCCCCTCCCCCCCACCCCCCCGTAAAGTATGCTCGCGCTATAACGTGGGAAACTGTCCTTTAAAAATCCCCCCTCCCCCACTCCCCCGCAAACAATTATCTTCTCGATGTATCATATTACATACCACGAAAAACCCCCCTCCCCCACCCCCCGAAAACTATGCTCGCACTATAAGGCACATGGTGTCGGTAAAGGTAGGAATCTACCTACAATGATAAGTCTGATCGTAGAATCGACCTTATATTCCTACTCTCATAACGCATAACGCATAACGCAAAACGCATAACGCACAGCGAATAACGCACAACGCATAACACATAACGCATAACGCATAACGCATAACGCATAACGCATAACGCATAACGCATAACGCATAACGCATAACGCATAACGCATAACGCATAACGCATAACGCATACCGCATAACGCATAACGCAAATCGCATAACGCATAACGCATAACGCATAACGTATAACGCACAACTCATAACGCATAACGCATAACGCGTTACGCATAAAGCATAACGCATAACGGATCACGCATTACTCATAACGCATAACGCATAACGCATAACGCATAACGCATAACGCATAACGCATAACGCATAACGCATAACGCATAACGCATAACGCATAACGCATAACGCATAACGCATAACGCATAACGCATAACGCATAACGCATAACGCATAACGCATAACGCATAACGCATAACGCATAACGCATACCGCATAACGCATAACGCAAATCGCATAACGCATAACGCATAACGCATAACGTATAACGCACAACTCATAACGCATAACGCATAACGCGTTACGCATAAAGCATAACGCATAACGGATCACGCATTACTCATAACGCATAACGCATAACGCATAACGCATAACGCATAACGCATAACGCATAACGCATAACGCATAACGCATAACGCATAACGCATAACGCATAACGCATAACGCATAACGCATAACGCATAACGCATAACGCATAACCCATAACGCATAACGCATAACGCATAACGCATAACGCATAACGGATAACACATACCGCATAACGCATAACGCATAACGCATAACGCATAACGCATAACGCATAACGCATAACACATAACGCATAACCCATAACGCATAACGCAAATCGCATAACGCATAACGCATAACGTATAACGCATAACGCATAACGCATAACGTATAACGCACAACTCATAACGCATAACGCATAACGCAAAACGCATAACGCATAGCGGATAACGCACAACGCATAACACATAACGCATAACGCATAACGCATAACGCATAACGCATAACGCATAACGCATACCGCATAACGCATAACGCATAACGCATACCGCATAACGCATAACGCATAACGCATAACGCCTAACGCATAACGCAAATCGCATAACGCATAACGCATAACGCACAACGCATAACGCATAGCGGATAACGCAAAACGCATAACGCACAGCGGATAACGCACAACGCATAACACATAACGCATAACGCATAACGCATAACGCATAACGCATAACGCATAACGCATAACGCATAACGCATAACGCATAACGCATAACGCATAACGCATAACGCATAACGCATAACGCATAACGCATAACGCATAACGCATAACGCATAACGCATACCGCATAACGCATAACGCAAATCGCATAACGCATAACGCATAACGCATAACGTATAACGCACAACTCATAACGCATAACGCATAACGCGTTACGCATAAAGCATAACGCATAACGGATCACGCATTACTCATAACGCATAACGCATAACGCATAACGCATAACGCATAACGCATAACGCATAACGCATAACGCATAACGCATAACGCATAACGCATAACGCATAACGCATAACGCATAACGCATAACGCATAACGCATAACGCAAATCGCATAACGCATAACCCATAACACATAACGGATCACGCATTACTCATAACGCATAACGCATAACGCATAACCCATAACCCATAACGCATAACGCATAACGCATAACGCATAACACATAACGGATCACGCATTACTCATAACCCATAACGCATAACTCATAACGCATAACGCATAACGCATAACGCATAACGCATAACGCATAACGCATAACGCATAACGCATAACGCATAAAGCAAAACGCATAACGCATAACGCATGACTCATAACGCACAACCCATAACGCATAACACATAACGCAAATCGCATAACGCATAACGCATAACGCATAACGCATAACACAAATCGCATAACGCATAACGCATAACGCATAACGCATAACGCATAACGCATAACGTATAACGCACAACTCATAACGCATGACTCATAACGCACAACCCATAACGCATAGCGCATAACGCATAACACATAACGCATAACGCATAACACATAACGCATAACGCATAACGCATAACGCATAACGCATAACGCATAACTCATAACGCATAAAGCAAAACGCATACCGCATAACGCATGACTCATAACGCACAACCCATAACGCATAACGCATAACGCAAATCGCATAACGCATAACGCATAACGCATAACGCATAACGCATAACGCATAACTCATAACGCATAAAGCAAAACGCATAACGCATAACGCATGACTCATAACGCACAACCCATAACGCATAACGCATAACGCAAATCGCATAACGCATAACGCATAACGCATAACGCAAATCGCATAACGCATAACGCATAACGCATAACGCATAACGCATAACGCATAACGTATAACGCACAACTCATAACGCATGACTCATAACGCACAACCCATAACGCATAACGCATAACGCATAACGCATAACGCATAACGCATAACGCATAACGCATAACGCTAATCGCATAACGCATAACGCGAGACGCATAAAGCATAACGCATAACGCATAACGCATAACGCATAATGCATAACGCATAACGCATAATGGATCACGCATTACTCATAACGCGTAACGCATAACGGATCACGAATTACTCATAACGCATAACGCATAACACATAACGGATCACGCATTACTCATAACGCATAACGCATAACGCATAACGCATAACGCATATCGCATAACGCATAACGCATAACGCATAACGCATAACGCATAACACATAACGGATCACGCATTACTCATAACGCATAACGCATAACGGATCACGCATAACGCATAACGCATAACGCATAACGCATAACACATAACGGATCACGCATTACTCATAACGCATAACGCATAACGCATAACGCATAACCCATAACCCATAACGCATAACGCATAACGCATAACACATAACGGATCACGCATTACTCATAACCCATAACGCATAACTCATTACGCATAACGCATAACGCATAACGCATAACGCATAACGCATAACGCATAACGCATAACGCATAACGCATAACGCATAACGCATAAAGCAAAACGCATAACGCATAACGCATGACTCATAACGCACAACCCATAACGCATAACACATAACGCAAATCGCATAACGCATAACGCATAACGCATAACGCATAACACAAATCGCATAACGCATAACGCATAACGCATAACGCATAACGTATAACGCACAACTCATAACGCATGACTCATAACGCACAACCCATAACGCATAGCGCATAACGCATAACGCATAACGCAAATCGCATAACGCATAACGGGTAACGCATAAAGCATAACGCATAACGCATAACGCATAACGCATAACGCATAATGCATAATGCATAACGCATAACGCATAACGGATCACGCATTACTCATAACGCATAACGCATAACGGATCACGTATTACTCATAACGCATAACGCATAACACATAACGGATCACGCATTACTCATAACGCATAACGCATAACGCATAACGCATAACGCATAACGCATAACGCATAACGCATAACGCATAACGCATAACGCATAACGCATAACGCATAACGCATAACACATAACGCATAACCCATAACGCATAACGCATAACGCATAACGCTTAACGCATGACCCATAGCGCATAACGCATTACGCGTAACGCATAACGCATAATGCATAAAGCATAACGCATAACGGATCACGCATTACTCATAACCCATAACGCATAACGCATAACGCATAACGCATAACGCATAACGCATAGCGCATAACGCATAACACATAACGGATCACGCATTACTCATAACGCATAACGCATAACGCATAACGCATAACCCATATCGCATAACGCATAAAGCAAAACGCATAACGCATAACGCATAACGCATAACCCATATCGCATAACGCATAAAGCAAAACGCATAACGCACAACCCATAACGCATAACGCATAACGCAAATCGCATAACGCATAACACATAACGGATCACGCATTACTCATAACGCATAACGCATAACGGATCACGCATAACGCATAACGCATAACGCATAACGCATAACGCATAACACATAACGGATCACGCATTACTCATAACGCATAACGCATAACGCATAACCCATAACCCATAACGCATAACGCATAACGCATAACGCATAACACATAACGGATCACGCATTACTCATAACCCATAACGCATAACTCATAACGCATAACGCATAACGCATAACGCATAACGCATAACGCATAACGCATAACGAATAACGCATAACGCATAACGCATAACGCATAACGCATAACGCATAACGCATAAAGCAAAAAGCATAACGCATAACGCATGACTCATAACGCACAACCCATAACGCATAACACATAACGCAAATCGCATAACGCATAACGCATAACGCATAACGCATAACACAAATCGCATAACGCATAACGCATAACGCATAACGTATAACGCACAACTCATAACGCATGACTCATAACGCACAACCCATAACGCATAGCGCATAACGCATAACGCATAACGCAAATCGCATAACGCATAACGGGTAACGCATAAAGCATAACGCATAACGCATAACGCATAACGCATAATGCATAATGCATAACGCATAACGCATAACGGATCACGCATTACTCATAACGCATAACGCATAACGGATCACGCATTACTCATAACGCATAACGCATAACACATAACGGATCACGCATTACTCATAACGCATAACGCATAACGCATAACGCATAACGCATAACGCATAACGCATAACGCATAACGCATAACGCATAACGCATAACGCATAACGCATAACACATAACGCATAACCCATAACGCATAACGCATAACGCATAACGCTTAACGCATGACCCATAGCGCATAACGCATTACGCGTAACGCATAACGCATAATGCATAAAGCATAACGCATAACGGATCACGCATTACTCATAACCCATAACACATAACGGATCACGCATTACTCATAACGCATAACGCATAACGCATAACCCATAACCCATAACGCATAACGCATAACGCATAACACATAACGGATCACGCATTACTCATAACCCATAACGCATAACTCATAACGCATAACGCATAACGCATAACGCATAACGCATAACGCATAACGCATAACGCATAACGCATAAAGCAAAACGCATAACGCATAACGCATG
The DNA here is from genome assembly GCA_916610235.2 of Lasioglossum morio. Classification (NCBI taxonomy): domain Eukaryota; kingdom Metazoa; phylum Arthropoda; class Insecta; order Hymenoptera; family Halictidae; genus Lasioglossum; species Lasioglossum morio. Next base: position 399,364 of record CAKAJA020000239.1, on the reverse strand, counting down.
ACTCATAACGCACAACCCATAACGCATAACACATAACGCAAATCGCATAACGCATAACGCATAACGCATAACGCATAACACAAATCGCATAACGCATAACGCATAACGCATAACGCATAACGCATAACGTATAACGCACAACTCATAACGCATGACTCATAACGCACAACCCATAACGCATAGCGCATAACGCATAACGCATAACACAAATCGCATAACGCATAACGGGTAACGCATAAAGCATAACGCATAACGCATAACGCATAACGCATAATGCATAATGCATAATGCATAACGCATAACGCATAACGAATCACGCATTACTCATAACGCATAACGCATAACGGATCACGCATTACTCATAACGCATAACGCATAACACATAACGGATCACGCATTACTCATAACGCATAACGCATAACGCATAACGCATAACGCATAACGCATAACGCATAACGCATAACGCATAACGCATAACGCATAACGCATAACGCATAACGCATAACGCATAACGCATAACACATAACGCATAACCCATAACGCATAACGCATAACGCATAACGCTTAACGCATGACCCTTAGCGCATAACGCATTACGCGTAACGCATAACGCATAATGCATAAAGCATAACGCATAACGGATCACGCATTACTCATAACCCATAACGCATAACGCATAACGCATAACGCATAGCGCATAACGCATAACACATAACGGATCACGCATTACTCATAACGCATAACGCATAACGCATAACGCATAACCGATATCGCATAACGCATAAAGCAAAACGCATAACGCATAACGCATGACTCATAACGCACAACCCATAACGCATAACGCATAACGCAAATCGCATAACGCATAACGCATAATGCATAAAGCATAACGCATAACGCATACCGCATAACGCATAACGCATAACGCATAACGCATAACGCTTAATGCGTAACGCATAACGCATACCGCATAACGCATAACGCATAACGCATAACGCTTAATGCGTAACGCATAACGCATAACGGATCACGCATTACTCATAGCGCATAACGCATAACGCATAACGGATCACGCATTACTCATAACGCATAACGCATAACGCATAACGCATAACGAATAACGCATAACGTTTCACGCATTACTCATAACGCATAACGCATAACGGATCACGCATTACTCATAACGCATAACGCATAACGCATAACGCATAACGCATAACGAATAACGCATAACGTTTCACGCATTACTCATAACGCATAACGCATAACGCATAACGGATCACGCATTACTCATAACGCATAACGCATAACGCATAACGCATAACGCATAACGCATAACGCATAACGCATAACGCATAACGCATAACGCATAACGCATAACGCATAACGCATAACGTATAACGCATAACCCATAACGCATAACGCATAACGATTAACGCATAAAGCATAACGCATAACGCATAACGCATACCGCATAACGCATAACGCATAACGGATAACGCATAACGCATAACGCATGACGCATAACGCATAACGCATAACGCATAACGCATAACGCATAACGCATAACGCATACTGCATAGCGCATAACGCATAACGCATTACTCATAACGCATAACGCATAACGCATAACGCATAACGCATAACGAATAACGCATAACGTTTCACGCATTACTCATAACGCATAACGCATAACGCATAACGGATCACGCATTACTCATAACGCATAACGCATAACGGATCACGCATTACTCATAACGCATAACGCATAACACATAACGGATCACGCATTACTCATAACGCATAACGCATAACGCATAACGCATAACGCATAACGCATAACGCATAACGCATAACACATAACGCATAACCCATAACGCATAACGCATAACGCATAACGCTTAACGCATGACCCATAGCGCATAACGCATTACGCGCAACGCATAACGCATAACGCATAAAGCATAACGCATAACGGATCACGCATTACTCATAACCCATAACGCATAACTCATAACGCATAACGCATAACGCATAACGCATAACGCATAACGCACAACGCATAACGCATAACGCATAACGCATAACGCATAACGCATAACGGATAACACATAACACATAACGCTTAACCCATAACGCATAACGCATAACGCATAAGGCTTAACGCATGACCCATAGCGCATAACGCATTACGCGTAACGCATAACGAATAACGCATAACGTTTCACGCATTACTCATAACGCATAACGCATAACGCATAACGGATCACGCATTACTCATAACGCATAACGCATAACGGATCACGCATTACTCATAACGCATAACGCATAACACATAACGGATCACGCATTACTCATAACGCATGACGCATAACGCATAACGCATAACGCATAACGCATAACGCATAACGCATAACGCATACTGCATAGCGCATAACGCATAACGCATTACTCATAACGCATAACGCATAACGCATAACGCATAACGCATAACGAATAACGCATAACGTTTCACGCATTACTCATAACGCATAACGCATAACGCATAACGGATCACGCATTACTCATAACGCATAACGCATAACGGATCACGCATTACTCATAACGCATAACGCATAACGGATCACGCATTACTCATAACGCATAACGCATAACACATAACGGATCACGCATTACTCATAACGCATAACGCATAACGCATAACGCATAACGCATAACGCATAACGCATAACGCATAACACATAACGCATAACCCATAACGCATAACGCATAACGCATAACGCTTAACGCATGACCCATAGCGCATAACGCATTACGCGCAACGCATAACGCATAACGCATAAAGCATAACGCATAACGGATCACGCATTACTCATAACCCATAACGCATAACTCATAACGCATAACGCATAACGCATAACGCATAACGCATAACGCACAACGCATAACGCATAACGCATAACGCATAACGCATAACGCATAACGGATAACACATAACACATAACGCTTAACCCATAACGCATAACGCATAACGCATAAGGCTTAACGCATGACCCATAGCGCATAACGCATTACGCGTAACGCATAACGTATAACGCATAAAGCATAACGCATAACGGATCACGCATTACTCATAACCCATAACGCATAACTCATAACGCATAACGCATAACGCATAACGCATAACGCATAACGCATAACGCATAACGCATAACGCATAACGCATAAAGCAAAACGCATAACGCATAACGCATGACTCATAAAGCACAACCCACAACGCATAACACATAACGCAAATCGCATAACGCATAACGCATAACGCATGACGCATAACACAAATCGCATAACGCATAACGCATAACGCATAACGCATAACGCATAACGTATAACGCACAACTCATAACGCATGACTCATAACGCACAACCCATAACGCATAACGCATAACACTTAACGGATCACGCTTTACTCATAACGCATAACGCATAACGCATAACGCATAACGCATAACGCATAACGCATAACGCATAACGCATAACGCATAACGCATAACGCATAACGCATAACGCATAACGCATAACGCATAACGCATAACACATAACGCATAACCCATAACGCATAACGCATAACGCATAACGCATAACGCTTAACGCATGACCCATAGCGCATAACGCATTACGCGTAACGCATAACGCATAATGCATAAAGCATAACGCATAACGGATCACGCATTACTCATAACGCATAACGCATAACGCATAACGCATAACGCATAGCGCATAACGCATAACACATAACGGATCACGCATTACTCATAACGCATAACGGATCACGCATTACTCATAACGCATAACGCATAACACATAACGGATCACGCATTACTCATAACGCATAACGCATAACGGATCACGCATAACGCATAACGCATAACGCATAACGCATAACGCATAACGCATAACACATAACGCATAACCCATAACGCATAACGCATAACGCATAACGCTTAACGCATGACCCATAGCGCATAACGCATTACGCGTAACGCATAACGCATAACGCATAACGAATAACGCATAACGTTTCACGCATTACTCATAACGCATAACGCATAACGGATCACGCATTACTCATAACGCATAACGCATAACGCATAACGCATAACGCATAACGAATAACGCATAACGTTTCACGCATTACTCATAACGCATAACGCATAACGCATAACGGATCACGCATTACTCATAACGCATAACGCATAACGCATAACGCATAACGCATAACGCATAACGCATAACGCATAACGCATAACGCATAACGCATAACGCATAACGCATAACCCATAACGCATAACGCATAACGCATAACGCATAACGCATGACGCATAACGCATAACGCATAACGCATAACGCATAACGCATAACGCATAACGCATAACGCATACTGCATAGCGCATAACGCATAACGCATTACTCATAACGCATAACGCATAACGCATAACGGATCACGCATTACTCATAACGCATAACGCATAACGCATAACGCATAACGCATAACGCATAACGCATAACGCATAACACATAACGCATAACCCATAACGCATAACGCATAACGCATAACACATAACGCATAACCCATAACGCATAACGCATAACGCATAACGCTTAACGCATGACCCATAGCGCATAACGCATTACGCGCAACGCATAACGCATAACGCATAAAGCATAACGCATAACGGATCACGCATTACTCATAACCCATAACGCATAACTCATAACGCATAACGCATAACGCATAACGCATAATGCATAACGCACAACGCATAACGCATAACGCATAACGCATAACGCATAACGCATAACGCATAACGGATAACACATAACACATAACGCTTAACCCATAACGCATAACGCATAACGCATAAGGCTTAACGCATGACCCATAGCGCATAACGCATTACGCGTAACGCATAACGTATAACGCATAAAGCATAACGCATAACGGATCACGCATTACTCATAACCCATAACGCATAACTCATAACGCATAACGCATAACGCATAACGCATAACGCATAACGCATAACGCATAACGCATAAAGCAAAACGCATAACGCATAACGCATGACTCATAACGCACAACCCACAACGCATAACACATAACGCAAATCGCATAACGCATAACGCATAACGCATGACGCATAACACAAATCGCATAACGCATAACGCATAACGCATAACGCATAACGCATAACGTATAACGCACAACTCATAACGCATGACTCATAACGCACAACCCATAACGCATAACGCATAACACTTAACGGATCACGCTTTACTCATAACGCATAACGTATAACGCATAACGCATAACGCATAACGCATAACGCATATCGCATAACGCATAACGCATAACGCATAACGCATAACACATAACGCATAACCCATAACGCATAACGCATAACGCATAACGCTTAACGCATGACCCATAGCGCATAACGCATTACGCGTAACGCATAACGCATAATGCATAAAGCATAACGCATAACGGATCACGCATTACTCATAACCCATAACGCATAACGCATAACGCATAACGCATAGCGCATAACGCATAACACATAACGGATCACGCATTACTCATAACGCATAACGGATCACGCATTACTCATAACGCATAACGCATAACACATAACGGATCACGCATTACTCATAACGCATAACGCATAACGGATCACGCATAACGCATAACGCATAACGCATAACGCATAACACATAACGGATCACGCATTACTCATAACGCATAACGCATAACGCATAACGCATAACCCATAAACCATAACGCATAACGCATAACGCATAACGCATAACACATAACGGATCACGCATTACTCATAACCCATAACGCATAACTCATTACGCATAACGCATAACGCATAACGCATAACGCATAACGCATAACGCATAACACATAACGCATAACCCATAACGCATAACGCATAACGCATAACGCTTAACGCATGACCCATAGCGCATAACGCATTACGCGTAACGCATAACGCATAATGCATAAAGCATAACGCATAACGGATCACGCATTACTCATAACCCATAACGCATAACGCATAACGCATAACGCATAACGCATAACGCATAGCGCATAACGCATAACACATAACGGATCACGCATTACTCATAACGCATAACGCATAACGCATAACGCATAACCCATATCGCATAACGCATAAAGCAAAACGCATAACGCATAACGCATGACTCATAACGCACAACCCATAACGCATAACGCATAACGCAAATCGCATAACGCATAACGCATAATGCATAAAGCATAACGCATAACGCATAACGCATACCGCATAACGCATAACGCATAACGCATAACGCTTAATGCATAACACATAACGCGTAACGGATCACGCTATACTCATAACGCATAACGCATAACGGATCACGCATTACTCATAACGCATAACGCATAACACATAACGGATCACGCATTACTCATAACGCATAACGCATAACGCATCACGCATAACGCATAACGCATAACGCATAACGCATAACACATAACGGATCACGCATTACTCATAACGCATAACGCATAACGCATAACCCATAACCCATAACGCATAACGCATAACGCATAACACATAACGGATCACGCATTACTCATAACCCATAACGCAAAACTCATAACGCATAACGCATAACGCATAACGCATAACGCATAACGCATAACGCATAACGCATAACGCATAACGCATAACGCATAACGCATAACGCATAACGCATAACGCATAACGCATTACTCATAACGCATAACGCATAACGGATCACGCATTACTCATAACGCATAACGCATAACACATAACGGATCACGCATTACTCATAACGCATAAAGCATAACGCATAACGCATAACGCATAACGCATAACGCATAACGCATAACGCATAACGCATAACGCATAACGCATAACGCATAACGCATAACGCATAACGCATAACACATAACGCATAACCCATAACGCATAACGCATAACGCATAACGCTTAACGCATGACCCATAGCGCATAACGCATTACGCGTAACGCATAACGCATAATGCATAAAGCATAACGCATAACGGATCACGCATTACTCATAACCCATAACACATAACGGATCACGCATTACTCATAACGCATAACGCATAACGCATAACCCATAACGCATAACGCATAACGCATAACGCATTACGCATAACGCATAACACATAACGGATCACGCATTACTCATAACCCATAACGCATAACTCATAACGCATAACGCATAACGCATAACGCATAACGCATAACGCATAACGCATAACGCATAACGCATAACGCATAACGTATAACGCACAACTCATAACGCATGACTCATAACGCACAACCCATAACGCATAGCGCATAACGCATAACGCAAATCGCATAACGCATAACGGGTAACGCATAAAGCATAACGCATAACGCATAACGCATAACGCATAATGCATAATGCATAACGCATAACGCATAACGCATAACGCATAACGCATAACGCATAACGCATATCGCATAACGCATAACGCATAACTCATAAAGCATAACGCATAACGCATAACGCATAACGCATAATGCATAACGCATAACGCATAACGGATCACGCATTACTCATAACGCATAACGCATAACGGATCACGCATTACTCATAACGCATAACGCATAACGCAAAACGCATAACGCATAACGCATGACTCATAATGCACAACCCATAACGCATAACGCATAACGCATAACGCATAACGCAAATCGCATAACGCATAACGCGTAACGCATAAAGCATAACGCATAACGCATAACGCATAACGCATAATGCATTACTCATAACGCATAACGCATAACGCATAACGGATCACGCATTACTCATAACGCATAACGCATAACGCATAACTCATAAAGCATAACGCATAACGCATAACGCATAACGCATAACGCATAACGCATAACACATAACGCATAACGCATAACGCATAACGGATAACACATAACGCATAAAGCATAACGCATAACGCATAACGCATAACGCATAACGCATAACGCATAACGCATACGCATAACACATAACGCATAACCCATAACGCATAACGCAAAACGCATAACGCTTAACGCATGACCCATAGCGCGTAACGCATTACTCGTAACGCATAACGCATAACGCATAAAGCATAACGCATAACGGATCACGCATTACTAATAACCCATAACGCATAACTCATAACGCATAACGCATAACGCATAACGCATAACACATAACGCATAACCCATAACGCATAACGCATAACGCAAATCGCATAACGCATAACGCATAACGCATAACGCATAACGCATAACGCATAACGCATAACGTATAACGCACAACTCATAACGCATGACTCAAAACGCACAACCCATAACGCATAACGCATAACGCATAACGCAAATCGCATAACGCATAACGCGTAACGCATAAAGCATAACGCATAACGGATCACGCATTACTCATAACGCATAAGGCATAACACATAACGGATCACGCATTACTCATAACGCATAACGCATAACGCATAATGCATAACGCATAACGCATAATACATAACGCATAACGGATCACGCATTACTCATAACGCATAACGCATAACGCATTACTCATAACCCATAACGCATAACGCATAACGCATAACGCATAACGCATAACGCATAGCGCATAACGCATAACACATAACGGATCACGCATTACTCATAACGCATAACGCATAACGCATAACGCATAACCCATATCGCATAACGCATAAAGCAAAACGCATAACGCATAACGCATGACTCATAACGCACAACCCATAACGCATAACGCATAACGCAAATCGCATAACGCATAACGCATAATGCATAAAGCATAACGCATAACGCATAACGCATACCGCATAACGCATAACGCATAACGCATAACGCTTAATGCATAACACATAACGCGTAACGGATCACGCTATACTCATAACGCATAACGCATAACGGATCACGCATTACTCATAACGCATAACGCATAACACATAACGGATCACGCATTACTCATAACGCATAACGCATAACGGATCACGCATAACGCATAACGCATAACGCATAACGCATAACACATAACGGATCACGCATTACTCATAACGCATAACGCATAACGCATAACCCATAACCCATAACGCATAACGCATAACGCATAACACATAACGGATCACGCATTACTCATAACCCATAACGCAAAACTCATAACGCATAACGCATAACGCATAACGCATAACGCATAACGCATAACGCATAACGCATAACGCATAACGCATAACGCATAACGCATAACGCATAACGCATAACGCATAACGCATTACTCATAACGCATAACGCATAACGGATCACGCATTACTCATAACGCATAACGCATAACACATAACGGATCACGCATTACTCATAACGCATAAAGCATAACGCATAACGCATAACGCATAACGCATAACGCATAACGCATAACGCATAACGCATAACGCATAACGCATAACGCATAACGCATAACGCATAACGCATAACACATAACGCATAACCCATAACGCATAACGCATAACGCATAACGCTTAACGCATGACCCATAGCGCATAACGCATTACGCGTAACGCATAACGCATAATGCATAAAGCATAACGCATAACGGATCACGCATTACTCATAACCCATAACACATAACGGATCACGCATTACTCATAACGCATAACGCATAACGCATAACCCATAACCCATAACGCATAACGCATAACGCATTACGCATAACGCATAACACATAACGGATCACGCATTACTCATAACCCATAACGCATAACTCATAACGCATAACGCATAACGCATAACGCATAACGCATAACGCATAACGCATAACGCATAACGCATAACGCATAACGTATAACGCACAACTCATAACGCATGACTCATAACGCACAACCCATAACGCATAGCGCATAACGCATAACGCAAATCGCATAACGCATAACGGGTAACGCATAAAGCATAACGCATAACGCATAACGCATAACGCATAATGCATAATGCATAACGCATAACGCATGACGCATAACGCATAACGCATAACGCATAACGCAAATCGCATAACGCATAACGCATAACTCATAAAGCATAACGCATAACGCATAACGCATAACGCATAATGCATAACGCATAACGCATAACGGATCACGCATTACTCATAACGCATAACGCATAACGGATCACGCATTACTCATAACGCATAACGCATAACGCAAAACGCATAACGCATAACGCATGACTCATAATGCACAACCCATAACGCATAACGCATAACGCATAACGCATAACGCAAATCGCATAACGCATAACGCGTAACGCATAAAGCATAACGCATAACGCATAACGCATAACGCATAATGCATTACTCATAACGCATAACGCATAACGCATAACGGATCACGCATTACTCATAACGCATAACGCATAACGCATAACTCATAAAGCATAACGCATAACGCATAACGCATAACGCATAACGCATAACGCATAATACATAACGCATAACGCATAACGCATAACGGATAACACATAACGCATAAAGCATAACGCATAACGCATAACGCATAACGCATAACGCATAACGCATAACGCATACGCATAACACATAACGCATAACCCATAACGCATAACGCAAAACGCATAACGCTTAACGCATGACCCATAGCGCGTAACGCATTACTCGTAACGCATAACGCATAACGCATAAAGCATAACGCATAACGGATCACGCATTACTAATAACCCATAACGCATAACTCATAACGCATAACGCATAACGCATAACGCATAACACATAACGCATAACCCATAACGCATAACGCATAACGCAAATCGCATAACGCATAACGCATAACGCATAACGCATAACGCATAACGCATAACGCATAACGTATAACGCACAACTCATAACGCATGACTCAAAACGCACAACCCATAACGCATAACGCATAACGCATAACGCAAATCGCATAACGCATAACGCGTAACGCATAAAGCATAACGCATAACGGATCACGCATTACTCATAACGCATAAGGCATAACACATAACGGATCACGCATTACTCATAACGCATAACGCATAACGCATAATGCATAACGCATAACGCATAATACATAACGCATAACGGATCACGCATTACTCATAACGCATAACGCATAACGCATAACGCATAACGCATAACGCATAACGCATAACGCATAACGCATAAAGCAAACCGCATAACGCATAACGCATGACTCATAACGCACAACCCATAACGCATAACGCATAACGCATAACGCATAACGCATAACGCAAATCGCATACCGCACAACGCGTAACGCATAAAGCATAACGCATAACGCATAACGCACAACGCATAACGCATAATGCATATCGCATAACGCGTAACGGATCACGCATTACTCATAACGCATAACGCATAACGGATCACGCATTACTCATAACGCATAACGCATAAGACATAACGGATCACGCATTACTCATAACGCATAACGCATAACGCATAACGCATAACGCATAACGCATAATACATAACGCATAACGGATCACGCATTACTAATAACCCATAACGCATAACTCATAACGCATAACGCATAACGCATAACGCATAACGCATAACGCATAACGCATAACGCATAACGCATAACACATAACGCATAACCCATAACGCATAACGCATAACGCAAATCGCATAACGCATAACGCATAACGCATAACACATAATGCATAACGCATAACGGATCACGCATTACTCATAACGCAAAACGCATAACCCATAACGCATAACGCATAACGCATAATGCATAACGCAAATCGCATACCGCACAACGCGTAACGCATAAAGCATAACGCATAACGCATAACGCACAACGCATAACGCATAATGCATATCGCATAACGCGTAACGGATCACGCATTACTCATAACGCATAACGCATAAGACATAACGGATCACGCATTACTCATAACGCATAACGCATAACGCATAACGCATAACGCATAACGCATAATACATAACGCATAACGGATCACGCATTACTCATAACGCATAACGCATAACGCATAACGCATAACGCATAACGCATAACGCATAACGCATAACGCATAAAGCAAAACGCATAACGCATAACGCATGACTCATAACGCACAACCCATAACGCATAACGCATAACGCATAACGCATAACGCATAACGCAAATCGCATACCGCACAACGCGTAACGCATAAAGCATAACGCATAACGCATAACGCACAACGCATAACGCATAATGCATATCGCATAACGCGTAACGGATCACGCATTACTCATAACGCATAACGCATAACGGATCACGCATTACTCATAACGCATAACGCATAAGACATAACGGATCACGCATTACTCATAACGTATAACGCATAACGCATAACGCATAACGCATAACCCATGACGCATAACGCATAAAGCAAAACGCATAACGCATAACGCGTAACGGATCTCGCATTACTCATAACGCATAACGCAAAACGCATAACGCCTAACGCATAACGCATGACGGATCACGCATTTCTCATAACGCATAACGCATAACGCATAACGCATAACGCATAACGCATAACGCATAACGCATAACGCATAACGCATAATGCATAACACATAACGCGTAACGGATCACGCATTACTCATAACGCATAACGCATAACGGAGCACGCATTACTCATAACGCATAACGCATAACACATAACGGATCACGCATTACTCATAACGCATAACGCATAACGCATAACGCATAACGCATAACGCATAACGCATAACGCATAACGCATAACGCATAACGCATAACCGATAACACATAACGCATAAAGCATAACGCATAACGCATAACGCATAACGCATAATGCATAACGCATAACGCATAACACATAACGCATAACCCATAACGCATAACGCATAACGCATAACGCTTAACGCATGACCCATAGCGCGTAACGCATTACGCGTAAATCATAACGCATAACGCATAAAGCATAACGCATAACGGATCACGCATTACTAATAACCCATAACGCATAACTCATAACGCATAACGCATAACGCATAACGCATAACGCATAACGCATAACGCATAACGCATAACGCATAACGCATAACGCATAATGCATAACGCATAACGCAAATCGCATAACGCATAACGCGTAACGCATAAAGATTAACGCATAACGCATAACGCATAACGCATAACGCATAATGCATAACGCATAACGGATCACGCATTACTCATAACGCATAACGCATAACACATAACGGATCACGCATTACTCATAACGCATAACGCATAACGCATAACGCATAACGCATAACGCATAATACATAACGCATAACACATAACGGATCACGCATTACTCATAACGCATAACGCATAACGCATAACGCATAACGCATAACGCATAACGCATAACGCATAACGCATAACGCATAATGCATAACGCATAACGCATAACGCATAACGCATAACGCATAACGCATAAGGCATAACGCATAACGCATAACGCATAACGCATAACGCATAACGCATAACGCATAACGCATAACGCATAACGCATAACGCATAACGCATAACGCATAACGCATAACGCAAAACGCGTAACGCATAACACATAACGGATCACGGATCACGCATTACTCATAACGCATAACGCGTAACGCATAACGCATAACCCATAACGCATAACGCATAAAGCAAAACGCATAACGCATAACGCATGACTCATAACGCACAACCCATAACGCATAACGCATAACGCATAACGCATAACGCATAACGCAAATCGCATAACGCGTAATGCATAAAGCATAACGCATAACGCATAACGCATAACGCACAACGCATAACGCATAATGCATATCGCATAACGCATAACGGATCACGCATTACTCATAACGCATAACGCATAAGACATAACGGATCACGCATTACTCATAACGCATAACGCATAACGCATAACGCATAACCCATGACGAATAACGCATAACGCATAACGCATAAAGCAAAACGCATAACGCATAACGCATGACTCATAACGCACAACCCATAACGCATAACGCATAACGCATAACGCAAATCGCATACCGCATAACGCGTAACGCATAAAGCATAACGCATAACGCATAACGCATAACGCATAACGCATAACGCATAACGCATAACGCATAACGCATAACACATAACGCATAACCCATAACGCATAACGCATAACGCATAACGCTTAACGCATGACCCATAGCGCATAACGCATTACGCGTAACGCATAACGCATAATGCATAAAGCATAACGCATAACGGATCACGCATTACTCATAACCCATAACACATAACGGATCACGCATTACTCATAACGCATAACGCATAACGCATAACCCATAACCCATAACGCATAACGCATAACGCATAACGCATAACGCATAACGCATAACACATAACGGATCACGCATTACTCATAACCCATAACGCATAACTCATAACGCATAACGCATAACGCATGACGCATAACGCATAACGCATAACGCATAAAGCAAAACGCATAACGCATAACGCATGACTCATAACGCACAACCCATAACGCATAACACATAACGCAAATCGCATAACGCATAACGCATAACGCATAACACAAATCGCATAACGCATAACGCATAACGCATAACGCATAACGCATAACGTATAACGCACAACTCATAACGCATGACTCATAACGCACAACCCATAACGCATAGCGCATAACGCATAACGCAAATCGCATAACGCATAACGGGTAACGCATAAAGCATAACGCATAACGCATAACGCATAACGCATAATGCATAATGCATAACGCATAACGCATAACGCATGACGCATAACGCATAACGCATAACGCATAACGCAAATCGCATAACGCATAACGCATAACTCATAAAGCATAACGCATAACGCATAACGCATAACGCATAATGCATAACGCATAACGCATAACGGATCACGCATTACTCATAACGCATAACGCATAACGGATCACGCATTACTCATAACACATAACGCATAACGCAAAACGCATAACGCATAACGCATGACTCATAATGCACAACCCATAACGCATAACGCATAACGCATAACGCATAACGCAAATCGCATAACGCATAACGCGTAACGCATAACGCATAACGCATAATGCATTACTCATAACGCATAACGCATAACGCATAACGGATCACGCATTACTCATAACGCATAACGCATAACGCATAACTCATAACGCATAACGCATAACGCATAACTCATAAAGCATAACGCATAACGCATAACGCATAACGCATAACGCATAATGCATAATACATAACGCATAACGCATAACGCATAACGGATAACACATAACGCATAAAGCATAACGCATAACGCATAACGCATAACGCATAACGCATAACGCATACGCATAACACATAACGCATAACCCATAACGCATAACGCATAACGCATAACGCTTAACGCATGACCCATAGCGCGTAACGCATTACTCGTAACGCATAACGCATAACGCATAACGCATAACGCATAACGGATCACGCATTACTCATAACGCATAACGCATAACGGATCACGCATTACTCATAACGCATAACGCATAACGCCAAACCCATAACGCATAACGCATGACTCATAATGCACAACCCATAACGCATAACGCATAACGCATAACGCATAACGCATAACGCATAACGCATAACACATAACGCATAACCCATAACGCATAACGCATAACGCAAATCGCATAACGCATAACGCATAACGCATAACGCATAACGCATAACGCATAACGCATAACGTATAACGCACAACTCATAACGCATGACTCAAAACGCACAACCCATAACGCATAACGCATAACGCATAACGCAAATCGCATAACGCATAACGCGTAACTCATAAAGCATAACGCATAACGGATCACGCATTACTCATAACGCATAACGCATAACACATAACGGATCACGCATTACTCATAACGCATAACGCATAACGCATAATGCATAACGCATAACGCATAATACATAACGCATAACGGATCACGCATTACTCATAACGCATAACGCATAACGCATAACGCATAACGCATAACGCATAACGCATAACGCATAACGCATAACGCATAACGCATAACGCATAACGCATAATACATAACGCATAACGGATCACGCATTACTCATAACGCATAACGCATAACGCATAACGCATAACGCAAAACGCATAACGCATAACGCATAACGCATAACGCATAACGCATAACGCATAACGCATAACGCATAACGCATAATACATAACGCATAACGGATCACGCATTACTCATAACGCGTAACGCATAAAGCATAACGCATAACGCATAACGCACAACGCATAACGCATAATGCATATCGCATAACGCGTAACGGATCACGCATTACTCATAACGCATAACGCATAACGGATCACGCATTACTCATAACGCATAACGCATAAGACATAACGGATCACGCATTACTCATAACGCATAACGCATAACGCATAACGCATAACGCATAACGCATAATACATAACGCATAACGGATCACGCATTACTCATAACGCATAACGCATATCGCATAACGCATAACGCATAACGCATAACGCATAACGCATAACGCATAAAGCAAAACGCATAACGCATAACGCATGACTCATAACGCACAACCCATAACGCATAACGCATAACGCATAACGCATAACGCAAATCGCATACCGCACAACGCGTAACGCATAAAGCATAACGCATAACGCATAACGCACAACGCATAACGCATAATGCATATCGCATAACGCGTAACGGATCACGCATTACTCATAACGCATAACGCATAACGGATCACGCATTACTCATAACGCATAACGCATAAGACATAACGGATCACGCATTACTCATAACGTATAACGCATAACGCATAACGCATAACGCATAACCCATGACGCATAACGCATAAAGCAAAACGCATAACGCATAACGCGTAACGGATCTCGCATTACTCATAACGCATAACGCAAAACGCATAACGCCTAACGCATAACGCATGACGGATCACGCATTTCTTATAACGCATAACGCATAACGCATAACGCATAACGCATAACGCATAACGCATAACGCATAACGCATAACGCATAATGCATAACACATAACGCGTAACGGATCACGCATTACTCATAACGCATAACGCATAACGGAGCACGCATTACTCATAACGCATAACGCATAACACATAACGGATCACGCATTACTCATAACGCATAACGCATAAGACATAACGGATCACGCATTACTCATAACGCAAAACGCATAACGCATAACGCATGACTCATAACGCACAACCCATAACGCATAACGCATAACGCATAACTCATAACGGATCACGCATTACTCATAACGCATAACGCATAACGCATAAGACATAACGGATCACGCATTACTCATAACGCATAACGCATAACGCATAACGCATAACGCATAACGCATAATACATAACGCATAACGGATCACGCATTACTCATAACGCATAACGCATAACGCATAACGCATAACGCATAACGCATAACGCATAACGCATAACGCATAACGCATAACGCATAACGCATAACGCATAACGCATAACGCATAACGCATAAAGCAAAACGCATAACGCATAACGCATGACTCATAACGCACAACCCATAACGCATAACGCATAACGCATAACGCATAACGCATAACGCAAATCGCATACCGCACAACGCGTAACGCATAAAGCATAACGCATAACGCATAACGCACAACGCATAACGCATAATGCATATCGCATAACGCGTAACGGATCACGCATTACTCATAACGCATAACGCATAACGGATCACGCATTACTCATAACGCATAACGCATAAGACATAACGGATCACGCATTACTCATAACGTATAACGCATAACGCATAACGCATAACCCATGACGCATAACGCAGAAAGCAAAACGCATAACGCATAACGCGTAACGGATCTCGCATTACTCATAACGCATAACGCAAAACGCATAACGCCTAACGCATAACGCATGACGGATCACGCATTTCTCATAACGCATAACGCATAACGCATAACGCATAACGCATAACGCATAACGCATAACGCATAACGCATAACGCATAACGCATAACGCATAACGCATAACGCATAATGCATAACACATAACGCGTAACGGATCACGCATTACTCATAACGCATAACGCATAACGGAGCACGCATTACTCATAACGCATAACGCATAACACATAACGGATCACGCATTACTCATAACGCATAACGCATAACGCATAACGCATAACGCATAACGCATAACGCATAACGCATAACGCATAACGCATAACGCATAACCGATAACACATAACGCATAAAGCATAACGCATAACGCATAACGCATAACGCATAACGCATAATGCATAACGCATAACGCATAACACATAACGCATAACCCCTAACGCATAACGCATAACGCATAACGCTTAACGCATGACCCATAGCGCGTAACGCATTACGCGTAAATCATAACGCATAACGCATAAAGCATAACGCATAACGGATCACGCATTACTAATAACCCATAACGCATAACTCATAACGCATAACGCATAACGCATAACGCATAACGCATAACGCATAACGCATAACGCATAACGCATAACACATAACGCATAACCCATAACGCATAACGCATAACGCATAACGCATAACGCATAACGCATAACGCATAACGCATAACGCATAACGCATAACGCATAACGCATAACGCATAACGCATAACGCATAACGCATAACGCAAAACGCGTAACGCATAACACATAACGGATCACGGATCACGCATTACTCATAACGCATAACGCGTAACGCATAACGCATAACCCATAACGCATAACGCATAAAGCAAAACGCATAACGCATAACGCATGACTCATAACGCACAACCCATAACGCATAACGCATAACGCATAACGCATAACGCAAATCGCATACCGCATAACGCGTAACGCATAAAGCATAACGCATAACGCATAACGCACAACGCATAACGCATAATGCATATCGCATAACGCATAACGGATCACGCATTACTCATAACGCATAACGCATAAGACATAACGGATCACGCATTACTCATAACGCATAACGCATAACGCATAACGCATAACCCATGACGAATAACGCATAAAGCAAAACGCATAACGCATAACGCGTAACGGATCTCGCATTACTCATAACGCATAACGCAAAACGCATAACGCCTAACGCATAACGCATGACGGATCACGCATTTCTCATAACGCATAACTGATGACGCATTCCGCATAACGCATAACGCATAACGCATAACGCTTAACGCATGACCCATAGCGCATAACGCATTACGCGTAACGCATAACGCATAACGCATAACGCTTAATGCATAACGCAGAACGCATAACGGATCACGCATTACTCATAACGCATACCGCATAACGGATCACGCATTACTCATAACGCATAACGCACAACGCATAACGCATAACGCATACCGCATAACGCATAATGCATAACGCATAACGCAAATCGCATAACGCATAACGCATAACGCATAATGCATAACACATAACGCGTAACGGATCACGCATTACTCATAACGCATAACGCATAACGGAGCACGCATTACTCATAACGCATAACGCATAACACATAACGGATCACGCATTACTCATAACGCATAACGCATAACGCATAACGCATAACGCATAACGCATAACGCATAACGCATAACGCATAACGCATAACGCATAACGCATAACGGATAACACATAACGCATAAAGCATAACGCATAATGCATAACGCATAACGCATAACGCATAATGCATAACGCATAACGCATAACACATAACGCATAACCCATAACGCATAACGCATAACGCATAACGCATAACGCTTAACGCATGAACCATAGCGCGTAACGCATTACGCGTAAATCATAACGCATAACGCATAAAGCATAACGCATAACGGATCACGCATTACTAATAACCCATAACGCATAACTCATAACGCATAACGCATAACGCATAACGCATAACGCATAACGCATAACGCATAACGCATAACGCATAACACATAACGCATAACCCATAACGCATAACGCATAACGCAAATCGCATAACGCATAACGCATAACGCATAACACATAATGCATAACGCATAACGGATCACGCATTACTCATAACGCAAAACGCATAACGCATAACGCATGACTCATAACGCACAACCCATAACGCATAACGCATAACGCATAACGCATAACGGATCACGCATTACTCATAACGCATAACGCATAACGCATAAGACATAACGGATCACGCATTACTCATAACGCATAACGCATAACGCATAACGCATAACGCATAACGCATAATACATAACGCATAACGGATTACGCATTACTCATAACGCATAACGCATAACGCATAACGCATAACGCATAACGCATAACGCATAACGCATAACGCATAACGCATAACGCATAACGCATAACGCATAACGCATAAAGCAAAACGCATAACGCATAACGCATGACTCATAACGCATGACTCATAACGCACAACCCATAACGCATAACGCATAACGCATAACGCATAACGCATAACGCAAATCGCATACCGCACAACGCGTAACGCATAAAGCATAACGCATAACGCATAACGCACAACGCATAACGCATAATGCATATCGCATAACGCGTAACGGATCACGCATTACTCATAACGCATAACGCATAACGGATCACGCATTACTCATAACGCATAACGCATAAGACATAACGGATCACGCATTACTCATAACGTATAACGCATAACGCATAACGCATAACCCATGACGCATAACGCAGAAAGCAAAACGCATAACGCATAACGCGTAACGGATCTCGCATTACTCATAACGCATAACGCAAAACGCATAACGCCTAACGCATAACGCATGACGGATCACGCATTTCTCATAACGCATAACGCATAACGCATAACGCATAACGCATAACGCATAACGCATAACGCATAACGCATAACGCATAACGCATAATGCATAACACATAACGCGTAACGGATCACGCATTACTCATAACGCATAACGCATAACGGAGCACGCATTACTCATAACGCATAACGCATAACACATAACGGATCACGCATTACTCATAACGCATAACGCATAACGCATAACGCATAACGCATAACGCATAACGCATAACGCATAACGCATAACGCATAACGCATAACGCATAACCGATAACACATAACGCATAAAGCATAACGCATAACGCATAACGCATAACGCATAACGCATAATGCATAACGCATAACGCATAACACATAACGCATAACCCCTAACGCATAACGCATAACGCATAACGCTTAACGCATGACCCATAGCGCGTAACGCATTACGCGTAAATCATAACGCATAACGCATAAAGCATAACGCATAACGGATCACGCATTACTAATAACCCATAACGCATAACTCATAACGCATAACGCATAACGCATAACGCATAACGCATAACGCATAACGCATAACGCATAACGCATAACACATAACGCATAACCCATAACGCATAACGCATAACGCATAACGCATAACGCATAACGCATAACGCATAACGCATAACGCATAACGCATAACGCATAACGCATAACGCATAACGCATAACGCAAAACGCGTAACGCATAACACATAACGGATCACGGATCACGCATTACTCATAACGCATAACGCGTAACGCATAACGCATAACCCATAACGCATAACGCATAAAGCAAAACGCATAACGCATAACGCATGACTCATAACGCACAACCCATAACGCATAACGCATAACGCTTAACGCATAACGCAAATCGCATACCGCATAACGCGTAACGCATAAAGCATAACGCATAACGCATAACGCACAACGCATAACGCATAATGCATATCGCATAACGCATAACGGATCACGCATTACTCATAACGCATAACGCATAAGACATAACGGATCACGCATTACTCATAACGCATAACGCATAACGCATAACGCATAACCCATGACGAATAACGCATAAAGCAAAACGCATAACGCATAACGCGTAACGGATCTCGCATTACTCATAACGCATAACGCAAAACGCATAACGCCTAACGCATAACGCATGACGGATCACGCATTTCTCATAACGCATAACTGATGACGCATTCCGCATAACGCATAACGCATAACGCATAACGCTTAACGCATGACCCATAGCGCATAACGCATTACGCGTAACGCATAACGCATAACGCATAACGCTTAATGCATAACGCAGAACGCATAACGGATCACGCATAACGCCTAACGCATAACGCATGACGGATCACGCATTTCTCATAACGCATAACTGATGACGCATTCCGCATAACGCATAACGCATAACGCATAACGCTTAACGCATGACCCATAGCGCATAACGCATTACGCGTAACGCATAAAGCATAACGCATAACGCATAACGCACAACGCATAACGCATAATGCATATCGCATAACGCATAACGGATCACGCATTACTCATAACGCATAACGCATAAGACATAACGGATCACGCATTACTCATAACGCATACCGCATAACGCATAATGCATAACGCATAACGCAAATCGCATAACGCATAACGCATAACGCATAACGCATAACGCATAACGTATAACGCACAACTCATAACGCATAACGCAAAACGCATAACGCATAGCGGATAACGCACAACGCATAACACATAACGCATATCGCACAACGCATAACGCATAACGCATAACGCATAACACATAACGCATAACGCATAACGCATAACGCATAACGCATAACGCATAACGCATAACGCATAACGCATAACGCATAACGCATAACGCATAACGCATAACGCATAACGCATAACGCATAACGCATAACGCATAACGCATAACGCATAACGCATAACGCATAACGCATAACGCATAACGCATAACGCATAACGCATAATGCATAACACATAACGCGTATCGGATCACGCATTACTCATAACGCATAACGCATAACGGAGCACGCATTACTCATAACGCATAACGCATAACACATAACGGATCACGCATTACTCATAACGCATAACGCATAACGCATAACGCATAACGCATAACGCATAACGCATAACGCATAACGCATAACGCATAACGCATAACCGATAACACATAACGCATAAAGCATAACGCATAACGCATAACGCATAACGCATAACGCATAATGCATAACGCATAACGCATAACACATAACGCATAACCCATAACGCATAACGCATAACGCATAACGCTTAACGCATGACCCATAGCGCGTAACGCATTACGCGTAAATCATAACGCATAACGCATAAAGCATAACGCATAACGGATCACGCATTACTAATAACCCATAACGCATAACTCATAACGCATAACGCATAACGCATAACGCATAACGCATAACGCATAACGCATAACGCATAACGCATAACACATAACGCATAACCCATAACGCATAACGCATAACGCAAATCGCATAACGCATAACGCATAACGCATAACGCATAACGTATAACGCACAACTCATAACGCATGACTCATAACGCATAACGCATAACGCATAACGCAAATCGCATAACGCATAACGCGTAACGCATAAAGATTAACGCATAACGCATAACGCATAACGCATAACGCATAATGCATAACGCATAACGGATCACGCATTACTCATAACGCATAACGCATAACACATAACGGATCACGCATTACTCATAACGCATAACGCATAACGCATAACGCATAACGCATAATACATAACGCATAACACATAACGGATCACGCATTACTCATAACGCATAACGCATAACGCATAACGCATAACGCATAACGCATAACGCATAACGCATAATGCATAACGCATAACGCATAACGCATAACGCATAACGCATAACGCATAACGCATAACGCATAACGCATAACGCATAAGGCATAACGCATAACGCATAACGCATAACGCATAACGCATAACGCATAACGCATAACGCATAACGCATAACGCATAACGCATAACGCATAACGCATAACGCAAAACGCGTAACGCATAACACATAACGGATCACGGATCACGCATTACTCATAACGCATAACGCGTAACGCATAACGCATAACCCATAACGCATAACGCATAAAGCAAAACGCATAACGCATAACGCATGACTCATAACGCACAACCCATAACGCATAACGCATAACGCATAACGCATAACGCAAATCGCATACCGCATAACGCGTAACGCATAAAGCATAACGCATAACGCATAACGCACAACGCATAACGCATAATGCATATCGCATAACGCATAACGGATCACGCATTACTCATAACGCATAACGCATAAGACATAACGGATCACGCATTACTCATAACGCATAACGCATAACGCATAACGCATAACCCATGACGAATAACGCATAAAGCAAAACGCATAACGCATAACGCGTAACGGATCTCGCATTACTCATAACGCATAACGCAAAACGCATAACGCCTAACGCATAACGCATGACGGATCACGCATTTCTCATAACGCATAACTGATGACGCATTCCGCATAACGCATAACGCATAACGCATAACGCTTAACGCATGACCCATAGCGCATAACGCATTACGCGTAACGCATAACGAATAACGCATAACGCTTAATGCATAACGCAGAACGCATAACGGATCACGCATTACTCATAACGCATACCGCATAACGGATCACGCATTACTCATAACGCATAACGCACAACGCATAACGCATAACGCATACCGCATAACGCATAATGCATAACGCATAACGCAAATCGCATAACGCATAACGCATAACGCATAACGCATAACGCATAACGTATAACGCACAACTCATAACGCATAACGCAAAACGCATAACGCATAGCGGATAACGCACAACGCATAACACATAACGCATATCGCACAACGCATAACGCATAACGCATAACGCATAACACATAACGCATAACGCATAACGCATAACGCATAACGCATAACGCATAACGCATAACGCATAACGCATAACGCATAACGCATAACGCATAACGCATAACGCATAACGCATAACGCATAACGCATAACGCATAACGCATAACGCATAACGCATAACGCATAACGCATAATGCATAACACATAACGCGTAACGGATCACGCATTACTCATAACGCATAACGCATAACGGAGCACGCATTACTCATAACGCATAACGCATAACACATAACGGATCACGCATTACTCATAACGCATAACGCATAACGCATAACGCATAACGCATAACGCATAACGCATAACGCATAACGCATAACCGATAACACATAACGCATAAAGCATAACGCATAACGCATAACGCATAACGCATAACGCATAATGCATAACGCATAACGCATAACACATAACGCATAACCCATAACGCATAACGCATAACGCATAACGCTTAACGCATGACCCATAGCGCGTAACGCATTACGCGTAAATCATAACGCATAACGCATAAAGCATAACGCATAACGGATCACGCATTACTAATAACCCATAACGCATAACTCATAACGCATAACGCATAACGCATAACGCATAACGCATAACGCATAACGCATAACGCATAACACATAACGCATAACCCATAACGCATAACGCATAACGCAAATCGCATAACGCATAACGCATAACGCATAACGTATAACGCACAACTCATAACGCATGACTCATAACGCATAACGCATAACGCATAACGCATAACGCATAACGCAAATCGCATAACGCATAACGCGTAACGCATAAAGATTAACGCATAACGCATAACGCATAACGCATAACGCATAATGCATAACGCATAACGGATCACGCATTACTCATAACGCATAACGCATAACACATAACGGATCACGCATTACTCATAACGCATAACGCATAACGCATAACGCATAACGCATAACGCATAACGCATAATACATAACGCATAACACATAACGGATCACGCATTACTCATAACGCATAACGCATAACGCATAACGCATAACGCATAACGCATAACGCATAACGCATAACGCATAATGCATAACGCATAACGCATAACGCATAACGCATAACGCATAACGCATAACGCATAACGCATAACGCATAAGGCATAACGCATAACGCATAACGCATAACGCATAACGCATAACGCATAACGCATAACGCATAACGCATAACGCATAACGCATAACGCAAAACGCGTAACGCATAACACATAACGGATCACGGATCACGCATTACTCATAACGCATAACGCGTAACGCATAACGCATAACGCATAAAGCAAAACGCATAACGCATAACGCATGACTCATAACGCACAACCCATAACGCATAACGCATAACGCATAACGCAAATCGCATACCGCATAACGCGTAACGCATAAAGCATAACGCATAACGCATAACGCACAACGCATAACGCATAATGCATATCGCATAACGCATAACGGATCACGCATTACTCATAACGCATAACGCATAAGACATAACGGATCACGCATTACTCATAACGCATAACGCATAACGCATAACGCATAACCCATGACGAATAACGCATAAAGCAAAACGCATAACGCATAACGCGTAACGGATCTCGCATTACTCATAACGCATAACGCATAACGCATAACGCTTAACGCATGACCCATAGCGCATAACGCATTACGCGTAACGCATAACGCATAACGCATAACGCTTAATGCATAACGCAGAACGCATAACGGATCACGCATTACTCATAACGCATACCGCATAACGGATCACGCATTACTCATAACGCATAACGCATAACGCATAACGCATAACGCATAACCCATAACGCATAACGCACAACGCATAACGCATAACGCATAACGCATAACGCATAACGCATAACGCATAACGCAAATCGCATAACGCATAACGCATAACGCATAACGCATAACGCATATCGCACAACGCATAACGCATAACGCATAACGCATAACGCATAACGCATAACTCATAACGCATAACGCATAACACATAACGCATATCGCACAACGCATAACGCATAACGCATAACGCATAACGCATAACGCATAACGCATAACTCATAACGCATAACGCATAACGTAAAGCGCATAACGCATAGCGGATAACGCACAACGCATAACACATAACGCATAACGCATAACGCATAACGCATAACGCATAACGCATAACGCATAACGCATAACGCATAACGCATAACGCATAACGCATAACGCATAACGCATAACGCATAACGCATAACGCATAACGCATAACGCATAACGCATAACGCATAACGCATAACGCATAACGCATAACGCATAACGCATAACGCATAACGCATAACGCATAACGCATAACGCTTAACGCATGACCTATAGCGCATAACGCATTATGCGTAACGCATAACGCATAACGCATAAAGCATAACGCATAACGGATCACGCATTACTCATGACCCATAACGCATAACGCATAACCCATAACGCATAACGCATAACGCATAAAGCATAACGCATATCGCATAATTCATAAAGCATAACGCATAACGCATAACGCATAACGCATAACGCTTAATGCATAACGCATAACGCATAACGGATCACGCATTACTCATAACGCATAACGCATAACGGATTACGCATTACTCATAACGCATAACGCATAACGAATAACGCATAACGCATAACCCATAACGCATAACGCATAGCGGATAACGCACAACGCATAACACATAACGCATATCGCACAACGCATAACGCATAACGCATAACGCATATCGCATAACGCATAACTCATAACGCATAACGCATAACGTAAAGCGCATAACGCATAGCGGATAACGCACAACGCATAACGCATAACGCATAACGCATAACGCATAACGCATAACGCATAACGCATAACGCATAACGCATAACGCATAACGCATAACGCATAACGCATAACGCATAACGCATAACGCATAACGCATAACGCATAACGCATAACGCATAACGCATAACGCATAACGCATAACGCAAAACGCATAACGCAGAACCCATAACGCATAACGCATAACGCATAACGCATAACGCATAACGCATAACGCATAACGCATAACGCATAACGCATAACGCATAACGCATAACGCGTAACGGATCTCGCATTACTCATAACGCATAACGCAAAACGCATAACGCCTAACGCATAACGCATGACGGATCACGCATTACTCATAACGCATAACGGATGACGCATTCCGCATAACGCATAACGCATAACGCATAACACTTAACGCATGACCTATAGCGCATAACGCATTATGCGTAACGCATAACGCATAACGCATAAAGCATAACGCATAACGGATCACGCATTACTCATGACCCATAACGCATAACGCATAACCCATAACGCATAACGCATAACGCATATCGCATAATGCATAAAGCATAACGCATAACGCATAACGCATAACGCATAACGCTTAATGCATAACGCATAACGCATAACGGATCACGCATTACTCATAACGCATAACGCATAACGGATTACGCATTACTCATAACGCATAACGCATAACGCATAACGCATAACGCATAACGCATAACCCATAACGCATAACGCATAACGCATAACGCATAACGCATAACGCATAACGCGTAACGCATAAAGCATAACGCATAACGCATAACGCATAACGTATAACGCACAACGCATAACGGGTCACGCATTACTCATAACGCATAACGCATAACGCATAACGTATAACGCACAACTCATAACGCATAACGCAAAACGCATAACGCATAGCGGATAACGCACAACGCATAACGCGTAACGCATAAAGCATAACGCATAACGCATAACGCATAACGTATAACGCACAACGCATAACGGATCACGCATTACTCATAACCCATAACGCATAACGCATAACGCATAACGCATAACGCATAGCGCATAACGCATAACACATAACGGATCACGCATTACTCATAACGCATAACGCATAACGCAAATCGCATAACGCATAACGCATAATGCATAAAGCATAACGCATAACGCATACCGCATAACGCATAACGCATAACGCTTAATCCGTAACGCATAACGCATACCGCATAACGTATAACGCAAAACGCATAGCGCATAACGCATAACACATAACGGATCACGCATTACTCATAACGCATAACGCATAACGCATAACCGATAACCCATAACGCATAACGCATAAAGCAAAACGCATAACGCATGACTCATAACGCACAACCCGTAACGCATAACGCATAACGCAAATCGCATAACGCATAACGCATAATGCATAAAGCATAACGCATAACGCATACCGCAAAACGCATAACGCATAACGCTTAATCCGTAACGCATAACACAAATCGCATAACGCATATCGCATAATGCATAAAGCATAACGCATAACGCATAACGCATAACGCATAACGCATAACGCATAACGCTTAATGCATAACGCATAACGGATCACGCATTATTCATAACGCATAACGCATAACGCATGACTCATAACGCATAACGCTTAACGCATAACGCATAGCGCATAACGCATAACACATAACGGATCACGCATTACTCATAACGCATGACGCATAACGCATAACGCATAACCCATATCGCATAACGCATAAAGCAAAACGCATAACGCATAACGATTGACTCATAACGCACAACCCATAACGCATAACGCATAACGCAAATCGCATAACGCATAACGCATAATGCATAAAGCATAACGCATAACGCATACCGCATAACGCATAACGCAAATCGCATAACGCATAACGCATAACGCATAACGTATAACGCACAACTCATAACGCATAACGCATAACGGATCACGCATTACTCATAACGCACAACGCATAACGCATAACGGATCACGCATTACTCATAACGCATAACGCATAACGCATAACGCATAACTCATGACGCATAACGCATAACGTAAAACGCATAACGCATAGCGGATAACGCACAACCCATAACGCATAACGCATAACGCAAATCGCATAACGCATAACGCATAATGCATAAAGCATAACGCATAACGCATACCGCATAACGCATAACGCAAATCGCATAACGCATAACGCATAACGCATAACGTATAACGCACAACTCATAACGCATAACGCATAACGGATCACGCATAACGCATAACCCATAACGCATAACGCATAACGCATAACGCATAACGCATAACGCATAACGCATAACGCTTAATGCATAACGCATAACGGATCACGCATTATTCATAACGCATAACGCATAACGCATGACTCATAACGCATAACGCTTAACGCATAACGCATAGCGCATAACGCATAACACATAACGGATCACGCATTACTCATAACGCATGACGCATAACGCATACCGCATAACGCATAACGCAAATCGCATAACGCATAACGCATAACGCATAACGTATAACGCACAACTCATAACGCATAACGCATAACGGATCACGCATTACTCATAGCGCATAACGCATAACGCATAACGGATCACGCATTACTCATAACGCATAACGCATAACGCATAACGAATAACGCATAAAGTTTCACGCATTACTCATAACGCATAACGCCTAACGCATAACGCATAACGCATAACGTATAACGCACAACTCATAACGCATAACGCATAACGCAAAACGCATAACGCACAGCGGATAACGCACAACGCATAACACATAACGCATAACGCATAACGCATAACGGATCACGCATTACTGATAACGCATAACGCATAACGCATAACCCATAACGCATAACGCATAAAGCAAAACGCATAACGCATAACGCATGACTCATAACGCACAACCCATTACGCATAACGCAAATCGCATAACGCATAACGCATAACGCATAACGCATAACGCATAACGCAGAACGCATAACGCATAACGCATAACGCAAATCGCATAACGCATAACGCATAACGCATAAAGCATAACGCATAACGCATAACGCATAACGCATAACGCATAGCGCATAACGCATAACACATAACGGATCACGCATTACTCATAACGCATAACGCATAACGAATGACTCATAACGCACAACCCATAACGCATAACGCATAACGCAAATCGCATAACGCATAACACATAACGGATCACGCATTACTCATAACGCATAACGCATAACGAATGACTCATAACGCACAACCCATAACGCATAACGCATAACGCAAATCGCATAACGCATAACGCATAATGCATAAAGCATAACGCATAACGCATAACGCATAACGCATAACGCAAAACGCACAGCGGATAACGCACAACGCATACCACATAACGCATAACGCATAACGCATAACGCATAACGGATCACGCATTACTCATAACGCATAACGCATAACGCATAACCCATAACGCATAACGCAAAAAGCAAAACGCATAACGCATAACGCATGACTCATAACGCACAACACATAACGCATAACGCAAATCGCATAACGCATAACGCATAACGCATAACGCAGAACGCATAACGCATAACGCATAACGCAAATCGCATAACGCATAACGCATAACGCATAAAGCATAACGCATAACGCATAACGCATAACGCATAACGCATAACGCATAAATCATAACGCATAACGCATAACGGATCACGCATTACTCATAACGCATAACGCATAACGGATCACGTATTACTCATAACGCATAACGCATAACGCATAACGCATAACGGATCACGCATGACTCATAACGCATAACGCATAACGCATAACGCATAACGCATAACGCATAACGCATAGCGCATAACGCATAACACATAACGGATCACGCATTACTCATAACGCATGACGCATAACGCATAACGCATAGCGCATAACGCATAACACATAACGGATCACGCATTACTCATAACGCATGACGCATAACGCATAACGCATAACCCATAACGCATAACGCATAAAGCAAAACGCATAACGATTGACTCATAACGCACAACCCATAACGCATAACGCATAACGCAAATCGCATAACGCATAACGCATAATGCATAAAGCATAACGCATAACGCATACCGCATAACGCATAACGCAAATCGCATAACGCATAACGCATAACGCATAACGTATAACGCACAACTCATAACGCATAACGCATAACGGATCACGCATTACTCATAGCGCATAACGCATAACGCATAACGGATCACGCATTACTCATAACGCATAACGCATAACGCATAACGAATAACGCATAAAGTTTCACGCATTACTCATAACGCATAACGCCTAACGCATAACGCATAACGCATAACGTATAACGCACAACTCATAACGCATAACGCATAACGCAAAACGCATAACGCACAGCGGATAACGCACAACGCATAACACATAACGCATAACGCATAACGCATAACGCATAACGGATCACGCATTACTGATAACGCATAACGCATAACGCATAACGCATAACGCATAACGGATCACGCATTACTCATAACGCATAACGCATAACGCATAACCCATAACGCATAACGCATAAAGCAAAACGCATAACGCATAACGCATGACTCATAACGCACAACCCATAACGCATAACGCAAATCGCATAACGCATAACGCATAACGCATAACGCAGAACGCATAACGCATAACGCATAACGCAAATCGCATAACGCATAACGCATAACGCATAAAGCATAACGCATAACGCATAACGCATAACGCATAACGCATAAATCATAACGCATAACGCATAACGGATCACGCATTACTCATAACGCATAACGCATAACGGATCACGCATTACTCATAACGCATAACGCATAACGCATAACGCATAACGGATCACGCATGACTCATAACGCATAACGCATAACGCATAACGCATAACGCATAGCGCATAACGCATAACACATAACGGATCACGCATTACTCATAACTCATGACGCATAACGCATAACGCATAACCCATAACGCATAACGCATAAAGCAAAACGCATAACGCATAACGAATGACTCATAACGCACAACCCATAACGCATAACGCATAACGCAAATCGCATAACGCATAACGCATAATGCATAAAGCATAACGCATAACGCATAACGCATAACGCATAACGCAAAACGCATAACGCACAGCGGATAACGCACAACGCATACCACATAACGCATAACGCATAACGCATAACGCATAACGGATCACGCATTACTCATAACGCATAACGCATAACGCATAACCCATAACGCATAACGCATAAAGCAAAACGCATAACGCATAACGCATGACTCATAACGCACAACCCATAACGCATAACGCAAATCGCATAACGCATAACGCATAACGCATAACGCAGAACGCATAACGCATAACGCATAACGCAAATCGCATAACGCATAACGCATAACGCATAAAGCATAACGCATAACGCATAACGCATAACGCATAACGCATAAATCATAACGCATAACGCATAACGGATCACGCATTACTCATAACGCATAACGCATAACGGATCACGCATTACTCATAACGCATAACGCATAACGCATAACGCATAACGGATCACGCATTACTCATAACGCATAACGCATAACGCATAACGCATAACGCATAACGCATAGCGCATAACGCATAACACATAACGGATCACGCATTACTCATAACGCATGACGCATAACGCATAACGCATAACCCATAACGCATAACGCATAAAGCAAAACGCATAACGCATAACGAATGACTCATAACGCACAACCCATAACGCATAACGCATAACGCAAATCGCATAACGTATAACGCATAATGCATAAAGCATAACGCATAACGCATAACGCATAACGCATAACGCAAAACGCATAACGCACAGCGGATAACGCACAACGCATAACACATAACGCATAACGCATAACGCATAACGCATAACGGATCACGCATTACTCATAACGCATAACGCATAACGCATAACCCATAACGCATAACGCATAAAGCAAAACGCATAACGCATAACGCATGACTCATAACGCACAACCCATAACGCATAACGCAAATCGCATAACGCATAACGCATAACGCATAACGCATTACTCATAACGCATAACGGATGACCCATTCCGCATAACGCATAACGCACAACGCATAACGCTTAACGCATGACCTATAGCGCATAACGCATTATGCGTAACGCATAACGCATAACGCATAAAGCATAACGCATAACGGATCACGCATTACTCGTAACCCATAACGCATAACGCATAACCCATAACGCATAACGCATAAAGCAAAACGCATAACGCATAACGCATGACTCATAACGCACAACCCATAACGCATAACGCATAACGAATAACGCATAACGCATAAAGCAAAACGCATAACGCATAACGCATGACTCATAACGCACAACCCATAACGCATAACGCAAATCGCATAACGCATAACGCATAACGCATAACGCATTACTCATAACGCATAACGGATGACGCATTCCGCATAACGCATAACGCACAACGCATAACGCTTAACGCATGACCTATAGCGCATAACGCATTATGCGTAACGCATAACGCATAACGCATAAAGCATAACGCATAACGGATCACGCATAACGCATAACGCATAACGCATAACGCTTAATGCATAACGCATAACGCATAACGGATCACGCATTACTCATAACGCATAACGCATAACGGATCACGCATTACTCATAACGCATAACGCATAACGCATAACGCATAACGCATAACGCATATCGCATATCGCATAACCCATAACGCATAACGCATAACGCATAACGCATAACGCATAACGCAAATCGCATAACGCATAACGCATAACGCATAACGCATAACGCATAACGCATAACGTATAACGCACAACTCATAACGCATAACGCATGACGCATAACGCATAACGCATAACGCATAACGCATAACCCATAACGCATAACGCATAACGCATAACGCATAACGCATAACGCATAGCGCATAACGCATAACATATAACGGATCACGCATGACATATAGCGCATGACTCAAAACGCACAACCCATAACGAATAACGCATAACGCAAATCGCATAACGCATAACGCATAACGCATAACGCATAACGCAAATCGTATAACGCATAACGCATAACGCATAACGCATAACGCATAACGCAAATCGCATAACGCATAACGCATAACGCATAAAGCATAACGCATAACGCATAACGCATAACGCATAACGCATAACGGATCACGCATTACTCATAACGCATAACGCATAACGCATAACGCATAACGCATAACGCATAACGCATAACGCATAACGCATAACGCATAACGCATAACGCATAACGCATAACGCATAACGCATAACGCATAACGCATAACGCATAACGCATAACGCATAACGCATAACGCATAACGCATAACGCATAACGCATAACGCATAACGCATATCGCATAACGCATAACGCATAACGCATAACGCATAACGCATAACGCATAACGCATAACGTATAACGCACAACTCATAACGCATAACGCATAACGCATAACGCATAACTCATAACGGATCACGCATTACTCTTAACGCATAACGCATAACGGATCACGCATTACTCATAAAGCATAACGCATAACGCATAACGGATCACGCATAACGCATAACGCATAACGCATAACGCATAACGGATCACGCATTACTGATAACGCATAACGCATAACGCATAACGGATCACGCATTACTCATAACGCATAACGCATAACGCATAACGCATAACCCATAACGCATAACGCATAAAGCAAAACGCATAACGCATAACGCATGACTCATAACGCACAACCCATAACGCATAACGCAAATCGCATAACGCATAACGCATAACGCATAACGCAGAACGCATAACGCATAACGCATAACGCATAACCCAAATCGCATAACGCATAACGCATAACGCATAAAGCATAACGCATAACGCATAACGCATAACGGATCACGCATTACTCATAACGCATAACGCATAACGCATAACGCATAACGCATAACGCATATCGCATAACGCATAACCCATAACGCATAACGCATAACGCATAACGCATAACGCAAATCGCATAACGCATAACGCATAACGCATAACGCATAACGCATAACGTATAACGCACAACTCATAACGCATAACGCAAAACGCATAACGCATAGCGGATAACGCGTAACGCATAAAGCATAACGCATAACGCATAACGCATAACGCATAACGGATCACGCATTACTCATAACGCATAACGCATAACGGATCACGCATTACTCATAACGCATAACGCATAACACATAACGGATCACGCATTACTCATAACGCATAACGCATGACGCATAACGCATAACGCATAACGCATAACGCATAACCCATAACGCATAACGCATAACGCATAACGCATAACGCATAACGCATAGCGCATAACGCATAACACATAACGGATCACGCATGACCCATAGCGCATGACTCATAACGCACAACCCATAACGAATAACGCATAACGCAAATCGCATAACGCATAACGCATAACGCATAACGCATAACGCAAATCGTATAACGCATAACGCATAACGCATAACGCATAACGCAAATCGCATAACGCATAACGCATAACGCATAAAGCATAACGCATAACGCATAACGCATAACGCATAACGCATAACGGATCACGCATTACTCATAACGCATAACGCATAACGCATAACGCATAACGCATAACGCATAACGCATAACGCATAACGCATAACGCATAACGCATAACGCATAACGCATAACGCATAACGCATAACGCATAACGCATAACGCATAACGCATAACGCATAACGCATAACGCATAACGCATAACGGATAACGCATAACGCATAACGCATAACGGATCACGCATTACTGATAACGCATAACGCATAACGCATAACGCATAACGGATCACGCATTACTCATAACGCATAACGCATAACGCATAACGCATAACCCATAACGCATAACGCATAAAGCAAAACGCATAACGCATAACGCATGACTCATAACGCACAACCCATAACGCATAACGCAAATCGCATAACGCATAACGCATAACGCATAACGCAGAACGCATAACGCATAACGCATAACGCAAATCGCATAACGCATAACGCATAACGCATAAAGCATAACGCATAACGCATAACGCGTAACGCATAACGCATAAATCATAACGCATAACGCATAACGGATCACGCATTACTCATAACGCATAACGCATAACGCATAACGGATCACGCATGACTCATAACGCATAACGCATAACGCATAACGCATAACGCATAGCGCATAACGCATAACACATAACGGATCACGCATTACTCATAACGCATGACGCATAACGCATAACGCATAACCCATAACGCATAACGCATAAAGCAAAACGCATAACGCATAACGAATGACTCATAACGCACAACCCATAACGCATAACGCATAACGCAAATCGCATAACGCATAACGCATAATGCATAAAGCATAACGCATAACGCATAACGCATAACGCATAACGCAAAACGCATAACGCACAGCGGATAACGCACAACGCATACCACATAACGCATAACGCATAACGCATAACGCATAACGCATAACGCATAACGCATAACGCATAACGCATAACGCATAACGCATACCGCATAACGCATAACGCAAATCGCATAACGCATAACGCATAACGCATAACGTATAACGCACAACTCATAACGCATAACGCATAACGCAAACCGCATAACGCATAGCGGATAACGCACAACGCATAACACATAACGCATAAGGCATAACGCATAACGCATAACGCATAACGCATAACGCATAACGCATAACGCATAAGGCATAACGCATAACGCATAACGCATAACGCATAACGCATAACGCATAATGCATAACGCATAACGCAAAACGCATAACGCATAACCCATAACGCATAACGCATAACGCATAATGCATAGCGCATAACGCATAACACATAACGCATAACGGATCACGCATTATTCATAACGCATAACGCATAACGCATGACTCATAACGCATAACGCTTAACGCATAACGCATAGCGCATAACGCATAACACATAACGGATCACGCATTACTCATAACGCATGACGCATAACGCATAACGCATAACCCATAACGCATAACGCATAAAGCAAAACGCATAACGCATAACGATTGACTCATAACGCACAACCCATAACGCATAACGCATAACGCAAATCGCATAACGCATAACGCATAATGCATAAAGCATAACGCATAACGCATACCGCATAACGCATAACGCAAATCGCATAACGCATAACGCATAACGCATAACGTATAACGCACAACTCATAACGCATAACGCATAACGGATCACGCATTACTCATAGCGCATAACGCATAACGCATAACGGATCACGCATTACTCATAACGCATAACGCATAACGCATAACGCATAACGCATAAAGTTTCACGCATTACTCATAACGCATAACGCCTAACGCATAACGCATAACGCATAACGTATAACGCACAACTCATAACGCATAACGCATAACGCAAAACGCATAACGCACAGCGGATAACGCACAACGCATAACACATAACGCATAACGCATAACGCATAACACATAACGGATCACGCATTACTGATAACGCATAACGCATAACGCATAACGCATAACGCATAACGCATAACGTATAACGGATCACGCATTACTCATAACGCATAACGCATAACGCATAACCCATAACGCATAACGCATAAAGCAAAACGCATAACGCATAACGCATGACTCATAACGCACAACCCATAACGCATAACGCAAATCGCATAACGCATAACGCATAACGCATAACGCATAACGCAGAACGCATAACGCATAACGCATAACGCAAATCGCATAACGCATAACGCATAACGCATAAAGCATAACGCATAACGCATAACGCATAACGCATAACGCATAAATCATAACGCATAACGCATAACGGATCACGCATTACTCATAACGCATAACGCATAACGGATCACGCATTAATCATAACGCATAACGCATAACGCATAACGCATAACGGATCACGCATGACTCATAACGCATAACGCATAACGCATAACGCATAACGCATAGCGCATAACGCATAACACATAACGGATCACGCATTACTCATAACGCATGACGCATAACGCATAACGCATAACCCATAACGCATAACGCATAAAGCAAAACGCATAACGCATAACGAATGACTCATAACGCACAACCCATAACGCATAACGCATAACGCAAATCGCATAACGCATAACGCATAATGCATAAAGCATAACGCATAACGCATAACGCATGACTCATAACGCACAACCCATAACGCATAACGCAAATCGCATAACGCATAACGCATAACGCATAACGCATAACGCAGCACGCATAACGCATAACGCATAACGCAAATCGCATAACGCATAACGCATAACGCATAAAGCATAACGCATAACGCATAACGCATGACTCATAACGCACAACCCATAACGCATAACGCAAATCGCATAACGCATAACGCATAACGCAGAACGCAGAACGCATAACGCATAACGCATAACGCAAATCGCATAACGCATAACGCATAACGCATAAAGCATAACGCATAACGCATAACGCATAACGCATAACGCAAAAATCATAACGCATAACGCATAACGGATCACGCATTACTCATAACGCATAACGCATAACGGATCACGCATTACTCATAACGCATAACGCATAACGCATAACGCATAACGGATCACGCATGACTCATAACGCATAACGCATAACGCATAACGCATAACGCATAACGCATAACGCATAGCGCATAACGCATAACACATAACGGATCACGCATTACTCATAACGCATGACGCATAACGCATAACGCATAACCCATAACGCATAACGCATAAAGCAAAACGCATAACGCATAACGAATGACTCATAACGCACAACCCATAACGCATAACGCATAACGCAAATCGCATAACGCATAACGCATAATGCATAAAGCATAACGCATAACGCATAACGCATAACGCATAACGCAAAACGCATAACGCACAGCGGATAACGCACAACGCATACCACATAACGCATAACGCATAACGCATAACGGATCACGCATTACTCATAACGCATAACGCATAACGCATAACCCATAACGCATAACGCATAAAGCAAAACGCATAAAGCATAACGCATAACGCATAACGCATAACGCATAAATCATAACGCATAACGCATAACGGATCACGCATTACTCATAACGCATAACGCATAACGGATCACGCATTACTCATAACGCATAACGCATAACGCATAACGCATAACGGATCACGCATGACTCATAACGCATAACGCATAACGCATAACGCATAACGCATAGCGCATAACGCATAACACATAACGGATCACGCATTACTCATAACGCATGACGCATAACGCATAACGCATAACCCATAACGCATAACGCATAAAGCAAAACGCATAACGCATAACGAATGACTCATAACGCACAACCCATAACGCATAACGCATAACGCAAATCGCATAACGCATAACGCATAATGCATAAAGCATAACGCATAACGCATAACGCATAACGCATAACGCAAAACGCATAACGCACAGCGGATAACGCACAACGCATACCACATAACGCATAACGCATAACGCATAACGCATAACGCATAACGCATAACGCATAACGCATAACGCATAACGCAAATCGCATAACGCATAACGCATAACGCATAACGCATATCGTATAACGCACAACTCATAACGCATAATGCAAAACGCATAACGCATAGCGGATAACGCGTAACGCATAAAGCATAACGCATAACGCATAACGCATAATGCATAACGCATAACGCATAACGGATCACGCATTACTCATAACGCATAACGCATAACGGATCACGCATTACTCATAACGCATAACGCATAACACATAACGGATCACGCATTACTCATAACGCATAACGCATGACGCATAACGCATAACGCATAACGCATAACGCATAACCCATAACGCATAACGCATAACGCATAACGCATAACGCATAACGCATAACGCATAACGCATAGCGCATAACGCATAACACATAACGGATCACGCATGACCCATAGCGCATGACTCATAACGCACAACCCATAACGAATAACGCATAACGCAAATCGCATAACGCATAACGCATAACGCATAACGCATAACGCAAATCGTATAACGCATAACGCATAACGCATAACGCATAACGCATAACGCAAATCGCATAACGCATAACGCATAACGCATAAAGCATAACGCATAACGCATAACGCATAACGCATAACGCATAACGGATCACGCATTACTCATAACGCATAACGCTTAACGCATAACGCATAACGCATAACGCATAACGCATAACGCATAACGCATAACGCAGAACGCATAACGCATAACGCATAACGCATAACGCATAACGCATAACGCATAACGCATAACGCATAACGCATAACGCATAACGCATATCGCATAACGCATAACGCATAACGCATAACGCATAACGCATAACGCATAACGCATAACGTATAACGCACAACTCATAACGCATAACGCATAACGCATAACGCATAACTCATAACGGATCACGCATTACTCTTAACGCATAACGCATAACGGATCACGCATTACTCATAAAGCATAACGCATAACGCATAACGGATCACGCATAACGCCTAACGCATAACGCATAACGCATAACGGATCACGCATTACTGATAACGCATAACGCATAACGCATAACGCATAACGGATCACGCATTACTCATAACGCATAACGCATAACGCATAACGCATAACCCATAACGCATAACGCATAAAGCAAAACGCATAACGCATAACGCATGACTCATAACGCACAACCCATAACGCATAACGCAAATCGCATAACGCATAACGCATAACGCATAAATCATAACGCATAACGCATAACGGATCACGCATTACTCATAACGCATAACGCATAACGGATCACGCATTACTCATAACGCATAACGCATAACGCATAACGGATCACGCATTACTCATAACGCATAACGCATAACGCATAACGCATAACGCATAACGCATAACGCATAACACATAACGGATCACGCATTACTCATAACGCATGACGCATAACGCATAACGCATAACCCATAACGCATAACGCATAAAGCAAAACGCATAACGCATAACGAATGACTCATAACGCACAACCCATAACGCATAACGCATAACGCAAATCGCATAACGCATAACGCATAATGCATAAAGCATAACGCATAACGCATAACGCATAACGCATAACGCAAAACGCATAACGCACAGCGGATAACGCAAAACGCATACCACATAACGCATAACGCATAACGCATAACGCATAACGCATAACGCATAACGTATACCGCATAACGCATAACGCAAATCGCATAACGCATAACGCATAACGCATAACGTATAACGCACAACTCATAACGCATAACGCATAACGCAAACCGCATAACGCATAGCGGATAACGCACAACGCATCACACATAACGCATAAGGCATAACGCATAACGCATAACGCATAACGCATAACGCATAACGCATAACGCATAAGGCATAACGCATAACGCATAACGCATAACGCATAACGCATAACGCATAACGCATAACGCATAACCCATAACGCAAAACGCATAACGCATAACCCATAACGCATAACGCATAACGCATAACGCATAGCGCATAACGCATAACACATAACGCATAACGGATCACGCATTATTCATAACGCATAACGCATAACGCATGACTCATAACGCATAACGCTTAACGCATAACGCATAGCGCATAACGCATAACACATAACGGATCACGCATTACTCATAACGCATGACGCATAACGCATAACGCATAACGCATAACGCATAACGTATAACGCACAACTCATAACGCATAACGCATAACGCAAAACGCATAACGCACAGCGGATAACGCACAACGCATGACACATAACGCATAACGCATAACGCATAACGCATAACGGATCACGCATTACTGATAACGCATAACGCATAACGCATAACGCATAACGCATAACGGATCACGCATTACTCATAACGCAT
Organism: Lasioglossum morio; assembly: GCA_916610235.2. Taxonomy (NCBI): domain Eukaryota; kingdom Metazoa; phylum Arthropoda; class Insecta; order Hymenoptera; family Halictidae; genus Lasioglossum; species Lasioglossum morio. The sequence goes on along the minus strand of CAKAJA020000239.1, from coordinate 355,835 downwards.
AACGCATAACGCATAACCCATAACGCATAACGCATAAAGCAAAACGCATAACGCATAACGCATGACTCATAACGCACAACCCATAACGCATAACGCAAATCGCATAACGCATAACGCATAACGCATAACGCATAACGCATAACGCAGAACGCATAACGCATAACGCATAACGCAAATCGCATAACGCATAACGCATAACGCATAAAGCATAACGCATAACGCATAACGCATAACGCATAACGCATAAATCATAACGCATAACGCATAACGGATCACGCATTACTCATAACGCATAACGCATAACGGATCACGCATTACTCATAACGCATAACGCATAACGCATAACGCATAACGGATCACGCATGACTCATAACGCATAACGCATAACGCATAACGCATAACGCATAGCGCATAACGCATAACACATAACGGATCACGCATTACTCATAACGCATGACGCATAACGCATAACGCATAACCCATAACGCATAACGCATAAAGCAAAACGCATAACGCATAACGAATGACTCATAACGCACAACCCATAACGCATAACGCATAACGCAAAACGCATAACGCATAACGCATAACGCATAACGCATAACGCATAACGCATAACGCATAACGCATAACGCAAAACGCATAACGCACAGCGGATAACGCACAACGCATAACACATAACGCATAACGCATAACGCATAACGCATAACGGATCACGCATTACTCATAACGCATAACGCATAACGCATAACCCATAACGCATAACGCATAAAGCAAAACGCATAACGCATAACGCATAACGCATAACGCACAACCCATAACGCATAACGCAAATCGCATAACGCATAACGCATAACGCATAACGCAGAACGCATAACGCATAACGCATAACGCAAATCGCATAACGCATAACGCATAACGCATAAAGCATAACGCATAACGCATAACGCATAACGCATAACGCATAAATCATAACGCATAACGCATAACGGATCACGCATTACTCATAACGCATAACGCATAACGGATCACGCATTACTCATAACGCATAACGCATAACGCATAACGCATAACGGATCACGCATTACTCATAACGCATAACGCATAACGCATAACGCATAACGCATAACGCATAGCGCATAACGCATAACACATAACGGATCACGCATTACTCATAACGCATGACGCATAACGCATAACGCATAACCCATAACGCATAACGCATAAAGCAAAACGCATAACGCATAACGAATGACTCATAACGCACAACCCATAACGCATAACGCATAACGCAAATCGCATAACGTATAACGCATAATGCATAAAGCATAACGCATAACGCATAACGCATAACGCATAACGCAAAACGCATAACGCACAGCGGATAACGCACAACGCATACCACATAACGCATAACGCATAACGCATAACGCATAACGGATCACGCATTACTCATAACGCATAACGCATAACGCATAACCCATAACGCATAACGCATAAAGCAAAACGCATAACGCATAACGCATGACTCATAACGCACAACCCATAACGCATAACGCAAATCGCATAACGCATAACGCATAACGCATAACGCATTACTCATAACGCATAACGGATGACCCATTCCGCATAACGCATAACGCACAACGCATAACGCTTAACGCATGACCTATAGCGCATAACGCATTATGCGTAACGCATAACGCATAACGCATAAAGCATAACGCATAACGGATCACGCATTACTCGTAACCCATAACGCATAACGCATAACCCATAACGCATAACGCATAAAGCAAAACGCATAACGCATAACGCATGACTCATAACGCACAACCCATAACGCATAACGCATAACACAAATCGCATAACGCATAACGCATAAAGCAAAACGCATAACGCATAACGCATGACTCATAACGCACAACCCATAACGCATAACGCAAATCGCATAACGCATAACGCATAACGCATAACGCATTACTCATAACGCATAACGGATGACGCATTCCGCATAACGCATAACGCACAACGCATAACGCTTAACGCATGACCTATAGCGCATAACGCATTATGCGTAACGCATAACGCATAACGCATAAAGCATAACGCATAACGGATCACGCATAACGCATAACGCATAACGCATAACGCTTAATGCATAACGCATAACGCATAACGGATCACGCATTACTCATAACGCATAACGCATAACGGATCACGCATTACTCATAACGCATAACGCATAACGCATAACGCATAACGCATAACGCATATCGCATATCGCATAACCCATAACGCATAACGCATAACGCATAACGCATAACGCATAACGCAAATCGCATAACGCATAACGCATAACGCATAACGCATAACGCATAACGTATAACGCACAACTCATAACGCATAACGCATGACGCATAACGCATAACGCATAACGCATAACGCATAACGCATAACGCATAACGCATAACGCATAACGCATAACGCATAACGCATAACGCATAACGCATATCGCATAACGCATAACGCATAACGCATAACGCATAACGCATAACGCATAACGCATAACGTATAACGCACAACTCATAACGCATAACGCATAACGCATAACTCATAACGGATCACGCATTACTCTTAACGCATAACGCATAACGGATCACGCATTACTCATAAAGCATAACGCATAACGCATAACGGATCACGCATAACGCCTAACGCATAACGCATAACGCATAACGGATCACGCATTACTGATAACGCATAACGCATAACGCATAACGGATCACGCATTACTCATAACGCATAACGCATAACGCATAACGCATAACCCATAACGCATAACGCATAAAGCAAAACGCATAACGCATAACGCATGACTCATAACGCACAACCCATAACGCATAACGCAAATCGCATAACGCATAACGCATAACGCATAACGCAGAACGCATAACGCATAACGCATAACCCAAATCGCATAACGCATAACGCATAACGCATAAAGCATAACGCATAACGCATAACGCATAACGGATCACGCATTACTCATAACGCATAACGCATAACGCATAACGCATAACGCATAACGCATATCGCATAACGCATAACCCATAACGCATAACGCATAACGCATAACGCATAACGCAAATCGCATAACGCATAACGCATAACGCATAACGCATAACGCATAACGTATAACGCACAACTCATAACGCATAACGCAAAACGCATAACGCATAGCGGATAACGCGTAACGCATAAAGCATAACGCATAACGCATAACGCATAACGCATAATGCATAACGCATAACGCATAACGGATCACGCATTACTCATAACGCATAACGCATAACGGATCACGCATTACTCATAACGCATAACGCATAACACATAACGGATCACGCATTACTCATAACGCATAACGCATGACGCATAACGCATAACGCATAACGCATAACGCATAACCCATAACGCATAACGCATAACGCATAACGCATAACGCATAACGCATAGCGCATAACGCATAACACATAACGGATCACGCATGACCCATAGCGCATGACTCATAACGCACAACCCATAACGAATAACGCATAACGCAAATCGCATAACGCATAACGCATAACGCATAACGCATAACGCATAACGCATAACGCATAAAGCATAACGCATAACGCATAACGCATAACGCATAACGCATAACGGATCACGCATTACTCATAACGCATAACGCATAACGCATAACGCATAACGCATAACGCATAACGCATAACGCATAACGCATAACGCATAACGCATAACGCATAACGTATAACGCATAACGCATAACGCATAACGCATAACGCATAACGCATAACGCATAACGCATAACGCATAACGCATAACGCATAACGCATAACGCATAACGCATAACGGATCACGCATTACTGATAACGCATAACGCATAACGCATAACGCATAACGGATCACGCATTACTCATAACGCATAACGCATAACGCATAACGCATAACCCATAACGCATAACGCATAAAGCAAAACGCATAACACATAACGCATGACTCATAACGCACAACCCATAACGCATAACGCAAATCGCATAACGCATAACGCATAACGCATAACGCAGAACGCATAACGCATAACGCATAACGCAAATCGCATAACGCATAACGCATAACGCATAAAGCATAACGCATAACGCATAACGCGTAACGCATAACGCATAAATCATAACGCATAACGCATAACGGATCACGCATTACTCATAACGCATAACGCATAACGGATCACGCATTACTCATAACGCATAACGCATAACGCATAACGGATCACGCATGACTCATAACGCATAACGCATAACGCATAACGCATAACGCATAGCGCATAACGCATAACACATAACGGATCACGCATTACTCATAACGCATGACGCATAACGCATAACGCATAACCCATAACGCATAACGCATAAAGCAAAACGCATAACGCATAACGAATGACTCATAACGCACAACCCATAACGCATAACGCATAACGCAAATCGCATAACGCATAACGCATAATGCATAAAGCATAACGCATAACGCATAACGCATAACGCATAACGCAAAACGCATAACGCACAGCGGATAACGCACAACGCATACCACATAACGCATAACGCATAACGCATAACGCATAACGCATAACGCATAACGCATAACGCATAACGCATACCGCATAACGCATAACGCAAATCGCATAACGCATAACACATAACGCATAACGTATAACGCACAACTCATAACGCATAACGCATAACGCAAACCGCATAACGCATAGCGGATAACGCACAACGCATAACACATAACGCATAAGGCATAACGCATAACGCATAACGCATAACGCATAACGCATAACGCATAACGCATAAGGCATAACGCATAACGCATAACGCATAACGCATAACGCATAACGCATAACGCATAATGCATAGCGCATAACGCATAACACATAACGCATAACGGATCACGCATTATTCATAACGCATAACGCATAACGCATGACTCATAACGCATAACGCTTAACGCATAACGCATAGCGCATAACGCATAACACATAACGGATCACGCATTACTCATAACGCATGACGCATAACGCATAACGCATAACCCATAACGCATAACGCATAAAGCAAAACGCATAACGCATAACGATTGACTCATAACGCACAACCCATAACGCATAACGCATAACGCAAATCGCATAACGCATAACGCATAATGCATAAAGCATAACGCATAACGCATACCGCATAACGCATAACGCAAATCGCATAACGCATAACGCATAACGCATAACGTATAATGCACAACTCATAACGCATAACGCATAACGGATCACGCATTACTCATAGCGCATAACGCATAACGCATAACGGATCACGCATTACTCATAACGCATAACGCATAACGCATAACGAATAACGCATAAAGTTTCACGCATTACTCATAACGCATAACGCCTAACGCATAACGCATAACGCATAACGTATAACGCACAACTCATAACGCATAACGCATAACGCAAAACGCATAACGCACAGCGGATAACGCACAACGCATAACACATAACGCATAACGCATAACGCATAACACATAACGGATCACGCATTACTGATAACGCATAACGCATAACGCATAACGCATAACGCATAACGCATAACGTATAACGGATCACGCATTACTCATAACGCATAACGCATAACGCATAACCCATAACGCATAACGCATAAAGCAAAACGCATAACGCATAACGCATGACTCATAACGCACAACCCATAACGCATAACGCAAATCGCATAACGCATAACGCATAACGCATAACGCAGAACGCATAACGCATAACGCATAACGCAAATCGCATAACGCATAACGCATAACGCATAAAGCATAACGCATAACGCATAACGCATAACGCATAACGCATAAATCATAACGCATAACGCATAACGGATCACGCATTACTCATAACGCATAACGCATAACGGATCACGCATTACTCATAACGCATAACGCATAACGCAAAACGCATAACGGATCACGCATGACTCATAACGCATAACGCATAACGCATAACGCATAGCGCATAACGCATAACACATAACGGATCACGCATTACTCATAACGCATGACGCATAACGCATAACGCATAACCCATAACGCATAACGCATAAAGCAAAACGCATAACGCATAACGAATGACTCATAACGCACAACCCATAACGCATAACGCATAACGCAAATCGCATAACGCATAACGCATAATGCATAAAGCATAACGCATAACGCATAACGCATGACTCATAACGCACAACCCATAACGCATAACGCAAATCGCATAACGCATAACGCATAACGCATAACGCATAACGCAGCACGCATAACGCATAACGCATAACGCAAATCGCATAACGCATAACGCATAACGCATAAAGCATAACGCATAACGCATAACGCATGACTCATAACGCACAACCCATAACGCATAACGCAAATCGCATAACGCATAACGCATAACGCATAACGCAGAACGCAGAACGCATAACGCATAACGCATAACGCAAATCGCATAACGCATAACGCATAACGCATAAAGCATAACGCATAACGCATAACGCATAACGCATAACGCAAAAATCATAACGCATAACGCATAACGGATCACGCATTACTCATAACGCATAACGCATAACGGATCACGCATTACTCATAACGCATAACGCATAACGCATAACGCATAACGGATCACGCATGACTCATAACGCATAACGCATAACGCATAACGCATAACGCATAACGCATAACGCATAGCGCATAACGCATAACACATAACGGATCACGCATTACTCATAACGCATGACGCATAACGCATAACGCATAACCCATAACGCATAACGCATAAAGCAAAACGCATAACGCATAACGAATGACTCATAACGCACAACCCATAACGCATAACGCATAACGCAAATCGCATAACGTATAACGCATAATGCATAAAGCATAACGCATAACGCATAACGCATAACGCATAACGCATAACGCAAAACGCATAACGCACAGCGGATAACGCACAACGCATACCACATAACGCATAACGCATAACGCATAACGGATCACGCATTACTCATAACGCATAACGCATAACGCATAACCCATAACACATAACGCATAAAGCAAAACGCATAAAGCATAACGCATAACGCATAACGCATAAATCATAACGCATAACGCATAACGGATCACGCATTACTCATAACGCATAACGCATAACGGATCACGCATTACTCATAACGCATAACGCATAACGCATAACGCATAACGGATCACGCATGACTCATAACGCATAACGCATAACGCATAACGCATAACGCATAGCGCATAACGCATAACACATACCGGATCACGCATTACTCATAACGCATGACGCATAACGCATAACGCATAACCCATAACGCATAACGCATAAAGCAAAACGCATAACGCATAACGAATGACTCATAACGCACAACCCATAACGTATAACGCATAACGCAAATCGCATAACGCATAACGCATAATGCATAAAGCATAACGCATAACGCATAACGCATAACGCATAACGCAAAACGCATAACGCACAGCGGATAACGCACAACGCATACCACATAACGCATAACGCATAACGCATAACGCATAACGCATAACGCATAACGCATAACGCATAACGCATAACGCAAATCGCATAACGCATAACGCATAACGCATAACGCATATCGTATAACGCACAACTCATAACGCATAATGCAAAACGCATAACGCATAGCGGATAACGCGTAACGCATAAAGCATAACGCATAACGCATAACGCATAATGCATAACGCATAACGCATAACGGATCACGCATTACTCATAACGCATAACGCATAACGGATCACGCATTACTCATAACGCATAACGCATAACACATAACGGATCACGCATTACTCATAACGCATAACGCATGACGCATAACGCATAACGCATAACGCATAACCCATAACGCATAACGCATAACGCATAACGCATAACGCATAACGCATAACGCATAACGCATAGCGCATAACGCATAACACATAACGGATCACGCATGACCCATAGCGCATGACTCATAACGCACAACCCATAACGAATAACGCATAACGCAAATCGCATAACGCATAACGCATAACGCATAACGCATAACGCAAATCGTATAACGCATAACGCATAACGCATAACGCATAACGCATAACGCAAATCGCATAACGCATAACGCATAACGCATAAAGCATAACGCATAACGCATAACGCATAACGCATAACGCATAACGGATTACGCATTACTCATAACGCATAACGCTTAACGCATAACGCATAACGCATAACGCATAACGCATAACGCATAACGCATAACGCATAACGCATAACGCATAACGCATAACGCATAACGCATAACGCATAACGCATAACGCATAACGCATATCGCATAACGCATAACGCATAACGCATAACGCATAACGCATAACGCATAACGCATAACGTATAACGCACAACTCATAACGCATAACGCATAACGCATAACGCATAACTCATAACGGATCACGCATTACTCTTAACGCATAACGCATAACGGATCACGCATTACTCATAAAGCATAACGCATAACGCATAACGGATCACGCATAACGCCTAACGCATAACGCATAACGCATAACGGATCACGCATTACTGATAACGCATAACGCATAACGCATAACGCATAACGGATCACGCATTACTCATAACGCATAACGCATAACGCATAACGCATAACGCATAACCCATAACGCATAACGCATAAAGCAAAACGCATAACGCATAACGCATGACTCATAACGCACAACCCATAACGCATAACGCAAATCGCATAACGCATAACGCATAACGCATAAATCATAACGCATAACGCATAACGGATCACGCATTACTCATAACGCATAACGCATAACGGATCACGCATTACTCATAACGCATAACGCATAACGCATAACGGATCACGCATGACTCATAACGCATAACGCATAACGCATAACGCATAACGCATAGCGCATAACGCATAACACATAACGGATCACGCATTACTCATAACGCATGACGCATAACGCATAACGCATAACCCATAACGCATAACGCATAAAGCAAAACGCATAACGCATAACGAATGACTCATAACGCACAACCCATAACGCATAACGCATAACGCAAATCGCATAACGCATAACGCATAATGCATAAAGCATAACGCATAACGCATAACGCATAACGCATAACGCAAAACGCATAACGCACAGCGGATAACGCAAAACGCATACCACATAACGCATAACGCATAACGCATAACGCATAACGCATAACGCATAACGCATAACGTATACCGCATAACGCATAACGCAAATCGCATAACGCATAACGCATAACGCATAACGTATAACGCACAACTCATAACGCATAACGCATAACGCAAACCGCATAACGCATAGCGGATAACGCACAACGCATCACACATAACGCATAAGGCATAACGCATAACGCATAACGCATAACGCATAACGCATAACGCATAACGCATAACGCATAAGGCATAACGCATAACGCATAACGCATAACGCATAACGCATAACGCATAACGCATAACGCATAACGCATAACCCATAACGCAAAACGCATAACGCATAACCCATAACGCATAACGCATAACGCATAACGCATAGCGCATAACGCATAACACATAACGCATAACGGATCACGCATTATTCATAACGCATAACGCATAACGCATGACTCATAACGCATAACGCTTAACGCATAACGCATAGCGCATAACGCATAACACATAACGGATCACGCATTACTCATAACGCATGACGCATAACGCATAACGCATAACCCATAACGCATAACGCATAAAGCAAAACGCATAACGCATAACGATTGACTCATAACGCACAACCCATAACGCATAACGCATAACGCAAATCGCATAACGCATAACGCATAATGCATAAAGCATAACGCATAACGCATACCGCATAACGCATAACGCAAATCGCATAACGCATAACGCATAACGCATAACGTATAACGCACAACTCATAACGCATAACGCATAACGGATCACGCATTACTCATAGCGCATAACGCATAACGCATAACGGATCACGCATTACTCATAACGCATAACGCATAACGCATAACGAATAACGCATAAAGTTTCACGCATTACTCATAACGCATAACGCCTAACGCATAACGCATAACGCATAACGTATAACGCACAACTCATAACGCATAACGCATAACGCAAAACGCATAACGCACAGCGGATAACGCACAACGCATAACACATAACGCATAACGCATAACGCATAACGGATCACGCATTACTGATAACGCATAACGCATAACGCATAACGGATCACGCATTACTCATAACGCATAACGCATAACGCATAACGAATAACGCATAAAGTTTCACGCATTACTCATAACGCATGACGCCTAACGCATAACGCATAACGCATAACGCATAAAGCAAAACGCATACCGCATAACGCATAACGCAAATCGCATAACGCATAACGCATAACGCATAACGCATAACGCATAAATCATAACGCATAACACATAACGGATCACGCATTACTCATAACGCTTAACGCATAACGGATCACGCATTACTCATAACGCATAACGCATAACGCATAACGCATAACGGATCACGCATGACTCATAACGCATAACGCATAACGCATAACGCATAACGCATAGCGCATAACGCATAACACATAACGGATCACGCATTACTCATAACGCATGACGCATAACGCATAACGCATAACCCATAACGCATAACGCATAAAGCAAAACGCATAACGCATAACGAATGACTCATAACGCACAACCCATAACGCATAACGCAAATCGCATAACGCATAACGCATAATGCATAAAGCATAACGCATAACGCATAACGCATAACGCATAACGCAAAACGCATAACGCACAGCGGATAACGCACAACGCATACCACATAACGCATAACGCATAACGCATAACGCATAACGGATCACGCATTACTCATAACGCATAACGCATAACGCATAACCCATAACGCAAATCGCATAACGCATAACGCATAACGCATAAAGCATAACGCATAACGCATAACGCATAACGCATAAATCATAACGCATAACGCATAACGGATCACGCATTACTCATAACGCATAACGCATAACGGATCACGCATTACTCATAACGCATAAAGCAAAACGCATAACGCAGAACGCATAACGCATAACGCATAACGCAAAACGCATAACGCATAACGCATAACGCATAAAGCATAACGCATAACGCATAACGCATAACGCAAAACGCATAATGCATAACGCATAACGCATAACGGATCACGCATTACTCATAACGCATAACGCATAACGGATCACGCATTACTCATAACGCATAACGCATAACGCATAACGCATAACGCATACCGCATAACGGATCACGCATTACTCATAACGCATAACGCATAACGCATGACTCATAACGCATAACGCATAACGCATAACGCATGACTCATAACGCATAACGCATAACGCATAACGCAAAACGCATAACGCATGACTCATAACGCACAACCCATAACGCATAACGCATAACGCAAATCGCATAACGCATAACGCATAACGCATAACGCATAACGCATAACGCATAACGCATAACGCATAACGCATAACGCATAACGCATAACGCATAACGCATAACGCAATACGCATAACGCATAACGCATAACGCATAACGCATAACGCATAACGCATAACGCATAACGCATAACGCATAACGCATAACGCATAACGCATAACCCATAACGCATAACGCATAACGCATAACGCATAACGCATAACGCATAACGCAAATCGCATAACGCATAACGCATAACGCATAACGCATAACGTATAACGCACAACTCATAACGCATGACTCATAACGCACAACCCATAACGCATAACGCATAACGCATAACGCATAACGCATAACGCATAACGCAAATCGCATAACGCATAACGCGTAACGCATAAAAAATAACGCATAACGCATAACGCATAACGCATAACGCATAACGCATAACGCATAACGCATAACGCATAACGCATAATGCATAACACATAACGCGTAACGGATCACGCATTACTCATAACGCATAACGCATAACGGATCACGCATTACTCATAACGCATAACGCATAACACATAACGGATCACGAATTACTCATAACGCATAACGCATATCGCATAACACATAACACATAACGCATAACGCATAACGCATAACGCATAACGCATAACGCGTAACGCATAACGCATAACGCATAATGCATAACGCATAACGCATAACGGATCACGCATTACTCATAACGCATAACGCATAACGGATCACGCATTACTCATAACGCATAACGCATAACGCATAACGCATAACGCATAACGCATAACGCATAACGCATAACGCATAACGCATAACGCATAACGCATAACGCATAACGCATAACGCATAACGCATAACGCATAACGCATAACGCATAACGCATAACGCATAACGCATAACGCATAACGCATAACGCATAACGCATAACGCATAACGCATAACGCATAACGCATAATGCATAACGCATAACGCATAACGGATCACGCATTACTCATAACGCCAAACGCATAACGCATAACGCATAACCCGTAACGCATAACGCATAAAGCAAAACGCATAACGCATAACGCATGACTCATAACGCACACCCATATCGCATAACGCATAACGCATAACGCATAACGCATAACGCAAATCGCATACCGCATAACGCGTAATGCATAAAGCATAACTCATAACGCATAACGCATAACGCATAACGCATAATGCATAACGCATAACGCATAACGCATAACGCATAACGCAAATCGCATACCGCATAACGCGTAACGCATAACGCATAACGCATAACGCATAACGCAAAACGCATAACGCATGACTCATAACGCACAACCCATAACGCATAACGCATAACGCAAATCGCATAACGCATAACGCATAACGCATAACGCATAACGCATAACGCATAACGCATAACGCATAACGCATAACGCATAACGCATAACGCAAATCGCATAACGCATAACGCATAACGCATAAAGCATAACGCATAACGCATAACGCATAACGCATAACGCATAACGCTTAATGCATAACGCATAACGCATAACGCATAACGCATAACGCATAACGCATAACGCATAACGCATAACGCATAACGCAAACCGCATAACGCACAGCGGATAACGCACAACGCATAACACATAACGCATAAGGTATAACGCATAACGCATAACGCATAACGCATAACGCATAACGCGTAACGCATAAAGCATAACGCATAACGAATCACGCATTACTCATAACGCATAACGCATAACGCATAACGCATAACGCATAACGCATAACGCATAACGCATAACGCAATACGCATAACGCATAACGCATAACGCATAACGCATAACGCATAACGCATAACGCATAACGCATAACGCATAACGCATAACGCATAACCCATAACGCATAACGCATAACGCATAACGCATAACGCAAATCGCATAACGCATAACGCATAACGCATAACGCATAACGCAAATCGCATAACGCATAACGCGTAACGCATAAAAAATAACGCATAACGCATAACGCATAACGCATAACGCATAACGCATAACGCATAACGCATAACGCATAACGCATAACGCATAATGCATAACACATAACGCGTAACGGATCACGCATTACTCATAACGCATAACGCATAACGGATCACGCATTACTCATAACGCATAACGCATAACACATAACGGATCACGAATTACTCATAACGCATAACGCATATCGCATAACGCATAACACATAACGCATAACGCATAACGCATAACGCATAACGCATAACGCGTAACGCATAACGCATAACGCATAATGCATAACGCATAACGCATAACGGATCACGCATTACTCATAACGCATAACGCATAACGGATCACGCATTACTCATAACGCATAACGCATAACGCATAACGCATAACGCATAACGCATAACGCATAACGCATAACGCATAACGCATAACGCATAACGCATAACGCATAACGCATAACGCATAACGCATAACGCATAACGCATAACGCATAACGCATAACGCATAACGCATAACGCATAACGCATAACGCATAACGCATAACGCATAACGCATAACGCATAATGCATAACGCATAACGCATAACGGATCACGCATTACTCATAACGCCAAACGCATAACGCATAACGCATAACCCATAACGCATAACGCATAAAGCAAAACGCATAACGCATAACGCATGACTCATAACGCACACCCATATCGCATAACGCATAACGCATAACGCATAACGCATAACGCAAATCGCATACCGCATAACGCGTAATGCATAAAGCATAACTCATAACGCATAACGCATAACGCATAACGCATAATGCATAACGCATAACGCATAACGCATAACGCATAACGCAAATCGCATACCGCATAACGCATAACGCATAACGCATAACGCATAACGCATAACGCAAAACGCATAACGCATGACTCATAACGCACAACCCATAACGCATAACGCATAACGCAAATCGCATAACGCATAACGCATAACGCATAACGCATAACGCATAACGCATAACGCATAACGCATAACGCATAACGCATAACGCATAACGCATAACGCATAACGCATAACGCAAATCGCATACCGCATAACGCGTAACGCATAACGCATAACGCATAACGCATAACGCAAAACGCATAACGCATGACTCATAACGCACAACCCATAACGCATAACGCATAACGCAAATCGCATAACGCATAACGCATAACGCATAACGCATAACGCATAACGCATAACGCATAACGCATAACGCATAACGCATAACGCATAACGCAAATCGCATAACGCATAACGCATAACGCATAAAGCATAACGCATAACGCATAACGCATAACGCATAACGCATAACGCTTAATGCATAACGCATAACGCATAACGCATAACGCATAACGCATAACGCATAACGCAATACGCATAACGCATAACGCATAACGCATAACGCATAACGCATAACGCATAACGCATAACGCATAACGCATAACGCATAACGCATAACCCATAACGCATAACGCATAACGCATAACGCATAACGCAAATCGCATAACGCATAACGCATAACGCGTAACGCATAAAAAATAACGCATAACGCATAACGCATAACGCATAACGCATAACGCATAACGCATAACGCATAACGCATAACACATAACGCATAACGCATAATGCATAACACATAACGCGTAACGGATCACGCATTACTCATAACGCATAACGCATAACGGATCACGCATTACTCATAACGCATAACGCATAACACATAACGGATCACGAATTACTCATAACGCATAACGCATATCGCATAACGCATAACACATAACGCATAACGCATAACGCATAACGCATAACGCATAACGCATAACGCATAACACATAACGCATAACCCATAACGCATAACGCATAACGCATAACGCTTAACGCATGACCCATAGCGCATAACGCATTACGCGTAACGCATAACGCATAACGCATAATGCATAACGCATAACGCATAACGGATCACGCATTACTCATAACGCATAACGCATAACGGATCACGCATTACTCATAACGCATAACGCATAACGCATAACGCATAACGCATAACGCATAACGCATAACGCATAACGCATAACGCATAACGCATAACGCATAACGCATAACGCATAACGCATAACGCATAATGCATAACGCATAACGCATAACGGATCACGCATTACTCATAACGCCAAACGCATAACGCATAACGCATAACCCATAACGCATAACGCATAAAGCAAAACGCATAACGCATAACGCATGACTCATAACGCACACCCATATCGCATAACGCATAACGCATAACGCATAACGCATAACGCAAATCGCATACCGCATAACGCGTAACGCATAAAGCATAACTCATAACGCATAACGCATAACGCATAACGCATAATGCATAACGCATAACGCATAACGGATCACGCATTACTCATAACGCATAACGCATAACGGATCACGCATTACTCATAACGCATAACGCATAAGACATAACGGATCACGCATTACACATAACGCATAACGCATAACGCATAACGCATAACGCATAACGCATAACCCATGACGCATAACGCATAAAGCAAAACGCATAACGCATAACGCGTAACGGATCTCGCATTACTCATACCGCATAACGCAAAACGAATAACGACTAACGCATAACGCATGACGGATCACACATTTCTCATAACGCATAACGGATGACGCATTCCGCATAACGCATAACGCATAACGCATAACGCTTAACGCATGACCCATAGCGCATAACGCATTACGCATAACGCATTACGTATAACGCATAACGCTTAATGCATAACGCATAACGCATAACGGATCACGCATTACTCATAACGCATAACGCGTAACGGATCACGAATTACTCATAACGCATAACACATAACGGATCACGCATTACTCATAACGCATAACGCATAGCGCATAACGCATAACGGATCACGCATTACTCATAACGCATAACGCATAACGCATAACGCATAGCGCATAACGCATAACGCATAACGCATAACGCATAACGCATATCGCATATCGCATAACGCATAACGCATAACGCATAACGGATCACGCATTACTCATAACGCATAACGCATAACGCATAACGGATCACGCATAACGCCTAACGCATAACGCACAACGCATAACGGATCACGCATTACTGATAACGCATAACGCATAACGCATAACGCATAACGGATCACGCATTACTCATAACGCATAACGCATAAGGCATAACGCATAACGCATAACACATAACGCATAACCCATAACGCATAACGCATAACGCATAACGCTTAACGCATGACCCATAGCGCATAACGCATTACGCGTAACGCATAACGCATAACGCATAAAGCATAACGCATAACGGATCACGCATTACTCATAACCCATAACGCATAACTCATAACGCATAACGCATAACGCATAACGCATAACGCATAACGCATAACACATAACGCATAACCCATAACGCATAACGCATGACGCAAATCGCATAACGCATAACGCATAACGCATAACGCATAACGCATAACGTATAACGCACAACTCATAACGCATGACTCATAACGCAAAACTCATAACGCATAACGCATAACGCATAACGCATAACGCATAACGCATAACGCATAACGCATAACGCATAACGCATAACGCATAACGCATAACGCATAACGCATAACGCATACCGCATAACGCATAACGCAAATCGCATAACGCATAACGCATAACGTATAACGCACAACTCATAACGCATAACGCATAACGCAAACCGCATAACGCATAGCGGATAACGCACAACGCATAACACATAACGCATAAGGCATAACGCATAACGCATAACGCATAACGCATAACGTGTAACGCATAAAGCATAACGCATAACGGATCACGCATTACTCATAATGCATAACGCATAACGCACAACGCATAACGCATAACGCATAACGCATAACGCATAACGCATAACGCATAACGCATAACGCATAACGCATAACGCATAACGCATATCCCATAACGCATAACGCATAACGCATACCGCATAACGCATAACGCAAATCGCATAACGCATAACGCATAACGCATAACGTATAACGTATAACGCACAACTCATAACGCATGACTCATAACGCACAACCCATAACGCATAACGCATAACGCATAACGCATAACGCATAACGCATAACGCATACCGCATAACGCATAACGCAAATCGCATAACGCATAACGCATAACGCATAACGCATAACGCATAACGCATAACGCATAACGCATAGCGCATAACGCATAACGCATAACGCATAACGCATAAGGCATAACGCATAACGCATAACGCATAACGCATAACGCATAACGCATAACGCATAACGCATAACGCATAACGCATAACGCATAACGCATAACGCATAACCCATAACGCATAACGCATAACGCATTACGCGTAACTCATAACGCATAAAGCATAACGCATAACGGATCACGCATTACTCATAACCCATAACGCATAACGCATAACGCATAACGCATAACGTATAACTCATAACACATAACGCATAACCCATAACGCATAACGCATAACGCATAACGCATTACGCGTAACTCATAACGCATAATGCATAACGCATAACGGATCACGCACAACGCATAACGCATAACGCATAACGCAAAACGCATAACGCATAGCGGATAACGCACAACGCATAACACACAACGCATAACGCATAACGCATAACGCATAACGCATAACGGATCACGCATTACTCATAACGCATAACGCATAACGGATCACGCATTACTCATAACGCATAACGCATAACGGATCACGCATTACTCATAACTCATAACGGATAACACATAACGCATAACGCATAACGCATAACGCATAACGCATAACGCATAACGCATAACGCATAACGCATAACGCATAACGCATAACGCAAAACGCATAACGCATAACGCATAACGCATAACGCATAACGCATAACGCATAACGCATAACGCATAACGCATAACGCATAACGCATAACGCATAACGCATAACGCATAACGCATAACGCATAACGCATAACGCATAACGCATAACCCATAACGCGTAACGCATAACGCATAACGCATAACGCATAACGCATAACGCATAACGCATAACGCATACCGCATAACGCATAACGCATAACGCATAACGCATGACACATAACGCATAACCTATAACGCATAACGCATAACGCACAACGCATAACGCATAACGCATAACGCAAAACGCATAACGCATAGCGGATAACGCACAACGCATAACACATAACGCATAACGCATAACGCATAACGCATAACGCATAACGGATCACGCATTACTCATAACGCATAACGCATAACGCATAACGCATGACACATAACGCATAACCTATAACGCATAACGCATAACGCATAACGCATAACGCATAACGCATGACACATAACGCATAACCTATAACGCATAACGCATAACGCATAACGCATAACGCATAACGCATAACGCATAACGCATAACGCATAACGCATAACGCATAACGCATAACGCATAACGCATAACCTATAACGCATAACGCATAACGCATAACGCGCAACGCATAACGCATAACGCATAACGCAAAACGCATAACGCATAACGCATAGCGGATAACTCACAACGCATAACACATAACGCATACCGCATAACGCATAACGCATAACGCATAACGGATCACGCATAACGCATAACGCATAACGCATAACGCATAACGCATGACACATAACGCATAACCTATAACGCATAACGCATAAAGCATAACGCATAACGCATAACCTATAACGCATAACGCATAACGCATAACGCATAACGCATAACGCATAACGCATAACGCATAACGCATAACGCATAACGCATAACGCATAACGCATAACGCATGACACATAACGCATAACCTATAACGCATAACGCATAAAGCATAACGCATAACGCATAATGCATAACGCATAACGCATAACGCATAACGCATAACGCATAACGCATGACACATAACGCATAACCTATAACGCATAACGCATAACGCATAACGCGCAACGCATAACGCATAACGCATAACGCAAAACGCATAACGCATAACGCATAGCGGATAACTCACAACGCATAACACATAACGCATACCGCATAACGCATAACGCATAACGCATAACGGATCACGCATTACTCATAACGCATAACGCATAACGCATAACGCATAACGCATGACACATAACGCATAACCTATAACGCATAACGCATAACGCATAACGCATAACGCATAACGCATAACGCATAACGCATAACGCATAACGCATAACGCATAACGCATAACGCATAACGCATAACGCATAACGCATAACGCATAACGCATACCGCATAACGCATAACGCATAACGCATAACGCATGACACATAACGCATAACCTATAACGCATAACGCATAACGCATAACGCATAACGCATAACGCATTACGCGTAACTCATAACGCATAAAGCATAACGCATAACGGATCACGCATTACTCATAACGCATAACGCATAACGCATAACGCATAACGCATAACGCATAACGCATAACGCATAACGCATAACGCATGACACATAACGCATAACCTATAACGCATAACGCATAACGCATAACGCATAACGCATAACGCATGACACATAACGCATAACCTATAACGCATAACGCATAACGCATAACGCATAACGCATAACGCATAACGCATAACGCATAACGCATAACGCATAACGCATAACGCATAACGCATAACGCATAACTCATAACACATAACGCATAACCCATAACGCATAACGCATAACGCATAACGCATTACGCGTAACTCATAACGCATAAAGCATAACGCATAACGGATCACGCATTACTCATAACCCATAACGCATAACGCATAACGCATAACGCATAACGCATAACTCATAACACATAACGCATAACCCATAACGCATAACGCATAACGCATAACGCGTAACGGATCAAGCATTACTCATAACGCATAACGCATAACGGATCACGCATTACTCATAACGCATAACGCATAACGGATCACGCATTACTCATAACTCATAACGGATAACACATAACGCATAACGCATAACGCATAACGCATAACGCATAACGCATAACGCATAACGCATAACGCATAACGCATAACGCATAACGCATAACGCATAACGCATAACGCATAACGCATAACGCATAACGCATAACGCATAACGCATAACGCATAACGCATAACGCATAACGCATAACGCATAACGCATAACGCATAACGCATAACGCATAACGCATAACGCATAACGCATAACGCATAACCCATAACGCGTAACGCATAACGCATAACGCATAACGCATAACGCATAACGCATAACGCATAACGCATAACGCATAACGCATGACACATAACGCATAACCTATAACGCATAACGCATAACGCACAACGCATAACGCATAACGCATAACGCAAAACGCATAACGCATAGCGGATAACGCACAACGCATAACACATAACGCATAACGCATAACGCATAACGCATAACGCATAACGGATCACGCATTACTCATAACGCATAACGCATAACGCATAACGCATGACACATAACGCATAACCTATAACCCATAACGCATAACGCATAACGCATAACGCATAACGCATAACGCATAACGCATAACGCATAACGCATAACGCATAACGCATAACGCATGACACATAACGCATAACCTATAACGCATAACGCATAAAGCATAACGCATAACGCATAATGCATAACGCATAACGCATAACGCATAACGCATAACGCATAACGCATAACGCATGACACATAACGCATAACCTATAACGCATAACGCATAACGCATAACGCGCAACGCATAACGCATAACGCATAACGCAAAACGCATAACGCATAGCGGATAACTCACAACGCATAACACATAACGCATAACGCATAACGCATAACGCATAACGCATAACGGATCACGCATTACTCATAACGCATAACGCATAACGCATAACGCATAACGCATGACACATAACGCATAACCTATAACGCATAACGCATAACGCATAACGCATAACGCATAACGCATAACGCATAACGCATAACGCATAACGCATAACGCATAACGCATAACGCATAACGCATAACGCATAACGCATAACGCATAACGCATACCGCATAACGCATAACGCATAACGCATAACGCATAACGCATGACACATAACGCATAACCTATAACGCATAACGCATAACGCATAACGCATAACGCATAACGCATATCGCATAACGCATAACGCATAACGCATAACGCATAACGCATAACGCATAACGCATAACGCATAACGCATAACGCATAACGCATAACGCATAACGCATAACGCATAACGCATAACGGATAACGCATAACGGATAACCCATAACGCATAACGCATAACGCATAACGCATAACGCATAACGCACAACTCATAACGCATAACGCATAACGCAAAACTCATAACGGATAACGCATAACGGATAACCCATAACGCATAACGCATAACGCATAACGCATAACGCATAACGCATAACTCATAACACATAACGCATAACCCATAACGCATAACCCATAACGCATAACGCATAACGCATAACGCGTAACGGATCAAGCATTACTCATAACGCATTACGCATAACGGATCACGCATTACTCATAACGCATAACGCATAACGGATCACGCATTACTCATAACTCATAACGGATAACACATAACGCATAACGCATAACGCATAACGCATAACGCATAACGCATAACGCATAACGCATAACGCATAACGCATAACGCATAACGGATCACGCATTACTCATAACCCATAACGCATAACGCATAACGCATAACGCATAACGCATAACTCATAACACATAACGCATAACCCATAACGCATAACGCATAATGCATAACGCGTAACGGATCAAGCATTACTCATAACGCATAACGCATAACGGATCACGCATTACTCATAACGCATAACGCATAACGGATCACGCATTACTCATAACTCATAACAGATAACACATAACGCATAACGCATAACGCATAACGCATAACGCATAACGCATAACGCATAACGCATAACGCATAACGCATAACGCATAACGCATAACGCATAACGCATATCGCATAACGCATAACGCATAACGCATAACGCATAGCGCATAACGCATAACGCATAACGCATAAGGCATAACGCATAACGCATAACGCATAACGCATAACGCATAACGCATAACGCATAACGCATAACGCATAACGCATAACGCATAACGCATAACCCATAACGCATAACGCATAACGCATAACGCATAACGCATAACCCATAACGCATAACGCATAACGCATTACGCGTAACTCATAACGCATAAAGCATAACGCATAACGGATCACGCATTACTCATAACCCATAACGCATAACGCATAACGCATAACGCATAACGCATAACTCATAACACATAACGCATAACCCATAACGCATAACGCATAACGCATAACGCATTACGCGTAACTCATAACGCATAAAGCATAACGCATAACGGATCACGCATTACTCATAACCCATAACGCATAACGCATAACGCATAACGCATAACGCATAACTCATAACACATAACGCATAACCCATAACGCATAACGCATAACGCATAACGCGTAACGGATCAAGCATTACTCATAACGCATAACGCATAACGGATCACGCATTACTCATAACGCATAACGCATAACGGATCACGCATTACTCATAACTCATAACGGATAACACATAACGCATAACGCATAACGCATAACGCATAACGCATAACGCATAACGCATAACGCATAACGCATAACGCATAACGCATAACGCATAACGCATAACGCATAACGCATAACGCATAACGCATAACGCATAACGCATAACGCATAACGCATAACGCATAACGCATAACGCATAACGCATAACGCATAACGCATAACGCATAACGCATAACGCATAACGCATAACGCATAACGCATAACGCATAACGCATAACCCATAACGCGTAACGCATAACGCATAACGCATAACGCATAACGCATAACGCATAACGCATAACGCATACCGCATAACGCATAACGCATAACGCATAACGCATGACACATAACGCATAACCTATAACGCATAACGCATAACGCACAACGCATAACGCATAACGCATAACGCATAACGCATAACGGATCACGCATAACGCATAACGCATAACGCATAACGCATAACGCATAACGCATACCGCATAACGCATAACGCATAACGCATAACGCATGACGCATAACGCATAACGCATAACGCATAACGCATAACGCATAACGCATAACGCATAACGCATAACGCATAACGCATAACGCATAACGCATAACGCATAACGCATAACGCATAACGCATAACGCATATCGCATAACGCATAACGCATAACGCGTAACGCATAACGCATAACGCATAACGGATAACGCATAACGGATAACCCATAACGCATAACGCATAACGCATAACGCATAACGCATAACGCATAACGCATAACGCACAACTCATAACGCATAACGCATAACGCAAAACTCATAACGGATAACGCATAACGGATAACCCATAACGCATAACGCATAACGCATAACGGATAACGCATAACGGATAACCCATAACGCATAACGCATAACGCATAACGCATAACTCATAACACATAACGCATTACGCATAACGGATCACGCATTACTCATAACGCATAACGCATAACGCATAACGGATCACGCATTACTCATAACTCATAACGGATAACACATAACGCATAACGCATAACGCATAACGCATAACGCATAACGCATAACGCATAACGCATAACGCATAACGGATCACGCATTTCTCATAACGCATAACGCATAACGCATAACGCATAACGGATCACGCATTTCTCATAACGCATAACGCATAACGCATAACGCATAACGCATAACGCATAACGCATAACGCAAAACGCATAACGCATAACACATAACGCATAACACATAACGGATCACGCATTACTTATAACGCATAACGCATAAAGCATAACGCATAACGCATAATGCATAACGCATAACGCATAAAGCATAACGCATAACGCATAACGCATGACACATAACGCATAACCTATAACGCATAACGCATAACGCATAACGCATAACGCATAACGCATAACGCAAAACGCATAACGCATAGCGGATAACGCACAACGCATAACACATAACGCATAACGCATAACGCATAACGCATAACGCATAACGGATCACGCATTACTCATAACGCATAACGCATAACGCATAACGCATAACGCATAACGCATAACTCATAACACATAACGCATAACCCATAACGCATAACGCATAACGCATAACGCATTACGCGTAACTCATAACACATAACGCATAACCCATAACGCATAACGCATAACGCATAACGCGTAACGGATCAAGCATTACTCATAACGCATAACGCATAACGGATCACGCATTACTCATAACGCATAACGCATAACGGATCACGCATTACTCATAACTCATAACGGATAACACATAACGCATAACGCATAACGCATAACGCATAACGCATAACGCATAACGCATAACGCATAACGCATAACGCATAACGCATAACGCATAACTCATAACGCATAACGCATAACGCATAACGCATAACGCATAACGCATAAGGCATAACGCATAACGCATAACGCATAACGCATAACGCATAACGCATAACGCATAACGCATAACGCATAACGCATAACGCATAACCCATAACGCATAACGCATAACGCATAACGCACAACCCATAACGCATAACGCATAACGCATTACGCGTAACTCATAACGCATAAAGCATAACGCATAACGGATCACGCATTACTCATAACCCATAACGCATAACGCATAACGCATAACGCATAACGCATAACACATAACACATAACGCATAACCTATAACGCATAACGCATAACGCATAACGCGTAACGGATCAAGCATTACTCATAACGCATAACGCATAACGGATCACGCATTACTCATAACGCATAACGCATAACGGATCACGCATTACTCATAACTCATAACGGATAACAAATAACGCATAACGCATAACGCATAACGCATAACGCATAACGCATAACGCATAACGCATAACGCATAACGCATAACGCATAACGCATAACGCATAACGCATAACGCATAACGCATAACGCATAACGCATAACGCATAACGCATAACGCATAACGCATAACGCATAACGCATAACGCAAAACGCATAACGCATAGGGGATAACGCACAACGCATAACACATAACGCATAACGCATAACGCATAACGCATAACGCATAACGGATAACGCATAACGGATAACCCATAACGCATAACGCATAACGCATAACGCATAACGCATAACACATAACGCATAACCCATAACGCATAACGCATAACGCATAACGCTTAACGCATGACCCATAGCGCATAACGCATTACGCATAACGCATAACGCATAACGCATAACGCATAACGCATAACGCATAACGCATAACGCATAACGGATCACGCATTACTCATAACGCATAACGCATAACGGATCACGCATAACGCATAACGCATAACGCATAACGCATAACGCATAACGCATAACGCATAACGCATAACGCATATTGCGTAACGCATAACGCATAACGCATAACGCATAACGCATAACGCATAACGCATAACGCATAACGCATAACGCATAACGCATAACGCATAACGCATAACGCATAACGCATAACGCATAACCCATAACACATAACGCATAACGCATAACGCATAACGCATAACGCATAACGGATCACGCATTTCTCATAACGCATAACGCATAACGCATAACGCATAACGCATAACGCATAACGCAAAACGCATAACGCATAACACATAACGCATAACACATAACGGATCACGCATTACTTATAACGCATAACGCATAAAGCATAACGCATAACGCATACCGCATAACGCATAACGCATGACACATAACGCATAACCTATAACGCATAACGCATAACGCATAACGCATAACGCATAACGCATAACGCATAACGCATAACGCATAACGCATAACGCATAACGCATAACGCATAACGCATAACGCATAACGCATAACCCATAACACATAACGCATAACGCATAACGCATAACGCATAACGCATAACGGATCACGCATTACTTATAACGCATAACGCATAAAGCATAACGCATAACGCATAATGCATAACGCATAACGCATAACGCATAACGCATAACGCATGACACATAACGCATAACCTATAACGCATAACGCATAACGCATAACGCATAACGCATAACGCATAACGCAAAACGCATAACGCATAGCGGATAACGCACAACGCATAACACATAACGCATAACGCATAACGCATAACGCATAACGCATAACGGATCACGCATTACTCATAACGCATAACGCATAACGCATAACGCATAACGCATAACGCATAACGCATAACGCATAACGCATAACGCATAACGCATAACGCATAACGCATAACGCATAACGCATAACGCATAACGCATAACGCATAACGCATAACGCATAACGCATAACGCATAACGCATAACGCATAACGCATAACGCATATCGCATAACGCATAACGCATAACGCATAACGCATAACGCATAACGCATAACGCATAACGCATATCGCATAACGCATAACGCATAAAGCATAACGCATAACGGATCACGCATTACTCATAACCCATAACGCATAACGCATAACGCATAACGCATAACTCATAACACATAACGCATAACCCATAACGCATAACGCATAACGCATAACGCGTAACGGATCAAGCATTACTCATAACGCATAACGCATAACGGATCACGCATTACTCATAACGCATAACGCATAACGGATCACGCATTACTCATAACTCATAACGGATAACACATAACGCATAACGCATAACGCATAACGCATAACGCATAACGCATAACGCATAACGCATAACGCATAACGCATAACGCATAACGCATAACGCATAACGCATAACGCATAACGCATAACGCATAACGCATAACGCATAAGGCATAACGCATAACGCATAACGCATAACGCATAACGCATAACGCATAACGCATAACGCATAACGCATAACGCATAACGCATAACGCATAACCCATAACGCATAACGCATAACGCATAACGCATAACCCATAACGCATAACGCATAACGCATTACGCGTAACTCATAACGCATAAAGCATAACGCATAACGGATCACGCATTACTCATAACCCATAACGCATAACGCATAACGCATAACGCATAACTCATAACACATAACGCATAACCCATAACGCATAACGCATAACGCATAACGCATTACGCGTAACTCATAACGCATAAAGCATAACGCATAACGGATCACGCATTACTCATAACCCATAACGCATAACGCATAACGCATAACGCATAACGCATAACTCATAACACATAACGCATAACCCATAACGCATAACGCATAACGCATAACGCATAACCCATAACGCATAACGCATAACACATAACGGATCACGCATTACTTATAACGCATAACGCATAAAGCATAACGCATAACGCATAATGCATAACGCATAACGCATAACGCATAACGCATAACGCATAACGCATAACGCATGACACATAACGCATAACCTATAACGCATAACGCATAACGCATAACGCATAACGCATAACGCATGACACATAACGCACAACCTATAACGCATAACGCATAACGCACAACGCATAACGCATAACGCATAACGCAAAACGCATAACGCATAGCGGATAACGCACAACGCATAACACATAACGCATAACGCATAACGCATAACACATAACGGATCACGCATTACTTATAACGCATAACGCATAAAGCATAACGCATAACGCATAATGCATAACGCATAACACATAACGCATAACGCATAACGCATAACGCATAACGCATAACGCATGACACATAACGCATAACCTATAACGCATAACGCATAACGCATAACGCATAACGCATAACGCATAACGCATAACGCAAAACGCAAAACGCATAGCGGATAACTCACAACGCATAACACATAACGCATAACGCATAACGCATAACGCATAACGCATAACGGATCACGCTTTACTCATAACGCATAACGCATAACGCATAACGCATAACGCATGACACATAACGCATAACCTATAACGCATAACGCATAACGCATAACGCATAACGCATAACGCATAACGCATAACGCATAACGCATAACGCATAACGCATAACGCATAACGCATAACGCATAACGCATAACGCATACCGCATAACGCATAACGCATAACGCATAACGCATGACACATAACGCATAACCTATAACGCATAACGCATAACGCATAACGCATAACGCATAACGCATAACGCATAACGCATAACGCATAACGCATAACGCATAACGCATAACTCATAACACATAACGCATAACCCATAACGCATAACGCATAACGCATAACGCATTACGCGTAACTCATAACGCATAAAGCATAACGCATAACGGATCACGCATTACTCATAACCCATAACGCATAAAGCATAACGCATAACGCATAACGCATAACTCATAACACATAACGCATAACCCATAACGCATAACGCATAACGCATAACACATAACGCATAACGCATAACGCATAACACATAACGGATCACGCATTACTTATAACGCATAACGCATAAAGCATAACGCATAACGCATAATGCATAACGCATAACGCATAACGCATAACGCATAACGCATAACGCATAACGCATGACACATAACGCATAACCTATAACGCATAACGCATAACGCATAACGCATAACGCATAACGCATGACACATAACGCACAACCTATAACGCATAACGCATAACGCACAACGCATAACGCATAACGCATAACGCAAAACGCATAACGCATAGCGGATAACGCACAACGCATAACACATAACGCATAACGCATAACGCATAACACATAACGGATCACGCATTACTTATAACGCATAACGCATAAAGCATAACGCATAACGCATAATGCATAACGCATAACACATAACGCATAACGCATAACGCATAACGCATAACGCATAACGCATAACGCATGACACATAACGCATAACGCATAACGCATAACGCATAACGCATAACGCACAACGCATAACGCATAACGCATAACGCAAAACGCAAAACGCATAGCGGATAACTCACAACGCATAACACATAACGCATAACGCATAACGCATAACGCATAACGCATAACGGATCACGCTTTACTCATAACGCATAACGCATAACGCATAACGCATAACGCATGACACATAACGCATAACCTATAACGCATAACGCATAACGCATAACGCATAACGCATAACGCATAACGCATAACGCATAACGCATAACGCATAACGCATAACGCATAACGCATAACGCATAACGCATAACGCATACCGCATAACGCATAACGCATAACGCATAACGCATAACTTATAACGCATAACGCATAACGCATAACGCATAACGCATAACGCATAACGCATAACGCATAACGCATAACGCATAACGCATAACGCATAACGCATAACGCATATCGCATAACGCATAACGCATAACGCATAACGCATAACGCATAACGCATAACGCATATCGCATAACGCATAACGCATAACGCGTAACGCATAACGCATAACGCATAACGGATAACGCATAACGGATAACCCATAACGCATAACGCATAACGCATAACGCATAACGCATAACGCACAACTCATAACGCATAACGCATAACGCAAAACTCATAACGGATAACGCATAACGGATAACCCATAACGCATAACGCATAACGCATAACGCATAACTCATAACACATAACGCATAACCCATAACGCATAACGCATAACGCATTACGCGTAACTCATAACGCATAAAGCATAACGCATAACGGATCACGCATTACTCATAACGCATAACGCATAACGCATAACGCATAACGCATAACTCATAACACATAACGCATAACGCATAACGCATAACGCATAACGCATAACGCATAACGCATAACGGATCACGCATTTCTCATAACGCATAACGCATAACGCATAACGCATAACGCATAACGCATAACGCATAACGCATAACGCATAACGCATTACGCATAACGCATAACGCATAACGCATAACGCATAACGCATAACGCATAACGCATAACGCATAACGCATAACGCATAAGGCATAACGCATAACGCAAAACGCATAACGCATAACGCATAACCCATAAGGGATCACGCATTACTTATAACGCATAACGCATAACGCATAACGCATAACGCATAACGCACAACTCATAACGCATATCGCATAACGCAAAACTCATAACGGATAACGCATAACGGATAACCCATAACGCATAACGCATAACGCATAACGCATAACTCATAACACATAACGGATAACCCATAACGCATAACGCATAACGCATTACGCGTAACTCATAACGCATAAAGCATATCGCATAACGGATCACGCATTACTCATAACCCATAACGCATAACGCATAACGCATAACGCATAACGCATAACTCGTAACACATAACGCATAACCCATAACGCATAACGCATAACGCGTAACGGATCAAGCATTACTCATAACGCATAACGCATAACGGATCACGCATTACTCATAACTCATAACGGATAACACATAACGCATAACGCATAACGCATAACGCATAACGCATAACGCATAACGCATAACGCATAACGCATAACGCATAACGCATAACGCATAACGCATAACGCATAACGCATAACGCATAACGCATATCGCATAACGCATAACGCATAACGCATAACGCATAACGCATAACGCATAACGCATAACGCATAACGCATAACGCATATCGCATAACGCATAACGCATAACGCATAACGCATAACGCATAACGGATAACGCATAACGGATAACCCATAACGCATAACGCATAACGCATAACGCATAACGCATAACGCATAACGCATAACGCATAACGCACAACTCATAACGCATAACGCATAACGGATAACCCATAACGCATAACGCATAACGCATAACGCATAACGCGTAACGGATCAAGCATTACTCATAACGCATAACGCATAACGGATCACGCATTACTCATAACCCATAACGCATAACGCATAACGCATTACGCGTAACTCATAACGCATAAAGCATAACGCATAACGGATCACGCATTACTCATAACGCATAACGCATAACGCATAACGCATAACGCATAACTCATAACACATAACGCATAACGCATAACGCATAACGCATAACGCATAACGCATAACGCATAACGGATCACGCATTACTCATAACGCATAACGCATAACGCATAACGCATAACGCATAACGCATAACGCATAACGCATAACGCATTACGCATAACGCATAACGCATAACGCATAACGCATAACGCATAACGCATAACGCATAACGCATAACGCATAACGCATAACGCATAACGCATAACGCAAAACGCATAACGCATAACGCATAACCCATAAGGGATCACGCATTACTTATAACGCATAACGCATAACGCATAACGCATAACGCATAACGCATAACGCATAACGCATAACGCATAACGCAAAACTCATAACGGATAACGCATAACGGATAACCCATAACGCATAACGCATAACGCATAACGCATAACTCATAACACATAACGGATAACCCATAACGCATAACGCATAACGCATTACGCGTAACTCATAACGCATAAAGCATAACGCATAACGGATCACGCATTACTCATAACGCATAACGCATAACGCATAACGCATAACGCATAACGCATAACTCATAACACATAACGCATAACCCATAACGCATAACGCATAACGCGTAACTGATCAAGCATTACTCATAACGCATAACGCATAACGGATCACGCATTACTCATAACTCATAACGGATAACACATAACGCATAACGCATAACGCATAACGCATAACGCATAACGCATAACGCATAACGCATAACGCATAACGCATAACGCATAATGCATAACGCATAACGCATAACGCATAACGCATAACGCATAACGCATAACGCATAACGCATAACGCATAACGCATAACGCATAACGCATAACGCATAACGCATAACGCATAACGCATAACGCATAACGCATAACGCATAACGCATAACGCATAACGCATAACGCATAACCCATAACGCATAACGCATAACGCATAACGCATAACGCATAACGCATAACGCATAACGCATAACGCATAACGGATCACGCATTTCTCATAACGCATAACGCATAACGCATAACGCATAACGCATAACGCATAACGCATAACGCATAACGCATAACGCATAACGCATAACGCATTACGCATAACGCATAACGCATAACGCATAACGCATAACGCATAACGCATAACGCATAACGCATAACGCATAACGCATAACGCATAACGCAAAACGCATAACGCATAACGCATAACCCATAAGGGATCACGCATTACTTATAACGCATAACGCATAAAGCATAACGCATAACGCATACCGCATAACGCATAACGCATAACGCATAACGCATGACACATAACGCATAACCTATAACGCATAACGCATAACGCACAACGCATAACGCATAACGCATAACGCATAACGCAAAACGCATAACGCATAGGGGATAACGCACAACGCATAACACATAACGCATAACGCATAACGCATAACGCATAACGCATAACGCATAACGCATAACGCATAACGCATAACGCATAACGCATAACGCATAACGCATAACCCATAACACATAACGCATAACGCATAACGCATAACGCATAACGCATAACGCAAATCGCATAACGCATAAGGCATAACGCATAACGCATAACGCATAACGCATAACGCATAACGCATAACGCATAACGCATAACGCATAACGCATAACGCATAACGCATAACGCAAAACGCATAACGGATAACTCATAACGGATAACACATAACGCATAACGCATAACGCATAACGCATAACGCATAACGCATAACGCATAACGCATAACGCATAACGCATAACGCATAACGCATAACGCATAACGCATAACGCATAACGCATAACGCATAACGCATAACGCATAACAAATAACGCATAACCCATAACGCATAACGCATAACGCATAACGCATAACGCATAACGCATAACGCATAACGCATAACGCATAACGCATAACGGATCATGCATTACTCATAACGCATAACGCATAACGGATCACGCATTTCTCATAACGCATAACGCATAACGCATAACGCATAACGCATAACGCATAACGCATAACGCATAACGCATAACGCATAACGCATAACGCATAACGCATAACGCATAACGCATAACGCATAACGCATAACGCATAACGCATATCGCATAACGCATAACGCATAACGCATAACTCATAACCCATAACGCATAACGCATAACGCATAACGCATAACTCATAACACATAACGCATAACCCATAACGCATAACGCATAACGCATTACGCGTAACTCATAACGCATAAAGCATAACGCATAACGGATCACGCATTACTCATAACCCATAACGCATAACGCATAACGCATAAAGCATAACGCATAACGGATCACGCATTACTCATAACCCATAACGCATAACGCATAACGCATAACGCATAACGCATAACGCATAACGCATACCGCATAACGCATAACGCATAACGCATAACGCATGACACATAACGCATAACCTATAACGCATAACGCATAACGCACAACGCATAACGCATAACGCATAACGCAAAACGCATAACGCATAGCGGATAACGCACAACGCATAACACATAACGCATAACGCATAACGCATAACACATAACGGATCACGCATTACTTATAACGCATAACGCATAAAGCATAACGCATAACGCATAATGCATAACGCATAACGCATAACGCATAACGCATAACGCATAACGCATGACACATAACGCATAACCTATAACGCATAACGCATAACGCATAACGCACAACGCATAACGCATAACGCATAACGCAAAACGCATAACGCATAGCGGATAACTCACAACGCATAACACATAACGCATAACGCATAACGTATAACGCATAACGGATCACGCATTACGACTAACGCATAACGCTTAACGCATAACGCATAACGCATAACGCATAACGCATAACGCATAACGCATAACGCATAACGCATAACGCATAACGCATACCGCATAACGCATAACGCATAACGCATAACGCATAACGCATAACGCATAACGCATAACGCAGATCGCATAACGCATAACGCATAACGCATAACGCATAACGCATAACGCATAACGGATAACGCATAACGGATAACGCATAACGCATAACTCATAACACATAACCCATAACGCATAACGCATAACGCATAACGCGTAACGGATCAAGCATTACTCATAACGCATAACGCATAACGGATCACGCATTACTCATAACGCATAACGCATAACGGATCACGCATTACTCATAACTCATAACGGCTAACACATAACGCATAACGCATAACGCATAACGCATAACGCATAACGCATACGCATAACGCATAACGCATAACGCATAACGCATAACGCATAACGCATAACGCATAACGCATAACGCATAACGCATAACGCATAACGCATAACGCATAACGCATAACGCATAACGCATAACGCATAACGCATAACGCATAACGCATAACGCATAAGGCATAACGCATATCGCATAACGCATAACGCATAACGCATAACGCATAACGCATAACGCATAACGGATAACGCATAACGGATAACCCATAACGCATAACGCATAACGCATAACGCATAACGCATAACGCATAACGCATAACGCATAACGCATAACGCATAACGCATAACGCATAACGCATAACGCATAACGCATAACGCATAACGCATAACGCATAACGCATAACGCATAACGCATAACGCATATCGCATAACGCATAACGCATAACGCATAACGCATAACGCATAACGCATAACGCATAACGCATAACGCATAACGCATAACGCATATCGCATAACGCATAACGCATAACGCATAACGCATAACGGATAACGGATAACGCATAACGGATAACCCATAACGCATAACGCATAACGCATAACGCATAACGCATAACGCATAACGCATAACGCATAACGCATAACGCATAACGCATAACGCATAACGCATAACGCATAACGCATAACGCATAACGCATAACGCATAACGCATAACGCATAACGCATAACGCATAACGCATAACGCATAACGCATAACGCATAACGCATAACGCATAACGCATAACGCATAACGCATATCGCATAACGCATAACGCATAACGCATAACGCATAACGCATAACGCATAACGCATAACGCATAACGCATAACGCATAACGCATATCGCATAACGCATAACGCATAACGCATAACGCATAACGCATAACGCATAACGCATAACGGATAACGCATAACGGATAACCCATAACGCATAACGCATAACGCATAACGCATAACGCATAACGCATAACACATAACGCATAACCCATAACGCATAACGCATAACGCATAACGCTTAACGCATGACCCATAGCGCATAACGCATTACGCGTAACTCATAACGCATAAAGCATAACGCATAACGGGTCACGCATTACTCATAACCCATAACGCATAACGCATAACGCATAACGCATAACGCATAACGGATCACGCATAACCCATAACGCATAACGCATAACGCATAACGCATAACGCATAACGCATAACGCATAACGCATAACGCATAACGGATCACGCATTACTCATAACGCATAACGCATAACGGATCACGCATAACGCATAACGCATAACGCATAACGCATAACGCATAACGCATAACGCATAACGCATAACGCATATTGCGTAACGCATAACGCATAACGCATAACGCATAACGCATAACGCATAACGCATAACGCATAACGCATAACGCATAACGCATAACGCATAACGCATAACGCATAACGCATAACGCATAACGCATAACCCATAACACATAACGCATAACGCATAACGCATAACGCATAACGCATAACGCATAACGGATCACGCATTTCTCATAACGCATAACGCATAACGCATAACGCATAACGCATAACGCATAACGCAAAACGCATAACGCATAACACATAACGCATAACACATAACGGATCACGCATTACTTATAACGCATAACGCATAAAGCATAACGCATAACGCATACCGCATAACGCATAACGCATGACACATAACGCATAACCTATAACGCATAACGCATAACGCATAACGCATAACGCATAACGCATAACGCATAACGCATAACGCATAACGCATAACGCATAACGCATAACGCATAACGCATAACGCATAACCCATAACACATAACGCATAACGCATAACGCATAACGCATAACGCATAACGGATCACGCATTACTTATAACGCATAACGCATAAAGCATAACGCATAACGCATAATGCATAACGCATAACGCATAACGCATAACGCATAACGCATGACACATAACGCATAACCTATAACGCATAACGCATAACGCATAACGCATAACGCATAACGCATAACGCATAACGCATAACGCAAAACGCATAACGCATAGCGGATAACGCACAACGCATAACACATAACGCATAACGCATAACGCATAACGCATAACGCATAACGGATCACGCATTACTCATAACGCATAACGCATAACGCATAACGCATAACGCATAACGCATAACGCATAACGCATAACGCATAACGCATAACGCATAACGCATAACGCATAACGCATAACGCATAACGCATAACGCATAACGCATAACGCATAACGCATAACGCATAACACATAACGCATAACGCATAACGCATAACGCATAACGCATAACGCATAACGCATATAGCATAACGCATAACGCATAACGCATAACGCATAACGCATAACGCATAACGCATAACGCATAACGCATATCGCATAACGCATAACGCATAAAGCATAACGCATAACGGATCACGCATTACTCATAACCCATAACGCATAACGCATAACGCATAACGCATAACGCATAACTCATAACACATAACGCATAACCCATAACGCATAACGCATAACGCATAACGCGTAACGGATCAAGCATTACTCATAACGCATAACGCATAACGGATCACGCATTACTCATAACGCATAACGCATAACGGATCACGCATTACTCATAACTCATAACGGATAACACATAACGCATAACGCATAACGCATAACGCATAACGCATAACGCATAACGCATAACGCATAACGCATAACGCATAACGCATAACGCATAACGCATAACGCATAACGCATAACGCATAACGCATAACGCATAAGGCATAACGCATAACGCATAACCCATAACGCATAACGCATAACGCATAACGCATAACCCATAACGCATAACGCATAACGCATTACGCGTAACTCATAACGCATAAAGCATAACGCATAACGGATCACGCATTACTCATAACCCATAACGCATAACGCATAACGCATAACGCATAACGCATAACACATAACACATAACGCATAACCCATAACGCATAACGCATAACGCATAACGCATAACGCATTACGCGTAACTCATAACGCATAAAGCATAACGCATAACGGATCACGCATTACTCATAACCCATAACGCATAAAGCATAACGCATAACGCATAACGCATAACTCATAACACATAACGCATA
The DNA here is from genome assembly GCA_916610235.2 of Lasioglossum morio. Classification (NCBI taxonomy): domain Eukaryota; kingdom Metazoa; phylum Arthropoda; class Insecta; order Hymenoptera; family Halictidae; genus Lasioglossum; species Lasioglossum morio. Next base: position 317,016 of record CAKAJA020000239.1, on the reverse strand, counting down.
ACCCATAACGCATAACGCATAACGCATAACACATAACGCATAACGCATAACGCATAACACATAACGGATCACGCATTACTTATAACGCATAACGCATAAAGCATAACGCATAACGCATAATGCATAACGCATAACGCATAACGCATAACGCATAACGCATAACGCATAACGCATGACACATAACGCATAACCTATAACGCATAACGCATAACGCATAACGCATAACGCATAACGCATGACACATAACGCACAACCTATAACGCATAACGCATAACGCACAACGCATAACGCATAACGCATAACGCAAAACGCATAACGCATAGCGGATAACGCACAACGCATAACACATAACGCATAACGCATAACGCATAACACATAACGGATCACGCATTACTTATAACGCATAACGCATAAAGCATAACGCATAACGCATAATGCATAACGCATAACACATAACGCATAACGCATAACGCATAACGCATAACGCATAACGCATAACGCATGACACATAACGAATAACCTATAACGCATAACGCATAACGCATAACGCACAACGCATAACGCATAACGCATAACGCAAAACGCAAAACGCATAGCGGATAACTCACAACGCATAACACATAACGCATAACGCATAACGCATAACGCCTAACGCATAACGGATCACGCTTTACTCATAACGCATAACGCATAACGCATAACGCATAACGCATGACACATAACGCATAACCTATAACGCATAACGCATAACGCATAACGCATAACGCATAACGCATAACGCATAACGCATAACGCATAACGCATAACGCATAACGCATAACGCATAACGCATAACGCATAACGCATAACGCATATTGCGTAACGCATAACGCATAACGCATAACGCATAACGCATAACGCATAACGCATAACGCATAACGCATAACGCATAACGCATAACGCATAACGCATAACGCATAACGCATAACGCATAACCCATAACACATAACGCATAACGCATAACGCATAACGCATAACGCATAACGCATAACGGATCACGCATTACTCATAACGCATAACGCATAACGCATAACGCATAACGCATAACGCATAACGCAAAACGCATAACGCATAACACATAACGCATAACACATAACGGATCACGCATTACTTATAACGCATAACGCATAAAGCATAACGCATAACGCATACCGCATAACGCATAACGCATGACACATAACGCATAACCTATAACGCATAACGCATAACGCATAACGCATAACGCATAACGCATAACGCATAACGCATAACGCATAACGCATAACGCATAACGCATAACGCATAACGCATAACGCATAACGCATAACGCATAACCCATAACACATAACGCATAACGCATAACGCATAACGCATAACGCATAACGGATCACGCATTACTTATAACGCATAACGCATAAAGCATAACGCATAACGCATAATGCATAACGCATAACGCATAACGCATAACGCATAACGCATGACACATAACGCATAACCTATAACGCATAACGCATAACGCATAACGCATAACGCATAACGCATAACGCATAACGCAAAACGCATAACGCATAGCGGATAACGCACAACGCATAACACATAACGCATAACGCATAACGCATAACGCATAACGCATAACGGATCACGCATTACTCATAACGCATAACGCATAACGCATAACGCATAACGCATAACGCATAACGCATAACGCATAACGCATAACGCATAACGCATAACGCATAACGCATAACGCATAACGCATAACGCATAACGCATAACGCATAACGCATAACGCATAACGCATAACGCATAACGCATAACGCATAACGCATAACGCATAACGCATATCGCATAACGCATAACGCATAACGCATAACGCATAACGCATAACGCATAACGCATAACGCATAACGCATAACGCATAACGCATAACGCATAAAGCATAACGCATAACGGATCACGCATTACTCATAACCCATAACGCATAACGCATAACGCATAACGCATAACGCATAACTCATAACACATAACGCATAACCCATAACGCATAACGCATAACGCATAACGCGTAACGGATCAAGCATTACTCATAACGCATAACGCATAACGGATCACGCATTACTCATAACGCATAACGCATAACGGATCACGCATTACTCATAACTCATAACGGATAACACATAACGCATAACGCATAACGCAAAACGCATAACGCATAACGCATAACGCATAACGCATAACGCATAACGCATAACGCATAACGCATAACGCATAACGCATAACGCATAACGCATAACGCATAACGCATAAGGCATAACGCATAACGCATAACGCATAACGCATAACGCATAACGCATAACGCATAACGCATAACGCATAACGCATAACGCATAACCCATAACGCATAACGCATAACGCATAACGCATAACCCATAACGCATAACGCATAACGCATTACGCGTAACTCATAACGCATAAAGCATAACGCATAACGGATCACGCATTACTCATAACCCATAACGCATAACGCATAACGCATAACGCATAACGCATAACACATAACACATAACGCATAACCCATAACGCATAACGCATAACGCATAACGCATTACGCGTAACTCATAACGCATAAAGCATAACGCATAACGGATCACGCATTACTCATAACCCATAACGCATAAAGCATAACGCATAACGCATAACGCATAACTCATAACACATAACGCATAACCCATAACGCATAACGCATAACGCATAACACATAACGCATAACGCATAACGCATAACACATAACGGATCACGCATTACTTATAACGCATAACGCATAAAGCATAACGCATAACGCATAATGCATAACGCATAACGCATAACGCATAACGCATAACGCATAACGCATAACGCATAACGCATGACACATAACGCATAACCTATAACGCATAACACATAACGCATAACGCATAACGCATAACGCATGACACATAACGCACAACCTATAACGCATAACGCATAACGCACAACGCATAACGCATAACGCATAACGCAAAACGCATAACGCATAGCGGATAACGCACAACGCATAACACATAACGCATAACGCATAACGCATAACACATAACGGATCACGCATTACTTATAACGCATAACGCATAAAGCATAACGCATAACGCATAATGCATAACGCATAACACATAACGCATAACGCATAACGCATAACGCATAACGCATAACGCATAACGCATGACACATAACGAATAACCTATAACGCATAACGCATAACGCATAACGCACAACGCATAACGCATAACGCATAACGCAAAACGCAAAACGCATAGCGGATAACTCACAACGCATAACACATAACGCATAACGCATAACGCATAACGCATAACGCATAACGCATAACGGATCACGCTTTACTCATAACGCATAACGCATAACGCATAACGCATATCGCATGACACATAACGCATAACCTATAACGCATAACGCATAACGCATAACGCATAACGCATAACGCATAACGCATAACGCATAACGCATAACGCATAACGCATAACGCATAACGCATAACGCATAACGCATAACGCATAACGCATACCGCATAACGCATAACGCATAACGCATAACGCATGACACATAACGCATAACCTATAACGCATAACGCATAACGCATAACGCATAACGCATAACGCATAACGCATAACGCATAACGCATAACGCATAACGCATAACGCATAACGCATAACGCATAACGCATAACGCATAACGCATAACGCATAACTCATAACACATAACGCATAACCCATAACGCATAACGCATAACGCATAACGCATTACGCGTAACTCATAACGCATAAAGCATAACGCATAACGGATCACGCATTACTCATAACCCATAACGCATAAAGCATAACGCATAACGCATAACGCATAACTCATAACACATAACGCATAACCCATAACGCATAACGCATAACGCATAACACATAACGCATAACGCATAACGCATAACGCATAACGCATAACGCATAACGCATAAAGCATAACGCATAACGGATCACGCATTACTCATAACCCATAACGCATAACGCATAACGCATAACGCATAACGCATAACTCATAACACATAACGCATAACCCATAACGCATAACGCATAACGCATAACGCGTAACGGATCAAGCATTACTCATAACGCATAACGCATAACGGATCACGCATTACTCATAACGCATAACGCATAACGGATCACGCATTACTCATAACTCATAACGGATAACACATAACGCATAACGCATAACGCATAACGCATAACGCATAACGCATAACGCATAACGCATAACGCATAACGCATAACGCATAACGCATAACGCATAACGCATAACGCATAACGCATAACGCATAAGGCATAACGCATAACGCATAACGCATAACGCATAACGCATAACGCATAACGCATAACGCATAACGCATAACGCATAACGCATAACGCATAACGCATAACCCATAACGCATAACGCATAACGCATAACGCATAACCCATAACGCATAACGCATAACGCATTACGCGTAACTCATAACGCATAAAGCATAACGCATAACGGATCACGCATTACTCATAACGCATAACGCATAACGCATAACGCATAACGCATAACGCATAACACATAACACATAACGCATAACCCATAACGCATAACGCATAACGCATAACGCATTACGCGTAACTCATAACGCATAAAGCATAACGCATAACGGATCACGCATTACTCATAACCCATAACGCATAAAGCATAACGCATAACGCATAACGCATAACTCATAACACATAACGCATAACCCATAACGCATAACGCATAACGCATAACACATAACGCATAACGCATAACGCATAACACATAACGGATCACGCATTACTTATAACGCATAACGCATAAAGCATAACGCATAACGCATAATGCATAACGCATAACGCATAACGCATAACGCATAACGCATAACGCATAACGCATGACACATAACGCATAACCTATAACGCATAACGCATAACGCATAACGCATAACGCATAACGCATAACGCATGACACATAACGCACAACCTATAACGCATAACGCATAACGCACAACGCATAACGCATAACGCATAACGCAAAACGCATAACGCATAGCGGATAACGCACAACGCATAACACATAACGCATAACGCATAACGCATAACACATAACGGATCACGCATTACTTATAACGCATAACGCATAAAGCATAACGCATAACGCATAACGCATAATGCATAACGCATAACACATAACGCATAACGCATAACGCATAACGCATAACGCATAACGCATAACGCATGACACATAACGAATAACCTATAACGCATAACGCATAACGCATAACGCACAACGCATAACGCATAACGCATAACGCAAAACGCAAAACGCATAGCGGATAACTCACAACGCATAACACATAACGCATAACGCATAACGCATAACGCATAACGCATAACGGATCACGCTTTACTCATAACGCATAACGCATAACGCATAACGCATAACGCATGACACATAACGCATAACCTATAACGCATAACGCATAACGCATAACGCATAACGCATAACGCATAACGCATAACGCATAACGCATAACGCATAACGCATAACGCATAACGCATAACGCATAACGCATAACGCATGACACATAACGCATAACCTATAACGCATAACGCATAACGCATAACGCATAACGCATAACGCATGACACATAACGCACAACCTATAACGCATAACGCATAACGCACAACGCATAACGCATAACGCATAACGCAAAACGCATAACGCATAGCGGATAACGCACAACGCATAACACATAACGCATAACGCATAACGCATAACACATAACGGATCACGCATTACTTATAACGCATAACGCATAAAGCATAACGCATAACGCATAATGCATAACGCATAACACATAACGCATAACGCATAACGCATAACGCATAACGCATAACGCATAACGCATGACACATAACGAATAACCTATAACGCATAACGCATAACGCATAACGCACAACGCATAACGCATAACGCATAACGCAAAACGCAAAACGCATAGCGGATAACTCACAACGCATAACACATAACGCATAACGCATAACGCATAACGCATAACGCATAACGGATCACGCTTTACTCATAACGCATAACGCATAACGCATAACGCATAACGCATGACACATAACGCATAACCTATAACGCATAACGCATAACGCATAACGCATAACGCATAACGCATAACGCATAACGCATAACGCATAACGCATAACGCATAACGCATAACGCATAACGCATAACGCATAACGCATAACGCATACCGCATAACGCATAACGCATAACGCATAACGCATGACACATAACGCATAACCTATAACGCATAACGCATAACGCATAACGCATAACGCATAACGCATAACGCATAACGCATAACGCATAACGCATAACGCATAACGCATAACGCATAACGCATAACTCATAACACATAACGCATAACCCATAACGCATAACGCATAACGCATAACGCATTACGCGTAACTCATAACGCATAAAGCATAACGCATAACGGATCACGCATTACTCATAACCCATAACGCATAAAGCATAACGCATAACGCATAACGCATAACTCATAACACATAACGCATAACCCATAACGCATAACGCATAACGCATAACACATAACGCATAACGCATAACGCATAACGCATAACGCATAACGCATAACGCATAAAGCATAACGCATAACGGATCACGCATTACTCATAACCCATAACGCATAACGCATAACGCATAACGCATAACGCATAACTCATAACACATAACGCATAACGCATAACGCATAACGCATAACGCATAACGCGTAACGGATCAAGCATTACTCATAACGCATAACGCATAACGGATCACGCATTACTCATAACGCATAACGCATAACGGATCACGCATTACTCATAACTCATAACGGATAACACATAACGCATAACGCATAACGCATAACGCATAACGCATAACGCATAACGCATAACGCATAACGCATAACGCATAACGCATAACGCATAACGCATAACGCATAACGCATAACGCATAACGCATAACGCATAACGCATAAGGCATAACGCATAACGCATAACGCATAACGCATAACGCATAACGCATAACGCATAACGCATAACGCATAACGCATAACGCATAACGCATAACGCATAACCCATAACGCATAACGCATAACGCATAACGCATAACCCATAACGCATAACGCATAACGCATTACGCGTAACTCATAACGCATAAAGCATAACGCATAACGGATCACGCATTACTCATAACCCATAACGCATAACGCATAACGCATAACGCATAACGCATAACACATAACACATAACGCATAACCCATAACGCATAACGCATAACGCATAACGCATTACGCGTAACTCATAACGCATAAAGCATAACGCATAACGGATCACGCATTACTCATAACCCATAACGCATAAAGCATAACGCATAACGCATAACGCATAACTCATAACACATAACGCATAACCCATAACGCATAACGCATAACGCATAACACATAACGCATAACGCATAACGCATAACACATAACGGATCACGCATTACTTATAACGCATAACGCATAAAGCATAACGCATAACGCATAACGCATAACGCATAACGCATAACGCATAACGCATAACGCATAACGCATAACGCATGACACATAACGCATAACCAATAACGCATAACGCATAACGCATAACGCATAACGCATAACGCATGACACATAACGCACAACCTATAACGCATAACGCATAACGCACAACGCATAACGCATAACGCATAACGCAAAACGCATAACGCATAGCGGATAACGCACAACGCATAACACATAACGCATAACGCATAACGCATAACACATAACGGATCACGCATTACTTATAACGCATAACGCATAAAGCATAACGCATAACGCATAATGCATAACGCATAACACATAACGCATAACGCATAACGCATAACGCATAACGCATAACGCATAACGCATGACACATAACGAATAACCTATAACGCATAACGCATAACGCATAACGCACAACGCATAACGCATAACGCATAACGCAAAACGCAAAACGCATAGCGGATAACTCACAACGCATAACACATAACGCATAACGCATAACCCATAACGCATAACGGATCACGCATTACTCATAACCCATAACGCATAACGCATAACGCATAACGCATAACGCATAACACATAACACATAACGCATAACCCATAACGCATAACGCATAACGCATAACGCATTACGCGTAACTCATAACGCATAAAGCATAACGAATAACGGATCACGCATTACTCATAACCCATAACGCATAAAGCATAACGCATAACGCATAACGCATAACTCATAACACATAACGCATAACCCATAACGCATAACGCATAACGCATAACACATAACGCATAACGCATAACGCATAACACATAACGGATCACGCATTACTTATAACGCATAACGCATAAAGCATAACGCATAACGCATAATGCATAACGCATAACGCATAACGCATAACGCATAACGCATAACGCATAACGCATGACACATAACGCATAACCTATAACGCATAACGCATAACGCATAACGCATAACGCATAACGCATGACACATAACGCACAACCTATAACGCATAACGCATAACGCACAACGCATAACGCATAACGCATAACGCAAAACGCATAACGCATAGCGGATAACTCACAACGCATAACACATAACGCATAACGCATAACGCATAACGCATAACGGATCACGCATTACTTATAACGCATAACGCATAAAGCATAACGCATAACGCATAATGCATAACGCATAACACATAACGCATAACGCATAACGCATAACGCATAACGCATAACGCATAACGCATGACACATAACGAATAACCTATAACGCATAACGCATAACGCATAACGCACAACGCATAACGCATAACGCATAACGCAAAACGCAAAACGCATAGCGGATAACTCACAACGCATAACACATAACGCATAACGCATAACGCATAACGCATAACGCATAACGCATGACACATAACGCATAACCTATAACGCATAACGCATAACGCATAACGCATAACGCATAACGCATGACACATAACGCACAACCTATAACGCATAACGCATAACGCACAACGCATAACGCATAACGCATAACGCAAAACGCATAACGCATAGCGGATAACGCACAACGCATAACACATAACGCATAACGCATAACGCATAACACATAACGGATCACGCATTACTTATAACGCATAACGCATAAAGCATAACGCATAACGCATAATGCATAACGCATAACACATAACGCATAACGCATAACGCATAACGCATAACGCATAACGCATAACGCATGACACATAACGAATAACCTATAACGCATAACGCATAACGCATAACGCACAACGCATAACGCATAACGCATAACGCAAAACGCAAAACGCATAGCGGATAACTCACAACGCATAACACATAACGCATAACGCATAACGCATAACGCATAACGCATAACGGATCACGCTTTACTCATAACGCATAACGCATAACGCATAACGCATAACGCATGACACATAACGCATAACCTATAACGCATAACGCATAACGCATAACGCATAACGCATAACGCATAACGCATAACGCATTACGCATAACGCATAACGCATAACGCATAACGCATAACGCATAACGCATAACGCATAACGCATAACGCATACCGCATAACGCATAACGCATAACGCATAACGCATGACACATAACGCATAACCTATAACGCATAACGCATAACGCATAACGCATAACGCATAACGCATAACGCATAACGCATAACGCATAACGCATAACGCATAACGCATAACGCATAACGCATAACGCATAACGCATAACGCATAACGCATAACTCATAACACATAACGCATAACCCATAACGCATAACGCATAACGCATAACGCATTACGCGTAACTCATAACGCATAAAGCATAACGCATAACGGATCACGCATTACTCATAACCCATAACGCATAAAGCATAACGCATATCGCATAACGCATAACTCATAACACATAACGCATAACCCATAACGCATAACGCATAACGCATAACACATAACGCATAACGCATAACGCATAACACATAACGGATCACGCATTACTTATAACGCATAACGCATAAAGCATAACGCATAACGCATAATGCATAACGCATAACGCATAACGCATAACGCATAACGCATAACGCATAACGCATAACGCATGACACATAACGCATAACCTATAACGCATAACGCATAACGCATAACGCATAACGCATAACGCATGACACATAACGCACAACCTATAACGCATAACGCATAACGCACAACGCATAACGCATAACGCATAACGCAAAACGCATAACGCATAGCGGATAACGCACAACGCATAACACATAACGCATAACGCATAACGCATAACACATAACGGATCACGCATTACTTATAACGCATAACGCATAACGCATAACGCATAACGCATAACGCATAACGCATAACGCATAACGCATAACGCATAACGCATAACGCATAACGCATAACGCATAACGCATAACGCATGACACATAACGCATAACCTATAACGCATAACGCATAACGCATAACGCACAACGCATAACGCATAACGCATAACGCAAAACGCAAAACGCATAGCGGATAACTCACAACGCATAACACATAACGCATAACGCATAACGCATAACGCATAACGCATAACGGATCACGCTTTACTCATAACGCATAACGCATAACGCATAACGCTTAACGCATAATGCATAACGCATAACACATAACGCATAACGCATAACGCATAACGCATAACGCATAACGCATAACGCATAACACATAACGCATAACCTATAACGCATAACGCATAACGCATAACGCACAACGCATAACGCATAACGCAAAACGCATAACGCATAGCGGATAACGCACAACGCATAACACATAACGCATAACGCATAACGCATAACACATAACGGATCACGCATTACTTATAACGCATAACGCATAAAGCATAACGCATAACGCATAATGCATAACGCATAACACATAACGCATAACGCATAACGCATAACGCATAACGCATAACGCATAACGCATGACACATAACGCATAACCTATAACGCATAACGCATAACGCATAACGCACAACGCATAACGCATAACGCATATCGCATAACGCATAACGTATAACGCGTAACGCATAACGCATAACGCATAACGAATAACGCATAACGGATAACCCATAACGCATAACGCATAACGCATAACGCATAACGCATAACGCATAACGCACAACTCATAACGCATAACGCATAACGCAAAACTCATAACGGATAACGCATAACGGATAACCCATAACGCATAACGCATAACGCATAACGCATAACTCATAACACATAACGCATAACCCATAACGCATAACGCATAACGCATTACGCGTAACTCATAACGCATAAAGCATAACGCATAACGGATCACGCATTACTCATAACGCATAACGCATAACGCATAACGCATAACGCATAACTCATAACACATAACGCATAACGCATTACTCATAACGCATAACGCATAACGCATAACGCATAACGGATCACGCATTTCTCATAACGCATAACGCATAACGCATAACGCATAACGCATAACGCATAACGCATAACGCATAACGCATAACGCATTACGCATAACGCATAACGCATAACGCATAACGCATAACGCATAACGCATAACGCATAACGCATAACGCATAACGCATAACGCATAAGGCATAACGCATAACGCAAAACGCATAACGCATAACGCATAACCCATAAGGGATCACGCATAACTTATAACGCATAACGCATAACGCATAACGCATAACGCATAACGCACAACTCATAACGCATAACGCATAACGCAAAACTCATAACGGATAACGCATAACGGATAACCCATAACGCATAACGCATAACGCATAACGCATAACTCATAACACATAACGGATAACCCATAACGCATAACGCATAACGCATTACGCGTAACTCATAACGCATAAAGCATATCGCATAACGGATCACGCATTACTCATAACCCATAACGCATAACGCATAACGCATAACGCATAACGCATAACTCATAACACATAACGCATAACCCATAACGCATAACGCATAACGCGTAACGGATCAAGCATTACTCATAACGCATAACGCATAACGGATCACGCATTACTCATAACTCATAACGGATAACACATAACGCATAACGCATAACGCATAACGCATAACGCATAACGCATAACGCATAACGCATAACGCATAACGCATAACGCATAACGCATAACGCATAACGCATAACGCATAACGCATATCGCATAACGCATAACGCATAACGCATAACGCATAACGCATAACGCATAACGCATAACGCATAACGCATAACGCATATCGCATAACGCATAACGCATAACGCATAACGCATAACGCATAACGGATAACGCATAACGGATAACCCATAACGCATAACGCATAACGCATAACGCATAACGCATAACGCATAACGCATAACGCATAACGCATAACGCATAACGCATAACGCATAACGCATAACGCATAACGCATAACGCATAACGCATAACGCATAACGCATAACGCATAACGCATAACGCATAACGCATAACGCATAACGCATAACGCATAACGCATATCGCATAACGCATAACGCATAACGCATAACGCATAACGCATAACGCATAACGCATATCGCATAACGCATAACGCATAACGCATAACGCATAACGCATAACGCATAACGCATAACGCATAACGCACAACTCATAACGCATAACGCATAACGCAAAACTCATAACGGATAACGCATAACGGATAACCCATAACGCATAACGCATAACGCATAACGCATAACGCGTAACGGATCAAGCATTACTCATAACGCATAACGCATAACGGATCACGCATTACTCATAACCCATAACGCATAACGCATAACGCATTACGCGTAACTCATAACGCATAAAGCATAACGCATAACGGATCACGCATTACTCATAACGCATAACGCATAACGCATAACGCATAACGCATAACTCATAACACATAACGCATAACGCATAACGCATAACGCATAACGCATAACGCATAACGCATAACGCATAACGGATCACGCATTTCTCATAACGCATAACGCATAACGCATAACGCATAACGCATAACGCATAACGCATAACGCATAACGCATAACGCATAACGCATAACGCATAACGCATAACGCATAACGCATAACGCATAACGCATAACGCATAACGCATAACGCATAACGCATAAGGCATAACGCATAACGCAAAACGCATAACGCATAACGCATAACCCATAAGGGATCACGCATTACTTATAACGCATAACGCATAACGCATAACGCATAACGCAAAACTCATAACGCATAACGCATAACGCAAAACTCATAACGGATAACGCATAACGGATAACCCATAACGCATAACGCATAACGCATAACGCATAACTCATAACACATAACGGATAACCCATAACGCATAACGCATAACGCATTACGCGTAACTCATAACGAATAAAGCATAACGCATAACGGATCACGCATTACTCATAACCCATAACGCATAACGCATAACGCATAACGCATAACTCATAACACATAACGCATAACCCATAACGCATAACGCATAACGCGTAACTGATCAAGCATTACTCATAACGCATAACGCATAACGGATCACGCATTACTCATAACTCATAACGGATAACACATAACGCATAACGCATAACGCATAACGCATAACGCATAACGCATAACGCATAACGCATAACGCATAACGCATAACGCATAACGCATAACGCATAACGCATAACGCATAACGCATAACGCATAACGCATAACGCATAACCCATAACGCATAACGCATAACGCATAACGCATAACGCATAACGCATAACGCATAACGCATAACGCATAACGCATAACGCATAACGCATTACGCATAACGCATAACGCATAACGCATAACGCATAACGCATAACGCATAACGCATAACGCATAACGCATAAGGCATAACGCATAACGCAAAACGCATAACGCATAACGCATAACCCATAAGGGATCACGCATTACTTATAACGCATAACGCATAAAGCATAACGCATAACGCATACCGCATAACGCATAACGCATAACGCATAACGCATGACACATAACGCATAACCTATAACGCATAACGCATAACGCACAACGCATAACGCATAACGCATAACGCATAACGCAAAACGCATAACGCATAGGGGATAACGCACAACGCATAACACATAACGCATAACGCATAACGCATAACGCATAACGCATAACGCATAACGCATAACGCATAACGCATAACGCATAACCCATAACACATAACGCATAACGCATAACGCATAACGCATAACGCATAACGCATAACGCAAATCGCATAACGCATAAGGCATAACGCATAACGCATAACGCATATCGCATAACGCATAACGCATAACGCATAACGCATAACGCATAACGCATAACGCATAACGCATAACGCATAACGCATAACGCAAAACGCATAACGGATAACTCATAACGGATAACACATAACGCATAACGCATAACGCATAACGCATAACGCATAACGCATAACGCATAACGCATAACGCATAACGCATAACGCATAACGCATAACGCATAACGCATAACGCATAACGCATAACAAATAACGCATAACCCATAACGCATAACGCATAACGCATAACGCATAACGCATAACGCATAACGCATAACGCATAACGCATAACGGATCATGCATTACTCATAACGCATAACGCATAACGGATCACGCATTTCTCATAACGCATAACGCATAACGCATAACGCATAACGCATAACGCATAACGCATAACGCATAACGCATAACGCATAACGCATAACGCATAACGCATAACGCATAACGCATAACGCATAACGCATAACGCATAACGCATAACGCATAACGCATAACGCATAACGCATAACGCATAACGCATAACGCATAACGCATAACGCATAACTCATAACCCATAACGCATAACGCATAACGCATAACGCATAACTCATAACACATAACGCATAACCCATAACGCATAACGCATAACGCATTACGCGTAACTCATAACGCATAAAGCATAACGCATAACGGATCACGCATTACTCATAACCCATAACGCATAACGCATAACGCATAAAGCATAACGCATAACGGATCACGCATTACTCATAACCCATAACGCATAACGCATAACGCATAACGCATAACGCATAACGCATAACGCATACCGCATAACGCATAACGCATAACGCATAACGCATGACACATAACGCATAACCTATAACGCATAACGCATAACGCACAACGCATAACGCATAACGCATAACGCAAAACGCATAACGCATAGCGGATAACGCACAACGCATAACACATAACGCATAACGCATAACGCATAACACATAACGGATCACGCATTACTTATAACGCATAACGCATAAAGCATAACGCATAACGCATAATGCATAACGCATAACGCATAACGCATAACGCATAACGCATGACACATAACGCATAACCTATAACGCATAACGCATAACGCATAACGCACAACGCATAACGCATAACGCATAACGCAAAACGCATAACGCATAGCGGATAACTCACAACGCATAACACATAACGCATAACGCATAACGTATAACGCATAACGGATCACGCATTACTACTAACGCATAACGCTTAACGCATAACGCATAACGCATAACGCATAACGCATAACGCATAACGCATAACGCATAACGCATAACGCATAACGCATAACGCATATCGCATAACGCATAACGCATAACGCATAACGCATAACGCATAACGCATAACGCATATCGCATAACGCATAACGCATAACGCATAACGCATAACGCATAACGCATAACGGATAACGCATAACGGATAACGCATAACGCATAACTCATAACACATAACCCATAACGCATAACGCATAACGCATAACGCGTAACGGATCAAGCATTACTCATAACGCATAACGCATAACGGATCACGCATTACTCATAACGCATAACGCATAACGGATCACGCATTACTCATAACTCATAACGGCTAACACATAACGCATAACGCATAACGCATAACGCATAACGCATAACGCATACGCATAACGCATAACGCATAACGCATAACGCATAACGCATAACGCATAACGCATAACGCATAACGCATAACGCATAACGCATAACGCATAACGCATAACGCATAACGCATAACGCATATCGCATAACGCATAACGCATAACGCATAACGCATAACGCATAACGCATAAGGCATAACGCATATCGCATAACGCATAACGCATAACGCATAACGCATAACGCATAACGCATAACGGATAACGCATAACGGATAACCCATAACGCATAACGCATAACGCATAACGCATAACGCATAACGCATAACGCATAACGCATAACGCATAACGCATAACGCATAACGCATAACGCATAACGCATAACGCATAACGCATAACGCATAACGCATATCGCATAACGCATAACGCATAACGCATAACGCATAACGCATAACGCATAACGCATAACGCATAACGCATAACGCATAACGCATAACGCATAACGCATAACGCATAACGCACAACGCATAACGCATAACGCATATCGCATAACGCATAACGTATAACGCGTAACGCATAACGCATAACGCATAACGGATAACGCATAACGGATAACCCATAACGCATAACGCATAACGCATAACGCATAACGCATAACGCATAACGCACAACTCATAACGCATAACGCATAACGCAAAACTCATAACGGATAACGCATAACGGATAACCCATAACGCATAACGCATAACGCATAACGCATAACTCATAACACATAACGCATAACCCATAACGCATAACGCATAACGCATTACGCGTAACTCATAACGCATAAAGCATAACGCATAACGGATCACGCATTACTCATAACGCATAACGCATAACGCATAACGCATAACGCATAACTCATAACACATAACGCATAACGCATAACGCATAACGCATAACGCATAACGCATAACGCATAACGGATCACGCATTTCTCATAACGCATAACGCATAACGCATAACGCATAACGCAAAACGCATAACGCATAACGCATAACGCATAACGCATTACGCATAACGCATAACGCATAACGCATAACGCATAACGCATAACGCATAACGCATAACGCATAACGCATAACGCATAACGCATAACGCATAAGGCATAACGCATAACGCAAAACGCATAACGCATTACGCATAACCCATAAGGGATCACGCATTACTTATAACGCATAACGCATAACGCATAACGCATAACGCATAACGCACAACTCATAACGCATAACGCATAACGCAAAACTCATAACGGATAACGCATAACGGATAACCCATAACGCATAACGCATAACGCATAACGCATAACTCATAACACATAACGGATAACCCATAACGCATAACGCATAACGCATTACGCGTAACTCATAACGCATAAAGCATATCGCATAACGGATCACGCATTACTCATAACCCATAACGCATAACGCATAACGCATAACGCATAACGCATAACTCATAACACATAACGCATAACCCATAACGCATAACGCATAACGCGTAACGGATCAAGCATTACTCATAACGCATAACGCATAACGGATCACGCATTACTCATAACTCATAACGGATAACACATAACGCATAACGCATAACGCATAACGCATAACGCATAACGCATAACGCATAACGCATAACGCATAACGCATAACGCATAACGCATAACGCATAACGCATAACGCATAACGCATAACGCATATCGCATAACGCATAACGCATAACGCATAACGCATAACGCATAACGCATAACGCATAACGCATAACGCATAACGCATATCGCATAACGCATAACGCATAACGCATAACGCATAACGCATAACGGATAACGCATAACGGATAACCCATAACGCATAACGCATAACGCATAACGCATAACGCATAACGCATAACGCATAACGCATAACGCATAACGCATAACGCATAACGCATAACGCATAACGCATAACGCATAACGCATAACGCATAACGCATAACGCATAACGCATAACGCATAACGCATAACGCATAACGCATATCGCATAACGCATAACGCATAACGCATAACGCATAACGCATAACGCATAACGCATATCGCATAACGCATAACGCATAACGCATAACGCATAACGCATAACGCATAACGCATAACGCATAACGCACAACTCATAACGCATAACGCATAACGCAAAACTCATAACGGATAACGCATAACGGATAACCCATAACGCATAACGCATAACGCATAACGCATAACGCGTAACGGATCAAGCATTACTCATAACGCATAACGCATAACGGATCACGCATTACTCATAACCCATAACGCATAACGCATAACGCATTACGCGTAACTCATAACGCATAAAGCATAACGCATAACGGATCACGCATTACTCATAACGCATAACGCATAACGCATAACGCATAACGCATAACTCATAACACATAACGCATAACGCATAACGCATAACGCATAACGCATAACGCATAACGCATAACGCATAACGGATCACGCATTTCTCATAACGCATAACGCATAACGCATAACGCATAACGCATAACGCATAACGCATAACGCATAACGCATAACGCATAACGCATAACGCATAACGCATAACGCATAACGCATAACGCATAACGCATAACGCATAACGCATAACGCATAACGCATAAGGCATAACGCATAACGCAAAACGCATAACGCATAACGCATAACCCATAAGGGATCACGCATTACTTATAACGCATAACGCATAACGCATAACGCATAACGCACAACTCATAACGCATAACGCATAACGCAAAACTCATAACGGATAACGCATAACGGATAACCCATAACGCATAACGCATAACGCATAACGCATAACGCATAACACATAACGGATAACCCATAACGCATAACGCATAACGCATAACGTATAACTCATAACGAATAAAGCATAACGCATAACGGATCACGCATTACTCATAACCCATAACGCATAACGCATAACGCATAACGCATAACTCATAACACATAACGCATAACCCATAACGCATAACGCATAACGCGTAACTGATCAAGCATTACTCATAACGCATAACGCATAACGGATCACGCATTACTCATAACTCATAACGGATAACACATAACGCATAACGCATAACGCATAACGCATAACGCATAACGCATAACGCATAACGCATAACGCATAACGCATAACGCATAACGCATAACGCATAACGCATAACGCATAACGCATAACGCATAACGCATAACGCATAACGCATAACCCATAACGCATAACGCATAACGCATAACGCATAACGCATAACGCATAACTCATAACGCATAACGCATAACGCATAACGGATCACGCATTTCTCATAACGCATAACGCATAACGCATAACGCATAACGCATAACGCATAACGCATAACGCATAACGCATTACGCATAACGCATAACGCATAACGCATAACGCATAACGCATAACGCATAACGCATAACGCATAACGCATAAGGCATAACGCATAACGCAAAACGCATAACGCATAACGCATAACCCATAAGGGATCACGCATTACTTATAACGCATAACGCATAAAGCATAACGCATAACGCATACCGCATAACGCATAACGCATAACGCATAACGCATGACACATAACGCATAACCTATAACGCATAACGCATAACGCACAACGCATAACGCATAACGCATAACGCATAACGCAAAACGCATAACGCATAGGGGATAACGCACAACGCATAACACATAACGCATAACGCATAACGCATAACGCATAACGCATAACGCATAACGCATAACGCATAACGCATAACGCATAACGCATAACCCATAACACATAACGCATAACGTATAACGCATAACGCATAACGCATAACGCATAACGCAAATCGCATAACGCATAAGGCATAACGCATAACGCATAACGCATATCGCATAACGCATAACGCATAACGCATAACGCATAACGCATAACGCATAACGCATAACGCATAACGCAAAACGCATAACGGATAACTCATAACGGATAACACATAACGCATAACGCATAACGCATAACGCATAACGCATAACGCATAACGCATAACGCATAACGCATAACGCATAACGCATAACGCATAACGCATAACGCATAACAAATAACGCATAACGCATAACGCATAACGCATAACGCATAACGCATAACGCATAACGCATAACGCATAACGCATAACGCATAACGGATCATGCATTACTCATAACGCATAACGCATAACGGATCACGCATTTCTCATAACGCATAACGCATAACGCATAACGCATAACGCATAACGCATAACGCATAACGCATAACGCATAACGCATAACGCATAACGCATAACGCATAACGCATAACGCATAACGCATAACGCATAACGCATAACGCATAACGCATAACGCATAACGCATATCGCATAACGCATAACGCATAACGCATAACGCATAACTCATAACACATAACGCATAACCCATAACGCATAACGCATAACGCATTACGCGTAACTCATAACGCATAAAGCATAACGCATAACGGATCACGCATTACTCATAACGCATAACGCATAACGCATAACGCATAACGCATAACTCATAACACATAACGCATAACGCATAACGCATAACGCATAACGCATAACGCATAACGCATAACGGATCACGCATTTCTCATAACGCATAACGCATAACGCATAACGCATAACGCATAACGCATAACGCATAACGCATAACGCATAACGCATTACGCATAACGCATAACGCATAACGCATAACGCATAACGCATAACGCATAACGCATAACGCATAACGCATAACGCATAACGCATAACGCATAAGGCATAACGCATAACGCAAAACGCATAACGCATTACGCATAACCCATAAGGGATCACGCATTACTTATAACGCATAACGCATAACGCATAACGCATAACGCATAACGCACAACTCATAACGCATAACGCATAACGCATAACGCATAACGCATAACGCATAACGGATAACCCATAACGCATAACGCATAACGCATAACGCATAACTCATAACACATAACGGATAACCCATAACGCATAACGCATAACGCATTACGCGTAACTCATAACGCATAAAGCATATCGCATAACGGATCACGCATTACTCATAACCCATAACGCATAACGCATAACGCATAACGCATAACGCATAACGCATAACACATAACGCATAACCCATAACGCATAACGCATAACGCGTAACGGATCAAGCATTACTCATAACGCATAACGCATAACGGATCACGCATTACTCATAACTCATAACGGATAACACATAACGCATAACGCATAACGCATAACGCATAACGCATAACTCATAACGCATAACGCATAACGCATAACGCATAACGCATAACGCATAACGCATAACGCATAACGCATAACGCATAACGCATATCGCATAACGCATAACGCATAACGCATAACGCATAACGCATAACGCATAACGCATAACGCATAACGCATAACGCATATCGCATAACGCATAACGCATAACGCATAACGCATAACGCATAACGGATAACGCATAACGGATAACCCATAACGCATAACGCATAACGCATAACGCATAACGCATAACGCATAACGCATAACGCATAACGCATAACGCATAA
This sequence comes from Lasioglossum morio, assembly GCA_916610235.2. Taxonomy (NCBI): domain Eukaryota; kingdom Metazoa; phylum Arthropoda; class Insecta; order Hymenoptera; family Halictidae; genus Lasioglossum; species Lasioglossum morio. Next base: position 294,938 of record CAKAJA020000239.1, on the reverse strand, counting down.
CGCATAACGCATAACGCATAACGCATAACGCATAACGCATAACGCATAACGCATAACGCATAACGCATAACGCATAACGCATAACGCATAACGCATATCGCATAACGCATAACGCATAACGCATAACGCATAACGCATAACGCATAACGCATATCGCATAACGCATAACGCATAACGCATAACGCATAACGCATAACGCATAACGCATAACGCATAACGCAAAACTCATAACGCATAACGCATAACGCAAAACTCATAACGGATAACGCATAACGGATAACCCATAACGCATAACGCATAACGCATAACGCATAACGCGTAACGGATCAAGCATTACTCATAACGCATAACGCATAACGGATCACGCATTACTCATAACCCATAACGCATAACGCATAACGCATTACGCGTAACTCATAACGCATAAAGCATAACGCATAACGGATCACGCATTACTCATAACGCATAACGCATAACGCATAACGCATAACGCATAACTCATAACACATAACGCATAACGCATAACGCATAACGCATAACGCATAACGCATAACGCATAACGCATAACGGATCACGCATTTCTCATAACGCATAACGCATAACGCATAACGCATAACGCATAACGCATAACGCATAACGCATAACGCATTACGCATAACGCATAACGCATAACGCATAACGCATAACGCATAACGCATAACGCATAACGCATAACGCATAACGCATAACGCATAACGCATAACGCATAACGCAAAACGCATAACGCATAACGCATAACCCATAAGGGATCACGCATTACTTATAACGCATAACGCATAACGCATAACGCATAACGCACAACTCATAACGCATAACGCATAACGCAAAACTCATAACGGATAACGCATAACGGATAACCCATAACGCATAACGCATAACGCATAACGCATAACTCATAACACATAACGGATAACCCATAACGCATAACGCATAACGCATTACGCGTAACTCATAACGAATAAAGCATAACGCATAACGGATCACGCATTACTCATAACCCATAACGCATAACGCATAACGCATAACGCATAACTCATAACACATAACGCATAACCCATAACGCATAACGCATAACGCGTAACTGATCAAGCATTACTCATAACGCATAACGCATAACGGATCACGCATTACTCATAACTCATAACGGATAACACATAACGCATAACGCATAACGCATAACGCATAACGCATAACGCATAACGCATAACGCATAACGCATAACGCATAACGCATAACGCATAACGCATAACGCATAACGCATAACGCATAACGCATAACGCATAACGCATAACGCATAACGCATAACCCATAACGCATAACGCATAACGCATAACGCATAACGCATAACGCATAACGCATAACGCATAACGCATAACGCATAACGGATCACGCATTTCTCATAACGCATAACGCATAACGCATAACGCATAACGCATAACGCATAACGCATAACGCATAACGCATAACGCATAACGCATAACGCATAACGCATAACGCATAACGCATAACGCATAACGCATAACGCATAACGCATAAGGCATAACGCATAACGCAAAACGCATAACGCATAACGCATAACCCATAAGGGATCACGCATTACTTATAACGCATAACGCATAAAGCATAACGCATAACGCATAACGCATAACGCATAACGCATAACGCATAACGCATGACACATAACGCATAACCTATAACGCATAACGCATAACGCACAACGCATAACGCATAACGCATAACGCATAACGCAAAACGCATAACGCATAGGGGATAACGCACAACGCATAACACATAACGCATAACGCATAACGCATAACGCATAACGCATAACGCATAACGCATAACGCATAACGCATAACGCATAACGCATAACCCATAACACATAACGCATAACGCATAACGCATAACGCATAACGCATAACGCATAACGCAAATCGCATAACGCATAAGGCATAACGCATAACGCATAACGCATATCGCATAACGCATAACGCATAACGCATAACGCATAACGCATAACGCATAACGCATAACGCATAACGCATAACGCAAAACGCATAACGGATAACGCATAACGGATAACACATAACGCATAACGCATAACGCATAACGCATAACGCATAACGCATAACGCATAACGCATAACGCATAACGCATAACGCATAACGCATAACGCATAACGCATAACGCATAACAAATAACGCATAACCCATAACGCATAACGCATAACGCATAACGCATAACGCATAACGCATAACGCATAACGCATAACGCATAACGGATCATGCATTACTCATAACGCATAACGCATAACGGATCACGCATTTCTCATAACGCATAACGCATAACGCATAACGCATAACGCATAACGCATAACGCATAACGCATAACGCATAACGCATAACGCATAACGCATAACGCATAACGCATAACGCATAACGCATAACGCATAACGCATAACGCATAACGCATAACGCATAACGCATAACGCATATCGCATAACGCATAACGCATAACGCATAACTCATAACCCATAACGCATAACGCATAACGCATAACGCGTAACTCATAACACATAACGCATAACCCATAACGCATAACGCATAACGCATTACGCGTAACTCATAACGCATAAAGCATAACGCATAACGGATCACGCATTACTCATAACCCATAACGCATAACGCATAACGCATAAAGCATAACGCATAACGGATCACGCATTACTCATAACCCATAACGCATAACGCATAACGCATAACGCATAACGCATAACGCATAACGCATACCGCATAAAGCATAACGCATAACGCATAACGCATGACACATAACGCATAACCTATAACGCATAACGCATAACGCACAACGCATAACGCATAACGCATAACGCAAAACGCATAACGCATAGCGGATAACGCACAACGCATAACACATAACGCATAACGCATAACGCATAACACATAACGGATCACGCATTACTTATAACGCATAACGCATAAAGCATAACGCATAACGCATAATGCATAACGCATAACGCATAACGCATAACGCATAACGCATGACACATAACGCATAACCTATAACGCATAACGCATAACGCATAACGCACAACGCATAACGCATAACGCATAACGCAAAACGCAAAACGCATAACGCATAGCGGATAACTCACAACGCATAACACATAACGCATAACGCATAACGTATAACGCATAACTGATCACGCATTACTACTAACGCATAACGCATAACGCATAACGCATAACGCATAACGCATAACGCATAACGCATAACGCATAACGCATAACGCATAACGCATAACGCATAACGCATATCGCATAACGCATAACGCATAACGCATAACGCATAACGCATAACGCATAACGCATAACGCATATCGCATAACGCATAACGCATAACGCATAACGCATAACGCATAACGGATAACGCATAACGGATAACGCATAACGCATAACTCATAACACATAACCCATAACGCATAACGCATAACGCATAACGCGTAACGGATCAAGCATTACTCATAACGCATAACGCATAACGGATCACGCATTACTCATAACGCATAACGCATAACGGATCACGCATTACTCATAACTCATAACGGCTAACACATAACGCATAACGCATAACGCATAACGCATAACGCATAACGCATACGCATAACGCATAACGCATAACGCATAACGCATAACGCATAACGCATAACGCATAACGCATAACGCATAACGCATAACGCATAACGCATAACGCATATCGCATAACGCATAACGCATAACGCATAACGCATAACGCATAAGGCATAACGCATATCGCATAACGCATAACGCATAACGCATAACGCATAACGCATAACGCATAACGGATAACGCATAACGGATAACCCATAACGCATAACGCATAACGCATAACGCATAACGCATAACGCATAACGCATAACGCATAACGCATAACGCATAACGCATAACGCATAACGCATAACGCATAACGCATAACGCATAACGCATAACGCATAACGCATAACGCATAACGCATATCGCATAACGCATAACGCATAACGCATAACGCATAACGCATAACGCATAACGCATAACGCATAACGCATAACGCATAACGCATAACGCATAACGCATAACGCATAACGCATAACGCATAACGGATAACGCATAACGGATAACCCATAACGCATAACGCATAACGCATAACGCATAACGCATAACGCATAACGCATAACGCATAACGCATAACGCATAACGCATAACGCATAACGCATAACGCATAACGCATAACGCATAACGCATAACGCATAACGCATAACGCATAACGCATAACGCATATCGCATAACGCATAACGCATAACGCATAACGCATAACGCATACGCATAACGCATAACGCATAACGCACAACTCATAACGCATAACGCATAACGCAAAACTCATAACGGATAACGCATAACGGATAACCCATAACGCATAACGCATAACGCATAACGCATAACGCGTAACGGATCAAGCATTACTCATAACGCATAACGCATAACGGATCACGCATTACTCATAACGCATAACGCATAACGCATAACGGATCACGCATTACTCATAACTCATAACGGATAACACATAACGCATAACGCATAACGCATAACGCATAACGCATAACGCATAACGCATAACGCATAACGCATAACGCATAACGCATAACGCATAACGCATAACGCATAACGCATGACACATAACGCATAACCTATAACGCATAACGCATAACGCATGACGCACAACGCATAACGCATAACGCATAACGCAAAACGCATAACGCATAGCGGATAACTCACAACGCATAACACATAACGCATAACGCATAACGCATAACGCATAACGGATCACGCATTACTCATAACGCATAACGCATAACGCATAACGCATAACGCATAACGCATAACGCATAACGGATCACGCATAACGCATAACGCATAACGCATAACGGATCACGCATTACTCATAACCCATAACGCATAACGCATAACGCATAACGCATAACTCATAACACATAACGCATAACCCATAACGCATAACGCATAACGCATAACGCGTAACGGATCAAGCATTACTCATAACGCATAACGCATTACGGATCACGCATTACTCATAACGCATAACGCATAACGGATCACGCATTACTCATAACTCATAACGGATAACACATAACGCATAACGCATAACGCATAACGCATAACGCATAATGCATAACGCATAACGCATAACGCATAACGCATAACGCATAACGCATAACGCATAACGCATAACGCATAACGCATAACGCATAACGCATAACGCATATCGCATAACGCATAACGCATAACGCATAACGCATAACGCATAACGCATAAGGCATAACGCATATCGCATAACGCATAACGCATAACGCATAACGCATAACGCATAACGGATAACGCATAACGGATAACCCATAACGCATAACGCATAACGCATAACGCATAACGCATAACGCATAACGCATAACGCATAACGCATAACGCATAACGCATAACGCATAACGCATAACGCATAACGCATAACGCATATCGCATAACGCATAACGCATAACGCATAACGCATAACGCATAAGGCATAACGCATATCGCATAACGCATAACGCATAACGCATAACGCATAACGCATAACGCATAACGGATAACGCATAACGGATAACCCATAACGCATAACGCATAACGCATAACGCATAACGCATAACGCATAACGCATAACGCATAACGCATAACGCATAACGCATAACGCATAACGCATAACGCATAACGCATAACGCATAACGCATAACGCATAACGCATAACGGATCACGCATTACTCATAACGCATAACGCATAACGGATCACGCATTACTCATAACTCATAACGGCTAACACATAACGCATAACGCATAACGCATAACGCATAACGCATAACGCATACGCATAACGCATAACGCATAACGCATAACGCATAACGCATAACGCATAACGCATAACGCATAACGCATAACGCATAACGCATAACGCATAACGCATAACGCATAACGCATAACGCATATCGCATAACGCATAACGCATAACGCATAACGCATAACGCATAAGGCATAACGCATAACGCATTACGCGTAACTCATAACGAATAAAGCATAACGCATAACGGATCACGCATTACTCATAACCCATAACGCATAACGCATAACGCATAACGCATAACTCATAACACATAACGCATAACCCATAACGCATAACGCATAACGCGTAACTGATCAAGCATTACTCATAACGCATAACGCATAACGGATCACGCATTACTCATAACTCATAACGGATAACACATAACGCATAACGCATAACGCATAATGCATAACGCATAACGCATAACGCATAACGCATAACGCATAACGCATAACGCATAACGCATAACGCATAACGCATAACGCATAACGCATAACGCATAACGCATAACGCATAACGCATAACCCATAACGCATAACGCATAACGCATAACGCATAACGCATAACGCATAACGCATAACGCATAACGCATAACGCATAACGGATCACGCATTTCTCATAACGCATAACGCATAACGCATAACGCATAACGCATAACGCATAACGCATAACGCATAACGCATTACGCATAACGCATAACGCATAACGCATAACGCATAACGCATAACGCATAACGCATAACGCATAACGCATAAGGCATAACGCATAACGCAAAACGCATAACGCATAACGCATAACCCATAAGGGATCACGCATTACTTATAACGCATAACGCATAAAGCATAACGCATAACGCATAACGCATAACGCATAACGCATAACGCATAACGCATGACACATAACGCATAACCTATAACGCATAACGCATAACGCACAACGCATAACGCATAACGCATAACGCATAACGCAAAACGCATAACGCATAGGGGATAACGCACAACGCATAACACATAACGCATAACGCATAACGCATAACGCATAACGCATAACGCATAACGCATAACGCATAACGCATAACGCATAACGCATAACCCATAACACATAACGCATAACGCATAACGCATAACGCATAACGCATAACGCATAACGCAAATCGCATAACGCATAAGGCATAACGCATAACGCATAACGCATATCGCATAACGCATAACGCATAACGCATAACGCATAACGCATAACGCATAACGCATAACGCATAACGCATAACGCAAAACGCATAACGGATAACTCATAACGGATAACACATAACGCATAACGCATAACGCATAACGCATAACGCATAACGCATAACGCATAACGCATAACGCATAACGCATAACGCATAACGCATAACGCATAACGCATAACGCATAACGCATAACAAATAACGCATAACCCATAACGCATAACGCATAACGCATAACGCATAACGCATAACGCATAACGCATAACGCATAACGCATAACGGATCACGCATTACTCATAACGCATAACGCATAACGGATCACGCATTTCTCATAACGCATAACGCATAACGCATAACGCATAACGCATAACGCATAACGCATAACGCATAACGCATAACGCATAACGCATAACGCATAACGCATAACGCATAACGCATAACGCATAACGCATAACGCATAACGCATAACGCATAACGCATAACGCATAACGCATATCGCATAACGCATAACGCATAACGCATAACTCATAACCCATAACGCATAACGCATAACGCATAACGCATAACGCATAACTCATAACACATAACGCATAACCCATAACGCATAACGCATAACGCATTACGCGTAACTCATAACGCATAAAGCATAACGCATAACGGATCACGCATTACTCATAACCCATAACGCATAACGCATAACGCATAAAGCATAACGCATAACGGATCACGCATTACTCATAACCCATAACGCATAACGCATAACGCATAACGCATAACGCATAACGCATAACGCATACCGCATAACGCATAACGCATAACGCATAACGCATGACACATAACGCATAACCTATAACGCATAACGCATAACGCACAACGCATAACGCATAACGCATAACGCAAAACGCATAACGCATAGCGGATAACGCACAACGCATAACACATAACGCATAACGCATAACGCATAACACATAACGGATCACGCATTACTTATAACGCATAACGCATAAAGCATAACGCATAACGCATAATGCATAACGCATAACGCATAACGCATAACGCATAACGCATGACACATAACGCATAACCTATAACGCATAACGCATAACGCATAACGCACAACGCATAACGCATAACGCATAACGCAAAACGCAAAACGCATAACGCATAGCGGATAACTCACAACGCATAACACATAACGCATAACGCATAACGTATAACGCATAACTGATCACGCATTACTACTAACGCATAACGCTTAACGCATAACGCATAACGCATAACGCATAACGCATAACGCATAACGCATAACGCATAACGCATAACGCATAACGCATAACGCATATCGCATAACGCATAACGCATAACGCATAACGCATAACGCATAACGCATAACGCATAACGCATATCGCATAACGCATAACGCATAACGCATAACGCATAACGCATAACGGATAACGCATAACGGATAACGCATAACGCATAACTCATAACACATAACCCATAACGCATAACGCATAACGCATAACGCGTAACGGATCAAGCATTACTCATAACGCATAACGCATAACGGATCACGCATTACTCATAACGCATAACGCATAACGGATCACGCATTACTCATAACTCATAACGGCTAACACATAACGCATAACGCATAACGCATAACGCATAACGCATAACGCATACGCATAACGCATAACGCATAACGCATAACGCATAACGCATAACGCATAACGCATAACGCATAACGCATAACGCATAACGCATAACGCATAACGCATAACGCATAACGCATAACGCATATCGCATAACGCATAACGCATAACGCATAACGCATAACGCATAAGGCATAACGCATATCGCATAACGCATAACGCATAACGCATAACGCATAACGCATAACGCATAACGGATAACGCATAACGGATAACCCATAACGCATAACGCATAACGCATAACGCATAACGCATAACGCATAACGCATAACGCATAACGCATAACGCATAACGCATAACGCATAACGCATAACGCATAACGCATAACGCATAACGCATAACGCATAACGCATAACGCATATCGCATAACGCATAACGCATAACGCATAACGCATAACGCATAACGCATAACGCATAACGCATAACGCATAACGCATAACGCATAACGCATAACGCATAACGCATAACGCATAACGCATAACGGATAACGCATAACGGATACCCCATAACGCATAACGCATAACGCATAACGCATAACGCATAACGCATAACGCATAACGCATAACGCATAACGCATAACGCATAACGCATAACGCATAACGCATAACGCATAACGCATAACGCATAACGCATAACGCATAACGCATAACGCATATCGCATAACGCATAACGCATAACGCATAACGCATAACGCATAACGCATAACGCATAACGCATAACGCACAACTCATAACGCATAACGCATAACGCAAAACTCATAACGGATAACGCATAACGGATAACCCATAACGCATAACGCATAACGCATAACGCATAACGCGTAACGGATCAAGCATTACTCATAACGCATAACGCATAACGGATCACGCATTACTCATAACGCATAACGCATAACGCATAACGGATCACGCATTACTCATAACTCATAACGGATAACACATAACGCATAACGCATAACGCATAACGCATAACGCATAACGCATAACGCATAACGCATAACGCATAACGCATAACGCATAACGCATAACGCATAACGCATGACACATAACGCATAACCTATAACGCATAACGCATAACGCATGACGCACAACGCATAACGCATAACGCATAACGCAAAACGCATAACGCATAGCGGATAACTCACAACGCATAACACATAACGCATAACGCATAACGCATAACGCATAACGGATCACGCATTACTCATAACGCATAACGCATAACGCATAACGCATAACGCATAACGCATAACGCATAACGGATCACGCATAACGCATAACGCATAACGCATAACGGATCACGCATTACTCATAACCCATAACGCATAACGCATAACGCATAACGCATAACTCATAACACATAACGCATAACCCATAACGCATAACGCATAACGCATAACGCGTAACGGATCAAGCATTACTCATAACGCATAACGCATTACGGATCACGCATTACTCATAACGCATAACGCATAACGGATCACGCATTACTCATAACTCATAACGGATAACACATAACGCATAACGCATAACGCATAACGCATAACGCATAATGCATAACGCATAACGCATAACGCATAACGCATAACGCATAACGCATAACGCATAACGCATAACGCATAACGCATAACGCATAACGCATAACGCATATCGCATAACGCATAACGCATAACGCATAACGCATAACGCATAACGCATAAGGCATAACGCATATCGCATAACGCATAACGCATAACGCATAACGCATAACGCATAACGGATAACGCATAACGGATAACCCATAACGCATAACGCATAACGCATAACGCATAACGCATAACGCATAACGCATAACGCATAACGCATAACGCATAACGCATAACGCATAACGCATAACGCATAACGCATATCGCATAACGCATAACGCATAACGCATAACGCATAACGCATAAGGCATAACGCATATCGCATAACGCATAACGCATAACGCATAACGCATAACGCATAACGCATAACGGATAACGCATAACGGATAACCCATAACGCATAACGCATAACGCATAACGCATAACGCATAACGCATAACGCATAACGCATAACGCATAACGCATAACGCATAACGCATAACGCATAACGCATAACGCATAACGCATAACGCATAACGCATAACGCATAACGCATAACGGATCACGCATTACTCATAACGCATAACGCATAACGGATCACGCATTACTCATAACTCATAACGGCTAACACATAACGCATAACGCATAACGCATAACGCATAACGCATAACGCATACGCATAACGCATAACGCATAACGCATAACGCATAACGCATAACGCATAACGCATAACGCATAACGCATAACGCATAACGCATAACGCATAACGCATAACGCATAACGCATAACGCATATCGCATAACGCATAACGCATAACGCATAACGCATAACGCATAAGGCATAACGCATATCGCATAACGCATAACGCATAACGCATAACGCATAACGCATAACGCATAACGGATAACGCATAACGGATAACCCATAACGCATAACGCATAACGCATAACGCATAACGCATAACGCATAACGCATAACGCATAACGCATAACGCATAACGCATAACGCATAACGCATAACGCATAACGCATAACGCATAACGCATAACGCATAACGCATAACGCATAACGCATATCGCATAACGCATAACGCATAACGCATAACGCATAACGCATAACGCATAACGCATAACGCATAACGCATAACGCATAACGCATAACGCATAACGCATAACGCATAACGCATAACGGATAACGCATAACGGATAACCCATAACGCATAACGCATAACGCATAACGCATAACGCATAACGCATAACGCATAACGCATAACGCATAACGCATAACGCATAACGCATAACGCATAACGCATAACGCATAACGCATAACGCATAACGCATAACGCATAACGCATTACGCATATCGCATAACGCATAACGCATAACGCATAACGCATAACGCATAACGCATAACGCATAACGCACAACTCATAACGCATAACGCATAACGCAAAACTCATAACGGATAACGCATAACGGATAACCCATAACGCATAACGCATAACGCATAACGCATAACGCGTAACGGATCAAGCATTACTCATAACGCATAACGCATAACGGATCACGCATTACTCATAACGCATAACGCATAACGCATAACGGATCACGCATTACTCATAACTCATAACGGATAACACATAACGCATAACGCATAACGCATAACGCATAACGCATAACGCATAACGCATAACGCATAACGCATAACGCATAACGCATAACGCATAACGCATAACGCATGACACATAACGCATAACCTATAACGCATAACGCATAACGCATGACGCACAACGCATAACGCATAACGCATAACGCAAAACGCATAACGCATAGCGGATAACTCACAACGCATAACACATAACGCATAACGCATAACGCATAACGCATAACGGATCACGCATTACTCATAACGCATAACGCATAACGCATAACGCATAACGCATAACGCATAACGCATAACGGATCACGCATAACGCATAACGCATAACGCATAACGGATCACGCATTACTCATAACCCATAACGCATAACGCATAACGCATAACGCATAACTCATAACACATAACGCATAACCCATAACGCATAACGCATAACGCATAACGCGTAACGGATCAAGCATTACTCATAACGCATAACGCATTACGGATCACGCATTACTCATAACGCATAACGCATAACGGATCACGCATTACTCATAACTCATAACGGATAACACATAACGCATAACGCATAACGCATAACGCATAACGCATAATGCATAACGCATAACGCATAACGCATAACGCATAACGCATAACGCATAACGCATAACGCATAACGCATAACGCATAACGCATAACGCATAACGCATATCGCATAACGCATAACGCATAACGCATAACGCATAACGCATAACGCATAAGGCATAACGCATATCGCATAACGCATAACGCATAACGCATAACGCATAACGCATAACGCATAACGGATAACGCATAACGGATAACCCATAACGCATAACGCATAACGCATAACGCATAACGCATAACGCATAACGCATAACGCATAACGCATAACGCATAACGCATAACGCATAACGCATAACGCATAACGCATAACGCATAACGCATAACGCATAACGCATATCGCATAACGCATAACGCATAACGCATAACGCATAACGCATAACGCATAACGCATAACGCATAACGCATAACGCATAACGCATAACGCATAACGCATAACGCATAACGCATAACGCATAACGGATAACGCATAACGGATAACCCATAACGCATAACGCATAACGCATAACGCATAACGCATAACGCATAACGCATAACGCATAACGCATAACGCATAACGCATAACGCATAACGCATAACGCATAACGCATAACGCATAACGCATAACGCATAACGCATAACGCATAACGCATAACGCATATCGCATAACGCATAACGCATAACGCATAACGCATAACGCATAACGCATAACGCATAACGCATAACGCATAACGCATAACGCATAACGCATAACGCATAACTCATAACGGATAACGCATAACGGATAACCCATAACGCATAACGCATAACGCATAACGCATAACGCGTAACGGATCAAGCATTACTCATAACGCATAACGCATAACGGATCACGCATTACTCATAACGCATAACGCATAACGCATAACGGATCACGCATTACTCATAACTCATAACGCATAACACATAACGCATAACGCATAACGCATAACGCATAACGCATAACGCATAACGCATAACGCATAACGCATAACGCATAACGCATAACGCATAACGCATAACGCATAACGCATGACACATAACGCATAACCTATAACGCATAACGCATAACGCATGACGCACAACGCATAACGCATAACGCATAACGCATAACGCATAACGCATAGCGGATAACTCACAACGCATAACACATAACGCATAACGCATAACGCATAACGCATAACGGATCACGCATTACTCATAACGCATAACGCATAACGCATAACGCATAACGCATAACGCATAACGCATAACGGATCACGCATAACGCATAACGCATAACGCATAACGGATCACGCATTACTCATAACCCATAACGCATAACGCATAACGCATAACGCATAACTCATAACACATAACGCATAACCCATAACGCATAACGCATAACGCATAACGCGTAACGGATCAAGCATTACTCATAACGCATAACGCATTACGGATCACGCATTACTCATAACGCATAACGCATAACGGATCACGCATTACTCATAACTCATAACGGATAACACATAACGCATAACGCATAACGCATAACGCATAACGCATAATGCATAACGCATAACGCATAACGCATAACGCATAACGCATAACGCATGACACATAACGCATAACCTATAACGCATAACGCATAACGCATAACGCACAACGCATAACGCATAACGCATAACGCAAAACGCATAACGCATAGCGGATAACTCACAACGCATAACACATAACGCATAACGCATAACGCATAACGGATCACGCATTACTCATAACGCATAACGCATAACGCATAACGCATAACGCATAACGCATAACGCATAACGCATAACGCATAACGCATAACGCATAACGCATAACGCATAACGCATAACGCATAACGCATAACGCATAACGCATAACGCATAACGCATAACGCATAACGCATAACGCATAACGCATAACGCATATCGCATAACGCATAACGCATAACGCATAACTCATAACCCATAACGCATAACGCATAACGCATAACGCATAACTCATAACACATAACGCATAACCCATAACGCATAACGCATAACGCATTACGCGTAACTCATAACGCATAAAGCATAACGCATAACGGATCACGCATTACTCATAACCCATAACGCATAACGCATAACGCATAAAGCATAACGCATAACGGATCACGCATTACTCATAACCCATAACGCATAACGCATAACGCATAACGCATAACGCATAACGCATAACGCATACCGCATAACGCATAACGCATAACGCATAACGCATGACACATAACGCATAACCTATAACGCATAACGCATAACGCACAACGCATAACGCATAACGCATAACGCAAAACGCATAACGCATAGCGGATAACGCACAACGCATAACACATAACGCATAACGCATAACGCATAACACATAACGGATCACGCATTACTTATAACGCATAACGCATAAAGCATAACGCATAACGCATAATGCATAACGCATAACGCATAACGCATAACGCATGACACATAACGCATAACCTATAACGCATAACGCATAACGCATAACGCACAACGCATAACGCATAACGCATAACGCAAAACGCATAACGCATAGCGGATAACTCACAACGCATAACACATAACGCATAACGCATAACGTATAACGCATAACGGATCACGCATTACTACTAACGCATAACGCTTAACGCATAACGCATAACGCATAACGCATAACGCATAACGCATAACGCATAACGCATAACGCATAACGCATAACGCATAACGCATATCGCATAACGCATAACGCATAACGCATAACGCATAACGCATAACGCATAACGCATAACGCATATCGCATAACGCATAACGCATAACGCATAACGCATAACGCATAACGCATAACGCATAACGCATAACGCATATCGCATAACGCATAACGCATAACGCATAACGCATAACGCATAACGCATAACGCATAACGCATATCGCATAACGCATAACGCATAACGCATAACGCATAACGCATAACGCATAACGGATAACGCATAACGGATAACGCATAACGCATAACTCATAACACATAACCCATAACGCATAACGCATAACGCATAACGCGTAACGGATCAAGCATTACTCATAACGCATAACGCATAACGGATCACGCATTACTCATAACGCATAACGCATAACGGATCACGCATTACTCATAACTCATAACGGCTAACACATAACGCATAACGCATAACGCATAACGCATAACGCATAACGCATACGCATAACGCATAACGCATAACGCATAACGCATAACGCATAACGCATAACGCATAACGCATAACGCATAACGCATAACGCATAACGCATAACGCATAACGCATAACGCATATCGCATAACGCATAACGCATAACGCATAACGCATAACGCATAACGCATAAGGCATAACGCATATCGCATAACGCATAACGCATAACGCATAACGCATAACGCATAACGCATAACGGATAACGCATAACGGATAACCCATAACGCATAACGCATAACGCATAACGCATAACGCATAACGCATAACGCATAACGCATAACGCATAACGCATAACGCATAACGCATAACGCATAACGCATAACGCATAACGCATAACGCATAACGCATAACGCATAACGCATAACGCATAACGCATATCGCATAACGCATAACGCATAACGCATAACGCATAACGCATAACGCATAACGCATAACGCATAACGCATAACGCATAACGCATAACGCATAACGCATAACGCATAACGGATAACGCATAACGGATAACCCATAACGCATAACGCATAACGCATAACGCATAACGCATAACGCATAACGCATAACGCATAACGCATAACGCATAACGCATAACGCATAACGCATAACGCATAACGCATAACGCATAACGCATAACGCATAACGCATAACGCATAACGCATAACGCATAACGCATATCGCATAACGCATAACGCATAACGCATAACGCATAACGCATAACGCATAACGCATAACGCATAACGCATAACGCATAACGCACAACTCATAACGCATAACGCATAACGCAAAACTCATAACGGATAACGCATAACGGATAACCCATAACGCATAACGCATAACGCATAACGCATAACGCGTAACGGATCAAGCATTACTCATAACGCATAACGCATAACGGATCACACATTACTCATAACGCATAACGCATAACGCATAACGGATCACGCATTACTCATAACTCATAACGGATAACACATAACGCATAACGCATAACGCATAACGCATAACGCATAACGCATAACGCATAACGCATAACGCATAACGCATAACGCATAACGCATAACGCATAACGCATAACGCATAACGCATGACACATAACGCATAACCTATAACGCATAACGCATAACGCATGACGCATAACGCATAACCCATAACGCATAACGCAAAACGCATAACGCATAGCGGATAACTCACAACGCATAACACATAACGCATAACGCATAACGCATAACGCATAACGGATCACGCATTACTCATAACGCATAACGCATAACGCATAACGCATAACGCATAACGCATAACGCATAACGGATCACGCATAACGCATAACGCATAACGCATAACGGATCACGCATTACTCATAACCCATAACGCATAACGCATAACGCATAACGCATAACGCATAACTCATAACACATAACGCATAACCCATAACGCATAACGCATAACGCATAACGCGTAACGGATCAAGCATTACTCATAACGCATAACGCATTACGGATCACGCATTACTCATAACGCATAACGCATAACGGATCACGCATTACTCATAACTCATAACGGATAACACATAACGCATAACGCATAACGCATAACGCATAACGCATAACGCATAACGCATAACGCATAACGCATAACGCATAACGCATAACGCATAACGCATAACGCATAACGCATAACGCATGACACATAACGCATAACCTATAACGCATAACGCATAACGCATGACGCACAACGCATAACGCATAACGCATAACGCAAAACGCATAACGCATAGCGGATAACTCACAACGCATAACACATAACGCATAACGCATAACGCATAACGCATAACGGATCACGCATTACTCATAACGCATAACGCATAACGCATAACGCATAACGCATAACGCATAACGCATAACGGATCACGCATAACGCATAACGCATAACGCATAACGGATCACGCATTACTCATAACCCATAACGCATAACGCATAACGCATAACGCATAACGCATAACTCATAACACATAACGCATTACGCGTAACTCATAACGCATAAAGCATAACGCATAACGGATCACGCATTACTCATAACCCATAACGCATAACGCATAACGCATAACGCATAACGCATAACTCATAACACATAACGCATAACCCATAACGCATAACGCATAACGCATAACGCATAACGCATAACGCATAACGGATCACGCATTACTCATAACGCATAACGCATAACGCATAACGCATAATGCGTAACGCATAACGCATAACGCATAACGCATAACGCATAACGCATGACACATAACGCATAACCTATAACGCATAACGCATAACGCATAACGCACAACGCATAACGCATAACGCATAACGCAAAACGCATAACGCATAGCGGATAACTCACAACGCATAACACATAACGCATAACGCATAACGCATAACGCTTAACGGATCACGCATTACTCATAACGCATAACGCATAACGCATAACGCATAACGCATAACGCATAACGCATAACGCATAACGCATAACGCATATCGCATAACGCATAACGCATAACGCATAACGCATAACGCATAACACATAACGCATAACGCATAACGCATAACGCATAACGCATAACGCAAATCGCATAACGCATAACGCATAACGCATAACGCATAACGCATAACGCATAACGCATAACGCATAACGCATAACGCATATTGCGTAACGCATAACGCATAACGCATAACGCATAACGCATAACGCATAACGCATAACGCATAACGCATAACGCATAACGCATAACGCATAACGCATAACGCATAACGCATAACGCATAACGCATAACGCATAACGCATAACGCATAACGCATAACGCATAACGCATAACGCATAACGCATAACGCATAACTCATAACTCATAACGCATAACGCATAACGCATAACGCATAACGCATAACTCATAACACATAACGCATAACCCATAACGCATAACGCATAACGCATTACGCGTAACTCATAACGCATAAAGCATAACGCATAACGGATCACGCATTACTCATAACCCATAACGCATAACGCATAACGCATAACGCATAACGCATAACTCATAACACATAACGCATAACCCATAACGCATAACGCATAACGCATAACGCATAACGCATATTGCGTAACGCATAACGCATAACGCATAACGCATAACGCATAACGCATAACGCATAACGCATAACGCATAACGCATAACGCATAACGCATAACGCATAACGCATAACGCATAACGCATAACGCATATTGCGTAACGCATAACGCATAACGCACAACGCATAACGCATAACGCATAACGCAAAACGCATAACGCATAGCGGATAACTCACAACGCATAACACATAACGCATAACGCATAACGCATAACGCTTAACGGATCACGCATTACTCATAACGCATAACGCATAACGCATAACGCATAACGCATAACGCATAACGCATAACGCATAACGCATAACGCATATCGCATAACGCATAACGCATAACGCATAACGCATAACGCATAACACATAACGCATAACGCATAACGCATAACGCATAACGCATAACGCATAACGCAAATCGCATAACGCATAACGCATAACGCATAACGCATAACGCATAACGCATAACGCATAACGCATAACGCATAACGCATATTGCGTAACGCATAACGCATAACGCATAACGCATAACGCATAACGCATAACGCATAACGCATAACGCATAACGCATAACGCATAACGCATAACGCATAACGCATAACGCATAACGCATAACGCATAACGCATAACGCATAACGCATAACGCATAACGCATAACGCATAACGCATAACGCATAACGCATAACTCATAACCCATAACGCATAACGCATAACGCATAACGCATAACGCATAACTCATAACACATAACGCATAACCCATAACGCATAACGCATAACGCATTACGCGTAACTCATAACGCATAAAGCATAACGCATAACGGATCACGCATTACTCATAACCCATAACGCATAACGCATAACGCATAACGCATAACGCATAACTCATAACACATAACGCATAACCCATAACGCATAACGCATAACGCATAACGCGTAACGGATCAAGCATTACTCATAACGCATAACGCATAACGGATCACGCATTACTCATAACGCATAACGCATAACGGATCACGCATTACTCATAACTCATAACGGATAACACATAACGCATAACGCATAACGCATAACGCATAACGCATAACGCATAACGCATAACGCATAACGCATAACGCACAACTCATAGCGCATAACGCATAACGCAAAACTCATAACGGATAACGCATAACGGATAACCCATAACGCATAACGCATAACGCATAACGCATAACGCATAACGCATAACTCATAACACATAACGCATAACCCATAACGCATAACGCATAACGCATTACGCGTAACTCATAACGCATAAAGCATAACGCATAACGGATCACGCATTACTCATAACCCATAACGCATAACGCATAACGCATAACGCATAACGCATAACGCATAACACATAACGCATAACGCATACCGCATAACGCATAACGCATAACGCATAACGCATGACACATAACGCATAACCTATAACGCATAACGCATAACGCACAACGCATAACGCATAACGCATAACGCAAAACGCATAACGCATAGCGGATAACGCACAACGCATTACACATAACGCATAACGCATAACGCATAACACATAACGGATCACGCATTACTTATAACGCATAACGCATAAAGCATAACGCATAACGCATAATGCATAACGCATAACGCATAACGCATAACGCATAACGCATAACGCATAACGCATGACACATAACGCATAACCTATAACGCATAACGCATAACGCATGACGCACAACGCATAACGCATAACGCATAACGCAAAACGCATAACGCATAGCGGATAACTCACAACGCATAACACATAACGCATAACGCATAACGCATAACGCATAACGGATCACGCATTACTCATAACGCATAACGCATAACGCATAACGCATAACGCATAACGCATAACGCATAACGGATCACGCATAACGCAAAACGCATAACGCATAGCGGATAACGCACAACGCATAACACATAACGCATAACGCATAACGCATAACGCATAACGGATCACGCATTACTCATAACCCATAACGCATAACGCATAACGCATAACGCATAACGCATAACTCATAACACATAACGCATAACCCATAACGCATAACGCATAACGCATAACGCGTAACGGATCAAGCATTACTCATAACGCATAACGCATAACGGATCACGCATTACTCATAACGCATAACGCATAACGGATCACGCATTACTCATAACTCATAACGGATAACACATAACGCATAACGCATAACGCATAACGCATAACGCATAATGCATAACGCATAACGCATAACGCATAACGCATAACGCATGACACATAACGCATAACCTATAACGCATAACGCATAACGCATAACGCATAACGCATAACGCATAACGCATAACGCAAAACGCATAACGCATAGCGGATAACTCACAACGCATAACACATAACGCATAACGCATAACGCATAACGCATAACGGATCACGCATTACTCATAACGCATAACGCATAACGCATAACGCATAACGCATTACGCATAACGCATAACGCATATCGCATAACGCATAACGCATAACGCATAACGCATAACGCATATCGCATAACGCATAACGCATAACGCATAACGCATAACGCATAACGCAAATCGCATAACGCATAACGCATAACGCATAACGCATAACGCATAACGTATAACGCATAACGCATAACGCATATTGCGTAACGCATAACGCATAACGCATAACGCATAACGCATAACGCATAACGCATAACGCATAACGCATAACGCATAACGCATAACGCATAACGCAAATCGCATAACGCATAAGGCATAACGCATAACGCATAACGCATAACGCATATCGCATAACGCATTACTCATAACGCATAACGCATAACGCATAACACATAACGCATTACGCATAACGCATAACGCATATCGCATAACGCATAACGCATAACGCATAACGCATAACGCATAACACATAACGCATAACGCATAACGCATAACGCATACCGCATAACGCATAACGCATAACGCATAACGCATGACACATAACACATAACGCATAACCCATAACGCATAACGCATAACGCATTACGCGTAACTCATAACGCATAAAGCATAACGCATAACGGATCACGCATTACTCATAACCCATAACGCATAACGCATAACGCATAACGCATAACGCATAACTCATAACACATAACGCATAACCCATAACGCATAACGCATAACGCATAACGCGTAACGGATCAAGCATTACTCATAACGCATAACGCATAACGGATCACGCATTACTCATAACGCATAACGCATAACGGATCACGCATTACTCATAACTCATAACGGATAACACATAACGCATAACGCATAACGCATAACGCATAACGCATAACGCATAACGCATAACGCATAACGCACAACTCATAGCGCATAACGCATAACGCAAAACTCATAACGGATAACGCATAACGGATAACCCATAACGCATAACGCATAACGCATAACGCATAACGCATAACTCATAACACATAACGCATAACCCATAACGCATAACGCATAACGCATTACGCGTAACTCATAACGCATAAAGCATAACGCATAACGGATCACGCATTACTCATAACCCATAACGCATAACGCATAACGCATAACGCATAACGCATAACGCATAACACATAACGCATAACGCATACCGCATAACGCATAACGCATAACGCATAACGCATGACACATAACGCATAACCTATAACGCATAACGCATAACGCACAACGCATAACGCATAACGCATAACGCAAAACGCATAACGCATAGCGGATAACGCACAACGCATAACACATAACGCATAACGCATAACGCATAACACATAACGGATCACGCATTACTTATAACGCATAACGCATAAAGCATAACGCATAACGCATAATGCATAACGCATAACGCATAACGCATAACGCATAACGCATAACGCATAACGCATGACACATAACGCATAACCTATAACGCATAACGCATAACGCATGACGCACAACGCATAACGCATAACGCATAACGCAAAACGCATAACGCATAGCGGATAACTCACAACGCATAACACATAACGCATAACGCATAACGCATAACGCATAACGGATCACGCATTACTCATAACGCATAACGCATAACGCATAACGCATAACGCATAACGCATAACGCATAACGGATCACGCATAACGCAAAACGCATAACGCATAGCGGATAACTCACAACGCATAACACATAACGCATAACGCATAACGCATAACGCATAACGGATCACGCATTACTCATAACCCATAACGCATAACGCATAACGCATAACGCATAACGCATAACTCATAACACATAACGCATAACCCATAACGCATAACGCATAACGCATAACGCATAACGGATCAAGCATTACTCATAACGCATAACGCATAACGGATCACGCATTACTCATAACGCATAACGCATAACGGATCACGCATTACTCATAACTCATAACGGATAACACATAACGCATAACGCATAACGCATAACGCATAACGCATAATGCATAACGCATAACGCATAACGCATAACGCATGACACATAACGCATAACCTATAACGCATAACGCATAACGCATAACGCACAACGCATAACGCATAACGCATAACGCAAAACGCATAACGCATAGCGGATAACTCACAACGCATAACACATAACGCATAACGCATAACGCATAACGCATAACGGATCACGCATTACTCATAACGCATAACGCATAACGCATAACGCATAACGCATTACGCATAACGCATAACGCATATCGCATAACGCATAACGCATAACGCATAACGCATAACGCATAACACATAACGCATAACGCATAACGCATAACGCATAACGCATAACGCAAATCGCATAACGCATAACGCATAACGCATAACGCATAACGCATAACGCATAACGTATAACGCATAACGCATAACGCATATTGCGTAACGCATAACGCATAACGCATAACGCATAACGCATAAGGCATAACGCATAACGCATAACGCATAACGCATATCGCATAACGCATAACCCATAACGCATAACGCATAACGCATAACGCATAACGCATAACGCATAACGCATAACGCATAACGCATAACGCATACCGCATAACGCATAACGCATAACGCATAACGCATAACGCATAACGCATAACGCATAACGCATACCGCATAACGCATAACGCATAACGCATAACGCATGACACATAACGCATAACGCAAAACGCATAACGCATAGCGGATAACTCACAACGCATAACACATAACGCATAACGCATAACGCATAACGCATAACGCATAACGCATAACGGATCACGCATTACTCATAACGCATAACGCATAACGTATAACGCATAACGCATAACGCATAAAGCATAACGCATAACGCATAACGCATAACGCATAACGCATAACGCATAACGCATAACGCATAACGCATAACGCATAACGCATAACGCATAACGCATAACGCATAACGCATAACGCATAACGCATAACGCATAACGCATAACGCATAACGCATAACGCATAACGCATAACGCATAACGCATAACGCATAACGCATAACGCACAACTCATAACGCATAACGCATAACGCATAACGCATAACGCATAACACATAACGCATAACCCATAACGCATAACGCATAACGCATAACGCATAACGCATAACGCATAACGCAAAACGCATAACGCATAGCGGATAACGCACAACGCATTACACATAACGCATAACGCATAACGCATAACGCATAACGCATAACGGATCACGCATTACTTATAACGCATAACGCATAAAGCATAACGCATAACGCATAATGCATAACGCATAACGCATAACGCATAACGCATAACGCATAACGCATAACGCATAACGCATGACACATAACGCATAACCTATAACGCATAACGCATAACCCATAACGCATAACGCACAACGCATAACGCATAACGCATAACGCAAAACGCATAACGCATAGCGGATAACTCACAACGCATAACACATAACGCATAACGCATAACGCATAACGCATAACGGATCACGCATTACTCATAACGCATAACGCATAACGTATAACGCAGAACGCATAACGCATAACGCATAACGCATAACGCATAACGCATAACGCATAACGCATAACGCATAACGCATAACGCATAACGCATAACGCATAACGCATAACGCATAACGCATAACGCATAACGCATAACGCATAACGCATAACGCATAACGCATAACGCATAACGCATAACGCATAACGCATAACGCATAACGCATAACGCATAACGCATAACGCATAACGCATAACGCATAACGCATAACGCATAACGCATAACGCATAACGCATAACGCATAACGCATAACGCATAACGCATAACACATAACGCATAACCCATAACGCATAACGCATAACGCATAACGCATAACGCATAACGCATAACGCGTAACGCATAACGCATAACGCATAACGGATCACGCATTACTCATAACGCATAACGCATAACGGATCACGCATAACGCATAACGCATAACGCATAACGCATAACGCATAACGCATAACGCATATTGCGTAACGCATAACGCATAACGCATAACGCATAACGCATAACGCATAACGCATAACGCATAACGCATAACCCATAACGCATAACGCATAACGCATAACCCATAACACATAACGCATAACGCATAACGCATAACGCATAACGCATAACGCATAACGCGTAACGCAAATCGCATAACGCATAAGGCATAACGCATAACGCATAACGCATATCGCATAACGCATAACCCATAACGCATAACGCATAACGCATAACGCATAACGCATAACTCATAACACATAACGCATAACCCATAACGCATAACGCATAACGCATTACGCGTAACTCATAACGCATAAAGCATAACGCAAAACGGATCACGCATTACTCATAACCCATAACGCATAACGCATAACGCATAACGCATAACGCATAACGCATAACGCATAACGCATAACGCATAACGCATAACGCATAACGCATAACGCATAACGCATAACGCATAACGCATAACGCATAACGCATAACGCATAACGCATAACGCATAACGCATAACCCATAACAAATAACGCATAACCCATAACGCATAACGCATAACGCATAACGCATAACGCATAACGCATAACGCATAACGCATAACGAATAACGCATAACGCATAACGGATCACGCATTACTCATAACGCATAACGCATAACGGATCACGCATTTCTCATAACGCATAACGCATAACGCATAACGCATAACGCATAACGCATAACGCATAACGCATAACGCATAACGCATAACGCATAACGCATAACGCATAACGCATAACGCATAACGCATAACGCATAACGCATAACGCATAACGCATAACGCATAACGCATAACGCATAACGCATAACCCATAACGCATAACGCATAACGCAAAACGCATAACGCATAACGCATAACGCATAACGCATAACGCATAACACATAACGGATCACGCATTACTCATAACGCATAACGCATAAAGCATAACGCATAACGCATAACGCATAACGCATAACGCATAACGCATAACGCATAACGCATAACGCATAACGCATAACGCATAACGCATAACGGATAACGCATAACCCATAACGCATAACGCATAACGCATAACGCATAACGCATAACGCATAACGCATAACGCATAACGCATAACGCACAACTCATAACGCAATAACGCATAACGCATAACGCATAACGCATAACACATAACGCATAACCCATAACGCATAACGCATAACGCATAACGCATAACGCATAACGCATAACGCATAACGCATAACGCAAAACGCATAACGGATCACGCATTACTCATAACGCATAACGCATAACGGATCACGCATAAAGCATAACGCATAACGCATAACGCATAACGCATAACGCATAACGCATAACGCATATTGCGTAACGCATAACGCATAACGCATAACGCATAACGCAAAACTCATAACGGATAACGCATAACGGATAACCCATAACGCATAACGCATAACGCATAACGCATACCGCATAACGCATAACTCATAACACATAACGCATAACCCATAACGCATAACGCATAACGCATTACGCGTAACTCATAACGAATAAAGCATAACGCATAACGGATCACGCATTACTCATGACCCATAACGCATAACGCATAACGCATAACGCATAACGCATAACTCATAACACATAACGCATAACCCATAACGCATAACGCATAACGCATTACGCGTAACTCATAACGCATAAAGCATAACGCATAACGGATCACGCATTACTCATAACCCATAACGCATAACGCATAACGCATAACGCATAACGCATAACTCATAACACATAACGCATAACCCATAACGCATAACGCATAACGCATAACGCGTAACGGATCAAGCATTACTCATAACGCATAACGCATAACGGATCACGCATAACGCATAACGCATAACGCATAACGGATCACGCATTACTCATAACGCATAACGCATAATGGATCACGCATTTCTCATAACGCATAACGCATAACGCATAACGCATAACGCATAACGCATAACGCATAACGCATAACGCATAACGCATAACGCATAACGCATAACGCATAACGCATAACGCATAACGCATAACGCATAACGCATAACGCATAACGCATAACGCATAACGCATAACGCATAACGCATAACGCATAACGCATAACGCATAACGCATAACGCATAACGCATAACGCATTACGCGTAACTCATAACGCATAAAGCATAACGCATAACGGATCACGCATTACTCATAACCCATAACGCATAACGCATAACGCATAACGCATAACGCATAACTCATAACGCATAACGCATAACCCATAACGCATAACGCATAACGCATAACGCGTAACGGATCAAGCATTACTCATAACGCATAACGCATAACGGATCACGCATAACGCATAACGCATAACGCATAACGGATCACGCATTACTCATAACGCATAACGCATAATGGATCACGCATTTCTCATAACGCATAACGCATAACGCATAACGCATAACGCATAACGCATAACGCATTACGCGTAACTCATAACGCATAAAGCATAACGCATAACGGATCACGCATTACTCATAACCCATAACGCATAACGCATAACGCATAACGCATAACGCGTAACGGATCAAGCATTACTCATAACGCATAACGCATAACGGATCACGCATAACGCATAACGCATAACGCATAACGCATAACGCATAACGTATAACGCATAACGCATACCGCATAACGCAAAACGCATAACGCATAACGCATAACGCATAACACATAACGGATCACGCATTACTCATAACGCATAACGCATAAAGCATAACGCATAACGCATAATGCATAACGCATAACGCATAACGCATAACGCATAACACATAACGCATAACCTATAACACATAACGCATAACGCATAACGCATAACGCATAACGCATAACGCATAACGCATAACGCATAACGCATAACGCATAACGCATAACGCATAACGCATAACGCATAACGCATGACGCATAACGCATAACGCATAACGCATAACGCATAACGCATATCGCATAACGCATAACGCATAACGCATAACGCATAACGCATAACGCATAACGCATAACGCATAACGCATAACGGATAACGGATAACCCATAACGCATAACGCATAACGCATAACGCATAACGCATAACGCATAACGTATAACGCATAACGCATAACGCATAACGCAAAACGCATAACGCATAACGCATAACGCATAACACATAACGGATCACGCAATACTCATAACGCATAACGCATAAAGCATAACGCATAACGCATAATGCATAACGCATAACGCATAACGCATAACGCATAACACATAACGCATAACCTATAACGCATAACGCATAACGCACAACGCATAACGCATAACGCATAACGCAAAACGCATAACGCATAGCGGATAACGCACAACACATAACACATAACGCATAACGCATAACGCATAACGCATAACGCATAACGCATAACGCATAACGCATAACGCATAACGCATA
Source organism: Lasioglossum morio (assembly GCA_916610235.2). NCBI lineage: Eukaryota > Metazoa > Arthropoda > Insecta > Hymenoptera > Halictidae > Lasioglossum > Lasioglossum morio. Next base: position 265,530 of record CAKAJA020000239.1, on the reverse strand, counting down.
ACGCATAACGCATAACGCATAACGCATAACGCATGACGCATAACGCATAACGCATAACGCATAACGCATAACGCATATCGCATAACGCATAACGCATAACGCATAACGCATAACGCATAACGCATAACGCATAACGCATAACGCATAACGGATATCGCATAACGGATAACCCATAATGCATAACGCATAACGCATAACGCATAACGCATAACGCATAACGCATAACGCAAAACGCATAACGCATAGCGGATAACGCACAACGCATAACACATAACGCATAACGCATACCGCATAACGCATAACGGATCACGCATTACTCATAACGCATAACGCATAACGCATAACGCATAACGCATAACGCATAACGCATAACGCATAACGCATAACGCATAACGCATGACGCATAACGCATAACGCATAACGCATAACGCGTAACGGATCAAGCATTACTCATAACGCATAACGCATAACGCATAACGCATAACGCATAACGCATAACGCATAACGCATAACGCATAACGCATAACGCATAACGCATAACGCATAACGCATAACGCACAACTCATAACGCATAACGCATAACGCAAAACTCATAACGGATAACGCATAACGGATAACCCATAACGCATAACGCATAACGCATAACGCATAACGCATACCGCATAACGCATAACTCATAACACATAACGCATAACCCATAACGCATAACGCATAACGCATTACGCGTAACGCATAACGCATAACGCATAACGCATAACGCATACCGCATAACGCATAACTCATAACGCATAACGCATAACGCATAACGCATAACTCATAACACATAACGCATAACCCATAACGCATAACGCATAACGCGTAACGGATCAAGCATTACTCATAACGCATAACGCATAACGGATCACGCATAACGCATAACGCATAACGCATAACGGATCACGCATTACTCATAACGCATAACGCATAACGCATAACGCATCACGCATAACGCATAACGCATAACGCATAACGCATAACGCATAACGCATAACGCATAACGCATAACGCATAGCGCATAACGCAAAACGCATAACGCATAACGCATAACGCATAACACATAACGGATCACGCATTACTCATAACGCATAACGCATAAAGCATAACGCATAACGCATAATGCATAACGCATAACGCATAACGCATAACGCATAACACATAACGCATAACCTATAACGCATAACGCATAACGCACAACGCATAACGCATAACGCATAACGCATAACGCATAACGCATAACGCATAACGCATAACGCATAACGCATAACGCATAACGCATAACGCATAACGCATAACGCAAAACGCATAACCCATAACGCATAACGCATAACGCATAACGCATAACGCATAACGCATAACGCATAACGCATAACGCATAACGCATAACGCATAACGCAAAACGCATAACGCATAACGCATAACGCATAACACATAACGGATCACGCATTACTCATAACGCATAACGCATAAAGCATAACGCATAACGCATAATGCATAACGCATAACGCATAACGCATAACACATAACGCATAACCTATAACGCATAACGCATAACGCACAACGCATAACCCATAACGCATAACGCAAAACGCATAACGCATAGCGGATAACGCATAACGCATAACGCATAACGCATAACGCATAACGCATAACGCATAACGCATAACGGATCACGCATTACTCATAACGCATAACGCATAACGGATCACGCATTTCTCATAACGCATAACGCATAACGCATAACGCATAACGCATAACGCATAACGCATAACGCATAAGGCATAACGCATAACACAAAACGCATAACGCATGACGCATAACGCATAACACATAACGGATCACGCATTACTCATAACGCATAACGCATAACGCATAACGCATAACGCATAACGCATAACGCATAACGCATAACGCATAACGCATAACACATAACGCATAACCTATAACGCATAACGCATAACGCACAACGCATAACGGGTCACGCATTACTCATAACCCATAACGCATAACGCATAACGCATAACGCATAACGCATAACACATAACGCATAACCCATAACGCATAACGCATAACGCATAACGCATAACGCATACCGCATAACGCATAACGCATAACGCATAACGCATAACGCATAACGCATAACGCATAACGCATAACGCATAACGCATAACGCATAACGCATAACGCATAACGCATAACGCATAACGCATAACGCATAACGCATAACGCATAATGCATAACGCATATCGCATAACGCATAACGCATAACGCATAACGCATAACGCATAACGCATAACGCATAACGCATAACGCATATCGCATAACGCATAACGCATAACGCATAACGCATAACGCATAACGCATAACGGATAACGCATAACGGATAACCCATAACGCATAACGCATAACGCATAACGCATAACGCATAACGCATAACGCATAACGCATAACGCATAACGCATAACGCATAACGCATAACGCATAACGCATAACGCATAACGCATAACGCATAACGGATCACGCATTACTCATAACGCATAACGCATAACGCATAACGGATCACGTATTACTCATAACCCATAACGCATAACGCATAACGCATAACGCATAACTCATAACACATAACGCATAACCCATAACGCATAACGCATAACGCATAACGCGTAACGGATCAAGCATTACTCATAACGCATAACGCATAACGGATCACGCATTACTCATAACGCATAACGCATAACGGATCACGCATTACTCATAACTCATAACGGATAACACATAACGCATAACGCATAACGCATAACGCATAACGCATAACGCATAACGCATAACGCATAACGCATAACGCATAACGCATAACGCATAACGCATAACGCATAACGCATAACGCATAACGCATAACGCATAACGCATAACGCATAACGCATAACGCATAACGCATAACGCATAACCCATAACGCATAACGCATAACGCATAACGCATAACGCATAACGCATAACGCAAAACGCATAACGCATAACGCATAACACATAACGCATAACGCATAACGCATAACACATAACGCATAACCTATAACGCATAACGCGCAACGCATAACGCATAACGCATAACGCAAAACGCATAACGCATAGCGGATAACGCAAAACGCATAACGCATAGCGGATAACGCACAACGCATAACGCATAACGCATAACGCGTAACGGATCAAGCATTACTCATAACGCATAACGCATAACGCATAACGCATAACGCATAACGCATAAAGCATAACGCATAACGGATCACGCATTACTCATAACCCATAACGCATAACGCATAACGCATAACGCATAACGCATAACTCATAACACATAACGCATAACCCATAACGCATAACGCATAACGCATTACGCGTAACTCATAACGCATAAAGCATAACGCATAACGGATCACGCATTACTCATAACCCATAACGCATAACGCATAACGCATAACGCATAACGCATAACGCATAACTCATAACACATAACGCATAACCCATAACGCATAACGCATAACGCATAACGCGTAACGGATCAAGCATTACTCATAACGCATAACGCATAACGGATCACGCATTACTCATAACGCATAACGCATAACGGATCACGCATTACTCATAACTCATAACGGATAACACATAACGCATAACGCATAACGCATAACGCATAACGCATAACGCATAACGCATAACGCATAACGCATAACGCATAACGCATAACGCATAACGGATCACGCATTACTCATAACGCATAACGCATAACGCATAACGCATCACGCATAACGCATAACGCATAACGCATAACGCATAACGCATAACGCATAACGCATAACGCATAACGCATAGCGCATAACGCAAAACGCATAACGCATAACGCATAACGCATAACACATAACGGATCACGCATTACTCATAACGCATAACGCATAAAGCATAACGCATAACGCATAATGCATAACGCATAACGCATAACGCATAACGCATAACACATAACGCATAACCTATAACGCATAACGCATAACGCACAACGCATAACGCATAACGCATAACGCATAACGCATAACGCATAACGCATAACGCATAACGCATAACGCATAACGCATAACGCATAACGCAAAACGCATAACCCATAACGCATAACGCATAACGCATAACGCATAACGCATAACGCATAACGCATAACGCATAACGCATAACGCATAACGCATAACGCAAAACGCATAACCCATAACGCATAACGCATAACGCATAACGCATAACGCATAACGCATAACGCATAACGCATAACGCATAACGCATAACGCAAAACGCATAACGCATAACGCATAACGCATAACACATAACGGATCACGCATTACTCATAACGCATAACGCATAAAGCATAACGCATAACGCATAATGCATAACGCATAACGCATAACGCATAACACATAACGCATAACCTATAACGCATAACGCATAACGCACAACGCATAACCCATAACGCATAACGCAAAACGCATAACGCATAGCGGATAACGCATAACGCATAACGCATAACGCATAACGCATAACGCATAACGCATAACGCATAACGGATCACGCATTACTCATAACGCATAACGCATAACGGATCACGCATTTCTCATAACGCATAACGCATAACGCATAACGCATAACGCATAACGCATAACGCATAACGCATAACGCATAAGGCATAACGCATAACACAAAACGCATAACGCATGACGCATAACGCATAACGCATAACGGATCACGCATTACTCATAACGCATAACGCATAACGCATAACGCATAACGCATAACGCATAACGCATAACGCATAACGCATAACGCATAACACATAACGCATAACCTATAACGCATAACGCATAACGCACAACGCATAACGGGTCACGCATTACTCATAACCCATAACGCATAACGCATAACGCATAACGCATAACGCATAACACATAACGCATAACCCATAACGCATAACGCATAACGCATAACGCATAACGCATACCGCATAACGCATAACGCATAACGCATAACGCATAACGCATAACGCATAACGCATAACGCATAACGCATAACGCATAACGCATAACGCATAACGCATAACGCATAACGCATAACGCATAACGCATAACGCATAACGCATAATGCATAACGCATATCGCATAACGCATAACGCATAACGCATAACGCATAACGCATAACGCATAACGCATAACGCATAACGCATATCGCATAACGCATAACGCATAACGCATAACGCATAACGCATAACGCATAACGGATAACGCATAACGGATAACCCATAACGCATAACGCATAACGCATAACGCATAACGCATAACGCATAACGCATAACGCATAACGCATAACGCATAACGCATAACGCATAACGCATAACGCATAACGCATAACGCATAACGCATAACGCATAACGGATCACGCATTACTCATAACGCATAACGCATAACGCATAACGGATCACGTATTACTCATAACCCATAACGCATAACGCATAACGCATAACGCATAACTCATAACACATAACGCATAACCCATAACGCATAACGCATAACGCATAACGCGTAACGGATCAAGCATTACTCATAACGCATAACGCATAACGGATCACGCATTACTCATAACGCATAACGCATAACGGATCACGCATTACTCATAACTCATAACGGATAACACATAACGCATAACGCATAACGCATAACGCATAACGCATAACGCATAACGCATAACGCATAACGCATAACGCATAACGCATAACGCATAACGCATAACGCATAACGCATAACGCATAACGCATAACGCATAACGCATAACGCATAACGCATAACGCATAACGCATAACCCATAACGCATAACGCATAACGCATAACGCATAACGCATAACGCATAACGCATAACGCAAAACGCATAACGCATAACGCATAACACATAACGCATAACGCATAACGCATAACACATAACGCATAACCTATAACGCATAACGCGCAACGCATAACGCATAACGCATAACGCAAAACGCATAACGCATAGCGGATAACGCAAAACGCATAACGCATAGCGGATAACGCACAACGCATAACGCATAACGCATAACGCGTAACGGATCAAGCATTACTCATAACGCATAACGCATAACGCATAACGCATAACGCATAACGCATAAAGCATAACGCATAACGGATCACGCATTACTCATAACCCATAACGCATAACGCATAACGCATAACGCATAACGCATAACTCATAACACATAACGCATAACCCATAACGCATAACGCATAACGCATTACGCGTAACTCATAACGCATAAAGCATAACGCATAACGGATCACGCATTACTCATAACCCATAACGCATAACGCATAACGCATAACGCATAACGCATAACGCATAACTCATAACACATAACGCATAACCCATAACGCATAACGCATAACGCATAACGCGTAACGGATCAAGCATTACTCATAACGCATAACGCATAACGGATCACGCATTACTCATAACGCATAACGCATAACGGATCACGCATTACTCATAACTCATAACGGATAACACATAACGCATAACGCATAACGCATAACGCATAACGCATAACGCATAACGCATAACGCATAACGCATAACGCATAACGCATAACGCATAACGCATAACGCATAACGCATAACGCATAACGCATAACGCATAACGCATAACGCATAACGCATAACGCATAACGCATAACGCATAACGCATAACGCATAACGCATATCGCATAACGCATAACGCATAACGCATAACGCATAACGCATAACGCATAACGCATAACGGATAACGCATAACGGATAACCCATAACGCATAACGCATAACGCATAACGCATAACGCATAACGCATAACGCATAACGCATAACGCATAACGCATAACGCATAACGCATAACGCAAAACGCATAACGCATAGCGGATAACGCACAACGCATAACACATAACACATAACGCATAACGCATAACGCATAACGGATCACGCATTACTCATAACGCATAACGCATAACGCATAACGCATAACGCATAACGCATAACGCATAACGCATAACGCATAACGCATAACGCATAACGCATAACGCATAACGGATCACGCATAACGCATAACGCATAACGCATAACGCATAACGCATAACGCATAACGCATAACGCATAACGCATAACGGATCACGCATTACTCATAACGCATAACGCATAACGGATCACGCATTTCTCATAACTCATAACGCATAACGCATAACGCATAACGCATAACGCATAACGCATAACGCATAACGCATAACGCATAACGCATGACGCATAACGCATAACGCATAACGCATAACACATAACGCGTAACCTATAACGCATAACGCATAACGCGCAACGCATAACGCATAACGCATAACGCATAACGCATAACGCGTAACGGATCAAGCATTACTCATAACGCATAACGCATAACGCATAACGCAAAACTCATAACGGATAACGCATAACGGATAACCCATAACGCATAACGCATAACGCATAACGCTTACCGCATAACGCATAACTCATAACACATAACGCATAACCGATAACGCATAACGCATAACGCATTACGCGTAACTCATAACGCATAAAGCATAACGCATAACGGATCACGCATTACTCATGACCCATAACGCATAACGCATAACGCATAACGCATAACGCATAACTCATAACACATAACGCATAACCCATAACGCATAACGCATAACGCATTACGCGTAACTCATAACGCATAAAGCATAACGCATAACGGATCACGCATTACTCATAACCCATAACGCATAACGCATAACGCATAACGCATAACGCATAACGCATAACGCATATCGCATAACGCATAACGCATAACGCATAACGCATAACGCATAACGCATAACGGATAACGCATAACGGATAACCCATAACGCATAACGCATAACGCATAACGCATAACGCATAACGCATAACGCATAACGCATAACGCATAACGCATATCGCATAACGCATAACGCATAACGCATAACGCATAACGCATAACGCATAACGGATAACGCATAACGGATAACCCATAACGCATAACGCATAACGCATAACGCATAACGCATAACGCATAACGCATAACGCATAACGCATAACCCATAACGCATAACGCATAACGCATAACGGATCACGCATTACTCATAACGCATAACGCATAACGGATCACGCATTTCTCATAACGCATAACGCATAACGCATAACGGATCACGCATAACGCATAACGCATAACGCATAACGCATAACGCATAACGCATAACGCATAACGCATAACGCATAACCTATAACGCATAACGCATAACGCGCAACGCATAACGCATAACGCATAACGCAAAACGCATAACGCATAGCGGATAACGCACAACGCATAACACATAACGCATAACGCATAACGCATAACGGATCACGCATTACTCATAACGCATAACGCATAACGCATAACGCATAACGCATAACGCATAACGCATGACGCATAACGCATAACGCATAGCGGATAACGCACAACGCATAACGCATAACGGATCACGCATTACTCATAACGCATAACGCATAACGCATAACGTATAACGCATAACGCATAACGCATAACGCATAACGCATAACGCATAACGCATAACGCATAACGGATCACGCATTACTTATAACGCATAACGCATAAAGCATAACGCATAACGCATAACGCATAACGCATAACGCATAACGCATAACGCATAACGCACAACGCATAACGCATAACGCATAACGCAAAACGCATAACGCATAGCGGATAACGCACAACGCATAACACATAACACATAACGCATAACGCATAACGCATAACGGATCACGCATTACTCATAACGCATAACGCATAACGCATAACGCATAACGCATAACGCATAACGCATAACGCATAACGCATAACGCATAACGCATAACGCATAACGCATAACGCATAACGCATAACGCATAACGCATAACGCATAACGCATATCGCATAACGCATAACGCATAACGCATAACGCATAACGCATAACGCATAACGCATAACGCATATCGCATAACGCATAACGCATAACGCATAACGCATAACGCATAACGCACAACGCATAACACATAACACATAACGCATAACGCATAACGCATAACGGATCACGCATTACTCATAACGCATAACGCATAACGCATAACGCATAACGCATAACGCATAACGCATAACGCATAACGCATAACGCATAACGCATAACGCATAACGCATAACGCATAACGCATAACGCATAACGCATAACGCATAACGCATAACGCATAACGCATAACGCATAACGCATAACGCATAACGCATAACGCATAACGCATAACGCATAACGCATAACGCATAACGCATATCGCATAACGCATAACGCATAACGCATAACGCATAACGCTTAACGCATAACGCATATCGCATAACGCATAACGCATAACGCATAACGCATAACGCATAACGCATAACGGATAACGCATAACGGATAACCCATAACGCATAACGCATAACGCATAACGCATAACGCATAACGCATAACGCATAACGCATAACACATAACCCATAACGCATAACCCATAACGCATAACGCATAACGCATAACGCATAACGCATAACGCATAACGCATAACACATAACCCATAACGCATAACGCATAACGCATAACGCATAACGCTTAACGCATGACCCATAGCGCATAACGCATTACGCGTAACTCATAACGCATAAACCATAACGCATAACGGATCACGCATTACTCATAACCCATAACGCATAACGCATAACGCATAACGCATAACGCATAACGCATAACGCATAACGCATAACGCATAACGCATAACGCATAACGCATAACGCACAACGCATAACGCATAACGCATAACGCAAAACGCATAACGCATAGCGGATAACGCACAACGCATAACACATAACGCATAACGCATAACGCATAACGCATAACGGATCACGCATTACTCATAACGCATAACGCATAACGCATAACGCATAACGCATAACGCATAACGCATAACGCATAACGCATAACGCATAACGCATAACGCATAACGCATAACGCATAACGCATAACGCATAACGCATAACGCATAACGCATATCGCATAACGCATAACGCATAACGCATAACGCATAACGCATAACGCATAACGCATATCGCATAACGCATAACGCATAACGCATAACGCATAACGGATAACGCATAACGGATAACCCATAACGCATAACGCATAACGCATAACGCATAACGCATAACGCATAACGCATAACGCATAACGCATAACGCATAACGCATAACGCATAACGCATAACGCATAACGCATAACGCATAACGCATAACGCAGAACGCATAACGCATAACGCATAACGCATAACGCATAGCGGATAACGCACAACGCATAACACATAACGCATAACGCATAACGCATAGCGCATAACGGATCACGCATTACTCATAACGCATAAGGCATAACGCATAACGCATAACGCATAACGCATAACGCATAACGCATAACGCATAACGCATAACGCATAACGCATAACGCATAACGCATAACGCATAACGCATATCGTTTAACGCATAACGCATAACGCATAACGCATAACGCTTAACGCATAACGCATATCGCATAACGCATAACGCATAACGCATAACGCATAACGCATAACGCATAACGGATAACGCATAACGGATAACCCATAACGCATAACGCATAACGCATAACGCATAACGCATAACGCATAACGCATAACACATAACCCATAACGCATAACGCATAACGCATAACGCATAACGCAAAACGCATAACGCATAGCGGATAACGCACAACGCATAACACATAACACATAACGCATAACGCATAACGCATAACGGATCACGCATTACTCATAACGCATAACGCATAACGCATAACGCATAACGTATAACGCATAACGCATAACGCATAACGCATAACGCATAACGCATAACGCATAACGGATCACGCATTACTTATAACGCATAACGCATAAAGCATAACGCATAACGCATAACGCATAACGCATAAGGCATAACGCATAACGCATAACGCATAACGCATAACGCATAACGCATAACGCATAACGCATAACGGATAACGCACAACGCATAACACATAACGCATAACGCATAACGCATAGCGCATAACGGATCACGCATTACTCATAACGCATAAGGCATAACGCATAACGCATAACGCATAACGCATAACGCATAACGCATAACGCATAACGCATAACGCATAACGCATAACGCATAACGCATAACGCATAACGCATATCGTTTAACGCATAACGCATAACGCATAACGCATAACGCATAACGCATAACGGATAACGCATAACGGATAACCCATAACGCATAACGCATAACGCATAACGCATAACGCATAACGCATAACGCATAACACATAACCCATAACGCATAACGCATAACGCATAACGCATAACGCAAAACGCATAACGCATAGCGGATAACGCACAACGCATAACACATAACACATAACGCATAACGCATAACGCATAACGGATCACGCATTACTCATAACGCATAACGCATAACGCATAACGCATAACGTATAACGCATAACGCATAACGCATAACGCATAACGCATAACGCATAACGCATAACGGATCACGCATTACTTATAACGCATAACGCATAAAGCATAACGCATAACGCATAACGCATAACGCATAAGGCATAACGCATAACGCATAACGCATAACGCATAACGCATAACGCATAACGCATAACGCATAACGGATCACGCATTACTTATAACGCATAACGCATAAAGCATAACGCATAACGCATAACGCATAACGCATAACGCATAACGCATAACGCATAACGCATAACGCATAACGCACAACGCATAACGCATAACGCATAACGCAAAACGCATAACGCATAGCGCATAGCGGATAACGCACAACGCATAACACATAACGCATAACGCATAACGCATAACGCATAACGGATCACGCATTACTCATAACGCATAACGCATAACGCATAACGTATAACGCATAACGCATAACGCATAACGCATAACGCATAACGCATAACGCATAACGGATCACGCATTACTTATAACGCATAACGCATAAAGCATAACGCATAACGCATAACGCATAACGCATAAGGCATAACGCATAACGCATAACGCATAACGCATAACGCATAACGCACAACGCATAACGCATAACGCATAACGCAAAACGCATAACGCATAGCGGATAACGCACAACGCATAACACATAACACATAACGCATAACGCATAACGCATAACGGATCACGCATAACGGATAACTCATAACGCATAACGCATAACGCATAACGCATAACGCATAACGCATAACGCATAACACATAACCCATAACGCATAACGCATAACGCATAACGCATAACGCTTAACGCATGACCCATAGCGCATAACGCATAACGCAAAACGCATAACGCATAGCGGATAACGCACAACGCATAACACATAACACATAACGCATAACGCATAACGCATAACGGATCACGCATTACTCATAACGCATAACGCATAACGCATAACGCATAACGTATAACGCATAACGCATAACGCATAACGCATAACGCATAACGCATAACGCATAACGGATCACGCATTACTTATAACGCATAACGCATAAAGCATAACGCATAACGCATAACGCATAACGCATAACGCATAACGCATAACGCATAACGCATAACGCATAACGCATAACGCATAACGCATAACGCATAACGCATAACGGATCACGCATTACTTATAACGCATAACGCATAAAGCATAACGCATAACGCATAGCGCATAACGCATAACGCATAACGCATAACGCATAACGCATAACGCATAACGCATATCGCATAACGCATAACGCATAACGCATAACGCATAACGCTTAACGCATAACGCATATCGCATAACGCATAACGCATAACGCATAACGCATAACGCATAACGCATAACGGATAACGCATAACGGATAACCCATAACGCATAACGCATAACGCATAACGCATAACGCATAACGCATAACGCATAACACATAACCCATAACGCATAACCCATAACGCATAACGCATAACGCATAACGCATAACGCATAACGCATAACGCATAACACATAACCCATAACGCATAACGCATAACGCATAACGCTTAACGCATGACCCATAGCGCATAACGCATTACGCGTAACTCATAACGCATAAACCATAACGCATAACGGATCACGCATTACTCATAACCCATAACGCATAACGCATAACGTATAACGCATAACGCATAACGCATAACGCATAACGCATAACGCATAACGCATAACGCATAACGCATAACGCACAACGCATAACGCATAACGCATAACGCAAAACGCATAACGCATAGCGGATAACGCACAACGCATAACACATAACGCATAACGCATAACGCATAACGCATAACGGATCACGCATTACTCATAACGCATAACGCATAACGCATAACGCATAACGCATAACGCATAACGCATAACGCATAACGCATAACGCATAACGCATAACGCATAACGCATAACGCATAACGCATAACGCATAACGCATAACGCATAACGCATAACGCATAACGCATAACGCATATCGCATAACGCATAACCCATAACGCATAACGCATAACGCATAACGCATAACGCTTAACGCATGACCCATAGCGCATAACGCATAACGCAAAACGCATAACGCATAGCGGATAACGCACAACGCATAACACATAACACATAACGCATAACGCATAACGCATAACGGATCACGCATTACTCATAACGCATAACGCATAACGCATAACGCATAACGTATAACGCATAACGCATAACGCATAACGCATAACGCATAACGCATAACGCATAACGGATCACGCATTACTTATAACGCATAACGCATAAAGCATAACGCATAACGCATAACGCATAACGCATAAGGCATAACGCATAACGCATAACGCATAACGCATAACGCATAACGCATAACGCATAACGCATAACGCATAACGGATCACGCATTACTTATAACGCATAACGCATAAAGCATAACGCATAACGCATAACGCATAACGCATAACGCATAACGCATAACGCATAACGCATAACGGATCACGCATTACTCATAACGCATAACGCATAACGCATAACGTATAACGCATAACGCATAACGCATAACGCATAACGCATAACGCATAACGCATAACGGATCACGCATTACTTATAACGCATAACGCATAAAGCATAACGCATAACGCATAACGCATAAGGCATAACGCATAACGCTTAACGCATAACGCATAACGCATAACGCACAACGCATAACGCATAACGCATAACGCAAAACGCATAACGCATAGCGGATAACGCACAACGCATAACACATAACACATAACGCATAACGCATAACGCATAACGGATCACGCATTACTCATAACGCATAACGCATAACGCATAACGCATAACGCATAACGCATAACGCATAACGCATAACGCATAACGCATAACGCATAACGCATAACGCATAACGCATAACGCATAACGCATAACGCATAACGCATAACGCATAACGCATAACGCATAACGCATAACGCATATCGCATAACGCATAACGCATAACGCATAACGCATAACGCATAACGCATAACGCATAACGCATATCGCATAACGCATAACGCATAACGCATAACGCATAACGCACAACGCATAACACATAACACATAACGCATAACGCATAACGCATAACGGATCACGCATTACTCATAACGCATAACGCATAACGCATAACGCATAACGCATAACGCATAACGCATAACGCATAACGCATAACGCATAACGCATAACGCATAACGCATAACGCATAACGCATAACGCATAACGCATAACGCATAACGCATAACGCATAACGCATAACGCATAACGCATAACGCATAACGCATAACGCATAACGCATAACGCATATCGCATAACGCATAACGCATAACGCATAACGCATAACGCTTAACGCATAACGCATATCGCATAACGCATAACGCATAACGCATAACGCATAACGCATAACGCATAACGGATAACGCATAACGGATAACCCATAACGCATAACGCATAACGCATAACGCATAACGCATAACGCATAACGCATAACGCATAACACATAACCCATAACGCATAACGCATAACGCATAACGCTTAACGCATGACCCATAGCGCATAACGCATTACGCGTAACTCATAACGCATAAACCATAACGCATAACGGATCACGCATTACTCATAACCCATAACGCATAACGCATAACGTATAACGCATAACGCATAACGCATAACGCATAACGCAAAACGGATCACGCATTACTTATAACGCATAACGCATAAAGCATAACGCATAACGCATAACGCATAACGCATAACGCATAACGCATAACGCATAACGCATAACGCACAACGCATAACGCATAACGCATAACGCAAAACGCATAACGCATAACGCATAACGCACAACGCATAACGCATAACGCATAACGCAAAACGCATAACGCATAGCGGATAACGCACAACGCATAACACATAACGCATAACGCATAACGCATAACGCATAACGGATCACGCATTACTCATAACGCATAACGCATAACGCATAACGCATAACGCATAACGCATAACGCATAACGCATAACGCATAACGCATAACGCATAACGCATAACGCATAACGCATAACGCATAACGCATAACGCATAACGCATAACGCATAACGCATAACGCATAACGCATATCGCATAACGCATAACGCATAACGCATAACGCATAACGCATAACGCATAACGCATAACGCATATCGCATAACGCATAACGCATAACGCATAACGCATAACGGATAACGCATAACGGATAACCCATAACGCATAACGCATAACGCATAACGCATAACGCATAACGCATAACGCATAACGCATAACGCATAACGCATAACGCATAACGCATAACGCAGAACGCATAACGCATAACGCATAACGCATAGCGGATAACGCACAACGCATAACACATAACGCATAACGCATAACGCATAGCGCATAACGGATCACGCATTACTCATAACGCATAAGGCATAACGCATAACGCATAACGCATAACGCATAACGCATAACGCATAACGCATAACGCATAACGCATAACGCATAACGCATAACGCATATCGTTTAACGCATAACGCATAACGCATAACGCATAACGCTTAACGCATAACGCATATCGCATAACGCATAACGCATAACGCATAACGCATAACGCATAACGCATAACGGATAACGCATAACGGATAACCCATAACGCATAACGCATAACGCATAACGCATAACGCATAACGCATAACGCATAACGCATAACACATAACCCATAACGCATAACGCATAACGCATAACGCATAACGCTTAACGCATGACCCATAGCGCATAACGCATTACGCGTAACTCATAACGCATAAACCATAACGCATAACGGATCACGCATTACTCATAACCCATAACGCATAACGCATAACGCATAACGCATAACGCATAACGCATAACGCATATCGCATAACGCATAACGCATAACGCATAACGCATAACGCACAACGCATAACACATAACACATAACGCATAACGCATAACGCATAACGGATCACGCATTACTCATAACGCATAACGCATAACGCATAACGCATAACGCATAACGCATAACGCATAACGCATAACGCATAACGCATAACGCATAACGCATAACGCATAACGCATAACGCATAACGCATAACGCATAACGCATAACGCATAACGCATAACGCATAACGCATAACGCATAACGCATAACGCATAACGCATAACGCATATCGCATAACGCATAACGCATAACGCATAACGCATAACGCTTAACGCATAACGCATATCGCATAACGCATAACGCATAACGCATAACGCATAACGCATAACGCATAACGGATAACGCATAACGGATAACCCATAACGCATAACGCATAACGCATAACGCATAACGCATAACGCATAACGCATAACGCATAACACATAACCCATAACGCATAACGCATAACGCATAACGCTTAACGCATGACCCATAGCGCATAACGCATTACGCGTAACTCATAACGCATAAACCATAACGCATAACGGATCACGCATTACTCATAACCCATAACGCATAACGCATAACGTATAACGCATAACGCATAACGCATAACGCATAACGCAAAACGGATCACGCATTACTTATAACGCATAACGCATAAAGCATAACGCATAACGCATAACGCATAACGCATAACGCATAACGCATAACGCATAACGCATAACGCATAACGCACAACGCATAACGCATAACGCATAACGCAAAACGCATAACGCATAACGCATAACGCACAACGCATAACGCATAACGCATAACGCAAAACGCATAACGCATAGCGGATAACGCACAACGCATAACACATAACGCATAACGCATAACGCATAACGCATAACGGATCACGCATTACTCATAACGCATAACGCATAACGCATAACGCATAACGCATAACGCATAACGCATAACGCATAACGCATAACGCATAACGCATAACGCATAACGCATAACGCATAACGCATAACGCATAACGCATAACGCATAACGCATAACGCATAACGCATAACGCATATCGCATAACGCATAACGCATAACGCATAACGCATAACGCATAACGCATAACGCATAACGCATATCGCATAACGCATAACGCATAACGCATAACGCATAACGGATAACGCATAACGGATAACCCATAACGCATAACGCATAACGCATAACGCATAACGCATAACGCATAACGCATAACGCATAACGCATAACGCATAACGCATAACGCATAACGCAGAACGCATAACGCATAACGCATAACGCATAGCGGATAACGCACAACGCATAACACATAACGCATAACGCATAACGCATAGCGCATAACGGATCACGCATTACTCATAACGCATAACGCATAACGCATAACGCATAACGCATAACGCATAACGCATAACGCATAACGCATAACGCATAACGCATAACGCATAACGCATAACGCATAACGCATATCGTTTAACGCATAACGCATAACGCATAACGCATAACGCTTAACGCATAACGCATATCGCATAACGCATAACGCATAACGCATAACGCATAACGCATAACGCATAACGGATAACGCATAACGGATAACCCATAACGCATAACGCATAACGCATAACGCATAACGCATAACGCATAACGCATAACGCATAACGCATAACCCATAACGCATAACGCATAACGCATAACGCATAACGCTTAACGCATGACCCATAGCGCATAACGCATTACGCGTAACTCATAACGCATAAACCATAACGCATAACGGATCACGCATTACTCATAACCCATAACGCATAACCCATAACGCATAACGCATAACGCATAACGCTTAACGCATGACCCATAGCGCATAACGCATTACGCGTAACTCATAACGCATAAAGCATAACGCATAACGGATCACGCATTACTCATAACCCATAACGCATAACGCATAACGCATTACGCGTAACTCATAACGCATAAAGCATAACGCATAACGGATCACGCATTACTCATAACCCATAACGCATAACGCATAACGCATATCGCATAACGCATAACGCATAACGCATAACGCATAACGCATAACGCATAACGCATAACCCATAACGCATAACGCATAACGCATAACGCGTAACGGATTAAGCATTACTCATAACGCATAACGCATAACGCATAACGCATAACCCATAACGCATAACGCATAACGCATAACGCGTAACGGATCAAGCATTACTCATAACGCATAACGCATAACGGATCACGCATTACTCATAACTCATAACGGATAACACATAACGCATAACGCATAACGCATAACGCATAACGCATAACGCATAACGCATAACGCATAACGCATAACGCATAACGCATAACGCATAACGGATCACGCATTACTCATAACGCATAACGCATAACGCATAACGCATAACGCATAACGCATAACGCATAACGCATAACGCATAACGCATAACGCATAACGCATAACGCATAACGCATAACGCATAACGCATAACGCATAACGCATAACGCATAACGCATAACGCATATCGCATAACGCATAACGCATAACGCATAACGCATAACGCATAACGCATAACGCATAACGCATATCGCATAACGCATAACGCATAACGCATAACGCATAACGGATAACGCATAACGGATAACCCATAACGCATAACGCATAACGCATAACGCATAACGCATAACGCATAACGCATAACGCATAACGCATAACGCATAACGCATAACGCATAACGCAGAACGCATAACGCATAACGCATAACGCATAGCGGATAACGCACAACGCATAACACATAACGCATAACGCATAACGCATAGCGCATAACGGATCACGCATTACTCATAACGCATAAGGCATAACGCATAACGCATAACGCATAACGCATAACGCATAACGCATAACGCATAACGCATAACGCATAACGCATAACGCATAACGCATAACGCATATCGTTTAACGCATAACGCATAACGCATAACGCATAACGCTTAACGCATAACGCATATCGCATAACGCATAACGCATAACGCATAACGCATAACGCATAACGCATAACGGATAACGCATAACGGATAACCCATAACGCATAACGCATAACGCATAACGCATAACGCATAACGCATAACGCATAACGCATAACACATAACCCATAACGCATAACGCATAACGCATAACGCATAACGCTTAACGCATGACCCATAGCGCATAACGCATTACGCGTAACTCATAACGCATAAACCATAACGCATAACGGATCACGCATTACTCATAACCCATAACGCATAACCCATAACGCATAACGCATAACGCATAACGCATAACGCATAACGCATAACGCATAACGCATAACGCATAACGCATAACGCATAACGCATAACGCATAACGCATATCGCATAACGCATAACGCATAACGCATAACGCATAACGCATAACGCATAACGCATATCGCATAACGCATAACGCATAACGCATAACGCATAACGGATAACGCATAACGGATAACCCATAACGCATAACGCATAACGCATAACGCATAACGCATAACGCATAACGCATAACGCATAACGCATAACGCATAACGCATAACGCATAACGCAGAACGCATAACGCATAACGCATAACGCATAGCGGATAACGCACAACGCATAACACATAACGCATAACGCATAACGCATAGCGCATAACGGATCACGCATTACTCATAACGCATAACGCATAACGCATAACGCATAACGCATAACGCATAACGCATAACGCATAACGCATAACGCATAACGCATAACGCATAACGCATAACGCATAACGCATATCGTTTAACGCATAACGCATAACGCATAACGCATAACGCTTAACGCATAACGCATAACGCATAACGCATAACGCATAACGCATAACGCATAACGCATAACGCATAACGGATAACGCATAACGGATAACCCATAACGCATAACGCATAACGCATAACGCATAACGCATAACGCATAACGCATAACGCATAACACATAACCCATAACGCATAACGCATAACGCATAACGCATAACGCTTAACGCATGACCCATAGCGCATAACGCATTACGCGTAACTCATAACGCATAAACCATAACGCATAACGGATCACGCATTACTCATAACCCATAACGCATAACCCATAACGCATAACGCATAACGCATAACGCTTAACGCATGACCCATAGCGCATAACGCATTACGCGTAACTCATAACGCATAAAGCATAACGCATAACGGATCACGCATTACTCATAACCCATAACGCATAACGCATAACGCATTACGCGTAACTCATAACGCATAAAGCATAACGCATAACGGATCACGCATTACTCATAACCCATAACGCATAACGCATAACGCATATCGCATAACGCATAACGCATAACGCATAACGCATAACTCATAACGCATAACGCATAACCCATAACGCATAACGCATAACGCATAACGCGTAACGGATTAAGCATTACTCATAACGCATAACGCATAACGCATAACGCATAACCCATAACGCATAACGCATAACGCATAACGCGTAACGGATCAAGCATTACTCATAACGCATAACGCATAACGGATCACGCATTACTCATAACTCATAACGGATAACACATAACGCATAACGCATAACGCATAACGCATAACGCATAACGCATAACGCATAACGCATAACGCATAACGCATAACGCATAACGCATAACGCATAACGCATAACGCATAACGCATAACACATAACGCATAACCCATAACGCATAACGCATAACGCATAACGCATAACGCATAACGCATAACGCATAACGCATAACGCATAACAGATCACGCATTACTCATAACGCATAACGCATAACGGATCACGCATTTCTCATAACGCATAACGCATAACGCATAACGCATAACGCATAACGCATAACGCATAACGCATAACGCATAACGCATAACGCATAACGCATAACGCATAACGCATAACGCATAACGCATAACGCATAACGCATAACGCATAACGCATAACGCATAACGCATAACGCATAACGCATAACGCATAACGCATAACGCATAACGCATAACGCATAACGCATAACGCATAACGCATAACGCATAACGCATAACGCATAACGCATAACGCATAACGCATAACGCATAAGGCATAACGCATAACGCAAAACGCATAACGCATAACGCATAACGCATAACACATAACGGATCACGCATTACTCATAACGCATAACGCATAAGGCATAACGCATAACGCATAACGCATAACGCATAACGCATAACGCATAACGCATAACGCATGACACATAACGCATAACCTATAACCCATAACGCATAACGCACAACGCACAACGCATAACGCATAACGCAAAACGCATAACGCATAACGCGTAACGGATCAAGCATTACTCATAACGCATAACGCATAACGCGTAACGGATCAAGCATTACTCATAACGCATAACGCATAACGCATAACGCATAACGCATAACGCATAACGCATAACGCATAACGCATAACGCATAACGCATAACGCATAACGCATAACGCATAACTCATAACGCATAAGGCATAACGCATAACGCAAAACGCATAACGCATAACGCATAACGCATAACACATAACGGATCACGCATTACTCATAACGCATAACGCATAAAGCATAACGCATAACGCATAATGCATAACGCATAACGCATAACGCATAACGCATAACGCATACCGCATAACGCATAACGCATAACGGATCACGCATTACTCATAACGCATAAGGCATAACGCATAACGCATAACGCATAACGCATAACGCATAACGCATAACGCATAACGCATAACGCATAACGCATAACGCAGAACGCATAACGCATAACGCATAACGCATAACGCATAGCGGATAACGCACAACGCATAACACATAACGCATAACGCATAACGCATAGCGCATAACGGATCACGCATTACTCATAACGCATAAGGCATAACGCATAACGCATAACGCATAACGCATAACGCATAACGCATAACGCATAACGCATAACGCATAACGCATAACGCATAACGCATAACGCATATCGTTTAACGCATAACGCATAACGCATAACGCATAACGCTTAACGCATAACGCATATCGCATAACGCATAACGCATAACGCATAACGCATAACGCATAACACATAACGCATAACCCATAACGCATAACGCATAACGCATAACGCATAACGCATAACGCATAACGCATAACGCATAACGCATAACGCATAACGCATAACGCATAACGCATAACGCATAACGCATAACGCATAACGCAAAACGCATAACGCATAACGCATAACACATAACGGATCACGCATTACTCATAACGCATAACGCATAAAGCATAACGCATAACGCATAATGCATAACGCATAACGCATAACGCATAACACATAACGCATAACCTATAACGCATAACGCGCAACGCATAACGCATAACGCAAAACGCATAACGCATAGCGGATAACGCACAACGCATAACACATAACGCATAACGCATAACGCATAACGCATAACGGATCACGCATTACTCATAACGCATAACGCATAAAGCATAACGCATAAAGCATAATGCATAACGCATAACGCATAACGCATATCGCATAACACATAACGCATAACCTATAACGCATAACGCATAAAACATAACGCATAACGCATAACGCATAACGCATAACGCATAACACATAACGCATAACCCATAATGCATAACGCATAACGCATGACGCATAACGCATAACGCATAACGCATAACGGATCACGCATTACTAATAACGCATAACGCATAACGGATCACGCATAACGCATAACGCATAACGCATAACGCATAACGCATAACGCATAACGCATAACGCATAACGCATAACGCATAACGCATAACGCATAACGCATAACGCATAACACATAACGCATAACCCATAACGCATAACGCATAACGCATAACGCATAACGCATAACGCATAACGGATCACGCATTACTCATAACGCATAACGCATAACGGATCACGCATAACGCATAACGCATAACGCATAACGCATAACGCATAACGCATAACGCATATCGCATAACGCATAACGCATAACGCATAACGCAAAACGCATAACGCATAACACATAACGGATCACGCATTACTCATAACGCATAACGCATAACGCATAACGCATAACGCATAACGCATAACGCATAACACATAACGCATAACCCATAACGCATAACGCATAACGCATAACGCATAACGCATAACGCATAACGCATTACGCATAACGCATAACGCATAACGCATAACGCATAACGCATAACGCATAACGCATAACGCATAACGCAAAACGCATAACGCATAACGCATAACACATAACGGATCACGCATTACTCATAACGCATAACGCATAAAGCATAACGCATAACGCATAATGCATAACGCATAACGCATAACGCATAACACATAACGCATAACCTATAACGCATAACGCGCAACGCATAACGCATAACGCATAACGCATAACGCATAGCGGATAACGCACAACGCATAACTCATAACGCATAACGCATAACGCATAACGGATCACGCATTACTCATAACGCATAACGCATAAAGCATAACGCATAAAGCATAATGCATAACGCATAACGCATAACGCATATCGCATAACACATAACGCATAACCTATAACGCATAACGCATAACGCATAACGCATAACGCATAACGCAAAACGCATAACGCATAGCGGATAACGCACAACGCATAACACATAACGCATAACGCATAACGCATAACGCATAACGGATCACGCATTACTCATAACGCATAACGCATAACGCATAACGCATAACGCATAAAGCATAACGCATAACGGATCACGCATTACTCATAACCCATAACGCATAACGCATAACGCATAACACATAACGCATAACTCATAACACATAAAACCTTAAACCATAACGCATAACGCATAACGCATAACGCATAACGCATAACGCATAACACATAACGCATAACCCATAACGCATAACGCATAACGCATGACACATAGCGCTTAACGCATTACGCGTAACTCATAACGCAAAAAGCATAACGCATAACGGGTCACGCATTACTCATAACCCATAACGCATAACGCATAACGCATAACGCATAACACATAACGCATAACCCATAATGCATAACGCATAACGCATGACGCATAACGCATAACGCATAACGCATAACGCATAACACATAACCCATAACGCATAACGCATAACGCTTAACGCATGACCCATAGCGCATAACGCATTACGCGTAACTCATAACGCATAAACCATAACGCATAACGGATCACGCATTACTCATAACCCATAACGCATAACCCATAACGCATAACCCATAACGCATAACGCATAACGCATAACGCTTAACGCATGACCCATAGCGCATAACGCATTACGCGTAACTCATAACGCATAAAGCATAACGCATAACGGATCACGCATTACTCATAACCCATAACGCATAACGCATAACGCATTACGCGTAACTCATAACGCATAAAGCATAACGCATAACGGATCACGCATTACTCATAACCCATAACGCATAACGCATAACGCATAACGCTTAACGCATGACCCATAGCGCTTAACGCATTACGCGTAACTCATAACGCAAAAAGCATAACGCATAACGGGTCACGCATTACTCATAACCCATAACGCATAACGCATAACGCATAACGCATAACGCATAACACATAACGCATAACCCATAATGCATAACGCATAACGCATGACGCATAACGCATAACGCATAACGCATAACGGATCACGCATTACTAATAACGCATAACGCATAACGGATCACGCATAACGCATAACGCATAACGCATAACGCATAACGCATAACGCATAACGCATAACGCATAACGCAAAACGCATAACGCATAACGCATAACACATAACGGATCACGCATTACTCATAACGCATAACGCATAACGCATAACGCATAACGCATAACGCATAACGCATAACGCATAACGCATAACACATAACGCATAACCCATAACGCATAACGCATAACGCATAACGCATAACGCATAACGCATAACGCATAACGCATAACGGATCACGCATTACTAATAACGCATAACGCATAACGGATCACGCATAACGCATAACGCATAACGCATAACGCATAACGCATAACGCATAACACATAACGGATCACGCATTACTCATAACGCATAACGCATAAAGCATAACGCATAACGCATAATGCATAACGCATAACGCATAACGCATAACGCATAACGCATGACACATAACGCATAACCTATAACCCATAACGCATAACGCACAACGCATAACGCATAGCGGATAACGCACAACGCATAACACATAACGCATAACGCATAACGCATAACGCATAACGGATCACGCATTACTAATAACGCATAAGGCATAACGCATAACGCATAACGCATAACGCATATCGCATAACGCATAACGCATAACGCATAACGCATAACGCATAACGTATAACGCATAACGGATAACGCATAACGGATAACCCATAACGCATAACGCATAACGCATAACGCATAACGCATAACGCATAACGCATAACACATAACCCATAACGCATAACGCATAACGCATAACGCTTAACGCATGACCCATAGCGCATAACGCATTACGCGTAACTCATAACGCATAAACCATAACGCATAACGGATCACGCATTACTCATAACCCATAACGCATAACCCATAACGCATAACGCATAACGCATAACGCTTAACGCATGACCCATAGCGCATAACGCATTACGCGTAACTCATAACGCATAAAGCATAACGCATAACGGATCACGCATTACTCATAACCCATAACGCATAACGCATAACGCATTACGCGTAACTCATAACGCATAAAGCATAACGCATAACGGATCACGCATTACTTATAACCCATAACGCATAACGCATAACGCATAACGCATAACGCATAACGCATAACTCATAACACATAACGCATAACCCATAACGCATAACGCATAACGCATAACGCGTAACGGATCAAGCATTACTCATAACGCATAACGCATAACGCATAACGCATAACGCATAACCCATAACGCATAACGCATAACGCATAACGCGTAACGGATCAAGCATTACTCATAACGCATAACGCATAACGGATCACGCATTACTCATAACTCATAACGGATAACACATAACGCATAACGCATAACGCATAACGCATAACGCATAACGCATAACGCATAACGCATAACGCATAACGCATAACGCATAACGCATAACGCATAACGCATAACGCATAACACATAACGCATAACCCATAACGCATAACGCATAACGCATAACGCATAACGCATAACGCATAACGCATAACGCATAACGCATAACGGATCACGCATTACTCATAACGCATAACGCATAACGGATCACGCATTTCTCATAACGCATAACGCATAACGCATAACGCATAACGCATAACGCATAACGCATAACGCATAACGCATAACGCATAACGCATAACGCATAACGCATAACGCATAACGCATAACGCATAACGGATCACGCATTACTCATAACGCATAAGGCATAACGCATAACGCATAACGCATAACGCATAACGCATAACGCATAACGCATAAACCATAACGCATAACGGATCACGCATTACTCATAACCCATAACGCATAACGCATAACGCATAACGCTTAACGCATGACCCATAGCGCTTAACGCATTACGCGTAACTCATAACGCAAAAAGCATAACGCATAACGGGTCACGCATTACTCATAACCCATAACGCATAACGCATAACGCATAACGCATAACGCATAACACATAACGCATAACCCATAATGCATAACGCATAACGCATGACGCATAACGCATAACGCATAACGCATAACGGATCACGCATTACTAATAACGCATAACGCATAACGGATCACGCATAACGCATAACGCATAACGCATAACGCATAACGCATAACGCATAACGCATAACGCATAACGCATAACGCATAACGCATAACGCATAACGCATAACGCATAACGCAAAACGCATAACGCATGACGCATAACGCATAACGCATAACGCATAACGGATCACGCATTACTAATAACGCATAACGCATAACGGATCACGCATAACGCATAACGCATAACGCATAACGCATAACGCATAACGCATAACGCATAACGCATAACGCATAACGCAAAACGCATAACGCATAACGCATAACACATAACGGATCACGCATTACTCATAACGCATAACGCATAACGCATAACGCATAACGCATAACGCATAACGCATAACGCATAACACATAACGCATAACCCATAACGCATAACGCATAACGCATAACGCATAACGCATAACGCATAACGCATAACGCATAACGCATAACGGATCACGCATTACTAATAACGCATAACGCATAACGGATCACGCATAACGCATAACGCATAACGCATAACGCATAACGCATAACACATAACGGATCACGCATTACTCATAACGCATAACGCATAAAGCATAACGCATAACGCATAATGCATAACGCATAACGCATAACGCATAACGCATAACGCATAACGCATAACGCATAACCTATAACCCATAACGCATAACGCACAACGCATAACGCATAGCGGATAACGCACAACGCATAACACATAACGCATAACGCATAACGCATAACGCATAACGCATAACGCATAACGGATCACGCATTACTCATAACGCATAAGGCATAACGCATAACGCATAACGCATAACGCATAACGCATAACGCATAACGCATAACGCATAACGCATAACGCATAACGCATAACGCATAACGCATAACGTATAACGCATAACGGATAACGCATAACGGATAACCCATAACGCATAACGCATAACGCATAACGCATAACGCATAACGCATAACGCATAACACATAACCCATAACGCATAACGCATAACGCATAACGCTTAACGCATGACCCATAGCGCATAACGCATTACGCGTAACTCATAACGCATAAACCATAACGCATAACGGATCACGCATTACTCATAACCCATAACGCATAACCCATAACGCATAACGCATAACGCATAACGCATAACGCATAACGCTTAACGCATGACCCATAGCGCATAACGCATTACGCGTAACTCATAACGCATAAAGCATAACGCATAACGGATCACGCATTACTCATAACCCATAACGCATAACGCATAACGCATTACGCGTAACTCATAACGCATAAAGCATAACGCATAACGGATCACGCATTACTCATAACCCATAACGCATAACGCATAACGCATAACGCATAACGCATAACGCATAACGCATAACGCATAACTCATAACACATAACGCATAACCCATAACGCATAACGCATAACGCATAACGCGTAACGGATCAAGCATTACTCATAACGCATAACTTATAACGCATAACGCATAACGCATAACGCATAACGCATAACGCATAACGCATAACGCGTAACGGATCAAGCATTACTCATAACGCATAACGCATAACGGATCACGCATTACTCATAACTCATAACGGATAACACATAACGCATAACGCATAACGCATAACGCATAACGCATAACGCATAACGCATAACGCATAACGCATAACGCATAACGCATAACGCATAACGCATAACACATAACGCATAACCCATAACGCATAACGCATAACGCATAACGCATAACGCATAACGCATAACGCATAACGCATAACGCATAACGGATCACGCATTACTCATAACGCATAACGCATAACGGATCACGCATTTCTCATAACGCATAACGCATAACGCATAACGCATAACGCATAACGCATAACGCATAACGCATAACGCATAACGCATAACGCATAACGCATAACGCATAACGCATAACGCATAACGCATAACGCATAACGCATAACGCATAACGCATAACGCATAACGCATAACGCATAACGCATAACGCATAACGCATGACACATAACGCATAACCTATAACCCATAACGCATAACGCACAACGCATAACGCATAACGCATAACGCAAAACGCATAACGCATAGCGGATAACGCACAACGCATAACACATAACGCATAACGCATAACGCATAACGCATAACGCATAACGCATAACGCATAACGCATAACGCATAACGGATCACGCATTACTCATAACGCATAAGGCATAACGCATAACCTATAACCCATAACGCATAACGCACAACGCATAACGCATAACGCATAACGCAAAACGCATAACGCATAGCGGATAACGCACAACGCATAACACATAACGCATAACGCATAACGCATAACGCATAACGCATAACGCATAACGCATAACGGATCACGCATTACTCATAACGCATAAGGCATAACGCATAACGCATAACGCATAACGCATAACGCATAACGCATAACGCATAACGCATAAACCATAACGCATAACGCATAACGCATAACGCGTAACGGATCAAGCATTACTCATAACGCATAACGCATAACGCATAACGCATAACGCATAACGCATAACGCATAACGCATAACGCATAACGCATAACGCATAACGCATAACGCATAACGCATAACGCATAACGCATAACGCATAACGCATAACGCATAACGCATAACGCATAACGCATAACGCATAACGCATAACGCATAACGCATAACGCATAACGCATAACGCATAACGCATAACGCATAACGCATAACGCATAACGCATAACGCATAACGCATAACGCATAACGCATAACGCATAACGCATAACGCATAACGCATAACGCATAACGCATAACGCATAACGCATAACGCATAACGCATAACGCATAACGCATAACGCATAACGCATAACCCATAACGCATAACGCATAACGCATAACGCATAACGCATAACGCATAACGCATAACCCATAACGCATAACGCATAACGCATAACGCATAACGCATAACGCATAACGCATAACGCAAAACGCATAACGGATCACGCATTTCTCATAACGCATAACGCATAACGCATAACGCATAACGCATAACGCATAACGCATAACGCATAACGCATAACGCATAACGCATAACGCATAACGCATAACGCATAACGCATAACGCATAACGCATAACGCATAACGCATAACGCATAACGCAGAACGCATAACGCATAACGCATAACGCATAACGCATAACGCATAACTCATAACACATAACGCATAACCCATAACGCATAACGCATAACGCATAACGCGTAACGGATCAAGCATTACTCATAACGCATAACGCATAACGGATCACGCATTACTCATAACGCATAACGCATAACGCATAACGCATAACGCATAACGCATAACGCATAACGCATAACGCATAACGCATAAGGCATAACGCATAACGCAAAACGCATAACTCATAACGCATAACGCATAACGCATAACGCATAACGCATAACGCATAACGCATAACGCATAACGCATAACGCATAACGCATAACGCTTAACGCATGACCCATAGCGCATAACGCATAAAGCATAACGCATAACGGATCACGCATTACTCATAACCCATAACGCATAACTCATAACGCATAACGCATAACGCAAATCGCATAACGCATAACGCGTAACGCATAAAGCATAACGCATAACGCATAACCCATAACGCATAACTCATAACGCATAACGCGTAACGGATCAAGCATTACTCATAACGCATAACGCATAACGGATCACGCATTACTCATAACTCATAACGGATAACACATAACGCATAACGCATAACGCATAACGCATAACGCATAACGCATAACGCATAACGCATAACGCATAACGCATAACGCATAACGCATAACGCATAACGCATAACGCATAACGCATAACGCATAACGCTTAACGCATGACCCATAGCGCATAACGCATAAAGCATAACGCATAACGGATCACGCATTACTCATAACCCATAACGCATAACTCATAACGCATAACGCATAACGCAAATCGCATAACGCATAACGCGTAACGCATAAAGCATAACGCATAACGCATAACGCATAACGCATAATGCATAACGCATAACGCATAATGGATCACGCATTACTCATAACGCGAAACGCATAACGGATCACGCATTACTCATAACGCATAACGCATAAAGCAAAACGCATAACGCATAACGCATGACTCATAACGCACAACCCATAACGCATAACGCATAACGCATAACGCATAACGCAAATCGCATAACGCATAACGCATAACGCATAACGCATAACGCATAACACATAACGCATAACCCATAACGCATAACGCATAACGCATAACGCATAACGCATAACGCATAACGCATAACGTATAACGCACAACTCATAACGCATGACTCATAACGCACAACCCATTACGCATAACGCATAACGCATAACGCATAACGCATAACGCATAACGCATAACGCATAACGCAAATCGCATAACGCATAACGCGTAACGCATAAAGCATAACGCATAACGCATAACGCAAATCGCATATCGCATAACGCATAACGCATAACGCATAACGCAAATCGCATAACGCATACCGCATAACGCATAACGCATAACGCATAACGCATAACGCATAACGCATAACGCATAGTGCATATCGCATAACGCATAACGCAAATCGCATAACGCATAACGCGTAACGCATAAAGCATAACGCATAACGCATAACGCATAACGCATAATGCATAACGCATAACGCATAATGGATCACGCATTACTCATAACGCGTAACGCATAACGGATCACGCATTACTCATAACGCATAACGCATAACACATAACGGATCACGCATTACTCATAACGCATAACGCATAACGCATAACACATAACGCATAACGCATAACGCATAACGCATAACGCATAACGCATAACGCATAACGCATAACGCAAATCGCATAACGCATAACGCGTAACGCATAAAGCATAACGCATAACGCATAACGCAAATCGCATAACGCATAACGCATAACGCATAACGCATAACGCAAATCGCATAACGCATAACGCATAACGCATAACGCATAACGCATAACGCATAACGCATAACGCATAACGCATAACGCATAATGCATAACGCATAACGCATAATGGATCACGCATTACTCATAACGCGTAACGCATAACGGATCACGCATTACTCATAACGCATAACGCATAACACATAACGGATCACGCATTACTCATAACGCATAACGCAGAACGCATAACACATAACGCATAACGCATAACGCATAACGCATAACGCATAACGCAAATCGCATAACGCATAACGCATAACTCATAACGCATAACGCATAACGCATAACGCATAACGCATAACGCATAACGCATAACGCATAACGCATAACGCATAACGCATAACGCATAACGCATAACGCATAACGCAGAACGCATAACGCATAACGCATAACGCATAACGCATAACGCATAACTCATAACACATAACGCATAACCCATAACGCATAACACATAACGCATAACGCGTAACGGATCAAGCATTACTCATAACGCATAACGCATAACGGATCACGCATTACTCATAACGCATAACGCATAACGCATAACGCATAACGCATAACGCATAACGCATAACGCATAACGCATAACGCATAACGCATAACGCATAAGGCATAACGCATAACGCAAAACGCATAACTCATAACGCATAACGCATAACGCATAACGCATAACGCATAACGCATAACGCATAACGCATAACGCATAACGCATAACGCTTAACGCATGACCCATAGCGCATAACGCATAAAGCATAACGCATAACGGATCACGCATTACTCATAACCCATAACGCATAACTCATAACGCATAACGCATAACGCAAATCGCATAACGCATAACGCGTAACGCATAAAGCATAACGCATAACGCATAACGCATAACGCATAATGCATAACGCATAACGCATAATGGATCACGCATTACTCATAACGCGAAACGCATAACGGATCACGCATTACTCATAACGCATAACGCATAAAGCAAAACGCATAACGCATAACGCATGACTCATAACGCACAACCCATAACGCATAACGCATAACGCAAATCGCATAACGCATAACCCATAACGCATAACGCATAACCCATAACGCATAACGCACAAAGCAAAACGCATAACGCAAAACGCATAACGCATAACGGATCACGCATTACTCATAACGCATAACGCATAACGCATAACGCATAACGCATAACGCATAACGCATAACGCATAACGCATAACGCATAACGCATAACGCATAACGCATAACGCATAACGCATATCGCATAACGCATAACGCATAACGCATAACGCATAACGCTTAACGCATAACGCATATCGCATAACGCATAACGCATAACGCATAACGCATAACGCATAACGCATAACGCATAACGCATAACGCATAACCCATAACGCATAACGCATAACGCATAACGCGTAACGGATCAAGCATTACTCATAACGCATAACGCATAACGGATCACGCATTACTCATAACTCATAACGGATAACACATAACGCATAACGCATAACGCATAACGCATAA
Organism: Lasioglossum morio; assembly: GCA_916610235.2. Lineage (NCBI taxonomy): Eukaryota > Metazoa > Arthropoda > Insecta > Hymenoptera > Halictidae > Lasioglossum > Lasioglossum morio. The sequence continues at coordinate 231,018 of CAKAJA020000239.1, read as the reverse complement.
CGCATAACGCATAACGCATAACGCATAACGCATAACGCATAACGCATAACGCATAACGCATAACGCATAACGCATAACGCATAACGCAAAACGCATAACGCATAACGCATAACACATAACGGATCATGCATTACTCATAACGCATAACGCATAAAGCATAACGCATAACGCATAATGCATAAAGCATAACGCATAACGCATAACACATAACGCATAACCTATAACGCATAACGCGCAACGCATAACGCAAAACGCATAACGCATAGCGGATAACGCACAACGCATAACACATAACGCATAACGCATAACGCATAACGCATAACGGATCACGCATTACTCATAACGCATAACGCATAAAGCATAACGCATAAAGCATAATGCATAACGCATAACGCATAACGCATATCGCATAACACATAACGCATAACCTATAACGCATAACGCATAACCCATAACGCATAACGCATAACGCATAACGCATAACGCATAACGCATAACACATAACGCATAACCCATAATGCATAACGCATAACGCATGACGCATAACGCATAACGCATAACGCATAACGGATCACGCATTACTAATAACGCATAACGCATAACGGATCACGCATAACGCATAACGCATAACGCATAACGCATAACGCATAACGCATAACGCATAACGCATAACGCATAACGCATAACGCATAACGCATAACGCATAACGCATAACACATAACGCATAACCCATAATGCATAACGCATAACGCATAACGCATAACGCATAACGCATAACGGATCACGCATTACTCATAACGCATAACGCATAACGGATCACGCATAACGCATAACGCATAACGCATAACGCATAACGCATAACGCATAACGCATATCGCATAACGCATAACGCATAACGCATAACGCAAAACGCATAACGCATAACGCATAACACATAACGCATAACTCATAACACATAAAACCTTAAACCATAACGCATAACGCATAACGCATAACGCATAACGCATAACGCATAACACATAACGCATAACCCATAACGCATAACGCATAACGCATAACGCATGACCCATAGCGCTTAACGCATTACGCGTAACTCATAACGCAAAAAGCATAACGCATAACGGGTCACGCATTACTCATAACCCATAACGCATAACGCATAACGCATAACGCATAACACATAACGCATAACCCATAATGCATAACGCATAACGCATGACGCATAACGCATAACGCATAACGCATAACGGATCACGCATTACTAATAACGCATAACGCATAACGGATCACGCATAACGCATAACGCATAACGCATAACGCATAACGCATAACGCATAACGCATAACGCATAACGCATAACGCATAACGCAAAACGCATAACGCATAACGCATAACACATAACGGATCACGCATTACTCATAACGCATAACGCATAACGCATAACGCATAACGCATAACGCATAACGCATAACGCATAACACATAACGCATAACCCATAACGCATAACGCATAACGCATAACGCATAACGCATAACGCATATAGCATAACGGATCACGCATTACTAATAACGCATAACGCATAACGGATCACGCATAACGCATAACGCATAACGCATAACGCATAACGCATAACACATAACGGATCACGCATTACTCATAACGCATAACGCATAAAGCATAACGCATAACGCATAATGCATAACGCATAACGCATAACGCATAACGCATAACGCATGACACATAACGCATAACCTATAACCCATAACGCATAACGCACAACGCATAACGCATAGCGGATAACGCACAACGCATAACACATAACGCATAACGCATAACGCATAACGCATAACGCATAACGCATAACGGACCACGCATTACTCATAACGCATAAGGCATAACGCATAACGCATAACGCATAACGCATAACGCATAACGCATAACGCATAACGCATAACGCATAACGCATAACGCATAACGCATAACGCATAACGGATAACGCATAACGGATAACCCATAACGCATAACGCATAACGCATAACGCATAACGCATAACGCATAACACATAACCCATAACGCATAACGCATAACGCTTAACGCATGACCCATAGCGCATAACGCATTACGCGTAACTCATAACGCATAAACCATAACGCATAACGGATCACGCATTACTCATAACCCATAACGCATAACCCATAACGCATAACACATAACGCATAACCCATAATGCATAACGCATAACGCATGACGCATAACGCATAACGCATAACGCATAACGGATCACGCATTACTAATAACGCATAACGCATAACGCATAACGCATAACGCATAACGCATAACGCATAACGCATAACGCATAACGCATAACGCATAACGCATAACGCATAACGCATAACGCATAACGCATAACACATAACGCATAACCTATAACGCATAACGCGCAACGCATAACGCATAACGCAAAACGCATAACGCATAGCGGATAACGCACAACGCATAACACATAACGCATAACGCATAACGCATAACGGATCACGCATTACTCATAACGCATAACGCATAAAGCATAACGCATAAAGCATAATGCATAACGCATAACGCATAACGCATATCGCATAACACATAACGCATAACCTATAACGCATAACGCATAACGCATAACGCATAACGCATAACGCAAAACGCATAACGCATAGCGGATAACGCACAACGCATAACACATAACGCATAACGCATAACGCATAACGCATAACGGATCACGCATTACTCATAGCGCATAACGCATAACGCATAACGCATAACGCATAAAGCATAACGCATAACGGATCACGCATTACTCATAACCCATAACGCATAACGCATAACGCATAACACATAACGCATAACTCATAACACATAAAACCTTAAACCATAACGCATAACGCATAACGCATAACGCATAACGCATAACGCATAACGCATAACACATAACGCATAACCCATAACGCATAACGCATAACGCATGACCCATAGCGCTTAACGCATTACGCGTAACTCATAACGCAAAAAGCATAACGCATAACGGGTCACGCATTACTCATAACCCATAACGCATAACGCATAACGCATAACGCATAACACATAACGCATAACCCATAATGCATAACGCATAACGCATGACGCATAACGCATAACGCATAACGCATAACGGATCACGCATTACTAATAACGCATAACGCATAACGGATCACGCATAACGCATAACGCATAACGCATAACGCATAACGCATAACGCATAACGCATAACGCATAACGCATAACGCATAACGCATAACGCAAAACGCATAACGCATAACGCATAACACATAACGGATCACGCATTACTCATAACGCATAACGCATAACGCATAACGCATAACGCATAACGCATAACGCATAACGCATAACACATAACGCATAACCCATAACGCATAACGCATAACGCATAACGCATAACGCATAACGCATATCGCATAACGGATCACGCATTACTAATAACGCATAACGCATAACGGATCACGCATAACGCATAACGCATAACGCATAACGCATAACACATAACGGATCACGCATTACTCATAACGCATAACGCATAAAGCATAACGCATAACGCATAATGCATAACGCATAACGCATAACGCATAACGCATAACGCATGACACATAACGCATAACCTATAACCCATAACGCATAACGCACAACGCATAACGCATAGCGGATAACGCACAACGCATAACACATAACGCATAACGCATAACGCATAACGCATAACGCATAACGCATAACGGACCACGCATTACTCATAACGCATAAGGCATAACGCATAACGCATAACGCATAACGCATAACGCATAACGCATAACGCATAACGCATAACGCATAACGCATAACGCATAACGGATAACGCATAACGGACAACCCATAACGCATAACGCATAACGCATAACGCATAACGCATAACGCATAACACATAACCCATAACGCATATCGCATAACGCTTAACGCATGACCCATAGCGCATAACGCATTACGCGTAACTCATAACGCATAAACCATAACGCATAACGGATCACGCATTACTCATAACCCATAACGCATAACCCATAACGCATAACCCATAACGCATAACGCATAACGCATAACGCTTAACGCATGACCCATAGCGCATAACGCATTACGCGTAACTCATAACGCATAAAGCATAACGCATAACGGATCACGCATTACTCATAACCCATAACGCATAACGCATAACGCATTACGCGTAACTCATAACGCATAAAGCATAACGCATAACGGATCACGCATTACTCATAACCCATAACGCATAACGCATAACGCATAACGCTTAACGCATGACCCATAGCGCTTAACGCATTACGCGTAACTCATAATGCAAAAAGCATAACGCATAACGGGTCACGCATTACTCATAACCCATAACGCATAACGCATAACGCATAACGCATAACGCATAACACATAACGCATAACCCATAATGCATAACGCATAACGCATGACGCATAACGCATAACGCATAACGCATAACGGATCACGCATTACTAATAACGCATAACGCATAACGGATCACGCATAACGCATAACGCATAACGCATAACGCATAACGCATAACGCATAACGCATAACGCATAACGCATAACGCAAAACGCATAACGCATAACGCATAACACATAACGGATCACGCATTACTCATAACGCATAACGCATAACGCATAACGCATAACGCATAACGCATAACGCATAACGCATAACACATAACGCATAACCCATAACGCATAACGCATAACGCATAACGCATAACGCATAACGCATAACGCATAACGCATAACGGATCACGCATTACTAATAACGCATAACGCATAACGGATCACGCATAACGCATAACGCATAACGCATAACGCATAACGCATAACGCATAACGCATAACACATAACGGATCACGCATTACTCATAACGCATAACGCATAAAGCATAACGCATAACGCATAATGCATAACGCATAACGCATAACGCATAACGCATAACGCATGACACATAACGCATAACCTATAACCCATAACGCATAACGCACAACGCATAACGCATAGCGGATAACGCACAACGCATAACACATAACGCATAACGCATAACGCATAACGCATAACGCATAACGCATAACGGATCACGCATTACTCATAACGCATAAGGCATAACGCATAACGCATAACGCATAACGCATAACGCATAACGCATAACGCATAACGCATAACGCATAACGTATAACGCATAACGGATAACGCATAACGGATAACCCATAACGCATAACGCATAACGCATAACGCATAACGCATAACGCATAACGCATAACACATAACCCATAACGCATAACGCATAACGCATACCGCTTAACGCATGACCCATAGCGCATAACGCATTACGCGTAACTCATAACGCATAAACCATAACGCATAACGGATCACGCATTACTCATAACCCATAACGCATAACCCATAACGCATAACGCATAACGCATAACGCATAACGCTTAACGCATGACCCATAGCGCATAACGCATTACGCGTAACTCATAACGCATAAAGCATAACGCATAACGGATCACGCATTACTCATAACCCATAACGCATAACGCATAACGCATTACGCGTAACTCATAACGCATAAAGCATAACGCATAACGGATCACGCATTACTCATAACCCATAACGCATAACGCATAACGCATAACGCATAACGCATAACGCATAACGCATAACTCATAACACATAACGCATAACCCATAACGCATAACGCATAACGCATAACGCGTAACGGATCAAGCATTACTCATAACGCATAACGCATAACGCATAACGCATAACGCATAACCCATAACGCATAACGCATAACGCATAACGCGTAACGGATCAAGCATTACTCATAACGCATAACGCATAACGGATCACGCATTACTCATAACTCATAACGGATAACACATAACGCATAACGCATAACGCATAACGCATAACGCATAACGCATAACGCATAACGCATAACGCATAACGCATAACGCATAACGCATAACGCATAACGCATAACGCATAACGCATAACGCATAACACATAACGCATAACCCATAACGCATAACGCATAACGCATAACGCATAACGCATAACGCATAACGCATAACGCATAACGCATAACGCATAACGCATAACGCATAACGGATCACGCATTACTCATAACGCATAACGCATAACGGATCACGCATTTCTCATAACGCATAACGCATAACGCATAACGCATAACGCATAACGCATAACGCATAACGCATAACGCATAACGCATAACGCATAACGCATAACGCATAACGCATAACGCATAACGCATAACGCATAACGCATAACGCATAACGCATAACGCATAACGCATAACGCATAACGCATAACGCATAACGCATAACGCATAACGCATAACGCATAACGCATAACGCATAACGCATGACACATAACGCATAACCTATAACCCATAACGCATAACGCACAACGCATAACGCATAACGCATAACGCAAAACGCATAACGCATAGCGGATAACGCACAACGCATAACACATAACGCATAACGCATAACGCATAACGCATAACGCATAACGCATAACGCATAACGCATAACGCATAACGGATCACGCATTACTCATAACGCATAAGGCATAACGCATAACGCATAACGCATAACGCATAACGCATAACGCATAACGCATAACGCATAAACCATAACGCATAACGGATCACGCATTACTCATAACCCATAACGCATAACGCATATCGCATAACGCTTAACGCATGACCCATAGCGCATAACGCATTACGCGTAACTCATAACGCAAAAAGCATAACGCATAACGGGTCACGCATTACTCATAACCCATAACGCATAACGCATAACGCATAACGCATAACGCATAACACATAACGCATAACCCATAATGCATAACGCATAACGCATGACGCATAACGCATAACGCATAACGCATAACGGATCACGCATTACTAATAACGCATAACGCATAACGGATCACGCATAACGCATAACGCATAACGCATAACGCATAACGCATAACGCATAACGCATAACGCATAACGCATAACGCATAACGCATAACGCAAAACGCATAACGCATGACGCATAACGCATAACGCATAACGCATAACGGATCACGCATTACTAATAACGCATAACGCATAACGGATCACGCATAACGCATAACGCATAACGCATAACGCATAACGCATAACGCATAACGCATAACGCATAACGCATAACGCATAACGCAAAACGCATAACGCATAACGCATAACACATAACGGATCACGCATTACTCATAACGCATAACGCATAACGCATAACGCATAACGCATAACGCATAACGCATAACGCATAACGCATAACACATAACGCATAACCCATAACGCATAACGCATAACGCATAACGCATAACGCATAACGCATAACGCATAACGGATCACGCATTACTAATAACGCATAACGCATAACGGATCACGCATAACGCATAACGCATAACGCATAACGCATAACGCATAACGCATAACGCATAACACATAACGGATCACGCATTACTCATAACGCATAACGCATAAAGCATAACGCATAACGCATAACGCATAACGCATAACGCATAACGCATAACGCATAACGCATGACACATAACGCATAACCTATAACCCATAACGCATAACGCACAACGCATAACGCATAGCGGATAACGCACAACGCATAACACATAACGCATAACGCATAACGCATAACGCATAACGCATAACACATAACGGATCACGCATTACTCATAACGCATAAGGCATAACGCATAACGCATAACGCATAACGCATAACGCATAACGCATAACGCATAACGCATAACGCATAACGTATAACGCATAACGGATAACGCATAACGGATAACCCATAACGCATAACGCATAACGCATAACGCATAACGCATAACGCATAACGCATAACACATAACCCATAACGCATAACGCATACCGCATAACGCTTAACGCATGACCCATAGCGCATAACGCATTACGCGTAACTCATAACGCATAAACCATAACGCATAACGGATCACGCATTACTCATAACCCATAACGCATAACCCATAACGCATAACGCATAACGCATAACGCATAACGCTTAACGCATGACCCATAGCGCATAACGCATAACCCATAACGCATAACGCATAACGCATAACGCATAACGCATAACGCATAACGCATAACGGATCACGCATTACTAATAACGCATAACGCATAACGGATCACGCATAACGCATAACGCATAACGCATAACGCATAACGCATAACGCATAACGCATAACACATAACGGATCACGCATTACTCATAACGCATAACGCATAACGCATAACGCATAACGCATAACGCATAACGCATAACACATAACGGATCACGCATTACTCATAACGCATAACGCATAAAGCATAACGCATAACGCATAATGCATAACGCATAACGCATAACGCATAACGCATAACGCATGACACATAACGCATAACCTATAACCCATAACGCATAACGCATAACGCATAACGCATAACGCATAACGCATAACGCATAACGCATAACGGATAACGCATAACGGATAACCCATAACGCATAACGCATAACGCATAACGCATAACGCATAACGCATAACGCATAACACATAACCCATAACGCATAACGCATAACGCATAACGCTTAACGCATGACCCATAGCGCATAACGCATTACGCGTAACTCATAACGCATAAACCATAACGCATAACGGATCACGCATTACTCATAACCCATAACGCATAACCCATAACGCATAACGCATAACGCATAACGCATAACGCTTAACGCATGACCCATAGCGCATAACGCATTACGCGTAACTCATAACGCATAAAGCATAACGCATAACGGATCACGCATTACTCATAACCCATAACGCATAACGCATAACGCATTACGCGTAACTCATAACGCATAAAGCATAACGCATAACGGATCACGCATTACTCATAACCCATAACGCATAACGCATAACGCATAACGCATAACGCATAACGCATAACGCATAACTCATAACACATAACGCATAACCCATAACGCATAACGCATAACGCATAACGCGTAACGGATCAAGCATTACTCATAACGCATAACGCATAACGCATAACGCATAACGCATAACCCATAACGCATAACGCATAACGCATAACGCGTAACGGATCAAGCATTACTCATAACGCATAACGCATAACGGATCACGCATTACTCATAACTCATAACGGATAACACATAACGCATAACGCATAACGCATAACGCATAACGCATAACGCATAACGCATAACGCATAACGCATAACGCATAACGCATAACGCATAACGCATAACGCATAACGCATAACACATAACGCATAACCCATAACGCATAACGCATAACGCATAACGCATAACGCATAACGCATAACGCATAACGCATAACGGATCACGCATTACTCATAACGCATAACGCATAACGGATCACGCATTTCTCATAACGCATAACGCATAACGCATAACGCATAACGCATAACGCATAACGCATAACGCATAACGCATAACGCATAACGCATAACGCATAACGCATAACGCATAACGCATAACGCATAACGCATAACGCATAACGCATAACGCATAACGCATAACGCATAACGCATAACGCATAACGCATAACGCATAACGAATAACGCATAACGCATAACGCATAACGCATAACGCATAACGCATAACGCATAACGCATAACGCATGACACATAACGCATAACCTATAACCCATAACGCATAACGCACAACGCATAACGCATAACGCATAACGCAAAACGCATAACGCATAGCGGATAACGCACAACGCATAACACATAACGCATAACGCATAACGCATAACGCATAACGCATAACGCATAACGCATAACGCATAACGCATAACGGATCACGCATTACTCATAACGCATAAGGCATAACGCATAACGCATAACGCATAACGCATAACGCATAACGCATAACGCATAAACCATAACGCATAACGCATAACGCATAACGCGTAACGGATCAAGCATTACTCATAACGCATAACGCATAACGCATAACGCATAACGCATAACGCATAACGCATAACGCATAACGCATAACGCATAACGCATAACGCATAACGCATAACGCATAACGCATAACGCATAACGCATAACGCATAACGCATAACGCATAACGCATAACGCATAACGCATAACGCATAACGCATAACGCATAACGCATAACGCATAACGCATAACGCATAACGCATAACGCATAACGCATAACGCATAACGCATAACGCATAACGCATAACGCATAACGCATAACGCATAACTCATAACACATAACGCATAACCCATAACGCATAACGCATAACGCATCACGCGTAACGGATCAAGCATTACTCATAACGCATAACGCAAAACGCATAACGGATCACGCATTTCTCATAACGCATAACGCATAACGCATAACGCATAACGCATAACGCATAACGCATAACGCATAACGCATAACGCATAACGCATAACGCATAACGCATAACGCATAACGCATAACGCATAACGCATAACGCATAACGCATAACGCATAACGCATAACGCATAACGCATAACGCAGAACGCATAACGCATAACGCATAACGCATAACGCATAACGCATAACGCATAACGCATAACGCATAACTCATAACACATAACGCATAACCCATAACGCATAACGCATAACGCATAACGCGTAACGGATCAAGCATTACTCATAACGCATAACGCATAACGGATCACGCATTACTCATAACGCATAACGCATAACGCATAACGCATAACGCATAACGCATAACGCATAACGCATAACGCATAACGCATAACGCATAAGGCATAACGCATAACGCAAAACGCATAACTCATAACGCATAACGCATAACGCATAACGCATAACGCATAACGCATAACGCATAACGCATAACGCATAACGCATAACGCTTAACGCATGACCCATAGCGCATAACGCATAAAGCATAACGCATAACGGATCACGCATTACTCATAACCCATAACGCATAACTCATAACGCATAACGCAGAACGCAAATCGCATAACGCATAACGCGTAACGCATAAAGCATAACGCATAACGCATAACGCATAACGCATAATGCATAACGCATAACGCATAATGGATCACGCATTACTCATAACGCGAAACGCATAACGGATCACGCATTACTCATAACGCATAACGCATAAAGCAAAACGCATAACGCATAACGCATGACTCATAACGCACAACCCATAACGCATAACGCATAACGCAAATCGCATAACGCATAACCCATAACGCATAACGCATAACCCATAACGCATAACGCACAAAGCAAAACGCATAACGCAAAACGCATAACGCATAACGGATCACGCATTACTCATAACGCATAAGGCATAACGCATAACGCATAACGCATAACGCATAACGCATAACGCATAACGCATAACGCATAACGCATAACGCATAACGCATAACGCATATCGCATAACGCATAACGCATAACGCATAACGCATAACGCTTAACGCATAACGCATATCGCATAACGCATAACGCATAACGCATAACGCATAACGCATAACGCATAACGCATAACGCATAACGCATAACCCATAACGCATAACGCATAACGCATAACGCGTAACGGATCAAGCATTACTCATAACGCATAACGCATAACGGATCACGCATTACTCATAACTCATAACGGATAACACATAACGCATAACGCATAACGCATAACGCATAACGCATAACGCATAACGCATAACGCATAACGCATAACGCATAACGCATAACGCATAACGCATAACGCATAACACATAACGCATAACCCATAACGCATAACGCATAACGCATAACGCATAACGCATAACGCATAACGCATAACGCATAACGTATAACGCACAACTCATAACGCATGACTCATAACGCACAACCCATTACGCATAACGCATAACGCATAACGCATAACGCATAACGCATAACGCATAACGCATAACGCATAACGCATAACGCAAATCGCATAACGCATAACGCGTAACGCATAAAGCATAACGCATAACGCATAACGCAAATCGCATAACGCATAACGCATAACGCATAACGCATAACGCAAATCGCATAACGCATAACGCATAACGCATAACGCATAACGCATAACGCATAACGCATAACGCATAACGCATAACGCATAGTGCATAACGCATAACGCATAACGCAAATCGCATAACGCATAACGCGTAACGCATAAAGCATAACGCATAACGCATAACGCATAACGCATAATGCATAACGCATAACGCATAATGGATCACGCATTACTCATAACGCGTAACGCATAACGGATCACGCATTACTCATAACGCATAACGCATAACGCATAACGCATAACGCATAACGCATAACGCATAACGCATAACGCATAACGCTTAACGCATGACCCATAGCGCATAACGCATAAAGCATAACGCATAACGGATCACGCATTACTCATAACCCATAACGCATAACTCATAACGCATAACGCATAACGCAAATCGCATAACGCATAACGCGTAACGCATAAAGCATAACGCATAACGCATAACGCATAACGCATAATGCATAACGCATAACGCATAATGGATCACGCATTACTCATAACGCGAAACGCATAACGGATCACGCATTACTCATAACGCATAACGCATAAAGCAAAACGCATAACGCATAACGCATGACTCATAACGCACAACCCATAACGCATAACGCATAACGCATAACGCATAACGCAAATCGCATAACGCATAACGCATAACGCATAACGCATAACGCATAACACATAACGCATAACCCATAACGCATAACGCATAACGCATAACGCATAACGCATAACGCATAACGCATAACGCATAACGTATAACGCACAACTCATAACGCATGACTCATAACGCACAACCCATTACGCATAACGCATAACGCAGAACGCATAACGCATAACGCATAACGCATAACGCAAATCGCATAACGCATAACGCGTAACGCATAAAGCATAACGCATAACGCATAACGCAAATCGCATAACGCATAACGCATAACGCATAACGCATAACGCAAATCGCATAACGCATAACGCATAACGCATAACGCATAACGCATAACGCATAACGCATAACGCATAACGCATAGTGCATAACGCATAACGCATAACGCAAATCGCATAACGCATAACGCGTAACGCATAAAGCATAACGCATAACGCATAACGCATAACGCATAATGCATAACGCATAACGCATAATGGATCACGCATTACTCATAACGCGTAACGCATAACGGATCACGCATTACTCATAACGCATAACGCATAACACATAACGGATCACGCATTACTCATAACGCATAACGCATAACGCATAACACATAACGCATAACGCATAACGCATAACGCATAACGCATAACGCATAACGCATAATGGATCACGCATTACTCATAACGCGTAACGCATAACGGATCACGCATTACTCATAACGCATAAGGCATAAAGCAAAACGCATAACGCATAACGCATGACTCATAACGCACAACCCATAACGCATAACGCATAACGCAAAACGCATAACGCATAACCCATAACGCATAACTCATAACGCATAACGCATAACGCATAACGCATAACGCATAACGCATAACGCATAACGCATAACGCATAACGCATAACGCAAATCGCATAACGCATAACGCGTAACGCATAAAGCATAACGCATAACGCATAACGCAAATCGCATAACGCATAACGCATAACGCATAACGCATAACGCAAATCGCATAACGCATAACGCATAACGCATAACGCATAACGCATAACGCATAACGCATAACGCATAACGCATAACGCATAACGCATAACGCATAATGCATAACGCATAACGCATAATGGATCACGCATTACTCATAACGCGTAACGCATAACGGATCACGCATTACTCATAACGCATAACGCATAACACATAACGGATCACGCATTACTCATAACGCATAACGCATAACGCATAACACATAACGCATAACGCATAACGCATAACGCATAACGCATAACGCATAACGCAAATCGCATAACGCATAACGCATAACTCATAACGCATAACGCATAACGCATAACGCATAACGCATAACGCATAACGCATAACGCATAACGCATAACGCATAACGCATAACGCATAACGCATAACGCATAACGCATAACGCAGAACGCATAACGCATAACGCATAACGCATAACGCATAACGCATAACTCATAACACATAACGCATAACCCATAACGCATAACACATAACGCATAACGCGTAACGGATCAAGCATTACTCATAACGCATAACGCATAACGGATCACGCATTACTCATAACGCATAACGCATAACGCATAACGCATAACGCATAACGCATAACGCATAACGCATAAGGCATAACGCATAACGCAAAACGCATAACTCATAACGCATAACGCATAACGCATAACGCATAACGCATAACGCATAACGCATAACGCATAACGCATAACGCATAACGCATAACGCTTAACGCATGACCCATAGCGCATAACGCATAAAGCATAACGCATAACGCATAACGCAAATCGCATAACGCATAACGCATAACGCATAACGCAAATCGCATAACGCATAACGCATAACGCATAACGCATAACGCATAACGCATAACGCATAACGCATAACGCATAACGCATAACGCATAATGCATAACGCATAACGCATAATGGATCACGCATTACTCATAACGCATAACGCATAAAGCAAAACGCATAACGCATAACGCATGACTCATAACGCACAACCCATAACGCATAACGCATAACGCATAACGCATAACGCATATCGCATAACGCATAACGCATAACGCATAACGCATAACGCTTAACGCATAACGCATATCGCATAACGCATAACGCATAACGCATAACGCATAACGCATAACGCATAACGCATAACGCATAACGCATAACCCATAACGCATAACGCATAACGCATAACGCGTAACGGATCAAGCATTACTCATAACGCGAAACGCATAACGGATCACGCATTACTCATAACGCATAACGCATAAAGCAAAACGCATAACGCATAACGCATGACTCATAACGCACAACCCATAACGCATAACGCATAACGCAAATCGCATAACGCATAACCCATAACGCATAACGCATAACCCATAACGCATAACGCACAAAGCAAAACGCATAACGCAAAACGCATAACGCATAACGGATCACGCATTACTCATAACGCATAACGCATAACGCATAACGCATAACGCATAACGCATAACGCATAACGCATAACGCATAACGCATAACGCATAACGCATAACGCATAACGCATAACGCATATCGCATAACGCATAACGCATAACGCATAACGCATAACGCTTAACGCATAACGCATATCGCATAACGCATAACGCATAACGCATAACGCATAACGCATAACGCATAACGCATAACGCATAACGCATAACCCATAACGCATAACGCATAACGCATAACGCGTAACGGATCAAGCATTACTCATAACGCATAACGCATAACGGATCACGCATTACTCATAACTCATAACGGATAACACATAACGCATAACGCATAACGCATAACGCATAACGCATAACGCATAACGCATAACGCATAACGCATAACGCATAACGCATAACGCATAACGCATAACGCATAACGCATAACGCATAACACATAACGCATAACCCATAACGCATAACGCATAACGCATAACGCATAACGCATAACGCATAACGCATAACGCATAACGTATAACGCACAACTCATAACGCATGACTCATAACGCACAACCCATTACGCATAACGCATAACGCATAACGCATAACGCATAACGCATAACGCATAACGCATAACGCATAACGCATAACGCATAACGCAAATCGCATAACGCATAACGCGTAACGCATAAAGCATAACGCATAACGCATAACGCAAATCGCATAACGCATAACGCATAACGCATAACGCATAACGCAAATCGCATAACGCATAACGCATAACGCATAACGCATAACGCATAAAGCATAACGCATAACGCATAACGCATAGTGCATAACGCATAACGCATAACGCAAATCGCATAACGCATAACGCGTAACGCATAAAGCATAACGCATAACGCATAACGCATAACGCATAATGCATAACGCATAACGCATAATGGATCACGCATTACTCATAACGCGTAACGCATAACGGATCACGCATTACTCATAACGCATAACGCATAACGCATAACGCATAACGCATAACGCATAACGCATAACGCATAACGCATAACGCTTAACGCATGACCCATAGCGCATAACGCATAAAGCATAACGCATAACGGATCACGCATTACTCATACCGCATAACGCATAACGCATAACGCATAACGCAAATCGCATAACGCATAACGCGTAACGCATAAAGCATAACGCATAACGCATAACGCATAAGGCATAATGCATAACGCATAACGCATAATGGATCACGCATTACTCATAACGCGAAACGCATAACGGATCACGCATTACTCATAACGCATAACGCATAAAGCAAAACGCATAACGCATAACGCATGACTCATAACGCACAACCCATAACGCATAACGCATAACGCATAACGCATAACGCAAATCGCATAACGCATAACGCATAACGCATAACGCATAACGCATAACACATAACGCATAACCCATAACGCATAACGCATAACGCATAACGCATAACGCATAACGCATAACGCATAACGCACAACTCATAACGCATGACTCATAACGCACAACCCATTACGCATAACGCATAACGCATAACGCATAACGCATAACGCATAACGCATAACGCAAATCGCATAACGCATAACGCGTAACGCATAAAGCATAACGCATAACGCATAACGCAAATCGCATAACGCATAACGCATAACGCATAACGCATAACGCAAATCGCATAACGCATAACGCATAACGCATAACGCATAACGCATAACGCATAACGCATAACGCATAACGCATAGTGCATAACGCATAACGCATAACGCAAATCGCATAACGCATAACGCGTAACGCATAAAGCATAACGCATAACGCATAACGCATAACGCATAACGCATAATGCATAACGCATAACGCATAATGGATCACGCATTACTCATAACGCGTAACGCATAACGGATCACGCATTACTCATAACGCATAACGCATAACACATAACGGATCACGCATTACTCATAACGCATAACGCATAACGCATAACGCATAACGCATAACGCATAACGCATAACGCATAACGCATAACGCATAACGCATAATGGATCACGCATTACTCATAACGCGTAACGCATAACGGATCACGCATTACTCATAACGCATAAGGCATAAAGCAAAACGCATAACGCATAACGCATGACTCATAACGCACAACCCATAACGCATAACGCATAACGCAAATCGCATAACGCATAACCCATAACGCATAACTCATAACGCATAACGCATAACGCATAACGCATAACGCATAACGCATAACGCATAACGCATAACGCATAACGCATAACGCAAATCGCATAACGCATAACGCGTAACGCATAAAGCATAACGCATAACGCATAACGCAAATCGCATAACGCATAACGCATAACGCATAACGCATAACGCAAATCGCATAACGCATAACGCATAACGCATAACGCATAACGCATAACGCATAACGCATAACGCATAACGCATAACGCATAATGCATAACGCATAACGCATAATGGATCACGCATTACTCATAACGCGTAACGCATAACGGATCACGCATTACTCATAACGCATAACGCATAACACATAACGGATCACGCATTACTCATAACGCATAACGCATAACGCATAACACATAACGCATAACGCATAACGCATAACGCATAACGCATAACGCATAACGCAAATCGCATAACGCATAACGCATAACTCATAACGCATAACGCATAACGCATAACGCATAACGCATAACGCATAACGCATAACGCATAACGCATAACGCATAACGCATAACGCATAACGCATAACGCATAACGCAGAACGCATAACGCATAACGCATAACGCATAACGCATAACGCATAACTCATAACACATAACGCATAACCCATAACGCATAACACATAACGCATAACGCGTAACGGATCAAGCATTACTCATAACGCATAACGCATAACGGATCACGCATTACTCATAACGCATAACGCATAACGCATAACGCATAACGCATAACGCATAACGCATAACGCATAACGCATAACGCATAACGCATAAGGCATAACGCATAACGCAAAACGCATAACTCATAACGCATAACGCATAACGCATAACGCATAACGCATAACGCATAACGCATAACGCATAACGCATAACGCATAACGCTTAACGCATGACCCATAGCGCATAACGCATAAACCATAACGCATAACGCATAACGCAAATCGCATAACGCATAACGCATAACGCATAACGCATAACGCAAATCGCATAACGCATAACGCATAACGCATAACGCATAACGCATAACGCATAACGCATAACGCATAACGCATAACGCATAACGCATAATGCATAACGCATAACGCATAATGGATCACGCATTACTCATAACGCATAACGCATAAAGCAAAACGCATAACGCATAACGCATGACTCATAACGCACAACCCATAACGCATAACGCATAACGCAAATCGCATAACGCATAACCCATAACGCATAACGCTTAACGCATAACGCATATCGCATAACGCATAACGCATAACGCATAACGCATAACGCATAACGCATAACGCATAACGCATAACGCATAACGCATAACGCATAACGCATAACGCATAACGCATAACACATAACGCATAACCCATAACGCATAACGCATAACGCATAACGCATAACGCATAACGCATAACGCATAACGCATAACGTATAACGCACAACTCATAACGCATGACTCATAACGCACAACCCATTACGCATAACGCATAACGCATAACGCATAACGCATAACGCATAACGCATAACGCATAACGCAAATCGCATAACGCATAACGCGTAACGCATAAAGCATAACGCATAACGCATAACGCAAATCGCATAACGCATAACGCATAACGCATAACGCATAACGCAAATCGCATAACGCATAACGCATAACGCATAACGCATAACGCATAACGCATAACGCATAACGCATAACGCATAGTGCATAACGCATAACGCATAACGCAAATCGCATAACGCATAACGCGTAACGCATAACGCATAACGCATAACGCATAACGCATAATGCATAACGCATAACGCATAATGGATCACGCATTACTCATAACGCGTAACGCATAACGGATCACGCATTACTCATAACGCATAACGCATAACGCATAACGCATAACGCATAACGCATAACGCATAACGCATAACGCATAACGCTTAACGCATGACCCATAGCGCATAACGCATAAAGCATAACGCATAACGGATCACGCATTACTCATAACCCATAACGCATAACTCATAACGCATAACGCATAACGCAAATCGCATAACGCATAACGCGTAACGCATAAAGCATAACGCATAACGCATAACGCATAACGCATAATGCATAACGCATAACGCATAATGGATCACGCATTACTCATAACGCGAAACGCATAACGGATCACGCATTACTCATAACGCATAACGCATAAAGCAAAACGCATAACGCATAACGCATGACTCATAACGCACAACCCATAACGCATAACGCATAACGCATAACGCATAACGCAAATCGCATAACGCATAACGCATAACGCATAACGCATAACGCATAACACATAACGCATAACCCATAACGCATAACGCATAACGCATATCGCATAACGCATAACGCATAACGCATAACGTATAACGCACAACTCATAACGCATGACTCATAACGCACAACCCATTACGCATAACGCATAACGCATAACGCATAACGCATAACGCATAACGCATAACGCAAATCGCATAACGCATAACGCGTAACGCATAAAGCATAACGCATAACGCATAACGCAAATCGCATAACGCATAACGCATAACGCATAACGCATAACGCATAACGCAAATCGCATAACGCATAACGCGTAACGCATAAAGCATAACGCATAACGCATAACGCAAATCGCATAACGCATAACGCATAACGCATAACGCATAACGCAAATCGCATAACGCATAACGCATAACGCATAACGCATAACGCATAACGCATAACGCATAACGCATAACGCATAGTGCATAACGCATAACGCATAACGCATAACGCATAACGCATAACGCATAACGCATAACGCATAACGCATGACGCTTAACGCATGACCCATAGCGCATAACGCATAAAGCATAACGCATAACGGATCACGCATTACTCATAACCCATAACGCATAACTCATAACGCATAACGCATAACGCAAATCGCATAACGCATAACGCGTAACGCATAAAGCATAACGCATAACGCATAACGCATAACGCATAATGCATAACGCATAACGCATAATGGATCACGCATTACTCATAACGCGAAACGCATAACGGATCACGCATTACTCATAACGCATAACGCATAAAGCAAAACGCATAACGCATAACGCATGACTCATAACGCACAACCCATAACGCATAACGCATAACGCATAACGCATAACGCAAATCGCATAACGCATAACGCATAACGCATACCGCATAACGCATAACGCATGACACATAACGCATAACCTATAACGCATAACGCATAACGCACAACGCATAACGCATAACGCATAACGCAAAACGCATAACGCATAGCGGATAACGCACAACGCATAACACATAACGCATAACGCATAACGCATAACACATAACGGATCACGCATTACTTATAACGCATAACGCATAAAGCATAACGCATAACGCATAATGCATAACGCATAACGCATAACGCATAACGCATAACGCATAACGCATAACGCATAACGCATAACGCATGACACATAACGCATAACCTATAACGCATAACGCATAACGCATAACGCATAACGCATAACGCATAACGCAAAACGCATAACGCATAGCGGATAACGCACAACGCATAACACATAACGCATAACGCATAACGCATAACGCATAACGCATAACGGATCACGCATTACTCATAACGCATAACGCATAACGCATAACGCATGACGCATAACGCATAACGCATAACGCATAACGCATAATGCATAACGCATAACGCATAACGCATAACGCATAACGCATAACGCATAACGCATAACGCATAACGCATAACGCATAACGCATAACGCATAACGCATATCGCATAACGCATAACGCATAACGCATAACGCATAACGCATAACGCATAACGCATAACGCATATCGCATAACGCATAACGCATAAAGCATAACGCATAACGGATCACGCATTACTCATAACCCATAACGCATAACGCATAACGCATAACGCATAACGCATAACTCATAACACATAACGCATAACCCATAACGCATAACGCATAATGCATAACGCGTAACGGATCAAGCATTACTCATAACGCATAACGCATAACGGATCACGCATTACTCATAACGCATAACGCATAACGGATCACGCATTACTCATAACTCATAACGGATAACACATAACGCATAACGCATAACGCATAACGCATAACGCATAACGCATAACGCATAACGCATAACGCATAACGCATAACGCATAACGCATAACGCATAACGCATAACGCATAACGCATAACGCATAACGCATAACGCATAACGCATAGCGCATAACGCATAACGCATAACGCATAACGCATAAGGCATAACGCATAACGCATAACGCATAACGCATAACGCATAACGCATAACGCATAACGCATAACGCATAACGCATAACGCATAACCCATAACGCATAACGCATAACGCATAACGCATAACCCATAACGCATAACGCATAACGCATTACGCGTAACTCATAACGCATAAAGCATAACGCATAACGGATCACGCATTACTCATAACCCATAACGCATAACGCATAACGCATAACGCATAACGCATAACTCATAACACATAACGCATAACCCATAACGCATAACGCATAACGCATAACGCATTACGCGTAACTCATAACGCATAAAGCATAACGCATAACGGATCACGCATTACTCATAACCCATAACGCATAACGCATAACGCATAACGCATAACGCATAACTCATAACACATAACGCATAACCCATAACGCATAACGCATAACGCATAACGCGTAACGGATCAAGCATTACTCATAACTCATAACGGATAACACATAACGCATAACGCATAACGCATAACGCATAACGCATAACGCATAACGCATAACACATAACGCATAACGCATAACGCATAACGCATAACGCATAACGCATAACGCATAACGCATAACGCATAACGCATAACGCATAACGCATAGCGCATAACGCATAACGCATAACGCATAACGCATAAGGCATAACGCATAACGCATAACGCATAACGCATAACGCATAACGCATAACGCATAACGCATAACGCATAACCCATAACGCATAACGCATAACGCATTACGCGTAACTCATAACGCATAAAGCATAACGCATAACGGATCACGCATTACTCATAACCCATAACGCATAACGCATAACGCATAACGCATAACGTATAACTCATAACACATAACGCATAACCCATAACGCATAACGCATAACGCATAACGCATTACGCGTAACTCATAACGCATAAAGCATAACGCATAACGGATCACGCACAACGCATAACGCATAACGCAAAACGCAAAACGCATAACGCATAGCGGATAACGCACAACGCATAACACATAACGCATAACGCATAACGCATAACGCATAACGCATAACGGATCACGCATTACTCATAACGCATAACGCATAACGCATAACGCATAACGCATAACGCATAACGCATAACGCATAACGCATAACGCATAACCCATAACGCGTAACGCATAACGCATAACGCATAACGCATAACGCATAACGCATAACGCATAACGCATACCGCATAACGCATAACGCATAACGCATAACGCATGACACATAACGCATAACCTATAACGCATAACGCATAACGCACAACGCATAACGCATAACGCATAACGCAAAACGCATAACGCATAGCGGATAACGCACAACGCATAACACATAACGCATAACGCATAACGCATAACGCATAACGCATAACGGATCACGCATTACTCATAACGCATAACGCATAACGCATAACGCATGACACATAACGCATAACCTATAACGCATAACGCATAACGCATAACGCATAACGCATAACGCATAACGCATAACGCATAACGCATAACGCATAACGCATAACGCATAACGCATAACTCATAACGCATGACACATAACGCATAACCTATAACGCATAACGCATAAAGCATAACGCATAACGCATAATGCATAACGCATAACGCATAACGCATAACGCATAACGCATAACGCATGACACATAACGCATAACCTATAACGCATAACGCATAACGCATAACGCGCAACGCATAACGCATAACGCATAACGCAAAACGCATAACGCATAACGCATAGCGGATAACTCACAACGCATAACACATAACGCATACCGCATAACGCATAACGCATAACGCATAACGGATCACGCATTACTCATAACGCATAACGCATAACGCATAACGCATAACGCATGACACATAACGCATAACCTATAACGCATAACGCATAACGCATAACGCATAACGCATAACGCATAACGCATAACGCATAACGCATAACGCATAACGCATAACGCATAACGCATAACGCATAACGCATAACGCATACCGCATAACGCATAACGCATAACGCATAACGCATGACACATAACGCATAACCTATAACGCATAACGCATAACGCATAACGCATAACGCATTACGCGTAACTCATAACGCATAAAGCATAACGCATAACGGATCACGCATTACTCATAACGCATAACGCATAACGCATAACGCATAACGCATAACGCATAACGCATAACGCATAACGCATAACGCATAACGCATAACGCATAACGCATAACGCATAACGCATAACGCATAACGCATAACGCATAACGCATAACGCATAACGCATAACGCATAACGCATAACCCATAACGCGTAACGCATAACGCATAACGCATAACGCATAACGCATAACGCATAACGCATAACGCATACCGCATAACGCATAACGCATAACGCATAACGCATGACACATAACGCATAACCTATAACGCATAACGCATAACGCACAACGCATAACGCATAACGCATAACGCAAAACGCATAACGCATAGCGGATAACGCACAACGCATAACACATAACGCATAACGCATAACGCATAACGCATAACGCATAACGCATAACGGATCACGCATTACTCATAACGCATAACGCATAACGCATAACGCATAACGCATGACACATAACGCATAACCTATAACGCATAACGCATAACGCATAACGCATAACGCATAACGCATAACGCATAACGCATAACGCATAACGCATAACGCATAACGCATAACGCATAACGCATGACACATAACGCATAACCTATAACGCATAACGCATAAAGCATAACGCATAACGCATAATGCATAACGCATAACGCATAACGCATAACGCATAACGCATAACGCATGACACATAACGCATAACCTATAACGCATAACGCATAACGCATAACGCACAACGCATAACGCATAACGCATAACGCAAAACGCATAACGCATAGCGGATAACTCACAACGCATAACACATAACGCATAACGCATAACGCATAACGCATAACGCATAACGGATCACGCATTACTCATAACGCATAACGCATAACGCATAACGCATAACGCATGACACATAACGCATAACCTATAACGCATAACGCATAACGCATAACGCATAACGCATAACGCATAACGCATAACGCATAACGCATACCGCATAACGCATAACGCATAACGCATAACGCATGACGCATAACGCATAACGCATAACGCATAACGCATAACGCATAACGCATAACGCATAACGCATAACGCATAACGCATAACGCATAACGCATAACGCATAACGCATAACGCATAACGCATAACGCATAACGCATATCGCATAACGCATAACGCATAACGCGTAACGCATAACGCATAACGCATAACGGATAACGCATAACGGATAACCCATAACGCATAACGCATAACGCATAACGCATAACGCATAACGCATAACGCATAACGGATCACGCATTTCTCATAACGCATAACGCATAACGCATAACGCATAACGCATAACGGATCACGCATTTCTCATAACGCATAACGCATAACGCATAACGCATAACGCATAACGCATAACGCATAACGCATTACGCGTAACTCATAACGCATAAAGCATAACGCATAACGGATCACGCATTACTCATAACCCATAACGCATAACGCATAACGCGTAACGCATAACGCATAACACATAACACATAACGCATAACCCATAACGCATAACGCATAACGCATAACGCGTAACGGATCAAGCATTACTCATAACGCATAACGCATAACGGATCACGCATTACTCATAACGCATAACGCATAACGGATCACGCATTACTCATAACTCATAACGGATAACAAATAACGCATAACGCATAACGCATAACGCATAACGCATAACGCATAACGCATAACGCATAACGCATAACGCATAACGCATAACGCATAACGCATAACGCATAACGCATAACGCATAACGCATAACGCATAACGCATAACGCATAACGCATAACGCATAACGCATAACGCATAACGCATAACGCATAACGCAAAACGCATAACGCATAGGGGATAACGCACAACGCATAACACATAACGCATAACGCATAACGCATAACGCATAACGCATAACGCATAACGGATAACGCATAACGGATAACCCATAACGCATAACGCATAACGCATAACGCATAACGCATAACGCATAACACATAACGCATAACCCATAACGCATAACGCATAACGCATAACGCTTAACGCATGACCCATAGCGCATAACGCATTACGCGTAACTCATAACGCATAAAGCATAACGCATAACGGGTCACGCATTACTCATAACCCATAACGCATAACGCATAACGCATAACGCATAACGCATAACGGATCACGCATAACCCATAACGCATAACGCATAACGCATAACGCATAACGCATAACGCATAACGCATAACGCATAACGCATAACGGATCACGCATTACTCATAACGCATAACGCATAACGGATCACGCATAACGCATAACGCATAACGTATAACGCATAACGCATAACGCATAACGCATAACGCATATTGCGTAACGCATAACGCATAACGCATAACGCATAACGCATAACGCATAACGCATAACGCATAACGCATAACGCATAACGCATAACGCATAACGCATAACGCATAACGCATAACGCATAACGCATAACCCATAACACATAACGCATAACGCATAACGCATAACGCATAACGCATAACGGATCACGCATTTCTCATAACGCATAACGCATAACGCATAACGCATAACGCATAACGCAAAACGCATAACGCATAACACATAACGCATAACACATAACGGATCACGCATTACTTATAACGCATAACGCATAAAGCATAACGCATAACGCATACCGCATAACGCATAACGCATGACACATAACGCATAACCTATAACGCATAACGCATAACGCATAACGCATAACGCATAACGCATAACGCATAACGCATAACGCATAACGCATAACGCATAACGCATAACGCATAACGCATAACGCATAACGCATAACGCATAACGCATAACGCATAACGCATAACGCATAACGCATAACGCATAACGCATAACGCATAACGCATAACGCATAACGCATAACGCATAACGCATATCGCATAACGCATAACGCATAACGCATAACGCATAACGCATAACGCATAACGCATAACGCATGACACATAACGCATAACCTATAACGCATAACGCATAACGCATAACGCATAACGCAAAACGCATAACGCATAGCGGATAACGCACAACGCATAACACATAACGCATAACGCATAACGCATAACGCATAACGCATAACGGATCACGCATTACTCATAACGCATAACGCATAACGCATAACGCATAACGCATAACGCATAACGCATAACGCATAACGCATAACGCATAACGCATAACGCATAACGCATAACGCATAACGCATAACGCATAACGCATAACGCATAACGCATAACGCATAACGCATAACGCATAACGCATAACGCATAACGCATAACGCATAACGCATATCGCATAACGCATAACGCATAACGCATAACGCATAACGCATAACGCATAACGCATAACGCATAACGCATAACGCATAACGCATAACGCATAAAGCATAACGCATAACGGATCACGCATTACTCATAACCCATAACGCATAACGCATAACGCATAACGCATAACGCATAACTCATAACACATAACGCATAACCCATAACGCATAACGCATAACGCATAACGCGTAACGGATCAAGCATTACTCATAACTAATGGTTTTAATTTTTATCGATCGTATATAATAAACTTTACATAATTGGAATTTATTCGCGGCGCCAGGTTCGATCAATTCTACAAACAAACATTTTGTTAAATGATGTTACAAACGCTGATTCGGATGTGAATCTATTAATTGATCTTTTTAAAGGAAGATCATACGTTTGGGTCATTCAGTAATTGATCTTTTTAAAGGAAGATCATACGTTTGGGTCATTCAGTAATGTTTGGAAAGGTACAAGAAGAAGGAAGGTAACATGAAAAGGAAAAGTGATGTTTCGTCCTAGACCCGCTAGAGGACTCATCAGTAAGGCTATCTAGCGGGCCCTGCCTTAGACAACGGGATGTTGGAAGGCGTTTGAGGAACGTTAATATACTGATAGGTGGTGAATCAGTAACTTGCGAGAAAACCTTCCGACAATGTGTCCTTCGACACCTTGCGGACAGAGTCGGAACTAAATGGTCTTCTCAAACTTATAAATTTTTCGCCAAATTGTAAATAATGGTTTTAATTTTTATCGATCGTATATAATAAACTTTACATAATTGGAATTTATTCGCGGCGCCAGGTTCGATCAATTCTACAAACAAACATTTTGTTAAATGATGTTACAAACGCTGATTCGGATGTGAATCTATTAATTGATCTTTTTAAAGGAAGATCATACGTTTGGGTCATTCAGTAATGTTTGGAAAGGTACAAGAAGAAGGAAGGTAACATGAAAAGGAAAAGTGATGTTTCGTCCTAGACCCGCTAGAGGACTCATCAGTAAGGCTATCTAGCGGGCCCTGCCTTAGACAACGGGATGTTGGAAGGCGTTTGAGGAACGTTAATATACTGATAGGTGGTGAATCAGTAACTTGCGAGAAAACCTTCCGACAATGTGTCCTTCGACACCTTGCGGACAGAGTCGGAAACATTACTCATAACGCATAACGCATAACGGATCACGCATTACTCATAACGCATAACGCATAACGGATCACGCATTACTCATAACTCATAACGGATAACACATAACGCATAACGCATAACGCATAACGCATAACGCATAACGCATAACGCATAACGCATAACGCATAACGCATAACGCATAACGCATAACGCATAACGCATAACGCATAACGCATAACGCATAAGGCATAACGCATAACGCATAACGCATAACGCATAACGCATAACGCATAACGCATAACGCATAACGCATAACGCATAACGCATAACGCATAACGCATAACCCATAACGCATAACGCATAACGCATAACGCATAACCCATAACGCATAACGCATAACGCATTACGCGTAACTCATAACGCATAAAGCATAACGCATAACGGATCACGCATTACTCATAACCCATAACGCATAACGCATAACGCATAACGCATAACTCATAACACATAACGCATAACCCATAACGCATAACGCATAACGCATAACGCATTACGCGTAACTCATAACGCATAAAGCATAACGCATAACGGATCACGCATTACTCATAACCCATAACGCATAAAGCATAACGCATAACGCATAACTCATAACACATAACGCATAACCCATAACGCATAACGCATAACGCATAACACATAACGCATAACGCATAACGCATAACACATAACGGATCACGCATTACTTATAACGCATAACGCATAAAGCATAACGCATAACGCATAATGCATAACGCATAACGCATAACGCATAACGCATAACGCATAACGCATAACGCATGACACATAACGCACAACCTATAACGCATAACGCATAACGCACAACGCATAACGCATAACGCATAACGCAAAACGCATAACGCATAGCGGATAACGCACAACGCATAACCCATAACGCATAACGCATAACGCATAACACATAACGGATCACGCATTACTTATAACGCATAACGCATAAAGCATAACGCATAACGCATAATGCATAACGCATAACACATAACGCATAACGCATAACGCATAACGCATAACGCATAACGCATAACGCATGACACATAACGCATAACCTATAACGCATAACGCATAACGCATAACGCACAACGCATAACGCATAACGCATAACGCAAAACGCAAAACGCATAGCGGATAACTCACAACGCATAACACATAACGCATAACGCATAACGCATAACGCATAACGCATAACGGATCACGCTTTACTCATAATGCATAACGCATAACGCATAACGCATAACGCATGACACATAACGCATAACCTATAACGCATAACGCATAACGCATAACGCATAACGCATAACGCATAACGCATAACGCATAACGCATAACGCATAACGCATAACGCATAACGCATAACGCATAACGCATAACGCATACCGCATAACGCATAACGCATAACGCATAACGCATGACACATAACGCATAACCTATAACGCATAACGCATAACGCATAACGCATAACGCATAACGCATAACGCATAACGCATAACGCATAACGCATAACGCATAACGCATAACGCATAACGCATAACGCATAACGCATAACGCATAACTCATAACACATAACGCATAACCCATAACGCATAACGCATAACGCATAACGCATTACGCGTAACTCATAACGCATAAAGCATAACGCATAACGGATCACGCATTACTCATAACCCATAACGCATAAAGCATAACGCATAACGCATAACGCATAACTCATAACACATAACGCATAACCCATAACGCATAACGCATAACGCATAACACATAACGCATAACGCATAACGCATAACACATAACGGATCACGCATTACTTATAACGCATAACGCATAAAGCATAACGCATAACGCATAACGCATAACGCATAACGCATAACGCATAACGCATAACGCATAACGCATAACGCATAACGCATACCGCATAACGCATAACGCATAACGCATAACGCATAACGCATAACGCATAACGCATAACGCATAACGCATATCGCATAACGCATAACGCATAACGCATAACGCATAACGCATAACGCATAACGCATAACGCATATCGCATAACGCATAACGCATAACGCGTAACGCATAACGCATAACGCATAACGGATAACGCATAACGGATAACCCATAACGCATAACGCATAACGCATAACGCATAACGCATAACGCATAACGCACAACTCATAACGCATAACGCATAACGCAAAACTCATAACGGATAACGCATAACGGATAACCCATAACGCATAACGCATAACGCATAACGCATAACTCATAACACATAACGCATAACCCATAACGCATAACGCATAACGCATTACGCGTAACTCATAACGCATAAAGCATAACGCATAACGGATCACGCATTACTCATAACGCATAACGCATAACGCATAACGCATAACGCATAACTCATAACACATAACGCATAACGCATAACGCATAACGCATAACGCATAACGCATAACGCATAACGCATAACGGATCACGCATTTCTCATAACGCATAACGCATAACGCATAACGCATAACGCATAACGCATAACGCATAACGCATAACGCATAACGCATAACGCATTACGCATAACGCATAACGCATAACGCATAACGCATAACGCATAACGCATAACGCATAACGCATAACGCATAACGCATATCGCATAACGCAAAACTCATAACGGATAACGCATAACGGATAACCCATAACGCATAACGCATAACGCATAACGCATAACTCATAACACATAACGGATAACCCATAACGCATAACGCATAACGCATTACGCGTAACTCATAACGCATAAAGCATATCGCATAACGGATCACGCATTACTCATAACCCATAACGCATAACGCATAACGCATAACGCATAACGCATAACTCATAACACATAACGCATAACCCATAACGCATAACACATAACGCGTAACGGATCAAGCATTACTCATAACGCATAACGCATAACGGATCACGCATTACTCATAACTCATAACGGATAACACATAACGCATAACGCATAACGCATAACGCATAACGCATAACGCATAACGCATAACGCATAACGCATAACGCATAACGCATAACGCATAACGCATAACGCATAACGCATAACGCATATCGCATAACGCATAACGCATAACGCATAACGCATAACGCATAACGCATAACGCATAACGCATAACGCATAACGCATATCGCATAACGCATAACGCATAACGCATAACGCATAACGGATAACGCATAACGGATAACCCATAACGCATAACGCATAACGCATAACGCATAACGCATAACGCATAACGCATAACGCATAACGCATAACGCATAACGCATAACGCATAACGCATAACGCATAACGCATAACGCATAACGCATAACGCATAACGCATAACGCATAACGCATAACGCATAACGCATAACGCATAACGCATAACGCATATCGCATAACGCATAACGCATAACGCATAACGCATAACGCATAACGCATAACGCATATCGCATAACGCATAACGCATAACGCATAACGCATAACGCATAACGCATAACGCATAACGCATAACGCACAACTCATAACGCATAACGCATAACGCAAAACTCATAACGGATAACGCATAACGGATAACCCATAACGCATAACGCATAACGCATAACGCATAACGCGTAACGGATCAAGCATTACTCATAACGCATAACGCATAACGGATCACGCATTACTCATAACCCATAACGCATAACGCATAACGCATTACGCGTAACTCATAACGCATAAAGCATAACGCATAACGGATCACGCATTACTCATAACGCATAACGCATAACGCATAACGCATAACGCATAACTCATAACACATAACGCATAACGCATAACGCATAACGCATAACGCATAACGCATAACGCATAACGGATCACGCATAACGCATAACGCATAACGCATAACGCATAACGCATAACGCATAACGCATTACGCATAACGCATAACGCATAACGCATAACGCATAACGCATAACGCATAACGCATAAGGCATAACGCATAACGCAAAACGCATAACGCATAACGCATAACCCATAAGGGATCACGCATTACTTATAACGCATAACGCATAACGCATAACGCATAACGCATAACGCACAACTCATAACGCATAACGCATAACGCAAAACTCATAACGGATAACGCATAACGGATAACCCATAACGCATAACGCATAACGCATAACGCATAACTCATAACACATAACGGATAACCCATAACGCATAACGCATAACGCATTACGCGTAACTCATAACGCATAAAGCATAACGCATAACGGATCACGCATTACTCATAACCCATAACGCATAACGCATAACGCATAACGCATAACGCATAACTCATAACACATAACGCATAACCCATAACGCATAACGCATAACGCGTAACTGATCAAGCATTACTCATAACGCATAACGCATAACGGATCACGCATTACTCATAACTCATAACGCATAACACATAACGCATAACGCATAACGCATAACGCATAACGCATAACGCATAACGCATAACGCATAACGCATAACGCATAACGCATAACGCATAACGCATAACGCATAACGCATAACGCATAACGCATAACGCATAACGCATAACGCATAACGCATAACGCATAACGCATAACGCATAACGCATAACGCATAACGCATAACGCATAACGCATAACGCATAACGCATAACGCATAACGCATAACGCATAACCCATAACGCATAACGCATAACGCATAACGCATAACGCATAACGCATAACGCATAACGCATAACGCATAACGCATAACGGATCACGCATTTCTCATAACGCATAACGCATAACGCATAACGCATAACGCATAACGCATAACGCATAACGCATAACGCATAACGCATTACGCATAACGCATAACGCATAACGCATAACGCATAACGCATAACGCATAACGCATAACGCATAACGCATAAGGCATAACGCATAACGCAAAACGCATAACGCATAACGCATAACCCATAAGGGATCACGCATTACTTATAACGCATAACGCATAAAGCATAACGCATAACGCATACCGCATAACGCATAACGCATAACGCATAACGCATGACACATAACGCATAACCTATAACGCATAACGCATAACGCACAACGCATAACGCATAACGCATAACGCATAACGCAAAACGCATAACGCATAGGGGATAACGCACAACGCATAACACATAACGCATAACGCATAACGCATAACGCATAACGCATAACGCATAACGCATAACGCATAACGCATAACGCATAACGCATAACGCATAACGCATAACCCATAACACATAACGCATAACGCATAACGCATAACGCATAACGCATAACGCAAATCGCATAACGCATAAGGCATAACGCATAACGCATAACGCATATCGCATAACGCATAACGCATAACGCATAACGCATAACGCATAACGCATAACGCATAACGCATAACGCATAACGCAAAACGCATAACGGATAACTCATAACGGATAACACATAACGCATAACGCATAACGCATAACGCATAACGCATAACGCATAACGCATAACGCATAACGCATAACGCATAACGCATAACGCATAACGCATAACGCATAACGCATAACGCATAACAAATAACGCATAACCCATAACGCATAACGCATAACGCATAACGCATAACGCATAACGCATAACGCATAACGCATAACGCATAACGCATAACGCATAACGCATAACGGATCATGCATTACTCATAACGCATAACGCATAACGGATCACGCATTTCTCATAACGCATAACGCATAACGCATAACGCATAACGCATAACGCATAACGCATAACGCATAACGCATAACGCATAACGCATAACGCATAACGCATAACGCATAACGCATAACGCATAACGCATAACGCATATCGCATAACGCATAACGCATAACGCATAACTCATAACCCATAACGCATAACGCATAACGCATAACGCATAACTCATAACACATAACGCATAACCCATAACGCATAACGCATAACGCATTACGCGTAACTCATAACGCATAAAGCATAACGCATAACGGATCACGCATTACTCATAACCCATAACGCATAACGCATAACGCATAAAGCATAACGCATAACGGATCACGCATTACTCATAACCCATAACGCATAACGCATAACGCATAACGCATAACGCATAACGCATAACGCATACCGCATAACGCATAACGCATAACGCATAACGCATGACACATAACGCATAACCTATAACGCATAACGCATAACGCACAACGCATAACGCATAACGCATAACGCAAAACGCATAACGCATAGCGGATAACGCACAACGCATAACACATAACGCATAACGCATAACGCATAACACATAACGGATCACGCATTACTTATAACGCATAACGCATAAAGCATAACGCATAACGCATAATGCATAACGCATAACGCATAACGCATAACGCATAACGCATGACACATAACGCATAACCTATAACGCATAACGCATAACGCATAACGCACAACGCATAACGCATAACGCATAACGCAAAACGCATAACGCATAGCGGATAACTCACAACGCATAACACATAACGCATAACGCATAACGTATAACGCATAACGGATCACGCATTACTACTAACGCATAACGCTTAACGCATAACGCATAACGCATAACGCATAACGCATAACGCATAACGCATAACGCATAACGCATAACGCATAACGCATAACGCATATCGCATAACGCATAACGCATAACGCATATCGCATAACGCATAACGCATAACGCATAACGCATAACGCATAACGCATAACGCATAACGCATATCGCATAACGCATAACGCATAACGCATAACGCATAACGCATAACGGATAACGCATAACGGATAACGCATAACGCATAACTCATAACACATAACCCATAACGCATAACGCATAACGCATAACGCGTAACGGATCAGGCATTACTCATAACGCATAACGCATAACGGATCACGCATTACTCATAACGCATAACGCATAACGGATCACGCATTACTCATAACTCATAACGGCTAACACATAACGCATAACGCATAACGCATAACGCATAACGCATAACGCATAACGCATACGCATAACGCATAACGCATAACGCATAACGCATAACGCATAACGCATAACGCATAACGCATAACGCATAACGCATAACGCATAACGCATAACGCATAACGCATATCGCATAACGCATAACGCATAACGCATAACGCATAACGCATAACGCATAAGGCATAACGCATATCGCATAACGCATAACGCATAACGCATAACGCATAACGCATAACGCATAACGGATAACGCATAACGGATAACCCATAACGCATAACGCATAACGCATAACGCATAACGCATAACGCATAACGCATAACGCATAACGCATAACGCATAACGCATAACGCATAACGCATAACGCATAACGCATAACGCATAACGCATAACGCATAACGCATATCGCATAACGCATAACGCATAACGCATAACGCATAACGCATAACGCATAACGCATAACGCATAACGCATAACGCATAACGCATATCGCATAACGCATAACGCATAACGCATAACGCATAACGCATAACGGATAACGCATAACGGATAACCCATAACGCATAACGCATAACGCATAACGCATAACGCATAACGCATAACGCATAACGCATAACGCATAACGCATAACGCATAACGCATAACGCATAACGCATAACGCATAACGCATAAGGCATAACGCATAACGCATAACGCATAACGCATAACGCATAACGCATAACGCATAACGCATAACGCATAACGCATATCGCATAACGCATAACGCATAACGCATAACGCATAACGCATAACGCATAACGCATAACGCATAACGCATATCGCATAACGCATAACGCATAACGCATAACGCATAACGCATAACGCATAACGCATAACGCATAACGGATAACGCATAACGGATAACCCATAACGCATAACGCATAACGCATAACGCATAACGCATAACGCATAACACATAACGCATAACCCATAACGCA
This sequence comes from Lasioglossum morio, assembly GCA_916610235.2. NCBI lineage: Eukaryota > Metazoa > Arthropoda > Insecta > Hymenoptera > Halictidae > Lasioglossum > Lasioglossum morio. The sequence goes on along the minus strand of CAKAJA020000239.1, from coordinate 194,040 downwards.
TAACGCATAACGCATAACGCTTAACGCATGACCCATAGCGCATAACGCATTACGCGTAACTCATAACGCATAAAGCATAACGCATAACGGGTCACGCATTACTCATAACCCATAACGCATAACGCATAACGCATAACGCATAACGCATAACGGATCACGCATAACCCATAACGCATAACGCATAACGCATAACGCATAACGCATAACGCATAACGCATAACGCATAACGCATAACGGATCACGCATTACTCATAACGCATAACGCATAACGGATCACGCATAACGCATAACGCATAACGCATAACGCATAACGCATAACGCATAACGCATAACGCATAACGCATATTGCGTAACGCATAACGCATAACGCATAACGCATAACGCATAACGCATAACGCATAACGCATAACGCATAACGCATAACGCATAACGCATAACGCATAACGCATAACGCATAACCCATAACACATAACGCATAACGCATAACGCATAACGCATAACGCATAACGCATAACGGATCACGCATTACTCATAACGCATAACGCATAACGCATAACGCATAACGCATAACGCATAACGCAAAACGCATAACGCATAACACATAACGCATAACACATAACGGATCACGCATTACTTATAACGCATAACGCATAAAGCATAACGCATAACGCATACCGCATAACGCATAACGCATGACACATAACGCATAACCTATAACGCATAACGCATAACGCATAACGCATAACGCATAACGCATAACGCATAACGCATAACGCATAACGCATAACGCATAACGCATAACGCATAACGCATAACCCATAACACATAACGCATAACGCATAACGCATAACGCATAACGCATAACGGATCACGCATTACTTATAACGCATAACGCATAAAGCATAACGCATAACGCATAATGCATAACGCATAACGCATAACGCATAACGCATAACGCATGACACATAACGCATAACCTATAACGCATAACGCATAACGCATAACGCATAACGCATAACGCATAACGCATAACGCAAAACGCATAACGCATAGCGGATAACGCACAACGCATAACACATAACGCATAACGCATAACGCATAACGCATGACACATAACGCATAACCTATAACGCATAACGCATAACGCATAACGCATAACGCATAACGCATAACGCATATTGCGTAACGCATAACGCATAACGCATAACGCATAACGCATAACGCATAACGCATAACGCATAACGCATAACGCATAACGCATAACGCATAACGCATAACGCATAACGCATAACCCATAACACATAACGCATAACGCATAACGCATAACGCATAACGCATAACGCATAACGGATCACGCATTTCTCATAACGCATAACGCATAACGCATAACGCATAACGCATAACGCATAACGCAAAACGCATAACGCATAACACATAACGCATAACACATAACGGATCACGCATTACTTATAACGCATAACGCATAAAGCATAACGCATAACGCATACCGCATAACGCATAACGCATGACACATAACGCATAACCTATAACGCATAACGCATAACGCATAACGCATAACGCATAACGCATAACGCATAACGCATAACGCATAACGCATAACGCATAACGCATAACGCATAACGCATAACCCATAACACATAACGCATAACGCATAACGCATAACGCATAACGCATAACGGATCACGCATTACTTATAACGCATAACGCATAAAGCATAACGCATAACGCATAATGCATAACGCATAACGCATAACGCATAACGCATAACGCATAACGCATGACACATAACGCATAACCTATAACGCATAACGCATAACGCATAACGCATAACGCATAACGCATAACGCATAACGCAAAACGCATAACGCATAGCGGATAACGCACAACGCATAACACATAACGCATAACGCATAACGCATAACGCATAACGGATCACGCATTACTCATAACGCATAACGCATAACGCATAACGCATAACGCATAACGCATAACGCATAACGCATAACGCATAACGCATAACGCATAACGCATAACGCATAACGCATAACGCATAACGCATAACGCATAACGCATAACGCATAACGCATAACGCATAACGCATAACGCATAACGCATAACGCATAACGCATAACGCATAACGCATAACGCATATCGCATAACGCATAACGCATAACGCATAACGCATAACGCATAACGCATAACGCATAACGCATAACGCATATCGCATAACGCATAACGCATAAAGCATAACGCATAACGGATCACGCATTACTCATAACCCATAACGCATAACGCATAACGCATAACGCATAACGCATAACTCATAACACATAACGCATAACGCATAACGCGTAACGGATCAAGCATTACTCATAACGCATAACGCATAACGGATCACGCATTACTCATAACGCATAACGCATAACGGATCACGCATTACTCATAACTCATAACGGATAACACATAACGCATAACGCATAACGCATAACGCATAACGCATAACGCATAACGCATAACGCATAACGCATAACGCATAACGCATAACGCATAACGCATAACGCATAACGCATAACGCATAACGCATAAGGCATAACGCATAACGCATAACGCATAACGCATAACGCATAACGCATAACGCATAACGCATAACGCATAACGCATAACGCATAACGCATAACGCATAACCCATAACGCATAACGCATAACGCATAACGCATAACCCATAACGCATAACGCATAACGCATTACGCGTAACTCATAACGCATAAAGCATAACGCATAACGGATCACGCATTACTCATAACCCATAACGCATAACGCATAACGCATAACGCATAACGCATAACTCATAACACATAACGCATAACCCATAACGCATAACGCATAACGCATAACGCATTACGCGTAACTCATAACGCATAAAGCATAACGCATAACGGATCACGCATTACTCATAACCCATAACGCATAAAGCATAACGCATAACGCATAACGCATAACTCATAACACATAACGCATAACCCATAACGCATAACGCATAACGCATAACGCATAACACATAACGCATAACGCATAACGCATAACACATAACGGATCACGCATTACTTATAACGCATAACGCATAAAGCATAACGCATAACGCATAATGCATAACGCATAACGCATAACGCATAACGCATAACGCATAACGCATAACGCATGACACATAACGCATAACCTATAACGCATAACGCATAACGCATAACGCATAACGCATAACGCATAACGCATGACACATAACGCACAACCTATAACGCATAACGCATAACGCACAACGCATAACGCATAACGCATAACGCAAAACGCATAACGCATAGCGGATAACGCACAACGCATAACACATAACGCATAACGCATAACGCATAACACATAACGGATCACGCATTACTTATAACGCATAACGCATAAAGCATAACGCATAACGCATAATGCATAACGCATAACACATAACGCATAACGCATAACGCATAACGCATAACGCATAACGCATAACGCATGACACATAACGAATAACCTATAACGCATAACGCATAACGCATAACCTATAACGCATAACGCATAACGCATAACGCATAACGCATAACGCATAACGCATAACGCATAACGCATAACGCATAACGCATGACACATAACGCATAACGCATAACACATAACGCATAACGCACAACGCATAACACATAACGCATAACGCATAACGCATAACACATAACGGATCACGCATTACTTATAACGCATAACGCATAAAGCATAACGCATAACGCATAATGCATAACGCATAACACATAACGCATAACGCATAACGGATCACGCATTACTCATAACTCATAACGGATAACACATAACGCATAACGCATAACGCATAACGCATAACGCATAACGCATAACGCATAACGCATAACGCATAACGCATAACGCATAACGCATAACGCATAACGCATAACGCATAACGCATAACGCATAAGGCATAACGCATAACGCATAACGCATAACGCATAACGCATAACGCATAACGCATAACGCATAACGCATAACGCATAACGCATAACGCATAACGCATAACCCATAACGCATAACGCATAACGCATAACGCATAACCCATAACGCATAACGCATAACGCATTACGCGTAACTCATAACGCATAAAGCATAACGCATAACGGATCACGCATTACTCATAACCCATAACGCATAAAGCATAACGCATAACGCATAACGCATAACTCATAACACATAACGCATAACCCATAACGCATAACGCATAACGCATAACGCATTACGCGTAACTCATAACGCATAAAGCATAACGCATAACGGATCACGCATTACTCATAACCCATAACGCATAAAGCATAACGCATAACGCATAACGCATAACTCATAACACATAACGCATAACCCATAACGCATAACGCATAACGCATAACGCATAACACATAACGCATAACGCATAACGCATAACACATAACGGATCACGCATTACTTATAACGCATAACGCATAAAGCATAACGCATAACGCATAATGCATAACGCATAACGCATAACGCATAACGCATAACGCATAACGCATAACGCATAACGCATGACACATAACGCATAACCTATAACGCATAACGCATAACGCATAACGCATAACGCATAACGCATAACGCATGACACATAACGCACAACCTATAACGCATAACGCATAACGCACAACGCATAACGCATAACGCATAACGCAAAACGCATAACGCATAGCGGATAACGCACAACGCATAACACATAACGCATAACGCATAACGCATAACACATAACGGATCACGCATAACCTATAACGCATAACGCATAACGCATAACGCATAACGCATAACGCATAACGCATAACGCATAACGCATAACGCATAACGCATGACACATAACGCATAACCTATAACGCATAACGCATAACGCATAACGCATAACGCATAACGCATAACGCATAACGCATAACGCATAACGCATAACGCATAACGCATAACGCATAACGCATAACGCATAACGCATAACGCATACCGCATAACGCATAACGCATAACGCATAACGCATAACGCATGACACATAACGCATAACCTATAACGCATAACGCATAACGCATAACGCATAACGCATAACGCATAACGCATAACGCATAACGCATAACGCATAACGCATAACGCATAACGCATAACGCATAACGCATAACGCATAACGCATAACTCATAACACATAACGCATAACCCATAACGCATAACGCATAACGCATAACGCATTACGCGTAACTCATAACGCATAAAGCATAACGCATAACGGATCACGCATTACTTATAACGCATAACGCATAAAGCATAACGCATAACGCATACCGCATAACGCATAACGCATGACACATAACGCATAACCTATAACGCATAACGCATAACGCATAACGCATAACGCATAACGCATAACGCATAACGCATAACGCATAACGCATAACGCATAACGCATAACGCATAACGCATAACCCATAACACATAACGCATAACGCATTTCGCATAACGGATCACGCATTACTCATAACCCATAACGCATAACGCATAACGCATAACGCATAACGCATAACTCATAACACATAACGCATAACCCATAACGCTTAACGCATAACGCATAACGCGTAACGGATCAAGCATTACTCATAACGCATAACGCATAACGGATCACGCATTACTCATAACGCATAACGCATAACGCATAACGCATTACGCGTAACTCATAGCGCATAAAGCATAACGCATAACGGATCACGCATTACTCATAACCCATAACGCATAACGCATAACGCATAACGCATAACGCATAACTCATAACACATAACGCATAACCCATAACGCATAACGCATAACGCATAACGCATTACGCGTAACTCATAACGCATAAAGCATAACGCATAACGGATCACGCATTACTCATAACCCATAACGCATAAAGCATAACGCATAACGCATAACGCATAACTCATAACACATAACGCATAACCCATAACGCATAACGCATAACGCATAACACATAACGCATAACGCATAACGCATAACACATAACGGATCACGCATTACTTATAACGCATAACGCATAAAGCATAACGCATAACGCATAATGCATAACGCATAACGCATAACGCATAACGCATAACGCATAACGCATAACGCATGACACATAACGCATAACCTATAACGCATAACGCATAACGCATAACGCATAACGCATAACGCATGACACATAACGCACAACCTATAACGCATAACGCATAACGCACAACGCATAACGCATAACGCATAACGCAAAACGCATAACGCATAACGCATAACGCATAACGCATAACACATAACGCATAACGCATAACGCATAACACATAACGGATCACGCATTACTTATAACGCATAACGCATAAAGCATAACGCATAACGCATAATGCATAACGCATAACACATAACGCATAACGCATAACGCATAACGCATAACGCATAACGCATAACGCATAACGCATGACACATAACGAATAACCTATAACGCATAACGCATAACGCATAACGCACAACGCATAACGCATAACGCATAACGCAAAACGCAAAACGCATAGCGGATAACTCACAACGCATAACACATAACGCATAACGCATAACGCATAACGCATAACGCATAACGGATCACGCTTTACTCATAACGCATAACGCATAACGCATAACGCATAACGCATAATGCATAACGCATAACACATAACGCATAACGCATAACGCATAACGCATAACGCATAACGCATAACGCATGACACATAACGCATAACCTATAACGCATAACGCATAACGCATAACGCTCAACGCATAACGCATAACGCAAAACGCATAACGCATAGCGGATAACGCACAACGCATAACACATAACGCATAACGCATAACGCATAACACATAACGGATCACGCATTACTTATAACGCATAACGCATAAAGCATAACGCATAACGCATAATGCATAACGCATAACACATAACGCATAACGCATAACGCATAACGCATAACGCATAACGCATAACGCATGACACATAACGCATAACCTATAACGCATAACGCATAACGCATAACGCACAACGCATAACGCATAACGCATATCGCATAACGCATAACGCATAACGCGTAACGCATAACGCATAACGCATAACGGATAACGCATAACGGATAACCCATAACGCATAACGCATAACGCATAACGCATAACGCATAACGCATAACGCACAACTCATAACGCATAACGCATAACGCAAAACTCATAACGGATAACGCATAACGGATAACCCATAACGCATAACGCATAACGCATAACGCATAACTCATAACACATAACGCATAACCCATAACGCATAACGCATAACGCATTACGCGTAACTCATAACGCATAAAGCATAACGCATAACGGATCACGCATTACTCATAACGCATAACGCATAACGCATAACGCATAACGCATAACTCATAACACATAACGCATAACGCATAACGCATAACGCATAACGCATAACGCATAACGCATAACGGATCACGCATTTCTCATAACGCATAACGCATAACGCATAACGCATAACGCATAACGCATAACGCATAACGCATAACGCATTACGCATAACGCATAACGCATAACGCATAACGCATAACGCATAACGCATAACGCATAACGCATAACGCATAACGCATAACGCATAAGGCATAACGCATAACGCAAAACGCATAACGCATAACGCATAACCCATAAGGGATCACGCATTACTTATAACGCATAACGCATAACGCATAACGCATAACGCATAACGCATAACGCATAACGCAAAACTCATAACGGATAACGCATAACGGATAACCCATAACGCATAACGCATAACGCATAACGCATAACTCATAACACATAACGGATAACCCATAACGCATAACGCATAACGCATTACGCGTAACTCATAACGCATAAAGCATATCGCATAACGGATCACGCATTACTCATAACCCATAACGCATAACGCATAACGCATAACGCATAACGCATAACTCATAACACATAACGCATAACCCATAACGCATAACGCATAACGCGTAACGGATCAAGCATTACTCATAACGCATAACGCATAACGGATCACGCATTACTCATAACTCATAACGGATAACACATAACGCATAACGCATAACGCATAACGCATAACGCATAACGCATAACGCATAACGCATAACGCATAACGCATAACGCATAACGCATAACGCATAACGCATAACGCATAACGCATAACGCATATCGCATAACGCATAACGCATAACGCATAACGCATAACGCATAACGCATAACGCATAACGCATAACGCATAACGCATATCGCATAACGCATAACGCATAACGCATAACGCATAACGCATATCGCATAACGCATAACGCATAACGCATAACGCATAACGCATAACGGATAACGCATAACGGATAACCCATAACGCATAACGCATAACGCATAACGCATAACGCATAACGCATAACGCATAACGCATAACGCATAACGCATAACGCATAACGCATAACGCATAACGCATAACGCATAACGCATAACGCATAACGCATAACGCATAACGCATAACGCATAACGCATATCGCATAACGCATAACGCATAACGCATAACGCATAACGCATAACGCATAACGCATAACGCATAACGCATAACGCATAACGCATACCGCATAACGCATAACGCATAACGCATAACGCATGACACATAACGCATAACCTATAACGCATAACGCATAACGCACAACGCATAACGCATAACGCATAACGCAAAACGCATAACGCATAGCGGATAACGCACAACGCATAACACATAACGCATAACGCATAACGCATAACACATAACGGATCACGCATTACTTATAACGCATAACGCATAAAGCATAACGCATAACGCATAATGCATAACGCATAACGCATAACGCATAACGCATAACGCATAACGCATAACGCATAACGCATGACACATAACGCATAACCTATAACGCATAACGCATAACGCATGACGCACAACGCATAACGCATAACGCATAACGCAAAACGCATAACGCATAGCGGATAACTCACAACGCATAACACATAACGCATAACGCATAACGCATAACGCATAACGGATCACGCATTACTCATAACGCATAACGCATAACGCATAACGCATAACGCATAACGCATAACGCATAACGCATAACGGATCACGCATAACGCAAAACGCATAACGCATAGCGGATAACTCACAACGCATAACACATAACGCATAACGCATAACGCATAACGCATAACGGATCACGCATTACTCATAACCCATAACGCATAACGCATAACGCATAACGCATAACGCATAACGCATAACTCATAACACATAACGCATAACCCATAACGCATAACGCATAACGCATAACGCGTAACGGATCAAGCATTACTCATAACGCATAACGCATAACGGATCACGCATTACTCATAACGCATAACGCATAACGGATCACGCATTACTCATAACTCATAACGGATAACACATAACGCATAACGCATAACGCATAACGCATAACGCATAATGCATAACGCATAACGCATAACGCATAACGCATAACGCATGACACATAACGCATAACCTATAACGCATAACGCATAACGCATAACGCACAACGCATAACGCATAACGCATAACGCAAAACGCATAACGCATAGCGGATAACTCACAACGCATAACACATAACGCATAACGCATAACGCATAACGCATAACGGATCACGCATTACTCATAACGCATAACGCATAACGCATAACGCATAACGCATTACGCATAACGCATAACGCATATCGCATAACGCATAACGCATAACGCATAACGCATAACGCATAACACATAACGCATAACGCATAACGCATAACGCATAACGCATAACGCAAATCGCATAACGCATAACGCATAACGCATAACGCATAACGCATAACGTATAACGCATAACGCATAACGCATATTGCGTAACGCATAACGCATAACGCATAACGCATAACGCATAACGCATAACGCATAACGCATAACGCATAACGCATAACGCATAACGCATAACGCATAACGCATAACGCAAATCGCATAACGCATAAGGCATAACGCATAACGCATAACGCATAACGCATATCGCATAACGCATAACCCATAACGCATAACGCATAACGCATAACGCATAACGCATAACGCATAACGCATAACGCATAACGCATAACGCATAACGCATACCGCATAACGCATAACGCATAACGCATAACGCATAACGCATAACGCATAACGCATAACGCATACCGCATAACGCATAACGCATAACGCATAACGCATGACACATAACGCATAACGCAAAACGCATAACGCATAGCGGATAACTCACAACGCATAACACATAACGCATAACGCATAACGCATAACGCATAACGGATCACGCAGTACTCATAACGCATAACGCATAACGTATAACGCATAACGCATAACGCATAACGCATAACGCATAACGCATAACGCATAACGCATAACGCATAACGCATAACGCATAACGCATAACGCATAACGCATAACGCATAACGCATAACGCATAACGCATAACGCATAACGCATAACGCATAACGCATAACGCATAACGCATAACGCATAACGCATAACGCATAACGCATAACGCATAACGCATAACGCACAACTCATAACGCATAACGCATAACGCATAACGCATAACGCATAACACATAACGCATAACCCATAACGCATAACGCATAACGCATAACGCATAACGCATAACGCATAACGCAAAACGCATAACGCATAGCGGATAACGCACAACGCATTACACATAACGCATAACGCATAACGCATAACGCATAACGCATAACGCATAACGGATCACGCATTACTTATAACGCATAACGCATAAAGCATAACGCATAACGCATAATGCATAACGCATAACGCATAACGCATAACGCATAACGCATAACGCATAACGCATGACACATAACGCATAACCTATAACGCATAACGCATAACCCATAACGCATAACGCACAACGCATAACGCATAACGCATAACGCAAAACGCATAACGCATAGCGGATAACTCACAACGCATAACACATAACGCATAACGCATAACGCATAACGCATAACGCATAACGCATAACGGATCACGCATTACTCATAACGCATAACGCATAACGTATAACGCAGAACGCATAACGCATAACGCATAACGCATAACGCATAACGCATAACGCATAACGCATAACGCATAACGCATAACGCATAACGCATAACGCATAACGCATAACGCATAACGCATAACGCATAACGCATAACGCATAACGCATAACGCATAACGCATAACGCATAACGCATAACGCATAACGCATAACGCATAACGCATAACGCATAACGCATAACGCATAACGCATAACGCATAACGCATAACGCATAACGCATAACACATAACGCATAACCCATAACGCATAACGCATAACGCATAACGCATAACGCATAACGCATAACGCATAACGCATAACGCATAACGGATCACGCATTACTCATAACGCATAACGCATAACGGATCACGCATAACGCATAACGCATAACGCATAACGCATAACGCATAACGCATATTGCGTAACGCATAACGCATAACGCATAACGCATAACGCATAACGCATAACGCATAACGCATAACGCATAACGCATAACCCATAACGCATAACGCATAACGCATAACCCATAACACATAACGCATAACGCATAACGCATAACGCATAACGCATAACGCATAACGCGTAACGCAAATCGCATAACGCATAAGGCATAACGCATAACGCATAACGCATATCGCATAACGCATAACCCATAACGCATAACGCATAACGCATAACGCATAACGCATAACTCATAACACATAACGCATAACCCATAACGCATAACGCATAACGCATTACGCGTAACTCATAACGCATAAAGCATAACGCAAAACGGATCACGCATTACTCATAACCCATAACGCATAACGCATAACGCATAACGCATAACGCATAACGCATAACGCATAACGCATAACGCATAACGCATAACGCATAACGCATAACGCATAACGCATAACGCATAACCCATAACAAATAACGCATAACCCATAACGCATAACGCATAACGCATAACGCATAACGCATAACGCATAACGCATAACGAATAACGCATAACGCATAACGGATCACGCATTACTCATAACGCATAACGCATAACGGATCACGCATTTCTCATAACGCATAACGCATAACGCATAACGCATAACGCATAACGCATAACGCATAACGCATAACGCATAACGCATAACGCATAACGCATAACGCATAACGCATAACCCATAACGCATAACGCATAACGCAAAACGCATAACGCATAACGCATAACGCATAACGCATAACACATAACGGATCACGCATTACTCATAACGCATAACGCATAAAGCATAACGCATAACGCATAACGCATAACGCATAACGCATAACGCATAACGCATAACGCATAACGCATAACGCATAACGCATAACGCATAACGGATAACGCATAACCCATAACGCATAACGCATAACGCATAACGCATAACGCATAACGCATAACGCATAACGCATAACGCACAACTCATAACGCAATAACGCATAACGCATAACGCATAACGCATAACACATAACGCATAACCCATAACGCATAACGCATAACGCATAACGCATAACGCATAACGCATAACGCAAAACGCATAACGGATCACGCATTACTCATAACGCATAACGCATAACGGATCACGCATAACGCATAACGCATAACGCATAACGCATAACGCATAACGCATAACGCATATTGCGTAACGCATGACGCATAACGCATAACGCATAACGCAAAACTCATAACGGATAACGCATAACGGATAACCCATAACGCATAACGCATAACGCATAACGCATACCGCATAACGCATAACTCATAACACATAACGCATAACCCATAACGCATAACGCATAACGCATTACGCGTAACTCATAACGCATAAAGCATAACGCATAACGGATCACGCATTACTCATGACCCATAACGCATAACGCATAACGCATAACGCATAACGCATAACTCATAACACATAACGCATAACCCATAACGCATAACGCATAACGCATTACGCGTAACTCATAACGCATAAAGCATAACGCATAACGGATCACGCATTACTCATAACCCATAACGCATAACGCATAACGCATAACGCATAACGCATAACTCATAACACATAACGCATAACCCATAACGCATAACGCATAACGCATAACGCGTAACGGATCAAGCATTACTCATAACGCATAACGCATAACGGATCACGCATAACGCATAACGCATAACGCATAACGGATCACGCATTACTCATAACGCATAACGCATAATGGATCACGCATTTCTCATAACGCATAACGCATAACGCATAACGCATAACGCATAACGCATAACGCATAACGCATAACGCATAACGCATAACGCATAACGCATAACGCATAACGCATAACGCATAACGCATAACGCATAACGCATAACGCATAACGCATAACGCATAACGCATAACGCATAACGGATCACGCATTACTCATAACGCATAACGCATAACGGATCACGCATAACGCATAACGCATAACGCATAACGCATAACGCATAACGCATATTGCGTAACGCATAACGCATAACGCATAACGCATAACGCATAACGCATAACGCATAACGCATAACGCATAACGCATAACCCATAACGCATAACGCATAACGCATAACCCATAACACATAACGCATAACGCATAACGCATAACGCATAACGCATAACGCATAACGCGTAACGCAAATCGCATAACGCATAAGGCATAACGCATAACGCATAACGCATATCGCATAACGCATAACCCATAACGCATAACGCATAACGCATAACGCATAACGCATAACGCATAACTCATAACACATAACGCATAACCCATAACGCATAACGCATAACGCATTACGCGTAACTCATAACGCATAAAGCATAACGCAAAACGGATCACGCATTACTCATAACCCATAACGCATAACGCATAACGCATAACGCATAACGCATAACGCATAACGCATAACGCATAACGCATAACGCATAACGCATAACGCATAACGCATAACGCATAACGCATAACGCATAACGCATAACGCATAACGCATAACGCATAACCCATAACAAATAACGCATAACCCATAACGCATAACGCATAACGCATAACGCATAACGCATAACGCATAACGCATAACGCATAACGAATAACGCATAACGCATAACGCATAACGCATTACTCATAACGCATAACGCATAACGGATCACGCATTTCTCATAACGCATAACGCATAACGCATAACGCATAACGCATAACGCATAACGCATAACGCATAACGCATAACGCATAACGCATAACGCATAACGCATAACGCATAACGCATAACGCATAACGCATAACGCATAACGCATAACGCATAACGCATAACGCATAACGCATAACCCATAACGCATAACGCATAACGCAAAACGCATAACGCATAACGCATAACGCATAACGCATAACACATAACGGATCACGCATTACTCATAACGCATAACGCATAAAGCATAACGCATAACGCATAACGCATAACGCATAACGCATAACGCATAACGCATAACGCATAACGCATAACGCATAACGCATAACGCATAACGGATAACGCATAACCCATAACGCATAACGCATAACGCATAACGCATAACGCATAACGCATAACGCATAACGCATAACGCACAACTCATAACGCAATAACGCATAACGCATAACGCATAACGCATAACACATAACGCATAACCCATAACGCATAACGCATAACGCATAACGCATAACGCATAACGCATAACGCATAACGCAAAACGCATAACGGATCACGCATTACTCATAACGCATAACGCATAACGGATCACGCATAACGCATAACGCATAACGCATAACGCATAACGCATAACGCATAACGCATAACGCATATTGCGTAACGCATGACGCATAACGCATAACGCATAACGCAAAACTCATAACGGATAACGCATAACGGATAACCCATAACGCATAACGCATAACGCATAACGCATACCGCATAACGCATAACTCATAACACATAACGCATAACCCATAACGCATAACGCATAACGCATTACGCGTAACTCATAACGCATAAAGCATAACGCATAACGGATCACGCATTACTCATGACCCATAACGCATAACGCATAACGCATAACGCATAACGCATAACTCATAACACATAACGCATAACCCATAACGCATAACGCATAACGCATTACGCGTAACTCATAACGCATAAAGCATAACGCATAACGGATCACGCATTACTCATAACCCATAACGCATAACGCATAACGCATAACGCATAACGCATAACTCATAACACATAACGCATAACCCATAACGCATAACGCATAACGCATAACGCGTAACGGATCAAGCATTACTCATAACGCATAACGCATAACGGATCACGCATAACGCATAACGCATAACGCATAACGGATCACGCATTACTCATAACGCATAACGCATAATGGATCACGCATTTCTCATAACGCATAACGCATAACGCATAACGCATAACGCATAACGCATAACGCATAACGCATAACGCATAACGCATAACGCATAACGCATAACGCATAACGCATAACGCATAACGCATAACGCATAACGCATAACGCATAACGCATAACGCATAACGCATAACGCATAACGCATAACGCATAACGCATAACGCATAACGCATAACGCATAACGCATAACGCATAACGCATAATGCATAACGCATAACGCATAACGCATAACGCATAACACATAACGGATCACGCATTACTCATAACGCATAACGCATAAAGCATAACGCATAACGCATAATGCATAACGCATAACGCATAACGCATAACGCATAACACATAACGCATAACGCATAACGCATAACGCACAACGCATAACGCATAACGCATAACGCAAAACGCATAACGCAAAGCGGATAACGCACAACGCATAACACATAACGCATAACGCATAACGCATAACGCATAACGCATAACGCATAACGCATAACGCATAACGTATAACGCATAACGCATAACGCATAACGCATAACGCATAACGCATAACGCATAACGCATAACGCATAACGCATAACGCATAACGCATAACGCATAACGCATAACGCATAACGCATAACGCATAACGCATAACGCATAACGCATAACGCATAACGCATAACGCATAACGCATAACGCATAACGCATAACGCATATCGCATAACGCATAACGCATAACGCATAACGCATAACGCATAACGCATAACGGATAACGCATAACGGATAACCCATAACGCATAACGCATAACGCATAACACATAACGCATAACCCATAACGCATAACGCATAACGCATAACGCATAACGCATAACGCATAACGCATAATGGATCACGCATTTCTCATAACGCATAACGCATAACGCATAACGCATAACGCATAACGCATAACGCATAACGCATAACGCATAACGCATAACGCATAACGCATAAGGCATAACGCATAACGCAAAACGCATAACGCATAACGCATAACGCATAACACATAACGGATCACGCATTACTTATAACGCATACCGCATAAAGCATAACGCATAACGCATACCGCATAACGCATAACGCATAACGCATAACGCATGACACATCACGCATAACCTATAACGCATAACGCATAACGCACAACGCATAACGCATAACGCATAACGCAAAACGCATAACGCATAGCGGATAACGCACAACGCATAACACATAACGCATAACGCATAACGCATAACACATAACGGATCACGCATTACTTATAACGCATAACGCATAAAGCATAACGCATAACGCATAATGCATAACACATAACGCATAACGCATAACGCATAACACATAACGCATAACCTATAACGCATAACGCATAACGCATAACGCACAACGCATAACGCATAACGCATAACGCAAAACGCATAACGCATAGCGGATAACGCACAACGCATAATACATAACGCATAACGCATAACGCATAACGCATAACGGATCACGCATTACTCATAACGCATAACGCATAACGCATAACGCATAACGCATAACGCATAAGGCATAACGCATAACGCATAACGCATAACGCATAACGCATAACGCATAACGCATAACGCATAACGCATAACGCATAACGCATAACGCATAACGCATAACTCATAACACATAACGCATAACCCATAACGCATAACGCATAACGCATTACGCGTAACTCATAACGCATAAAGCATAACGCATAACGGATCACGCATTACTCATAACCCATAACGCATAACGCATAACGCATAACGCATAACGCATAACTCATAACACATAACGCATAACCCATAACGCATAACGCATAACGCATTACGCGTAACTCATAACGCATAAAGCATAACGCATAACGGGTCACGCATTACTCATAACCCATAACGCATAACGCATAACGCATAACGCATAACGCATAACACATAACGCATAACCCATAACGCATAACGCATAACGCATAACGCATAACGCATAACGCATAACGCATAACGGATCACGCATTACTCATAACGCATAACGCATAACGGATCACGCATAACGCATAACGCATAACGCATAACGCATAACGCATAACGCATAACGCATAACGCATAACGCATAATGCATATTGCGTAACGCATAACGCATAACGCATAATGCATATTGCGTAACGCATAACGCATAACGCATAACGCATAACGCATAACGCATAACGCATAACACATAACGCATAACGCATAACGCATAACGCATAACGCATAACGCATAACGCAAATCGCATAACGCATAAGGCATAACGCATAACGCATAACGCATATCGCATAACGCATAACGCATAACGTATAACGCATAACGCATAACGCATAACGCATAACGCATAACGCATAACGCATAACGCATAACGCAAAACGGATAACTCATAACGGATAACACATAACGCATAACGCATATCGCATAACGCATAACGCATAACGCATAACGCATAACGCATAACGCATAACGCATAACGCATAACGCATAACGCATAACGCATAACGCATAACAAATAACGCATAACCCATAATGCATAACGCATAACGCATAACGCACAACTCATAACGCATAACGCATAACGCAAAACTCATAACGCATAACGGATCACGCATTACTCATAACCCATAACGCATAACGCATAACGCATAACGCATAACGCATAACTCATAACACATAACGCATAACCCATAACGCATAACGCATAACGCATTACGCTTAACTCATAACGCATAAAGCATAACGCATAACGGTTCACGCATTACTCATAACCCATAACGCATAACGCATAACGCATAACGCATAACGCATAACTCATAACGCATAACCCATAACGCATAACGCATAACGCATAACGCATAACGCATAACGCATAACGCATAACGGATAACGCATTACTCATAACGCATAACGCATAACGGATCACGCATAACGCATAACGCATAACGCATAACGCATAACGCATAACGCATAACGCATAATGCATATTGCGTAACGCATAACGCATAACGCATAATGCATATTGCGTAACGCATAACGCATAACGCATAACGCATAACGCATAACGCATAACGCATAACGCATAACACATAACGCATAACGCATAACGCATAACGCATAACGCATAACGCATAACGCAAATCGCATAACGCATAAGGCATAACGCATAACGCATAACGCATATCGCATAACGCATAACGCATAACGTATAACGCATAACGCATAACGCATAACGCATAACGCATAACGCATAACGCATAACGCATAACGCAAAACGGATAACTCATAACGGATAACACATAACGCATAACGCATATCGCATAACGCATAACGCATAACGCATAACGCATAACGCATAACGCATAACGCATAACGCATAACGCATAACGCATAACGCATAACGCATAACAAATAACGCATAACCCATAATGCATAACGCATAACGCATAACGCACAACTCATAACGCATAACGCATAACGCAAAACTCATAACGGATAACGCATAACGGATAACCCATAACGCATAACGCATAACGCATAACGCATACCGCATAACGCATAACTCATAACACATAACGCATAAACCATAACGCATAACGCATAACGCATTACGCATAACTCATAACGCATAAAGCATAACGCATAACGGATCACGCATTACTCATGACCCATAACCCATAACGCATAACGCATAACGCATAACGCATAACTCATAACACATAACGCATAACCCATAACGCATAACGCATAACGCATAACGCGTAACGGATCAAGCATTACTCATAACGCATAACGCATAACGCAAAACTCATAACGGATAACGCATAACGGATAACCCATAACGCATAACGCATAACGCATAACGCATACCGCATAACGCATAACTCATAACACATAACGCATAAACCATAACGCATAACGCATAACGCATAACGCATAACGCATAACGCAAAACGGATAACTCATAACGGATAACACATAACGCATAACGCATATCGCATAACGCATAACGCATAACGCATAACGCATAACGCATAACGCATAACGCATAACGCATAACGCATAACGCATAACGCATAACGCATAACAAATAACGCATAACCCATAATGCATAACGCATAACGCATAACGCACAACTCATAACGCATAACGCATAACGCAAAACTCATAACGCATAACGGATCACGCATTACTCATAACCCATAACGCATAACGCATAACGCATAACGCATAACGCATAACTCATAACACATAACGCATAACCCATAACGCATAACGCATAACGCATTACGCGTAACTCATAACGCATAAAGCATAACGCATAACGGGTCACGCATTACTCATAACCCATAACGCATAACGCATAACGCATAACGCATAACGCATAACGCATAACGCATAACGCATAACGCATAACGCATAACGCATAACGCATAACGCATAACGCATAACGCATAACGGATCACGCATTACTCATAACGCATAACGCATAACGGATCACGCATAACGCATAACGCATAACGCATAACGCATAACGCATAACGCATAACGCATAATGCATATTGCTTAACGCATAACGCATAACGCATAATGCATATTGCGTAACGCATAACGCATAACGCATAACGCATAACGCATAACGCATAACGCATAACGCATAACACATAACGCATAACGCATAACGCATAACGCATAACGCATAACGCATAACGCAAATCGCATAACGCATAAGGCATAACGCATAACGCATAACGCATATCGCATAACGCATAACGCATAACGTATAACGCATAACGCATAACGCATAACGCATAACGCATAACGCATAACGCATAACGCATAACGCAAAACGGATAACTCATAACGGATAACACATAACGCATATCGCATATCTCATAACGCATAACGCATAACGCATAACGCATAACGCATAACGCATAACGCATAACGCATAACGCATAACGCATAACGCATAACGCATAACAAATAACGCATAACCCATAATGCATAACGCATAACGCATAACGCACAACTCATAACGCATAACGCATAACGCAAAACTCATAACGGATAACGCATAACGGATAACCCATAACGCATAACGCATAACGCATAACGCATACCGCATAACGCATAACTCATAACACATAACGCATAAACCATAACGCATAACGCATAACGCATTACGCGTAACTCATAACGCATAAAGCATAACGCATAACGGATCACGCATTACTCATGACCCATAACCCATAACGCATAACGCATAACGCATAACGCATAACTCATAACACATAACGCATAACCCATAACGCATAACGCATAACGCATAACGCGTAACGGATCAAGCATTACTCATAACGCATAACGCATAACGCAAAACTCATAACGGATAACGCATAACGGATAACCCATAACGCATAACGCATAACGCATAACGCATACCGCATAACGCATAACTCATAACACATAACGCATAAACCATAACGCATAACGCATAACGCATTACGCGTAACTCATAACGCATAAAGCATAACGCATAACGGATCACGCATTACTCATGACCCATAACCCATAACGCATAACGCATAACGCATAACTCATAACACATAACGCATAACCCATAACGCATAACGCATAACGCATTACGCGTAACTCATAACGCATAAAGCATAACGCATAACGGGTCACGCATTACTCATAACCCATAACGCATAACGCATAACGCATAACGCATAACACATAACGCATAACCCATAACGCATAACGCATAACGCATAACGCATAACGCATAACGCATAACGCATAACGGATCACGCATTACTCATAACGCATAACGCATAACGGATCACGCATAACGCATAACGCATAACGCATAACGCATAACGCATAACGCATAACGCATAATGCATATTGCGTAACGCATAACGCATAACGCATAATGCATATTGCGTAACGCATAACGCATAACGCATAACGCATAACGCATAACGCATAACGCATAACGCATAACACATAACGCATAACGCATAACGCATAACGCATAACGCATAACGCATAACGCAAATCGCATAACGCATAAGGCATAACGCATAACGCATAACGCATATCGCATAACGCATAACGCATAACGTATAACGCATAACGCATAACGCATAACGCATAACGCATAACGCATAACGCATAACGCAAAACGGATAACTCATAACGGATAACACATAACGCATAACGCATATCGCATAACGCATAACGCATAACGCATAACGCATAACGCATAACGCATAACGCATAACGCATAACGCATAACGCATAACGCATAACGCATAACAAATAACGCATAACCCATAATGCATAACGCATAACGCATAACGCACAACTCATAACGCATAACGCATAACGCAAAACTCATAACGCATAACGGATCACGCATTACTCATAACCCATAACGCATAACGCATAACGCATAACGCATAACGCATAACTCATAACACATAACGCATAACCCATAACGCATAACGCATAACGCATTACGCGTAACTCATAACGCATAAAGCATAACGCATAACGGGTCACGCATTACTCATAACCCATAACGCATAACGCATAACGCATAACGCATAACGCATAACGCATAACGCATAACGCATAACGCATAACGCATAACGCATAACGCATAACGCATAACGCATAACGCATAACGGATCACGCATTACTCATAACGCATAACGCATAACGGATCACGCATAACGCATAACGCATAACGCATAACGCATAACGCATAACGCATAACGCATAATGCATATTGCGTAACGCATAACGCATAACGCATAATGCATATTGCGTAACGCATAACGCATAACGCATAACGCATAACGCATAACGCATAACGCATAACGCATAACACATAACGCATAACGCATAACGCATAACGTATAACGCATAACGCATAACGCAAATCGCATAACGCATAAGGCATAACGCATAACGCATAACGCATATCGCATAACGCATAACGCATAACGTATAACGCATAACGCATAACGCATAACGCATAACGCATAACGCATAACGCATAACGCATAACGCAAAACGGATAACTCATAACGGATAACACATAACGCATAACGCATATCGCATAACGCATAACGCATAACGCATAACGCATAACGCATAACGCATAACGCATAACGCATAACGCATAACGCATAACGCATAACAAATAACGCATAACCCATAATGCATAACGCATAACGCATAACGCACAACTCATAACGCATAACGCATAACGCAAAACTCATAACGGATAACGCATAACGGATAACCCATAACGCATAACGCATAACGCATAACGCATACCGCATAACGCATAACTCATAACACATAACGCATAAACCATAACGCATAACGCATAACGCATTACGCGTAACTCATAACGCATAAAGCATAACGCATAACGGATCACGCATTACTCATGACCCATAACCCATAACGCATAACGCATAACGCATAACGCATAACTCATAACACATAACGCATAACCCATAACGCATAACGCATAACGCATAACGCGTAACGGATCAAGCATTACTCATAACGCATAACGCATAACGGATCACGCATAACGCATAACGCATAACGGATCACGCATTACTCATAACGCATAACGCATAACGGATCACGCATTTCTCATAACGCATAACGCATAACGCATAACGCATAACGCATAACGCATAACGCATAACGCATATCGCATAACGCATAACGCATAACCCATAACGCATAACCCATAACGCATAACGCATAACGCATAACGCATAACGCATAACGCATAACGGATCACGCATTTCTCATAACGCATAACGCATAACGCATAACGCATAACGCATAACGCATAACGCATAACGCATAACGCATAACGCATAACGCATAACGCATAACGCATAAGGCATAACGCATAACGCAAAACGCATAACGCATAACGCATAACGCATAACGCATAACGCATAACGCATAACGCATAACGCATAACGCATAACGCATAACGCATAACGCATAACGCATAACGCATAACAAATAACGCATAACCCATAATGCATAACGCATAACGCATAACGCACAACTCATAACGCATAACGCATAACGCAAAACTCATAACGGATAACGCATAACGGATAACGCAGAACGCATAACGCATAACGCATAACGCGTAACGCATAACGCATAACTCATAACACATAACGCATAAACCATAACGCATAACGCATAACGCATTACGCGTAACTCATAACGCATAAAGCATAACGCATAACGGATCACGCATTACTCATGACCCATAACCCATAACGCATAACGCATAACGCATAACGCATAACTCATAACACATAACGCATAACCCATAACGCATAACGCATAACGCATAACGCGTAACGGATCAAGCATTACTCATAACGCATAACGCATAACGGATCACGCATAACGCATAACGCATAACGGATCACGCATTACTCATAACGCATAACGCATAACGGATTACGCATTTCTCATAACGCATAACGCATAACGCATAACGCATAACGCATAACGCATAACGCATAACGCATAACGCATAACGCATAACGCATAACGCATAACGCATAACGCATAACGCATAACGCATAACGCATAACGCATAACGCATAACGCATAACGCATAACGCATAACGCATAACGCATAACGCATAACGCATAACGCATAACGCATAACGCATAACGCATAACGCATAACGCATAACGCATAACGCAAAACGCATAACGCATAACGCATAACGCATAACGCATAACGCATAACGCATAACGCATAACGCATAACGCATAACGCATAACGCAAAACGCATAACCCATAACGCATAACGCATAACGCATAACGCATAACGCATAACGCATAACGCATAACGCATAACGCATAACGCATAACGCAAAACGCATAACGCATAACGCATAACGCATAACACATAACGGATCACGCATTACTCATAACGCATAACGCATAAAGCATAACGCATAACGCATAATGCATAACGCATAACGCATAACGCATAACACATAACGCATAACCTATAACGCATAACGCATAACGCACAACGCATAACCCATAACGCATAACGCAAAACGCATAACGCATAACGCATAACGCATAACGCATAACGCATAACGCATAACGCATAACGCATAACGCATAACGCATAACGCATAACGGATCACGCATTACTCATAACGCATAACGCATAACGGATCACGCATTTCTCATAACGCATAACGCATAACGCATAACGCATAACGCATAACGCATAACGCATAACGCATAACGCATAAGGCATAACGCATAACGCATAACGCATAACGCATGACGCATAACGCATAACACATAACGGATCACGCATTACTCATAACGCATAACGCATAACGCATAACGCATAACGCATAATGCATAACGCATAACGCATAACGCATAACGCATAACACATAACGCATAACCTATAACGCATAACGCATAACGCACAACGCATAACGGGTCACGCATTACTCATAACCCATAACGCATAACGCATAACGCATAACGCATAACGCATAACACATAACGCATAACCCATAACGCATAACGCATAACGCATAACGCATAACGCATAACGCATAACGCATAACGCATAACGCATAACGCATAACGCATAACGCATAACGCATAACGCATAACGCATAACGCATAACGCATAACGCATAACGCATAACGCATAACGCATAACGCATAACGCATAACGCATAACGCATAATGCATAACGCATATCGCATAACGCATAACGCATAACGCATAACGCATAACGCATAACGCATAACGCATAACGCATAACGCATATCGCATAACGCATAACGCATAACGCATAACGCATAACGCATAACGCATAACGCATAACGGATAACGCATAACGGATAACCCATAACGCATAACGCATAACGCATAACGCATAACGCATAACGCATAACGCATAACGCATAACGCATAACGCATAACGCATAACGCATAACGCATAACGGATCACGCATTACTCATAACGCATAACGCATAACGCATAACGGATCACGTATTACTCATAACCCATAACGCATAACGCATAACGCATAACGCATAACTCATAACACATAACGCATAACCCATAACGCATAACGCATAACGCATAACGCGTAACGGATCAAGCATTACTCATAACGCATAACGCATAACGGATCACGCATTACTCATAACGCATAACGCATAACGGATCACGCATTACTCATAACTCATAACGGATAACACATAACGCATAACGCATAACGCATAACGCATAACGCATAACGCATAACGCATAACGCATAACGCATAACGCATAACGCATAACGCATAACGCATAACGCATAACGCATAACGCATAACGCATAACGCATAACGCATAACGCATAACGCATAACGCATAACGCATAACGCATAACGCATAACGCATAACCCATAACGCATAACGCATAACGCATAACGCATAACGCATAACGCATAACGCATAACGCATAACGCAAAACGCATAACGCATAACGCATAACACATAACGCATAACGCATAACGCATAACACATAACGCATAACCTATAACGCATAACGCGCAACGCATAACGCATAACGCATAACGCAAAACGCATAACGCATAGCGGATAACGCAAAACGCATAACGCATAGCGGATAACGCACAACGCATAACGCATAACGCATAACGCGTAACGGATCAAGCATTACTCATAACGCATAACGCATAACGCATAACGCATAACGCATAACGCATAAAGCATAACGCATAACGGATCACGCATTACTCATAACCCATAACGCATAACGCATAACGCATAACGCATAACGCATAACGCATAACTCATAACACATAACGCATAACCCATAACGCATAACGCATAACGCATTACGCGTAACTCATAACGCATAAAGCATAACGCATAACGGATCACGCATTACTCATAACCCATAACGCATAACGCATAACGCATAACGCATAACGCATAACTCATAACACATAACGCATAACCCATAACGCATAACGCATAACGCATAACGCGTAACGGATCAAGCATTACTCATAACGCATAACGCATAACGGATCACGCATTACTCATAACGCATAACGCATAACGGATCACGCATTACTCATAACTCATAACGGATAACACATAACGCATAACGCATAACGCATAACGCATAACGCATAACGCATAACGCATAACGCATAACGCATAACGCATAACGCATAACGCATAACGCATAACGCATAACGCATAACGCATAACGCATAACGCATAACGCATAACGCATAACGCATAACGCATAACGCATAACGCATAACGCATAACGCATAACGCATAACGCATAACGCATATCGCATAACGCATAACGCATAACGCATAACGCATAACGCATAACGCATAACGGATAACGCATAACGGATAACCCATAACGCATAACGCATAACGCATAACGCATAACGCATAACGCATAACGCATAACGCATAACGCATAACGCATAACGCATAACGCATAACGGATCACGCATTACTCATAACGCATAACGCATAACGGATCACGCATTTCTCATAACGCATAACGCATAACGCATAACGCATAACGCATAACGCATAACGCATAACGCATAACGCATAACGCACAACGCATAACGCATAACGCATAACGCATAACGCATAACGCATAACGCATAACGCATAACGCATAACGGATCACGCATAACGCATAACGCATAACGCATAACGCATAACGCATAACGCATAACGCATAACGCATAACGCATAACGGATCACGCATTACTCATAACGCATAACGCATAACGGATCACGCATTTCTCATAACTCATAACGCATAACGCATAACGCATAACGCATAACGCATAACGCATAACGCATAACGCATAACGCATAACGCATAACGCATAACGCATGACGCATAACGCATAACGCATAACGCATAACACATAACGCATAACCTATAACGCATAACGCATAACGCGCAACGCATAACGCATAACGCATAACGCAAAACGCATAACGCATAGCGGATAACGCACAACGCATAACACATAACGCATAACGCATAACGCATAACGGATCACGCATTACTCATAACGCATAACGCATAACGCATAACGCATAACGCATAACGCATAACGCATAACGCATGACGCATAACGCATAACGCATAACGCATAACGCATAACGCGTAACGGATCAAGCATTACTCATAACGCATAACGCATAACGCATAACGCAAAACTCATAACGGATAACGCATAACGGATAACCCATAACGCATAACGCATAACGCATAACGCTTACCGCATAACGCATAACTCATAACACATAACGCATAACCGATAACGCATAACGCATAACGCATTACGCGTAACTCATAACGCATAAAGCATAACGCATAACGGATCACGCATTACTCATGACCCATAACGCATAACGCATAACGCATAACGCATAACGCATAACTCATAACACATAACGCATAACCCATAACGCATAACGCATAACGCATTACGCGTAACTCATAACGCATAAAGCATAACGCATAACGGATCACGCATTACTCATAACCCATAACGCATAACGCATAACGCATAACGCATAACGCATAACGCATAACGCATAACGCATATCGCATAACGCATAACGCATAACGCATAACGCATAACGCATAACGCATAACGGATAACGCATAACGGATAACCCATAACGCATAACGCATAACGCATAACGCATAACGCATAACGCATAACGCATAACGCATAACGCATAACGCATAACGCATATCGCATAACGCATAACGCATAACGCATAACGCATAACGCATAACGCATAACGGATAACGCATAACGGATAACCCATAACGCATAACGCATAACGCATAACGCATAACGCATAACGCATAACGCATAACGCATAACGCATAACCCATAACGCATAACGCATAACGCATAACGGATCACGCATTACTCATAACGCATAACGCATAACGGATCACGCATTTCTCATAACGCATAACGCATAACGCATAACGGATCACGCATAACGCATAACGCATAACGCATAACGCATAACGCATAACGCATAACGCATAACGCATAACCTATAACGCATAACGCATAACGCGCAACGCATAACGCATAACGCATAACGCAAAACGCATAACGCATAGCGGATAACGCACAACGCATAACACATAACGCATAACGCATAACGCATAACGGATCACGCATTACTCATAACGCATAACGCATAACGCATAACGCATAACGCATAACGCATAACGCATAACGCATGATGCATAACGCATAACGCATAGCGGATAACGCACAACGCATAACGCATAACGGATCACGCATTACTCATAACGCATAACGCATAACGCATAACGTATAACGCATAACGCATAACGCATAACGCATAACGCATAACGCATAACGCATAACGCATAACGGATCACGCATTACTTATAACGCATAACGCATAAAGCATAACGCATAACGCATAACGCATAACGCATAACGCATAACGCATAACGCATAACGCATAACGCATAACGCACAACGCATAACGCATAACGCATAACGCAAAACGCATAACGCATAGCGGATAACGCACAACGCATAACACATAACACATAACGCATAACGCATAACGCATAACGGATCACGCATTACTCATAACGCATAACGCATAACGCATAACGCATAACGCATAACGCATAACGCATAACGCATAACGCATAACGCATAACGCATAACGCATAACGCATAACGCATAACGCATAACGCATAACGCATAACGCATAACGCATAACGCATAACGCATAACGCATAACGCATAACGCATAACGCATAACGCATATCGCATAACGCATAACGCATAACGCATAACGCATAACGCATAACGCATAACGCATAACGCATATCGCATAACGCATAACGCATAACGCACAACGCATAACGCATAACGCACAACGCATAACACATAACACATAACGCATAACGCATAACGCATAACGGATCACGCATTACTCATAACGCATAACGCATAACGCATAACGCATAACGCATAACGCATAACGCATAACGCATAACGCATAACGCATAACGCATAACGCATAACGCATAACGCATAACGCATAACGCATAACGCATAACGCATAACGCATAACGCATAACGCATAACGCATAACGCATAACGCATAACGCATAACGCATAACGCATAACGCATAACGCATAACGCATATCGCATAACGCATAACGCATAACGCATAACGCATAACGCTTAACGCATAACGCATATCGCATAACGCATAACGCATAACGCATAACGCATAACGCATAACGCATAACGGATAACGCATAACGGATAACCCATAACGCATAACGCATAACGCATAACGCATAACGCATAACGCATAACGCATAACGCATAACGCATAACACATAACCCATAACGCATAACGCATAACGCATAACGCTTAACGCATGACCCATAGCGCATAACGCATTACGCGTAACTCATAACGCATAAACCATAACGCATAACGGATCACGCATTACTCATAACCCATAACGCATAACGCATAACGTATAACGCATAACGCATAACGCATAACGCATAACGCATAACGGATCACGCATTACTTATAACGCATAACGCATAAAGCATAACGCATAACGCATAACGCATAACGCATAACGCATAACGCATAACGCATAACGCATAACGCATAACGCACAACGCATAACGCATAACGCATAACGCAAAACGCATAACGCATAGCGGATAACGCACAACGCATAACACATAACGCATAACGCATAACGCATAACGCATAACGGATCACGCATTACTCATAACGCATAACGCATAACGCATAACGCATAACGAATAACGCATAACGCATAACGCATAACGCATAACGCATAACGCATAACGCATAACGCATAACGCATAACGCATAACGCATAACGCATAACGCATAACGCATAACGCATAACGCATAACGCATAACGCATAACGCATAACGCATATCGCATAACGCATAACGCATAACGCATAACGCATAACGCATAACGCATAACGCATAACGCATATCGCATAACGCATAACGCATAACGCATAACGCATAACGGATAACGCATAACGGATAACCCATAACGCATAACGCATAACGCATAACGCATAACGCATAACGCATAACGCATAACGCATAACGCATAACGCATAACGCATAACGCATAACGCATAACGCAGAACGCATAACGCATAACGCATAACGCATAACGCATAGCGGATAACGCACAACGCATAACACATAACGCATAACGCATAACGCATAGCGCATAACGGATCACGCATTACTCATAACGCATAAGGCATAACGCATAACGCATAACGCATAACGCATAACGCATAACGCATAACGCATAACGCATAACGCATAACGCATAACGCATAACGCATAACGCATAACGCATAACGCATAACGCATAACGCATATCGTTTAACGCATAACGCATAACGCATAACGCATAACGCTTAACGCATAACGCATATCGCATAACGCATAACGCATAACGCATAACGCATAACGCATAACGCATAACGCATAACGCATAACGGATAACGCATAACGGATAACCCATAACGCATAACGCATAACGCATAACGCATAACGCATAACGCATAACGCATAACGCATAACGCATAACACATAACCCATAACGCATAACGCATAACGCATAACGCATAACGCTTAACGCATGACCCATAGCGCATAACGCATAACGCAAAACGCATAACGCATAGCGGATAACGCACAACGCATAACACATAACACATAACGCATAACGCATAACGCATAACGGATCACGCATTACTCATAACGCATAACGCATAACGCATAACGCATAACGTATAACGCATAACGCATAACGCATAACGCATAACGCATAACGCATAACGCATAACGGATCACGCATTACTTATAACGCATAACGCATAAAGCATAACGCATAACGCATAACGCATAACGCATAACGCATAACGCATAACGCATAACGCATAACGCATAACGCATAACGCATAACGCATAACGCATAACGCATAACGGATCACGCATTACTTATAACGCATAACGCATAAAGCATAACGCATAACGCATAACGCATAACGCATAACGCATAACGCATAACGCATAACGCATAACGCATAACGCATAACGCACAACGCATAACGCATAACGCATAACGCAAAACGCATAACGCATAGCGCATAGCGGATAACGCACAACGCATAACACATAACGCATAACGCATAACGCATAACGCATAACGGATCACGCATTACTCATAACGCATAACGCATAACGCATAACGCATAACGCATAACGCATAACGCATAACGCATATCGCATAACGCATAACGCATAACGCATAACGCATAACGCATAACGCATAACGCATAACGCATAACGCATATCGCATAACGCATAACGCATAACGCATAACGCATAACGGATAACGCATAACGGATAACCCATAACGCATAACGCATAACGCATAACGCATAACGCATAACGCATAACGCATAACGCATAACGCATAACGCATAACGCATAACGCATAACGCATAACGCATAACGCATAACGCATAACGCATAACGCATAACGCATAACGCATAACGCAGAACGCATAACGCATAACGCATAACGCATAACGCATAGCGGATAACGCACAACGCATAGCACATAACGCATAACGCATAACGCATAGCGCATAACGGATCACGCATTACTCATAACGCATAAGGCATAACGCATAACGCATAACGCATAACGCATAACGCATAACGCATAACGCATAACGCATAACGCATAACGCATAACGCATAACGCATAACGCATATCGTTTAACGCATAACGCATAACGCATAACGCATAACGCTTAACGCATAACGCATATCGCATAACGCATAACGCATAACGCATAACGCATAACGCATAACGCATAACGGATAACACATAACGGATAACCCATAACGCATAACGCATAACGCATAACGCATAACGCATAACGCATAACGCATAACGCATAACACATAACCCATAACGCATAACGCATAACGCATAACGCTTAACGCATGACCCATAGCGCATAACGCATTACGCGTAACTCATAACGCATAAACCATAACGCATAACGGATCACGCATTACTCATAACCCATAACGCATAACCCATAACGCATAACGCATAACGCATAACGCTTAACGCATGACCCATAGCGCATAACGCATTACGCGTAACTCATAACGCATAAAGCATAACGCATAACGGATCACGCATTACTCATAACCCATAACGCATAACGCATAACGCATTACGCGTAACTCATAACGCATAAAGCATAACGCATAACGGATCACGCATTACTCATAACCCATAACGCATAACGCATAACGCATAACGCATAACGCATAACGCATAACGCATAACGCATAACGCATAACGCATAACGCATAACGCATAACGCATAACGCATAACGCATAACGCATAACGCATAACGCATAACGCATAACGCATAACGCATAACGCATAACGCATAACGCATAACGCATAACGCATAACGCATAACGCATAACGCATAACGCATAAGGCATAACGCATAACGCAAAACGCATAACGCATAACGCATAACGCATAACACATAACGGATCACGCATTACTCATAACGCATAACGCATAAGGCATAACGCATAACGCATAATGCATAACGCATAACGCATAACGCATAACGCATAACGCATGACACATAACGCATAACCTATAACCCATAACGCATAACGCACAACGCACAACGCATAACGCATAACGCAAAACGCATAACGCATAACGCGTAACGGATCAAGCATTACTCATAACGCATAACGCATAACGCGTAACGGATCAAGCATTACTCATAACGCATAACGCATAACGCATAACGCATAACGCATAACGCATAACGCATAACGCATAACGCATAACGCATAACGCATAACGCATAACGCATAACGCATAACTCATAACGCATAAGGCATAACGCATAACGCAAAACGCATAACGCATAACGCATAACGCATAACACATAACGGATCACGCATTACTCATAACGCATAACGCATAAAGCATAACGCATAACGCATAATGCATAACGCATAACGCATAACGCATAACGCATAACGCATAACGCATAACGCATAACGCATAACGGATCACGCATTACTCATAACGCATAAGGCATAACGCATAACGCATAACGCATAACGCATAACGCATAACGCATAACCCATAACGCATAACGCATAACGCATAACGCATAACGCATAACGCGTAACGGATCAAGCATTACTCATAACGCATAACGCATAACGCATAACGCATAACGCATAACGCATAACGCATAACGCATAACGCATAACGCATAACGCATAACGCATAACGCATAACGCATAACGCATAACGCATAACGCATAACGCATAACGCATAACGCATAACGCATAACGCATAACGCATAACGCATAACGCATAACGCATAACGCATAAAGCATAACGCATAACGCATAACGCATAACGCATAACGCATAACGCATAACGCATAACGCATAACGCATAACGCACAACGCATAACGCATAACGCATAACGCAAAACGCATAACGCATAACGCAAAACGCATAACGCATAACACATAACGGATCACGCATTACTCATAACGCATAACGCATAACGCATAACGCATAACGCATAACGCATAACGCATAACACATAACGCATAACCCATAACGCATAACGCATAACGCATAACGCATAACGCATAACGCATAACACATAACGCATAATGCATAACGCATAACGCATAACGCATAACACATAACGCATAACCTATAACGCATAACGCGCAACGCATAACGCATAACGCAAAACGCATAACGCATAGCGGATAACGCACAACGCATAACACATAACGCATAACGCATAACGCATAACGGATCACGCATTACTCATAACGCATAACGCATAAAGCATAACGCATAAAGCATAATGCATAACGCATAACGCATAACGCATATCGCATAACACATAACGCATAACCTATAACGCATAACGCATAACGCATAACGCATAACGCATAACGCATAACGCATGACACATAACGCATAACCTATAACCCATAACGCATAACGCACAACGCATAACGCATAGCGGATAACGCACAACGCATAACACATAACGCATAACGCATAACGCATAACGCATAACGCATAACGCATAACGGACCACGCATTACTCATAACGCATAAGGCATAACGCATAACGCATAACGCATAACGCATAACGCATAACGGATCACGCATTACTCATAACGCATAACGCATAACGGATCACGCATAACGCATAACGCATAACGCATAACGCATAACGCATAACGCATAACGCATAACGCATAACCCATAACGCATAACGCATAACGCAAAACGCATAACGCATAACACATAACGGATCACGCATTACTCATAACGCATAACGCATAACGCATAACGCATAACGCATAACGCATAACGCATAACACATAACGCATAACCCATAACGCATAACGCATAACGCATAACGCATAACGCATAACGCATAACGCATAACGCATAACGCATAACGCATAACGCATAACGCATAACGCATAACGCATAACGCATAACGCATAACGCATAACGCATAACGCAAAACGCATAACGCATAACGCATAACACATAACGGATCACGCATTACTCATAACGCATAACGCATAAAGCATAACGCATAACGCATAATGCATAACGCATAACGCATAACGCATAACACATAACGCATAACCTATAACGCATAACGCGCAACGCATAACGCATAACGCAAAACGCATAACGCATAGCGGATAACGCACAACGCATAACACATAACGCATAACGCATAACGCATAACGCATAACGGATCACGCATTACTCATAACGCATAACGCATAAAGCATAACGCATAAAGCATAACGCATAACGCATAACGCATAACGCATATCGCATAACACATAACGCATAACCTATAACGCATAACGCATAACCCATAACGCATAACGCATAACGCATAACGCATAACGCATAACCCATAACGCATAACCCATAACGCATAACGCATAACGCATGACGCATAACGCATAACGCATAACGCATAACGGATCACGCATTACTAATAACGCATAACGCATAACGGATCACGCATAACGCATAACGCATAACGCATAACGCATAACGCATAACGCATAACGCATAACGCATAACGCATAACGCATAACGCATAACGCATAACGCATAACGCATAACGCATAACGCATAACACATAACGCATAACCCATAATGCATAACGCATAACGCATAACGCATAACGCATAACGCATAACGGATCACGCATTACTCATAACGCATAACGCATAACGGATCACGCATAACGCATAACGCATAACGCATAACGCATAACGCATAACGCATAACGCATATCGCATAACGCATAACGCATAACGCATAACGCAAAACGCATAACGCATAACACATAACGGATCACGCATTACTCATAACGCATAACGCATAACGCATAACGCATAACGCATAACGCATAACGCATAACACATAACGCATAACCCATAACGCATAACGCATAACGCATAACGCATAACGCATAACGCATAACGCATTACGCATAACGCATAACGCATAACGCATAACGCATAACGCATAACGCATAACGCATAACGCATAACGCAAAACGCATAACGCATAACGCATAACACATAACGGATCACGCATTACTCATAACGCATAACGCATAAAGCATAACGCATAACGCATAATGCATAACGCATAACGCATAACGCATAACACATAACGCATAACCTATAACGCATAACGCGCAACGCATAACGCATAACGCAAAACGCATAACGCATAGCGGATAACGCACAACGCATAACGCATAACGCATAACGCATAACGCATAACGGATCACGCATTACTCATAACGCATAACGCATAAAGCATAACGCATAAAGCATAATGCATAACGCATAACGCATAACGCATATCGCATAACACATAACGCATAACCTATAACGCATAACGCATAACGCATAACGCATAACGCATAACGCAAAACGCATAACGCATAGCGGATAACGCACAACGCATAACACATAACGCATAACGCATAACGCATAACGCATAACGGATCACGCATTACTCATAACGCATAACGCATAACGCATAACGCATAACGCATAAAGCATAACGCATAACGGATCACGCATTACTCATAACCCATAACGCATAACGCATAACGCATAACACATAACGCATAACTCATAACACATAAAACCTTAAACCATAACGCATAACGCATAACGCATAACGCATAACGCATAACGCATAACACATAACGCATAACCCATAACGCATAACGCATAACGCATGACCCATAGCGCTTAACGCATTACGCGTAACTCATAACGCAAAAAGCATAACGCATAACGGGTCACGCATTACTCATAACCCATAACGCATAACGCATAACGCATAACGCATAACGCATAACACATAACGCATAACCCATAATGCATAACGCATAACGCATGACGCATAACGCATAACGCATAACGCATAACGGATCACGCATTACTAATAACGCATAACGCATAACGGATCACGCATAACGCATAACGCATAACGGATCACGCATTACTCATGACCCATAACGCATAACGCATAACGCATAACGCATAACGCATAACGCATAACGCATAACGCATAACGCATAACGCAAAACGCATAACGCATAACGCATAACACATAACGGATCACGCATTACTCATAACGCATAACGCATAACGCATAACGCATAACGCATAACACATAACGCATAACCCATAACGCATAACGCATAACGCATAACGCATAACGCATAACGCATAACGCATAACGCATAACGGATCACGCATTACTCATAACGCATAACGCACAACGCATAACGCATAACGCATAACACAAAACGCATAACGCATAGCGGATAACGCACAACGCATAACACATAACGCATAACGCATAACGCATAACGCATAACGCATAACGCATAACGCATAACGCATAACGGATCACGCATTACTCATAACGCATAAGGCATAACGCATAACGCATAACGCATAACGCATAACGCATAACGCATAACGCATAAACCATAACGCATAACGGATCACGCATTACTCATAACCCATAACGCATAACGCATAACGCATAACGCTTAACGCATGACCCATAGCGCTTAACGCATTACGCGTAACTCATAACGCAAAAAGCATAACGCATAACGGGTCACGCATTACTCATAACCCATAACGCATAACGCATAACGCATAACGCATAACGCATAACACATAACGCATAACCCATAATGCATAACGCATAACGCATGACGCATAACGCATAACGCATAACGCATAACGGATCACGCATTACTAATAACGCATAACGCATAACGGATCACGCATAACGCATAACGCATAACGCATAACGCATAACGCATAACGCATAACGCATAACGCATAACGCATAACGCATAACGCATAACGCATAACGCAAAACGCATAACGCATGACGCATAACGCATAACGCATAACGCATAACGGATCACGCATTACTAATAACGCATAACGCATAACGGATCACGCATAACGCATAACGCATAACGCATAACGCATAACGCATAACGCATAACGCATAACGCATAACGCATAACGCATAACGCAAAACGCATAACGCATAACGCATAACACATAACGGATCACGCATAACGCATAACGCATAACGCATAACGCATAACGCATAACGCATAACGCATAACGCATAACACATAACGCATAACCCATAACGCATAACGCATAACGCATAACGCATAACGCATAACGCATAACGCATAACGCATAACGGATCACGCATTACTAATAACGCATAACGCATAACGGATCACGCATAACGCATAACGCATAACGCATAACGCATAACGCATAACGCATAACGCATAACACATAACGGATCACGCATTACTCATAACGCATAACGCATAAAGCATAACGCATAACGCATAATGCATAACGCATAACGCATAACGCATAACGCATAACGCATGACACATAACGCATAACCTATAACCCATAACGCATAACGCACAACGCATAACGCATAGCGGATAACGCACAACGCATAACACATAACGCATAACGCATAACGCATAACGCATAACGCATAACGCATAACGGATCACGCATTACTCATAACGAATAAGGCATAACGCATAACGCATAACGCATAACGCATAACGCATAACGCATAACGCATAACGCATAACGCATAACGCATAACGCATAACGCATAACGCATAACGTATAACGCATAACGGATAACGCATAACGGATAACCCATAACGCATAACGCATAACGCATAACGCATAACGCATAACGCATAACGCATAACACATAACCCATAACGCATAACGCATAACGCATAACGCTTAACGCATGACCCATAGCGCATAACGCATTACGCGTAACTCATAACGCATAAACCATAACGCATAACGGATCACGCATTACTCATAACCCATAACGCATAACCCATAACGCATAACGCATAACGCATAACGCATAACGCTTAACGCATGACCCATAGCGCATAACGCATTATGCGTAACTCATAACGCATAAAGCATAACGCATAACGGATCACGCATTACTCATAACCCATAACGCATAACGCATAACGCATTACGCGTAACTCATAACGCATAAAGCATAACGCATAACGGATCACGCATTACTCATAATCCATAACGCATAACGCATAACGCATAACGCATAACGCATAACGCATAACGCATAACTCATAACACATAACGCATAACCCATAACGCATAACGCATAACGCATAACGCGTAACGGATCAAGCATTACTCATAACGCATAACATATAACGCATAACGCATAACGCATAACCCATAACGCATAACGCATAACGCATAACGCGTAACGGATCAAGCATTACTCATAACGCATAACGCATAACGGATCACGCATTACTCATAACTCATAACGGATAACACATAACGCATAACGCATAACGCATAACGCATAACGCATAACGCATAACGCATAACGCATAACGCATAACGCATAACGCATAACGCATAACGCATAACACATAACGCATAACCCATAACGCATAACGCATAACGCATAACGCATAACGCATAACGCATAACGCATAACGCATAACGCATAACGCATAACGCATAACGCATAACGCATAACGCATAACCCATAACGCATAACGCATAACGCATAACGCATAACGCATAACGCATAACGCATAACCCATAACGCATAACGCATAACGCATAACGCGTAACGGATCAAGCATTACTCATAACGCATAACGCATAACGCATAACGCATAACGCATAACGCATAACGCATAACGCATAACGCATAACGCATAACGCATAACGCATAACGCATAACGCATAACGCATAACGCATAACGCATAACGCATAACGCATAACGCATAACGCATCACGCATAACGCATAACGCATAACGCATAACGCATAACGCATAACGCATAACGCATAACGCATAACGCATAACGCATAACGCATAACGCATGACACATAACGCATAACCTATAACCCATAACGCATAACGCACAACGCATAACGCATAACGCATAACGCAAAACGCATAACGCATAGCGGATAACGCACAACGCATAACACATAACGCATAACGCATAACGCATAACGCATAACGCATAACGCATAACGCATAACGCATAACGCATAACGCATAACGGATCACGCATTACTCATAACGCATAAGGCATAACGCATAACCTATAACCCATAACGCATAACGCACAACGCATAACGCATAACGCATAACGCAAAACGCATAACGCATAGCGGATAACGCACAACGCATAACACATAACGCATAACGCATAACGCATAACGCATAACGCATAACGCATAACGCATAACGCATAACGGATCACGCATTACTCATAACGCATAAGGCATAACGCATAACGCATAACGCATAACGCATAACGCATAACGCATAACGCATAACGCATAAACCATAACGCATAACGCATAACGCATAACGCGTAACGGATCAAGCATTACTCATAACGCATAACGCATAACGCATAACGCATAACGCATAACGCATAACGCATAACGCATAACGCATAACGCATAACGCATAACGCATAACGCATAACGCATAACGCATAACGCATAACGCATAACGCATAACGCATAACGCATAACGCATAACGCATAACGCATAACGCATAACGCATAACGCATAACGCATAACGCATAACGCATAACGCATAACGCATAACGCATAACGCATAACGCATAACGCATAACGCATAACGCATAACGCATAACGCATAACGCATAACGCATAACGCATAACGCATAACGCATAACGCATAACGCATAACGCATAACGCATAACGCATAACGCATAACCCATAACGCATAACGCATAACGCATAACGCATAACGCATAACGCATAACGCATAACCCATAACGCATAACGCATAACGCATAACGCATAACGCATAACGCATAACGCATAACACATAACGCATAACCCATAACGCATAACGCATAACGCATAACGCATAACGCATAACGCATATCGCATAACGGATCACGCATTACTAATAACGCATAACGCATAACGGATCACGCATAACGCATAACGCATAACGCATAACGCATAACACATAACGGATCACGCATTACTCATAACGCATAACGCATAAAGCATAACGCATAACGCATAAAGCATAACGCATAACGCATAATGCATAACGCATAACGCATAACGCATAACGCATGACACATAACGCATAACCTATAACCCATAACGCATAACGCACAACGCATAACGCATAGCGGATAACGCACAACGCATAACACATAACGCATAACGCATAACGCATAACGCATAACGCATAACGGATCACGCATTACTCATAACGCATAAGGCATAACGCATAACGCATAACGCATAACGCATAACGCATAACGCATAACGCATAACGCATAACGCATAACGCATAACGCATAACGTATAACGCATAACGGATAACGCATAACGGATAACCCATAACGCATAACGCATAACGCATAACGCATAACGCATAACGCATAACGCAAAACACATAACCCATAACGCATAACGCATAACGCATAACGCTTAACGCATGACCCATAGCGCATAACGCATTACGCGTAACTCATAACGCATAAACCATAACGCATAACGGATCACGCATTACTCATAACCCATAACGCATAACCCATAACGCATAACGCATAACGCATAACGCTTAACGCATGACCCATAGCGCATAACGCATTACGCGTAACTCATAACGCATAAAGCATAACGCATAACGGATCACGCATTACTCATAACCCATAACGCATAACGCATAACGCATTACGCATAACTCATAACGCATAAAGCATAACGCATAACGGATCACGCATTACTCATAACCCATAACGCATAACGCATAACGCATAACGCATAACGCATAACGCATAACTCATAACACATAACGCATAACCCATAACGCATAACGCATAACGCATAACGCGTAACGGATCAAGCATTACTCATAACGCATAACGCATAACGCATAACGCATAACGCATAACCCATAACGCATAACGCATAACGAATAACGCGTAACGGATCAAGCATTACTCATAACGCATAACGCATAACGGATCACGCATTACTCATAACTCATAACGGATAACACATAACGCATAACGCATAACGCATAACGCATAACGCATAACGCATAACGCATAACGCATAACGCATAACGCATAACGCATAACGCATAACGCATAACGCATAACGCATAACACATAACGCATA
Source organism: Lasioglossum morio (assembly GCA_916610235.2). NCBI lineage: Eukaryota > Metazoa > Arthropoda > Insecta > Hymenoptera > Halictidae > Lasioglossum > Lasioglossum morio. The sequence continues at coordinate 150,978 of CAKAJA020000239.1, read as the reverse complement.
ACCCATAACGCATAACGCATAACGCATAACGCATAACGCATAACGCATAACGCATAACGCATAACGGATCACGCATTACTCATAACGCATAACGCACAACGCATAACGCATAACGCATAACACAAAACGCATAACGCATAGCGGATAACGCACAACGCATAACACATAACGCATAACGCATAACGCATAACGCATAACGCATAACGCATAACGCATAACGCATAACGGATCACGCATTACTCATAACGCATAACGCATAACGCATAACGCATAACGCATAACGCATAACGCATAACGCATAACGCATAAACCATAACGCATAACGGATCACGCATTACTCATAACCCATAACGCATAACGCATAACGCATAACGCTTAACGCATGACCCATAGCGCTTAACGCATTACGCGTAACTCATAACGCAAAAAGCATAACGCATAACGGGTCACGCATTACTCATAACCCATAACGCATAACGCATAACGCATAACGCATAACTCATAACACATAACGCATAACCCATAATGCATAACGCATAACGCATGACGCATAACGCATAACGCATAACGCATAACGGATCACGCATTACTAATAACGCATAACGCATAACGGATCACGCATAACGCATAACGCATAACGCATAACGCATAACGCATAACGCATAACGCATAACGCATAACGCATAACGCATAACGCATAACGCAAAACGCATAACGCATGACGCATAACGCATAACGCATAACGCATAACGGATCACGCATTACTAATAACGCATAACGCATAACGGATCACGCATAACGCATAACGCATAACGCATAACGCATAACGCATAACGCATAACGCATAACGCATAACGCATAACGCATAACGCAAAACGCATAACGCATAACGCATAACACATAACGGATCACGCATAACGCATAACGCATAACGCATAACGCATAACGCATAACGCATAACGCATAACGCATAACGCATAACACATAACGCATAACCCATAACGCATAACGCATAACGCATAACGCATAACGCATAACGCATAACGCATAACGCATAACGGATCACGCATTACTAATAACGCATAACGCATAACGGATCACGCATAACGCATAACGCATAACGCATAACGCATAACGCATAACGCATAACGCATAACACATAACGGATCACGCATTACTCATAACGCATAACGCATAAAGCATAACGCATAACGCATAATGCATAACGCATAACGCATAACGCATAACGCATAACGCATGACACATAACGCATAACCTATAACCCACAACGCATAACGCACAACGCATAACGCATAGCGGATAACGCACAACGCATAACACATAACGCATAACGCATAACGCATAACGCATAACGCATAACGCATAACGGATCACGCATTACTCATAACGAATAAGGCATAACGCATAACGCATAACGCATAACGCATAACGCATAACGCATAACGCATAACGCATAACGCATAACGCATAACGCATAACGCATAACGCATAACGTATAACGCATAACGGATAACGCATAACGGATAACCCATAACGCATAACGCATAACGCATAACGCATAACGCATAACGCATAACGCATAACACATAACCCATAACGCATAACGCATAACGCATAACGCTTAACGCATGACCCATAGCGCATAACGCATTACGCGTAACTCATAACGCATAAACCATAACGCATAACGGATCACGCATTACTCATAACCCATAACGCATAACCCATAACGCATAACGCATAACGCATAACGCATAACGCTTAACGCATGACCCATAGCGCATAACGCATTACGCGTAACTCATAACGCATAAAGCATAACGCATAACGGATCACGCATTACTCATAACCCATAACGCATAACGCATAACGCATTACGCGTAACTCATAACGCATAAAGCATAACGCATAACGGATCACGCATTACTCATAACCCATAACGCATAACGCATAACGCATAACGCATAACGCATAACGCATAACGCATAACGCATAACTCATAACACATAACGCATAACCCATAACGCATAACGCATAACGCATAACGCGTAACGGATCAAGCATTACTCATAACGCATAACATATAACGCATAACGCATAACGCATAACCCATAACGCATAACGCATAACGCATAACGCGTAACGGATCAAGCATTACTCATAACGCATAACGCATAACGGATCACGCATTACTCATAACTCATAACGGATAACACATAACGCATAACGCATAACGCATAACGCATAACGCATAACGCATAACGCATAACGCATAACGCATAACGCATAACGCATAACGCATAACGCATAACGCATAACGCATAACACATAACGCATAACCCATAACGCATAACGCATAACGCATAACGCATAACGCATAACGCATAACGCATAACGCATAACGCATAACGCATAACGGATCACGCATTACTCATAACGCATAACGCATAACGGATCACGCATTTCTCATAACGCATAACGCATTACTCATAACCCATAACGCATAACGCATAACGCATAACGCTTAACGCATGACCCATAGCGCTTAACGCATTACGCGTAACTCATAACGCAAAAAGCATAACGCATAACGGGTCACGCATTACTCATAACCCATAACGCATAACGCATAACGCATAACGCATAACGCATAACGCATAACGCAAAACGCATAACGCATGACGCATAACGCATAACGCATAACGCATAACGGATCACGCATTACTAATAACGCATAACGCATAACGGATCACGCATAACGCATAACGCATAACGCATAACGCATAACGCATAACGCATAACGCATAACGCATAACGCATAACGCATAACGCAAAACGCATAACGCATAACGCATAACACATAACGGATCACGCATAACGCATAACGCATAACGCATAACGCATAACGCATAACGCATAACGCATAACGCATAACGCATAACACATAACGCATAACCCATAACGCATAACGCATAACGCATAACGCATAACGCATAACGCATAACGCATAACGCATAACGGATCACGCATTACTAATAACGCATAACGCATAACGGATCACGCATAACGCATAACGCATAACGCATAACGCATAACGCATAACGCATAACGCATAACACATAACGGATCACGCATTACTCATAACGCATAACGCATAAAGCATAACGCATAACGCATAATGCATAACGCATAACGCATAACGCATAACGCATAACGCATGACACATAACGCATAACCTATAACCCATAACGCATAACGCACAACGCATAACGCATAATGGATAACGCACAACGCATAACACATAACGCATAACGCATAACGCATAACGCATAACGCATAACGCATAACGGATCACGCATTACTCATAACGAATAAGGCATAACGCATAACGCATAACGCATAACGCATAACGCATAACGCATAACGCATAACGCATAACGCATAACGCATAACGCATAACGCATAACGCATAACGTATAACGCATAACGGATAACGCATAACGGATAACCCATAACGCATAACGCATAACGCATAACGCATAACGCATAACGCATAACGCATAACACATAACCCATAACGCATAACGCATAACGCATAACGCTTAACGCATGACCCATAGCGCATAACGCATTACGCGTAACTCATAACGCATAAACCATAACGCATAACGGATCACGCATTACTCATAACGCATAACGCATAACGCATAACGCATAACGCATAACGCATAACGCATAACGCTTAACGCATGACCCATAGCGCATAACGCATTACGCGTAACTCATAACGCATAAAGCATAACGCATAACGGATCACGCATTACTCATAACCCATAACGCATAACGCATAACGCATTACGCGTAACTCATAACGCATAAAGCATAACGCATAACGGATCACGCATTACTCATAACCCATAACGCATAACGCATAACGCATAACGCATAACGCATAACGCATAACGCATAACGCATAACTCATAACACATAACGCATAACCCATAACGCATAACGCATAACGCATAACGCGTAACGGATCAAGCATTACTCATAACGCATAACATATAACGCATAACGCATAACGCATAACCCATAACGCATAACGCATAACGCATAACGCGTAACGGATCAAGCATTACTCATAACGCATAACGCATAACGGATCACGCATTACTCATAACTCATAACGGATAACACATAACGCATAACGCATAACGCATAACGCATAACGCATAACGCATAACGCATAACGCATAACGCATAACGCATAACGCATAACGCATAACGCATAACACATAACGCATAACCCATAACGCATAACGCATAACGCATAACGCATAACGCATAACGCATAACGCATAACGCATAACGCATAACGCATAACGCATAACGCATAACGGATCACGCATTACTCATAACGCATAACGCATAACGGATCACGCATTTCTCATAACGCATAACGCATAACGCATAACGCATAACGCATAACGCATAACGCATAACGCATAACGCATAACGCATAACGCATAACGCATAACGCATAACGCATAACGCATAACGCATAACGCATAACGCATAACGCATAACGCATAACGCATAACGCATAACGCATAACGCATAACGCATAACGCATAACGCATAACGCATAACGCATAACGCATAACGCATAACGCATAACGCATAACGCATGACACATAACGCATAACCTATAACCCATAACGCATAACGCACAACGCATAACGCATAACGCATAACGCAAAACGCATAACGCATAGCGGATAACGCACAACGCATAACACATAACGCATAACGCATAACGCATAACGCATAACGCATAACGCATAACGCATAACGCATAACGCATAACGCATAACGGATCACGCATTACTCATAACGCATAAGGCATAACGCATAACCTATAACCCATAACGCATAACGCACAACGCATAACGCATAACGCATAACGCAAAACGCATAACGCATAGCGGATAACGCACAACGCATAACACATAACGCATAACGCATAACGCATAACGCATAACGCATAACGCATAACGCATAACGCATAACGGATCACGCATTACTCATAACGCATAAGGCATAACGCATAACGCATAACGCATAACGCATAACGCATAACGCATAACGCATAACGCATAAACCATAACGCATAACGCATAACGCATAACGCGTAACGGATCAAGCATTACTCATAACGCATAACGCATAACGCATAACGCATAACGCATAACGCATAACGCATAACGCATAACGCATAACGCATAACGCATAACGCATAACGCATAACGCATAACGCATAACGCATAACGCATAACGCATAACGCATAACGCATAACGCATAACGCATAACGCATAACGCATAACGCATAACGCATAACGCATAACGCATAACGCATAACGCATAACGCATAACGCATAACGCATAACGCATAACGCATAACGCATAACGCATAACGCATAACGCATAACGCATAACGCATAACGCATAACGCATAACGCATAACGCATAACGCATAACGCATAACGCATAACGCATAACGCATAACGCATAACGCATAACGCATAACGCATAACCCATAACGCATAACGCATAACGCATAACGCATAACGCATAACGCATAACGCATAACCCATAACGCATAACGCATAACGCATAACGCATAACGCATAACGCATAACGCAAAACGCATAACGGATCACGCATTTCTCATAACGCATAACGCATAACGCATAACGCATAACGCATAACGCATAACGCATAACGCATAACGCATAACGCATAACGCATAACGCATAACGCATAACGCATAACGCATAACGCATAACGCATAACGCATAACGCATAACGCATAACGCATAACGCAGAACGCATAACGCATAACGCATAACGCATAACGCATAACGCATAACTCATAACACATAACGCATAACCCATAACGCATAACGCATAACGCATAACGCGTAACGGATCAAGCATTACTCATAACGCATAACGCATAACGGATCACGCATTACTCATAACGCATAACGCATAACGCATAACGCATAACGCATAACGCATAACGCATAACGCATAACGCATAAGGCATAACGCATAACGCAAAACGCATAACTCATAACGCATAACGCATAACGCATAACGCATAACGCATAACGCATAACGCATAACGCATAACGCATAACGCTTAACGCATGACCCATAGCGCATAACGCATAAAGCATAACGCATAACGGATCACGCATTACTCATAACCCATAACGCATAACTCATAACGCATAACGCATAACGCAAATCGCATAACGCATAACGCGTAACGCATAAAGCATAACGCATAACGCATAACCCATAACGCATAAAGCATAACGCATAACGCGTAACGGATCAAGCATTACTCATAACGCATAACGCATAACGGATCACGCATTACTCATAACTCATAACGGATAACACATAACGCATAACGCATAACGCATAACGCATAACGCATAACGCATAACGCATAACGCATAACGCATAACGCATAACGCATAACGCATAACGCATAACGCATAACGCATAACGCTTAACGCATGACCCATAGCGCATAACGCATAAAGCATAACGCATAACGGATCACGCATTACTCATAACCCATAACGCATAACTCATAACGCATAACGCATAACGCAAATCGCATAACGCATAACGCGTAACGCATAAAGCATAACGCATAACGCATAACGCATAACGCATAATGCATAACGCATAACGCATAATGGATCACGCATTACTCATAACGCGAAACGCATAACGGATCACGCATTACTCATAACGCATAACGCATAAAGCAAAACGCATAACGCATAACGCATGACTCATAACGCACAACCCATAACGCATAACGCATAACGCATAACGCATAACGCAAATCGCATAACGCATAACGCATAACGCATAACGCATAACGCATAACACATAACGCATAACCCATAACGCATAACGCATAACGCATAACGCATAACGCATAACGCATAACGCATAACGTATAACGCACAACTCATAACGCATGACTCATAACGCACAACCCATTACGCATAACGCATAACGCATAACGCATAACGCATAACGCATAACGCATAACGCATAACGCATAACGCAAATCGCATAACGCATAACGCGTAACGCATAAAGCATAACGCATAACGCATAACGCAAATCGCATAACGCATAACGCATAACGCATAACGCATAACGCAAATCGCATAACGCATAACGCATAACGCATAACGCATAACGCATAACGCATAACGCATAACGCATAACGCATAACGCATAACGCATAGTGCATAACGCATAACGCATAACGCAAATCGCATAACGCATAACGCGTAACGCATAAAGCATAACGCATAACGCATAACGCATAACGCATAATGCATAACGCATAACGCATAATGGATCACGCATTACTCATAACGCATAACGCATAACGGATCACGCATTACTCATAACGCATAACGCATAACACATAACGGATCACGCATTACTCATAACGCATAACGCATAACGCATAACACATAACGCATAACGCATAACGCATAACGCATAACGCATAACGCATAACGCATAATGGATCACGCATTACTCATAACGCGTAACGCATAACGGATCACGCATTACTCATAACGCATAAGGCATAAAGCAAAACGCATAACGCATAACGCATGACTCATAACGCACAACCCATAACGCATAACGCATAACGCAAATCGCATAACGCATAACCCATAACGCATAACTCATAACGCATAACGCATAACGCATAACGCATAACGCATAACGCATAACGCATAACGCATAACGCATAACGCATAACGCATAACGCAAATCGCATAACGCATAACGCGTAACGCATAAAGCATAACGCATAACGCATAACGCAAATCGCATAACGCATAACGCATAACGCATAACGCATAACGCAAATCGCATAACGCATAACGCATAACGCATAACGCATAACGCATAACGCATAACGCATAACGCATAACGCATAATGCATAACGCATAACGCATAATGGATCACGCATTACTCATAACGCGTAACGCATAACGGATCACGCATTACTCATAACGCATAACGCATAACACATAACGGTTCACGCATTACTCATAACGCATAACGCATAACGCATAACACATAACGCATAACGCATAACGCATAACGCATAACGCATAACGCATAACGCAAATCGCATAACGCATAACGCATAACTCATAACGCATAACGCATAACGCATAACGCATAACGCATAACGCATAACGCATAACGCATAACGCATAACGCATAACGCATAACGCATAACGCATAACGCATAACGCATAACGCAGAACGCATAACGCATAACGCATAACGCATAACGCATAACGCATAACGCATAACTCATAACACATAACGCATAACCCATAACGCATAACACATAACGCATAACGCGTAACGGATCAAGCATTACTCATAACGCATAACGCATAACGGATCACGCATTACTCATAACGCATAACGCATAACGCATAACGCATAACGCATAACGCATAACGCATAACGCATAACGCATAAGGCATAACGCATAACGCAAAACGCATAACTCATAACGCATAACGCATAACGCATAACGCATAACGCATAACGCATAACGCATAACGCATAACGCATAACGCATAACGCTTAACGCATGACCCATAGCGCATAACGCATAAAGCATAACGCATAACGGATCACGCATTACTCATAACCCATAACGCATAACTCATAACGCATAACGCATAACGCAAATCGCATAACGCATAACGCGTAACGCATAAAGCATAACGCATAACGCATAACGCATAACGCATAATGCATAACGCATAACGCATAATGGATCACGCATTACTCATAACGCGAAACGCATAACGGATCACGCATTACTCATAACGCATAACGCATAAAGCAAAACGCATAACGCATAACGCATGACTCATAACGCACAACCCATAACGCATAACGCATAACGCAAATCGCATAACGCATAACCCATAACGCATAACGCATAACCCATAACGCATAACGCACAAAGCAAAACGCATAACGCAAAACGCATAACGCATAACGGATCACGCATTACTCATAACGCATAAGGCATAACGCATAACGCATAACGCATAACGCATAACGCATAACGCATAACGCATAACGCATAACGCATAACGCATAACGCATAACGCATATCGCATAACGCATAACGCATAACGCATAACGCATAACGCTTAACGCATAACGCATATCGCATAACGCATAACGCATAACGCATAACGCACAACGCATAACACATAACGCATAACGCATAACGCATAACGCATAACGCATAACGCATAACGGACCACGCATTACTCATAACGCATAAGGCATAACGCATAACGCATAACGCATAACGCATAACGCATAACGCATAACGCATAACGCATAACGCATAACGCATAACGCATAACGCATAACGGATAACGCATAACGGATAACCCATAACGCATAACGCATAACGCATAACGCATAACGCATAACGCATAACACATAACCCATAACGCATAACGCATAACGCTTAACGCATGACCCATAGCGCATAACGCATTACGCGTAACTCATAACGCATAAACCATAACGCATAACGGATCACGCATTACTCATAACCCATAACGCATAACCCATAACGCATAACCCATAACGCATAACGCATAACGCATAACGCTTAACGCATGACCCATAGCGCATAACGCATTACGCGTAACTCATAACGCATAAAGCATAACGCATAACGGATCACGCATTACTCATAACCCATAACGCATAACGCATAACGCATTACGCGTAACTCATAACGCGTAAAGCATAACGCATAACGGATCACGCATTACTCATAACCCATAACGCATAACGCATAACGCATAACGCTTAACGCATGACCCATAGCGCTTAACGCATTACGCGTAACTCATAACGCAAAAAGCATAACGCATAACGGGTCACGCATTACTCATAACCCATAACGCATAACGCATAACGCATAACGCATAACGCATAACACATAACGCATAACCCATAATGCATAACGCATAACGCATGACGCATAACGCATAACGCATAACGCATAACGGATCACGCATTACTAATAACGCATAACGCATAACGGATCACGCATAACGCATAACGCATAACGCATAACGCATAACGCATAACGCATAACGCATAACGCATAACGCATAACGCATAACGCATAACGCAAAACGCATAACGCATAACGCATAACACATAACGGATCACGCATTACTCATAACGCATAACGCATAACGCATAACGCATAACGCATAACGCATAACGCATAACGCATAACACATAACGCATAACCCATAACGCATAACGCATAACGCATAACGCATAACGCATAACGCATAACGGATCACGCATTACTAATAACGCATAACGCATAACGGATCACGCATAACGCATAACGCATAACGCATAAAGCATAATGCATAACGCATAACGCATAACGCATATCGCATAACACATAACGCATAACCTATAACGCATAACGCATAACCCATAACGCATAACGCATAACGCATAACGCATAACGCATAACACATAACGCATAACCCATAATGCATAACGCATAACGCATGACGCATAACGCATAACGCATAACGCATAACGGATCACGCATTACTAATAACGCATAACGCATAACGGATCACGCATAACGCATAACGCATAACGCATAACGCATAACGCATAACGCATAACGCATAACGCATAACGCATAACGCATAACGCATAACGCATAACGCATAACGCATAACGCATAACGCATAACGCATAACACATAACGCATAACCCATAATGCATAACGCATAACGCATAACGCATAACGCATAACGCATAACGGATCACGCATTACTCATAACGCATAACGCATAACGGATCACGCATAACGCATAACGCATAACGCATAACGCATAACGCATAACGCATAACGCATATCGCATAACGCATAACGCATAACGCATAACGCAAAACGCATAACGCATAACACATAACGGATCACGCATTACTCATAACGCATAACGCATAACGCATAACGCATAACGCATAACGCATAACGCATAACACATAACGCATAACCCATAACGCATAACGCATAACGCATAACGCATAACGCATAACGCATAACGCATTACGCATAACGCATAACGCATAACGCATAACGCATAACGCATAACGCATAACGCATAACGCATAACGCATAACGCAAAACGCATAACGCATAACGCATAACACATAACGGATCACGCATTACTCATAACGCATAACGCATAAAGCATAACGCATAACGCATAATGCATAACGCATAACGCATAACGCATAACACATAACGCATAACCTATAACGCATAACGCGCAACGCATAACGCATAACGCAAAACGCATAACGCATAGCGGATAACGCACAACGCATAACACATAACGCATAACGCATAACGCATAACGGATCACGCATTACTCATAACGCATAACGCATAAAGCATAACGCATAAAGCATAATGCATAACGCATAACGCATAACGCATATCGCATAACACATAACGCATAACCTATAACGCATAACGCATAACGCATAACGCATAACGCATAACGCAAAACGCATAACGCATAGCGGATAACGCACAACGCATAACACATAACGCATAACGCATAACGCATAACGCATAACGGATCACGCATTACTCATAACGCATAACGCATAACGCATAACGCATAAAGCATAACGCATAACGGATCACGCATTACTCATAACCCATAACGCATAACGCATAACGCATAACACATAACGCATAACTCATAACACATAAAACCTTAAACCATAACGCATAACGCATAACGCATAACGCATAACGCATAACGCATAACACATAACGCATAACCCATAACGCATAACGCATAACGCATGACCCATAGCGCTTAACGCATTACGCGTAACTCATAACGCAAAAAGCATAACGCATAACGGGTCACGCATTACTCATAACCCATAACGCATAACGCATAACGCATAACGCATAACGCATAACACATAACGCATAACCCATAATGCATAACGCATAACGCATGACGCATAACGCATAACGCATAACGCATAACGGATCACGCATTACTAATAACGCATAACGCATAACGGATCACGCATAACGCATAACGCATAACGCATAACGCATAACGCATAACGCATAACGCATAACGCATAACGCATAACGCATAACGCATAACGCAAAACGCATAACGCATAACGCATAACACATAACGGATCACGCATTACTCATAACGCATAACGCATAACGCATAACGCATAACGCATAACGCATAACGCATAACGCATAACACATAACGCATAACCCATAACGCATAACGCATAACGCATAACGCATAACGCATAACGCATATCGCATAACGGATCACGCATTACTAATAACGCATAACGCATAACGGATCACGCATAACGCATAACGCATAACGCATAACGCATAACACATAACGGATCACGCATTACTCATAACGCATAACGCATAAAGCATAACGCATAACGCATAATGCATAACGCATAACGCATAACGCATAACGCATAACGCATGACACATAACGCATAACCTATAACCCATAACGCATAACGCACAACGCATAACGCATAGCGGATAACGCACAACGCATAACACATAACGCATAACGCATAACGCATAACGCATAACGCATAACGCATAACGGACCACGCATTACTCATAACGCATAAGGCATAACGCATAACGCATAACGCATAACGCATAACGCATAACGCATAACGCATATCGCATAACGCATAACGCATAACGCATAACGCATAACGCATAACGGATAACGCATAACGGATAACCCATAACGCATAACGCATAACGCATAACGCATAACGCATAACGCATAACACATAACCCATAACGCATAACGCATAACGCTTAACGCATGACCCATAGCGCATAACGCATTACGCGTAACTCATAACGCATAAACCATAACGCATAACGGATCACGCATTACTCATAACCCATAACGCATAACCCATAACGCATAACCCATAACGCATAACGCATAACGCATAACGCTTAACGCATGACCCATAGCGCATAACGCATTACGCGTAACTCATAACGCATAAAGCATAACGCATAACGGATCACGCATTACTCATAACCCATAACGCATAACGCATAACGCATTACGCGTAACTCATAACGCGTAAAGCATAACGCATAACGGATCACGCATTACTCATAACCCATAACGCATAACGCATAACGCATAACGCTTAACGCATGACCCATAGCGCATAACGCATTACGCGTAACTCATAACGCAAAAAGCATAACGCATAACGGGTCACGCATTACTCATAACCCATAACGCATAACGCATAACGCATAACGCATAACGCATAACACATAACGCATAACCCATAATGCATAACGCATAACGCATGACGCATAACGCATAACGCATAACGCATAACGGATCACGCATTACTAATAACGCATAACGCATAACGGATCACGCATAACGCATAACGCATAACGCATAACGCATAACGCATAACGCATAACGCATAACGCATAACGCATAACGCATAACGCATAACGCAAAACGCATAACGCATAACGCATAACACATAACGGATCACGCATTACTCATAACGCATAACGCATAACGCATAACGCATAACGCATAACGCATAACGCATAACGCATAACACATAACGCATAACCCATAACGCATAACGCATAACGCATAACGCATAACGCATAACGCATAACGCATAACGGATCACGCATTACTAATAACGCATAACGCATAACGGATCACGCATAACGCATAACGCATAACGCATAACGCATAACGCAAAACGCATAACGCATAACACATAACGGATCACGCATTACTCATAACGCATAACGCATAAAGCATAACGCATAACGCATGATGCATAACGCATAACGCATAACGCATAACGCATAACGCATGACACATAACGCATAACCTATAACCCATAACGCATAACGCACAACACATAACGCATAGCGGATAACGCACAACGCATAACACATAACGCATAACGCATAACGCATAACGCATAACGCATAACGGATCACGCATTACTCATAACGCATAAGGCATAACGCATAACGCATAACGCATAACGCATAACGCATAACGCATAACGCATAACGCATAACGCATAACGCATAACGTATAACGCATAACGGATAACGCATAACGGATAACCCATAACGCATAACGCATAACGCATAACGCATAACGCATAACGCATAACACATAACCCATAACGCATAACGCATAACGCATAACGCTTAACGCATGACCCATAGCGCATAACGCATTACGCGTAACTCATAACGCATAAACCATAACGCATAACGGATCACGCATTACTCATAACCCATAACGCATAACCCATAACGCATAACGCATAACGCATAACGCATAACGCTTAACGCATGACCCATAGCGCATAACGCATTACGCGTAACTCATAACGCATAAAGCATAACGCATAACGGATCACGCATTACTCATAACCCATAACGCATAACGCATAACGCATTACGCGTAACTCATAACGCATAAAGCATAACGCATAACGGATCACGCATTACTCATAACCCATAACGCATAACGCATAACGCATAACGCATAACGCATAACGCATAACTCATAACACATAACGCATAACCCATAACGCATAACGCATAACGCATAACGCGTAACGGATCAAGCATTACTCATAACGCATAACGCATAACGCATAACGCATAACGCATAACCCATAACGCATAACGCATAACGCATAACGCGTAACGGATCAAGCATTACTCATAACGCATAACGCATAACGGATCACGCATTACTCATAACTCATAACGGATAACACATAACGCATAACGCATAACGCATAACGCATAACGCATAACGCATAACGCATAACGCATAACGCATAACGCATAACGCATAACGCATAACGCATAACGCATAACGCATAACGCATAACGCATAACACATAACGCATAACCCATAACGCATAACGCATAACGCATAACGCATAACGCATAACGCATAACGCATAACGCATAACGCATAACGCATAACGCATAACGGATCACGCATTACTCATAACGCATAACGCATAACGGATCACGCATTTCTCATAACGCATAACGCATAACGCATAACGCATAACGCATAACGCATAACGCATAACGCATAACGCATAACGCATAACGCATAACGCATAACGCATAACGCATAACGCATAACGCATAACGCATAACGCATAACGCATAACGCATAACGCATAACGCATAACGCATAACGCATAACGCATAACGCATAACGCATAACGCATAACGCATGACACATAACGCATAACCTATAACCCATAACGCATAACGCACAACGCATAACGCATAACGCATAACGCAAAACGCATAACGCATAGCGGATAACGCACAACGCATAACACATAACGCATAACGCATAACGCATAACGCATAACGCATAACGCATAACGCATAACGCATAACGCATAACGCATAACGGATCACGCATTACTCATAACGCATAAGGCATAACGCATAACGCATAACGCATAACGCATAACGCATAACGCATAACGCATAACGCATAAACCATAACGCATAACGGATCACGCATTACTCATAACCCATAACGCATAACGCATAACGCATAACGCTTAACGCATGACCCATAGCGCTTAACGCATTACGCGTAACTCATAACGCAAAAAGCATAACGCATAACGGGTCACGCATTACTCATAACCCATAACGCATAACGCATAACGCATAACGCATAACGCATAACACATAACGCATAACCCATAATGCATAACGCATAACGCATGACGCATAACGCATAACGCATAACGCATAACGGATCACGCATTACTAATAACGCATAACGCATAACGGATCACGCATAACGCATAACGCATAACGCATAACGCATAACGCATAACGCATAACGCATAACGCATAACGCATAACGCATAACGCAAAACGCATAACGCATGACGCATAACGCATAACGCATAACGCATAACGGATCACGCATTACTAATAACGCATAACGCATAACGGATCACGGATAACGCATAACGCATAACGCATAACGCATAACGCATAACGCATAACGCATAACGCATAACGCATAACGCATAACGCATAACGCAAAACGCATAACGCATAACGCATAACACATAACGGATCACGCATTACTCATAACGCATAACGCATAACGCATAACGCATAACGCATAACGCATAACGCATAACGCATAACACATAACGCATAACCCATAACGCATAACGCATAACGCATAACGCATAACGCATAACGCATAACGCATAACGCATAACGGATCACGCATTACTAATAACGCATAACGCATAACGGATCACGCATAACGCATAACGCATAACGCATAACGCATAACGCATAACGCATAACGCATAACACATAACGGATCACGCATTACTCATAACGCATAACGCATAAAGCATAACGCATAACGCATAATGCATAACGCATAACGCATAACGCATAACGCATAACGCATGACACATAACGCATAACCTATAACCCATAACGCATAACGCACAACGCATAACGCATAGCGGATAACGCACAACGCATAACACATAACGCATAACGCATAACGCATAACGCATAACGCATAACGCATAACGGATCACGCATTACTCATAACGCATAAGGCATAACGCATAACGCATAACGCATAACGCATAACGCATAACGCATAACGCATAACGCATAACGCATAACGCATAACGTATAACGCATAACGGATAACGCATAACGGATAACCCATAACGCATAACGCATAACGCATAACGCATAACGCATAACGCATAACGCATAACGCATAACACATAACCCATAACGCATAACGCATAACGCATAACGCATAACGCATAACGCATAACGCATAACGCATAACGCATAACGCATAACGCATAACGCATGACACATAACGCATAACCTATAACCCATAACGCATAACGCACAACGCATAACGCATAACGCATAACGCATAACGCATAACGCATAACGCATAGCGGATAACGCACAACGCATAACACATAACGCATAACGCATAACGCATAACGCATAACGCATAACGCATAACGCATAACGGATCACGCATTACTCATAACGCATAAGGCATAACGCATAACGCATAACGCATAACGCATAACGCATAACGCATAACGCATAACGCATAAACCATAACGCATAACGCATAACGCATAACGCGTAACGGATCAAGCATTACTCATAACGCATAACGCATAACGCATAACGCATAACGCATAACGCATAACGCATAACGCATAACGCATAACGCATAACGCATAACGCATAACGCATAACGCATAACGCATAACGCATAACGCATAACGCATAACGCATAACGCATAACGCATAACGCATAACGCATAACGCATAACGCATAACGCATAACGCATAACGCATAACGCATAACGCATAACGCATAACGCATAACGCATAACGCATAACGCATAACGCATAACCCATAACGCATAACGCATAACGCATAACGCATAACGCATAACGCATAACGCATAACCCATAACGCATAACGCATAACGCATAACGCATAACGCATAACGCATAACGCAAAACGCATAACGGATCACGCATTTCTCATAACGCATAACGCATAACGCATAACGCATAACGCATAACCCATAACGCATAACGCATAACGCATAACGCATAACGCATAACGCATAACGCATAACGCATAACGCATAACGCATAACGCATAACGCAGAACGCATAACGCATAACGCATAACGCATAACGCATAACGCATAACTCATAACACATAACGCATAACCCATAACGCATAACGCATAACGCATAACGCGTAACGGATCAAGCATTACTCATAACGCATAACGCATAACGGATCACGCATTACTCATAACGCATAACGCATAACGCATAACGCATAACGCATAACGCATAACGCATAACGCATAACGCATAAGGCATAACGCATAACGCAAAACGCATAACTCATAACGCATAACGCATAACGCATAACGCATAACGCATAACGCATAACGCATAACGCATAACGCATAACGCATAACGCTTAACGCATGACCCATAGCGCATAACGCATAAAGCATAACGCATAACGGATCACGCATTACTCATAACCCATAACGCATAACTCATAACGCATAACGCATAACGCAAATCGCATAACGCATAACGCGTAACGCATAAAGCATAACGCATAACGCATAACGCATAACGCATAATGCATAACGCATAACGCATAATGGATCACGCATTACTCATAACGCGAAACGCATAACGGATCACGCATTACTCATAACGCATAACGCATAAAGCAAAACGCATAACGCATAACGCATGACTCATAACGCACAACCCATAACGCATAACGCATAACGCAAATCGCATAACGCATAACCCATAACGCATAACGCATAACCCATAACGCATAACGCACAAAGCAAAACGCATAACGCAAAACGCATAACGCATAACGGATCACGCATTACTCATAACGCATAAGGCATAACGCATAACGCATAACGCATAACGCATAACGCATAACGCATAACGCATAACGCATAACGCATAACGCATAACGCATAACGCATAACGCATAACGCATATCGCATAACGCATAACGCATAACGCATAACGCATAACGCTTAACGCATAACGCATATCGCATAACGCATAACGCATAACGCATAACGCATAACGCATAACGCATAACGCATAACGCATAACGCATAACCCATAACGCATAACGCATAACGCATAACGCGTAACGGATCAAGCATTACTCATAACGCATAACGCATAACGGATCACGCATTACTCATAACTCATAACGGATAACACATAACGCATAACGCATAACGCATAACGCATAACGCATAACGCATAACGCATAACGCATAACGCATAACGCATAACGCATAACGCATAACGCATAACGCATAACGCATAACGCATAACGCATAACACATAACGCATAACCCATAACGCATAACGCATAACGCATAACGCATAACGCATAACGCATAACGCATAACGCATAACGTATAACGCACAACTCATAACGCATGACTCATAACGCACAACCCATTACGCATAACGCATAACGCATAACGCATAACGCATAACGCATAACGCATAACGCATAACGCATAACGCAAATCGCATAACGCATAACGCGTAACGCATAAAGCATAACGCATAACGCATAACGCAAATCGCATAACGCATAACGCATAACGCATAACGCATAACGCAAATCGCATAACGCATAACGCATAACGCATAACGCATAACGCATAACGCATAACGCATAACGCATAGTGCATAACGCATAACGCATAACGCAAATCGCATAACGCATAACGCGTAACGCATAAAGCATAACGCATAACGCATAACGCATAACGCATAATGCATAACGCATAACGCATAATGGATCACGCATTACTCATAACGCGTAACGCATAACGGATCACGCATTACTCATAACGCATAACGCATAACGCATAACGCATAACGCATAACGCATAACGCATAACGCATAACGCATAACGCTTAACGCATGACCCATAGCGCATAACGCATAAAGCATAACGCATAACGGATCACGCATTACTCATAACCCATAACGCATAACTCATAACGCATAACGCATAACGCAAATCGCATAACGCATAACGCGTAACGCATAAAGCATAACGCATAACGCATAACGCATAACGCATAATGCATAACGCATAACGCATAATGGATCACGCATTACTCATAACGCGAAACGCATAACGGATCACGCATTACTCATAACGCATAACGCATAAAGCAAAACGCATAACGCATAACGCATGACTCATAACGCACAACCCATAACGCATAACGCATAACGCATAACGCATAACGCAAATCGCATAACGCATAACGCATAACGCATAACGCATAACGCATAACACATAACGCATAACCCATAACGCATAACGCATAACGCATAACGCATAACGCATAACGCATAACGCATAACGTATAACGCACAACTCATAACGCATGACTCATAACGCACAACCCATTACGCATAACGCATAACGCATAACGCATAACGCATAACGCATAACGCATAACGCAAATCGCATAACGCATAACGCGTAAGGCATAAAGCATAACGCATAACGCATAACGCAAATCGCATAACGCATAACGCATAACGCATAACGCATAACGCAAATCGCATAACGCATAACGCATAACGCATAACGCATAACGCATAACGCATAACGCATAACGCATAACGCATAGTGCATAACGCATAACGCATAACGCAAATCGCATAACGCATAACGCGTAACGCATAAAGCATAACGCATAACGCATAACGCATAACGCATAACGCATAATGCATAACGCATAACGCATAATGGATCACGCATTACTCATAACGCGTAACGCATAACGGATCACGCATTACTCATAACGCATAACGCATAACACATAACGGATCACGCATTACTCATAACGCATAACGCATAACGCATAACGCATAACGCATAACGCATAACGCATAACGCATAACGCATAACGCATAACGCATAATGGATCACGCATTACTCATAACGCGTAACGCATAACGGATCACGCATTACTCATAACGCATAAGGCATAAAGCAAAACGCATAACGCATAACGCATGACTCATAACGCACAACCCATAACGCATAACGCATAACGCAAATCGCATAACGCATAACCCATAACGCATAACTCATAACGCATAACGCATAACGCATAACGCATAACGCATAACGCATAACGCATAACGCATAACGCATAACGCATAACGCATAACGCAAATCGCATAACGCATAACGCGTAACGCATAAAGCATAACGCATAACGCATAACGCAAATCGCATAACGCATAACGCATAACGCATAACGCATAACGCAAATCGCATAACGCATAACGCATAACGCATAACGCATAACGCATAACGCATAACGCATAACGCATAACGCATAACGCATAACGCATAACGCATAACGCATAACGCATAATGGATCACGCATTACTCATAACGCGTAACGCATAACGGATCACGCATTACTCATAACGCATAACGCATAACACATAACGGATCACGCATTACTCATAACGCATAACGCATAACGCATAACACATAACGCATAACGCATAACGCATAACGCATAACGCATAACGCAAATCGCATAACGCATAACGCATAACTCATAACGCATAACGCATAACGCATAACGCATGACGCATAACGCATAACGCATAACGCATAACGCATAACGCATAACGCATAACGCATAACGCATAACGCATAACGCAGAACGCATAACGCATAACGCATAACGCATAACGCATAACGCATAACTCATAACACATAACGCATAACCCATAACGCATAACACATAACGCATAACGCGTAACGGATCAAGCATTACTCATAACGCATAACGCATAACGGATCACGCATTACTCATAACGCATAACGCATAACGCATAACGCATAACGCATAACGCATAACGCATAACGCATAACGCATAACGCATAACGCATAACGCATAACGCAAAACGCATAACTCATAACGCATAACGCATAATGGATCACGCATTACTCATAACGCGAAACGCATAACGGATCACGCATTACTCATAACGCATAACGCATAAAGCAAAACGCATAACGCATAACGCATGACTCATAACGCACAACCCATAACGCATAACGCATAACGCAAATCGCATAACGCATAACGCATAACGCATAACGCATAACGCATAACGCATAACGCATAACGCATAACGCTTAACGCATGACCCATAGCGCATTACGCATAAAGCATAACGCATAACGGATCACGCATTACTCATAACCCATAACGCATAACTCATAACGCATAACGCATAACGCAAATCGCATAACGCATAACGCGTAACGCATAAAGCATAACGCATAACGCATAACGCATAATGCATAACGCATAACGCATAATGGATCACGCATTACTCATAACGCGAAACGCATAACGGATCACGCATTACTCATAACGCATAACGCATAAAGCAAAACGCATAACGCATAACGCATGACTCATAACGCACAACCCATAACGCATAACGCATAACGCAAATCGCATAACGCATAACCCATAACGCATAACGCATAACCCATAACGCATAACGCACAAAGCAAAACGCATAACGCAAAACGCATAACGCATAACGGATCACGCATTACTCATAACGCATAAGGCATAACGCATAACGCATAACGCATAACGCATAACGCATAACGCATAACGCATAACGCATAACGCATAACGCATAACGCATAACGCATATCGCATAACGCATAACGCATAACGCATAACGCATAACGCATAACGCTTAACGCATAACGCATATCGCATAACGCATAACGCATAACGCATAACGCATAACGCATAACGCATAACGCATAACGCATAACGCATAACGCATATCGCATAACGCATAACGCATAACGCATAACGCATAACGCTTAACGCATAACGCATATCGCATAACGCATAACGCATAACGCATAACGCATAACGCATAACGCATAACGCATAACGCATAACGCATAACGCATAACGCATAACGCATAACGCATAACGCATAACACATAACGCATAACCCATAACGCATAACGCATAACGCATAACGCATAACGCATAACGTATAACGCACAACTCATAACGCATGACTCATAACGCACAACCCATTACGCATAACGCATAACGCATAACGCATAACGCATAACGCATAACGCATAACGCATAACGCAAATCGCATAACGCATAACGCGTAACGCATAAAGCATAACGCATAACGCAAATCGCATAACGCATAACGCATAACGCATAACGCATAACGCATAACGCAAATCGCATAACG
The DNA here is from genome assembly GCA_916610235.2 of Lasioglossum morio. Classification (NCBI taxonomy): domain Eukaryota; kingdom Metazoa; phylum Arthropoda; class Insecta; order Hymenoptera; family Halictidae; genus Lasioglossum; species Lasioglossum morio. Next base: position 127,720 of record CAKAJA020000239.1, on the reverse strand, counting down.
CATAACGCATAACGCATTACTCATAACGCATAACGCATAACGCATAACGCATAACGCATAGTGCATAACGCATAACGCATAACGCAAATCGCATAACGCATAACGCGTAACGCATAACGCATAACGCATAACGCATAACGCATAATGCATAACGCATAACGCATAATGGATCACGCATTACTCATAACGCGTAACGCATAACGGATCACGCATTACTCATAACGCATAACGCATAACGCATAACGCATAACGCATAACGCATAACGCATAACGCATAACGCTTAACGCATGACCCATAGCGCATAACGCATAAAGCATAACGCATAACGGATCACGCATTACTCATAACCCATAACGCATAACTCATAACGCATAACGCATAACGCAAATCGCATAACGCATAACGCGTAACGCATAAAGCATAACGCATAACGCATAACGCATAACGCATAATGCATAACGCATAACGCATAATGGATCACGCATTACTCATAACGCGAAACGCATAACGGATCACGCATTACTCATAACGCATAACGCATAAAGCAAAACGCATAACGCATAACGCATGACTCATAACGCACAACCCATAACGCATAACGCATAACGCATAACGCATAACGCATAACGCATAACGCAAATCGCATAACGCATAACGCATAACGCATAACGCATAACGCATAACACATAACGCATAACCCATAACGCATAACGCATAACGCATAACGCATAACGCATAACGCATAACGCATAACGCATAGCGCAAATCGCATAACGCATAACGCGTAACGCATAAAGCATAACGCATAACGCATAACGCAAATCGCATAACGCATAACGCATAACGCATAACGCATAACGCAAATCGCATAACGCATAACGCATAACGCATAACGCATAACGCATAACGCATAACGCATAACGCATAACGCATAACGCATAGTGCATAACGCATAACGCATAACGCAAATCGCATAACGCATAACGCGTAACGCATAAAGCATAACGCATAACGCATAACGCATAACGCATAATGCATAACGCATAACGCATAATGGATCACGCATTACTCATAACGCGTAACGCATAACGGATCACGCATTACTCATAACGCATAACGCATAACACATAACGGATCACGCATTACTCATAACGCATAACGCATAACGCATAACACATAACGCATAACGCATAACGCATAACGCATAACGCATAACGCATAACGCAAATCGCATAACGCATAACGCATAACTCATAAAGCATAACGCATAACGCATAACGCATAAAGCAAAACGCATAACGCATAACGCATGACTCATAACGCACAACCCATAACGCATAACGCATAACGCAAATCGCATAACGCATAACGCTTAACGCATAACGCATAACGCATAACGCATAACGCATAACGCATAACGCATAACGCAAATCGCAAAACGCATAACGCATAACGCATAACGCATAACGCATAACGTATAACGCACAACTCATAACGCATGACTCATAACGCACAACCCATTACGCATAACGCATAACGCATAACGCATAACGCAAATCGCATAACGCATTACGCGTAACGCATAAATCATAACTCATAACGCATAACGCATAACGCATAATGCATAACGCATAACGCATAATGGATCACGCATTACTCATAACGCGTAACGCATAACGGATCACGCATTACTCACAACGCATAACGCATAAAGCAAAACGCATAACGCATAACGCATGACTCATAACGCACAACCCATAACGCATAACGCATAACGCAAATCGCATAACGCATAACGCATAACGCATAACGCATAACGCATAACGCAAATCGCATAACGCATAACGCATAACGCATAACGCATAACGCATAACGCATAACGCATAACGCATAATGCATAATGCATAACGCATAACGCATTACGCAAATCGCATAACGCATAACGCGTAACGCATAAAGCATAACGCATAACGCATAACGCATAACGCATAACGCATAACGCATGACTCATAACGCACAACCCATAACGCATAACGCATAATGCATAACGCATAACGCATAATGGATCACGCATTACTCATAACGCATAACGCATAACACATAACGGATCACGCATTACTCATAACGCATAACGCATAACGCATAACGCATAACGCATAACGCATAACGCATAACGCATAATGCATAACGCATAAAGCAAAACGCATAACGCATAACGCATGACTCATAACGTACAACACATAACGCATAACGCATAATGCATAACGCATAACGCATAATGGATCACGCATTACTCATAACGCGTAACGCATAACGGATCACGCATTACTCATAACGCATAAGGCATAAAGCAAAACGCATAACGCATAACGCATGACTCATAACGCACAACCCATAACGCATAACGCATAACGCAAATCGCATAACGCATAACCCATAACGCATAACTCATAACGCATAACGCATAACGCATAACGCATAACGCATAACGCATAACGCATAACGCATAACGCATAACGCATAACGCATAACGCTTAACGCATGACCCATAGCGCATAACGCATAAAGCATAACGCATAACGGATCACGCATTACTCATAACCCATAACGCATAACTCATAACGCATAACGCATAACGCATAAAGCATTACGCATAACGTATAACGCACAACTCATAACGCATGACTCATAACGCACAACCCATTACGCATAACGCATAACGCATAACGCATAACGCATAACGCATAACGCATAACGCAAATCGCATAACGCATAACGCGTAACGCATAAAGCATAACGCATAACGCATAACGCATAACGCATAACGCATAACGCATAACGCATAATGCATAACGCAAAACGCATAATGGATCACGCATTACTCATAACGCGTAACGCATAACGGATCACGCATTACTCATAACGCATAACGCATAACACATAACGGATCACGCATTACTCATAACGCATAACGCATAACGCATAACGCATAACGCATAACGCATAACGCATAACGCATAACGCATAACGCATAACGCATAACGCATAACGCATAACGCATAACGCATAACGCATAACGCATAACACATAACGCTTAACCCATAACGCATAACGCATCTCGCATAACGCTTAACGCATGACCCATAGCGCATAACGCATTACGCGTAACGCATAACGCATAACGCATAAAGCATAACGCATAACGGATCACGCATTACCCATAACCCATAACGCATAACTCATAACGCATAACGCATAACGCATAACGCATAACGCATAACGCATGACTCATAACGCACAACCCATTACGCATAACGCATAACGCATAACGCATAACGCATAACGCAAATCGCATAACGCATAACGCGTAACGCATAAAGCATAACGCATAACGCATAACGCATAACGCATAACGCATAACGCATAATGCATAACGCAAAACGCATAATGGATCACGCATTACTCATAACGCGTAACGCATAACGGATCACGCATTACTCATAACGCATAACGCATAACACATAACGGATCACGCATTACTCATAACGCAAAACGCATAACGCATAACGCATTACGCATAACGCATAACGCATAACGCATAACGCATAACGCTTAACGCATAACGCATAACGCATAACGCATAACACATAACGCTTAACCCATAACGCATAACGCATAACGCATAACGCTTAACGCATGACCCATAGCGCATAACGCATTACGCGTAACGCATAACGCATAACGCATAAAGCATAACGCATAACGGATCACGCATTACTCATAACCCATAACGCATAACGCATAACGCATAACGCAAAACGCATAACGCATAACTCATAACGCATGACTCATAACGCACAACCCATAACGCATAACGCATAATGCATAACGCATAACGCATAATGGATCACGCATTACTCATAACGCGTAACGCATAACGGATCACGCATTACTCATAACGCATAAGGCATAAAGCAAAACGCATAACGCATAACGCATGACTCATAACGCACAACCCATAACGCATAACGCATAACGCAAATCGCATAACGCATAACCCATAACGCATAACTCATAACGCATAACGCATAACGCATAACGCATAACGCATAACGCATAACGCATAACGCATAACGCATAACGCATAACGCATAACGCATAACGCTTAACGCATGACCCATAACGCATAACGCATAAAGCATAACGCATAACGGATCACGCATTACTCATAACCCATAACGCATAACTCATAACGCATAACGCATAACGCATAACGCATAACGCATAACGTATAACGCACAACTCATAACGCATGACTCATAACGCACAACCCATTACGCATAACGCATAACGCATAACGCATAACGCATAACGCATAACGCAAATCGCATAACGCATAACGCGTAACGCATAAAGCATAACGCATAACGCATAACGCATAACGCATAACGCATAACGCATAACGCATAACGCATAATGCATAACGCAAAACGCATAATGGATCACGCATTACTCATAACGCGTAACGCATAACGGATCACGCATTACTCATAACGCATAACGCATAACACATAACGGATCACGCATTACTCATAACGCATAACGCATAACGCATAACGCATAACGCATAACGCATAACGCATAACGCATAACGCATAACGCATAACGCAAAACACATAACGCTTAACCCATAACGCATAACGCATAACGCATAACGCTTAACGCATGACCCATAGCGCATAACGCATTACGCGTAACGCATAACGCATAACGCATAAAGCATAACGCATAACGGATCACGCATTACTCATAACCCATAACGCATAACTCATAACGCATAACGCATAACGCATAACGCATAACGCATAACGCATAACGCATAACGCATAACGCATAACGCATAACGCATAAAGCAAAACGCATAACGCATAACGCATGACTCATAACGCACAACCCATAACGCATAACGCATAACGCAAATCGCATAACGCATAACGCATAACGCATAACGCATAACGCAAATCGCATAACGCATAACACATAACGCATAACGCATAACGCATAACGCATAACGCATAATGCATAATGCATAACGCATAACGCATAATGGATCACGCATTACTCATAACGCGTAACGCATAACGGATCACGCATTACTCATAACGCATAACGCATAAAGCAAAACGCATAACGCATAACGCATGACTCATAACGCACAACCCATAACGCATAACGCATAACGCAAATCGCATAACGCATAACGCATAACGCATAACGCATAACGCATAACGCATAACGCAAATCGCATAACGCATAACGCATAACGCATAACGCATAACGCATAACGCATAACGCATAACGCATAACGCATAACGCAAGTCGCATAACGCATAACGCGTAACGCATAAAGCATAACGCATAACGCATAACGCATAACGCATAATGCATAACGCATAACGCATAATCTATCACGCATTACTCATAACGCGTAACGCATAACGGATCACGCATTACTCATAACGCATAACGCATAACACATAACGGATCACGCATTACTCATAACGCATAACGCATAACGCATAACGCATAACGCATAACGCATAACGCATAACGCATAACGCATAACGCATAACGCATAACGCGTAACGCAAGTCGCATAACGCATAACGCGTAACGCATAAAGCATAACGCATAACGCATAACGCATAACGCATAATGCATAACGCATAACGCATAACGGATCACGCATTACTCATAACGCATAACGCATAACGCATAACGCATAACGCATAACGCATAACGCATAACGCATAACGCATAACGCATAACGCATAACGCATAACGCATAACGCATAACGCATAACGCATAACGCATAACGCATAACGCATAACGCATAACGCATAACGCATAACGTATAACGCACAACTCATAACGCATGACTCATAACGCACAACCCATTACGCATAACGCATAACGCATAACGCATAACGCATAACGCATAACGCATAACGCAAATCGCATAACGCATAACGCGTAACGCATAAAGCATAACGCATAACGCATAACGCAAATCGCATAACGCATAACGCATAACGCATAACGCATAACGCATAACGCAAATCGCATAACGCATAACGCATAACGCATAACGCATAACGCATAACGGATAACGCATAACGCATAATGCATAACGCATAACGCATAACGCAAATCGCATAACGCACAACGCGTAACGCATAAAGCATAACGCATAACGCATAACGCATAACGCATAATGCATAACGCATAACGCATAATGGATCACGCATTACTCAAAACGCGTAACGCATAACGGATCACGCATTACTCATAACGCATAACGCATAACACATAACGGATCACGCATTACTCATAACGCATAACGCATAACGCATAACACATAACGCATAACGCATAACGCATAACGCATAACGCATAACGCATAACGCAAATCGCATAACGCATAACGCATAACTCATAAAGCATAACGCATAACGCATAACGCATAACGCATAACGCATAATGCATTACTCATAACGCATAACGCATAACGCATAACGCATAACGCATAACGCATAACGCATAACGCATAACGCATAACGCATAACGCATAACGCATAACGCATAACGCATAACGCATAACGCATAATGCATAACGCATAACGCATAATGGATCACGCATTACTCATAACGCGTAACGCATAACGGATCACGCATTACTCATAACGCATAACGCATAACACATAACGGATCACGCATTACTCATAACGCATAACGCATAACGCATAACGCATAACGCATAACGCATAATGCATAACGCATAAAGCAAAACGCATAACGCATAACGCATGACTCATAACGCACAACCCATAACGCATAACGCATAATGCATAACGCATAACGCATAATGGATCACGCATTACTCATAACGCGTAACGCATAACGGATCACGCATTACTCATAACGCATAAGGCATAAAGCAAAACGCATAACGCATAACGCATGACTCATAACGCACAACCCATAACGCATAACGCATAACGCAAATCGCATAACGCATAACCCATAACGCATAACGCATAACGCATAACGCATAACGCATAACGCATAACGCATAACGCATAACGCATAACGCATAACGCATAACGCATAACGCATAACGCTTAACGCATGACCCATAGCGCATAACGCATAAAGCATAACGCATAACGGATCACGCATTACTCATAACCCATAACGCATAACTCATAACGCATAACGCATAACGCATAACGCATAACGCATAACGTATAACGCACAACTCATAACGCATGACTCATAACGCACAACCCATTACGCATAACGCATAACGCATAACGCATAATGGATCACGCATTACTCATAACGCGTAACGCATAACGGATCACGCATTACTCATAACGCATAACGCATAACACATAACGGATCACGCATTACTCATAACGCATAACGCATAACGCATAACGCATAACGCATAACGCATAACGCATAACGCATAACGCATAACGCATAACGCATAACGCATAACGCATAACGCATAACGCATAACGCATAACGCATAACACATAACGCTTAACCCATAACGCATAACGCATCTCGCATAACGCTTAACGCATGACCCATAGCGCATAACGCATTACGCGTAACGCATAACGCATAACGCATAAAGCATAACGCATAACGGATCACGCATTACCCATAACCCATAACGCATAACTCATAACGCATAACGCATAACGCATAACGCATAACGCATAACGCATGACTCATAACGCACAACCCATAACGCATAACGCATAATGCATAACGCATAACGCATAATGGATCACGCATTACTCATAACGCGTAACGCATAACGGATCACGCATTACTCATAACGCATAAGGCATAAAGCAAAACGCATAACGCATAACGCATGACTCATAACGCACAACCCATAACGCATAACGCATAACGCAAATCGCATAACGCATAACGCATAACGCATAACTCATAACGCATAACGCATAACGCATAACGCATAACGCATAACGCATAACGCATAACGCATAACGCATAACGCATAACGCTTAACGCATGACCCATAGCGCATAACGCATAAAGCATAACGCATAACGGATCACGCATTACTCATAACCCATAACGCATAACTCATAACGCATAACGCATAACGCATAACGCATAACGCATAACGTATAACGCACAACTCATAACGCATGACTCATAACGCACAACCCATTACGCATAACGCATAACGCATAACGCATAACGCATAACGCAAATCGCATAACGCATAACGCGTAACGCATAAAGCATAACGCATAACGCATAACGCATAACGCATAACGCATAACGCATAATGCATAACGCAAAACGCATAATGGATCACGCATTACTCATAACGCGTAACGCATAACGGATCACGCATTACTCATAACGCATAACGCATAACACATAACGGATCACGCATTACTCATAACGCAAAACGCATAACGCATAACGCATAACGCATAACGCATAACGCATAACGCATAACGCATAACGCTTAACGCATAACGCATAACGCATAACGCATAACACATAACGCTTAACCCATAACGCATAACGCATAACGCATAACGCTTAACGCATGACCCATAGCGCATAACGCATTACGCGTAACGCATAACGCATAACGCATAAAGCATAACGCATAACGGATCACGCATTACTCATAACCCATAACGCATAACTCATAACGCATAACGCAAAACGCATAACGCATAACTCATAACGCATGACTCATAACGCACAACCCATAACGCATAACGCATAATGCATAACGCATAACGCATAATGGATCACGCATTACTCATAACGCGTAACGCATAACGGATCACGCATTACTCATAACGCATAAGGCATAAAGCAAAACGCATAACGCATAACGCATGACTCATAACGCACAACCCATAACGCATAACGCATAACGCAAATCGCATAACGCATAACCCATAACGCATAACTCATAACGCATATCGCATAACGCATAACGCATAACGCATAACGCATAACGCATAACGCATAACGCATAACGCATAACGCATAACGCTTAACGCATGACCCATAGCGCATAACGCATAAAGCATAACGCATAACGGATCACGCATTACTCATAACCCATAACGCATAACTCATAACGCATAACGCATAACGCATAACGCATAACGCATAACGTATAACGCACAACTCATAACGCATGACTCATAACGCACAACCCATTACGCATAACGCATAACGCATAACGCATAACGCATAACGCATAACGCAAATCGCATAACGCATAACGCGTAACGCATAAAGCATAACGCATAACGCATAACGCATAACGCATAACGCATAACGCATAACGCATAACGCATAATGCATAACGCAAAACGCATAATGGATCACGCATTACTCATAACGCGTAACGCATAACGGATCACGCATTACTCATAACGCATAACGCATAACGCATAACGCATAACGCATAACGCATAACGCATAACGCGTAACGCAAGTCGCATAACGCATAACGCGTAACGCATAAAGCATAACGCATAACGCATAACGCATAACGCATAATGCATAACGCATAACGCATAACGGATCACGCATTACTCATAACGCATAACGCATAACGCATAACGCATAACGCAAACGCATAACGCATAACGCATAACGCATAACGCATAACGCATAACGCATAACGCATAACGCATAACGCATAACGCATAACGCATAACGCATAACGCATAACGCATAACGCATAACGCATAACGCATAACGCATAATGTATAACGCACAACTCATAACGCATGACTCATAACGCACAACCCATTACGCATAACGCATAACGCATAACGCATAACGCAAATCGCATAACGCATAACGCGTAACGCATAAAGCATAACGCATAACGCATAACGCAAATCGCATAACGCATAACGCATAACGCATAACGCATAACGCATAACGCATAATGGATCACGCATTACTCATAACGCGTAACGCATAACGGATCACGCATTACTCATAACGCATAACGCATAACACATAACGGATCACGCATTACTCATAACGCATAACGCATAACGCATAACGCATAACGCATAACGCATAATGCATAACGCATAAAGCAAAACGCATAACGCATAACGCATGACTCATAACGCACAACCCATAACGCATAACGCATAAAGCATAACGCATAACGCATAATGGATCACGCATTACTCATAACGCGTAACGCATAACGGATCACGCATTACTCATAACGCATAAGGCATAAAGCAAAACGCATAACGCATAACGCATGACTCATAACGCACAACCCATAACGCATAACGCATAACGCAAATCGCATAACGCATAACCCATAACGCATAACTCATAACGCATAACGCATAACGCATAACGCATAACGCATAACGCATAACGCATAACGCATAACGCATAACGCATAACGCATAACGCATAACGCATAACGATTAACGCATGACCCATAGCGCATAACGCATAAAGCATAACGCATAACGGATCACGCATTACTCATAACCCATAACGCATAACTCATAACGCATAACGCATAACGCATAACGCATAACGCATAACGTATAACGCACAACTCATAACGCATGACTCATAACGCACAACCCATTACGCATAACGCATAACGCATAACGCATAATGGATCACGCATTACTCATAACGCGTAACGCATAACGGATCACGCATTACTCATAACGCATAACGCATAACACATAACGGATCAGGCATTACTCATAACGCATAACGCATAACGCATAACGCATAACGCATAACGCATAACGCATAACGCATAACGCATAACGCATAACGCATAACGCATAACGCATAACGCATAACGCATAACGCATAACGCATAACGGATCACGCATTACTCATAACCCATAACGCATAACTCATTACGCATAACGCATAACGCATAACGCATAACGCATAACGCATAACGCATAACGCATAACGCAAATCGCATAACGCATAACGCATAACGCATAACGTATAACGCACAACTCATAACGCATGACTCATAACGCACAACCCATTACGCATAACGCATAACGCATAACGCATAACGCATAACGCATAACGCAAATCGCATAACGCATAACGCGTAACGCATAAAGCATAATGCATAACGCATAACGCATAACGCATAACGCATAATGCATAACGCATAACGCATAATGGATCACGCATTACTCATAACGCGTAACGCATAACGGATCACGCATTACTCATAACGCATAACGCATAACGCGTAACGCATAACGCATAACGCATAACGTATAACGCACAACTCAAAACGCATGACTCATAACGCACAACCCATTACGCATAACGCATAACGCATAACGCATAACGCATAACGCATAACGCATAACGCATAACGCAAATCGCATAACGCATAACGCGTAACGCATAAAGCATAACGCATAACGCATAACGCATAATGCATAACGCATAACGCATAATGGATCACGCATTACTCATAACGCGTAACGCATAACGGATCACGCATTACTCATAACGCATAACGCATAACACATAACGGATCACGCATTACTCATAACGCATAACGCATAACGCATAACGCATAACGCATAACGCATAACGCATAACGCATAACGCATAACACATAACGCATAACGCATAACGCATAACGCATAACGCATAACGCATAACGCATAACGCATAACGCATAACGCATAACGCATAACGCATAACGCATAACGCATAACGCATAACGCATAACGCATAACGCATAACGCATAACGCATAACGCATAACGCATAACGCATAACGCATAACGCATAACGCATAACGCATAATGCATAATGCATAACGCATAACGCATAACGCAAATCGCATAACGCATAACGCGTAACGCATAAAGCATAACGCATAACGCATAACGCATAACGCATAACGCATAACGCATGACTCATAACGCACAACCCATAACGCATAACGCATAATGCATAACGCATAACGCATAATGGATCACGCATTACTCATAACGCATAACGCATAACACATAACGGATCACGCATTACTCATAACGCATAACGCATAACGCATAACGCATAACGCATAACGCATAACGCATAACGCATAACGCATAACGCATAATGCATAACGCATAAAGCAAAACGCATAACGCATAACGCATGACTCATAACGTACAACACATAACGCATAACGCATAATGCATAACGCATAACGCATAATGGATCACGCATTACTCATAACGCGTAACGCATAACGGATCACGCATTACTCATAACGCATAAGGCATAAAGCAAAACGCATAACGCATAACGCATGACTCATAACGCACAACCCATAACGCATAACGCATAACGCAAATCGCATAACGCATAACCCATAACGCATAACTCATAACGCATAACGCATAACGCATAACGCATAACGCATAACGCATAACGCATAACGCATAACGCATAACGCATAACGCATAACGCATAACGCATGACCCATAGCGCATAACGCATAAAGCATAACGCATAACGGATCACGCATTACTCATAACCCATAACGCATAACTCATAACGCATAACGCATAACGCATAAAGCATTACGCATAACGTATAACGCACAACTCATAACGCATGACTCATAACGCACAACCCATTACGCATAACGCATAACGCATAACGCATAACGCATAACGCATAACGCATAACGCAAATCGCATAACGCATAACGCGTAACGCATAAAGCATAACGCATAACGCATAACGCATAACGCATAACGCATAACGCATAACGCATAACGCATAACGCAAAACGCATAATGGATCACGCATTACTCATAACGCGTAACGCATAACGGATCACGCATTACTCATAACGCATAACGCATAACACATAACGGATCACGCATTACTCATAACGCATAACGCATAACGCATAACGCATAACGCATAACGCATAACGCATAACGCATAACGCATAACGCATAACGCATAACGCATAACGCATAACGCATAACGCATAACGCATAACGCATAACGCATAACGCATAACACATAACGCTTAACCCATAACGCATAACGCATCTCGCATAACGCATAACGCATAACGCATAACGCATAACGCATAACGCATAACGCATAACGCGTAACGCAAGTCGCATAACGCATAACGCGTAACGCATAAAGCATAACGCATAACGCATAACGCATAACGCATAATGCATAACGCATAACGCATAACGGATCACGCATTACTCATAACGCATAACGCATAACGCATAACGCATAACGCATAACGCATAACGCATAACGCATAACGCATAACGCATAACGCATAACGCATAACGCATAACGCATAACGCATAACGCATAACGCATAACGCATAACGCATAACGCATAACGCATAACGCATAACGCATAACGCATAATGTATAACGCACAACTCATAACGCATGACTCATAACGCACAACCCATTACGCATAACGCATAACGCATAACGCATAACGCATAACGCATAACGCATAACGCAAATCGCATAACGCATAACGCGTAACGCATAAAGCATAACGCATAACGCATAACGCAAATCGCATAACGCATAACGCATAACGCATAACGCATAACGCATAACGCAAATCGCATAACGCATAACGCATAACGCATAACGCATAACGCATAACGGATAACGCATAACGCATAATGCATAACGCATAACGCATAACGCAAATCGCATAACGCACAACGCGTAACGCATAATGGATCACGCATTACTCATAACGCGTAACGCATAACGGATCACGCATTACTCATAACGCATAACGCATAAAGCAAAACGCATAACGCATAACGCATGACTCATAACGCACAACCCATAACGCATAACGCATAACGCAAATCGCATAACGCATAACCCATAACGCATAACTCATAACGCATAACGCATAACGCATAACGCATAACGCATAACGCATAACGCATAACGCAAATCGCATAACGCATAACGCATAACTCATAAAGCATAACGCATAACGCATAACGCATAACGCATAACGCATAATGCATTACTCATAACGCATAACGCATAACGCATAACGCATAACGCATAACGCATAACGCATAACGCATAACGCATAACGCATAACGCATAACGCATAACGCATAACGCATAACGCATAACGCATAACGCATAACGCATAATGCATAACGCATAACGCATAATGGATCACGCATTACTCATAACGCGTAACGCATAACGGATCACGCATTACTCATAACGCATAACGCATAACACATAACGGATCACGCATTACTCATAACGCATAACGCATAACGCATAACGCATAACGCATAACGCATAATGCATAACGCATAAAGCAAAACGCATAACGCATAACGCATGACTCATAACGCACAACCCATAACGCATAACGCATAATGCATAACGCATAACGCATAATGGATCACGCATTACTCATAACGCGTAACGCATAACGGATCACGCATTACTCATAACGCATAAGGCATAAAGCAAAACGCATAACGCATAACGCATGACTCATAACGCACAACCCATAACGCATAACGCATAACGCAAATCGCATAACGCATAACCCATAACGCATAACTCATAACGCATAACGCATAACGCATAACGCATAACGCATAACGCATAACGCATAACGCATAACGCATAACGCATAACGCATAACGCATAACGCATAACGCTTAACGCATGACCCATAGCGCATAACGCATAAAGCATAACGCATAACGGATCACGCATTACTCATAACCCATAACGCATAACTCATAACGCATAACGCATAACGCATAACGCATAACGCATAACGCATAACGCACAACTCATAACGCATGACTCATAACGCACAACCCATTACGCATAACGCATAACGCATAACGCATAATGGATCACGCATTACTCATAACGCGTAACGCATAACGGATCACGCATTACTCATAACGCATAACGCATAACACATAACGGATCACGCATTACTCATAACGCATAACGCATAACGCATAACGCATAACGCATAACGCATAACGCATAACGCATAACGCATAACGCATAACGCATAACGCATAACGCATAACGCATAACGCATAACGCATAACGCATAACACATAACGCTTAACCCATAACGCATAACGCATCTCGCATAACGCTTAACGCATGACCCATAGCGCATAACGCATTACGCGTAACGCATAACGCATAACGCATAAAGCATAACGCATAACGGATCACGCATTACCCATAACCCATAACGCATAACTCATAACGCATAACGCATAACGCATAACGCATAACGCATAACGCATGACTCATAACGCACAACCCATAACGCATAACGCATAATGCATAACGCATAACGCATAATGGATCACGCATTACTCATAACGCGTAACGCATAACGGATCACGCATTACTCATAACGCATAAGGCATAAAGCAAAACGCATAACGCATAACGCATGACTCATAACGCACAACCCATAACGCATAACGCATAACGCAAATCGCATAACGCATAACCCATAACGCATAACTCATAACGCATAACGCATAACGCATAACGCATAACGCATAACTCATAACGCATAACGCATAACGCATAACGCATAACGCTTAACGCATGACCCATAGCGCATAACGCATAAAGCATAACGCATAACGGATCACGCATTACTCATAACCCATAACGCATAACTCATAACGCATAACGCATAACGCATAACGCATAACGCATAACGTATAACGCACAACTCATAACGCATGACTCATAACGCACAACCCATTACGCATAACGCATAACGCATAACGCATAACGCATAACGCAAATCGCATAACGCATAACGCGTAACGCATAAAGCATAACGCATAACGCATAACGCATAACGCATAACGCATAACGCATAATGCATAACGCAAAACGCATAATGGATCACGCATTACTCATAACGCGTAACGCATAACGGATCACGCATTACTCATAACGCATAACGCATAACACATAACGGATCACGCATTACTCATAACGCAAAACGCATAACGCATAACGCATTACGCATAACGCATAACGCATAACGCATAACGCATAACGCTTAACGCATAACGCATAACGCATAACGCATAACACATAACGCTTAACCCATAACGCATAACGCATAACGCATAACGCTTAACGCATGACCCATAGCGCATAACGCATTACGCGTAACGCATAACGCATAACGCATAAAGCATAACGCATAACGGATCACGCATTACTCATAACCCATAACGCATAACTCATAACGCATAACGCAAAACGCATAACGCATAACTCATAACGCATGACTCATAACGCACAACCCATAACGCATAACGCATAATGCATAACGCATAACGCATAATGGATCACGCATTACTCATAACGCGTAACGCATAACGGATCACGCATTACTCATAACGCATAACGCATAAAGCAAAACGCATAACGCATAACGCATGACTCATAACGCACAACCCATAACGCATAACGCATAACGCAAATCGCATAACGCATAACCCATAACGCATAACTCATAACGCATAACGCATAACGCATAACGCATAACGCATAACGCATAACGCATAACGCATAACGCATAACGCATAACGCATAACGCTTAACGCATGACCCATAGCGCATAACGCATAAAGCATAACGCATAACGGATCACGCATTACTCATAACCCATAACGCATAACTCATAACGCATAACGCATAACGCATAACGCATAACGCATAACGTATAACGCACAACTCATAACGCATGACTCATAACGCACAACCCATTACGCATAACGCATAACGCATAACGCATAACGCATAACGCATAACGCAAATCGCATAACGCATAACGCGTAACGCATAAAGCATAACGCATAACGCATAACGCATAACGCATAACGCATAACGCATAACGCATAACGCATAATGCATAACGCAAAACGCATAATGGATCACGCATTACTCATAACGCGTAACGCATAACGGATCACGCATTACTCATAACGCATAACGCATAACACATAACGGATCACGCATTACTCATAACGCATAACGCATAACGCATAACGCATAACGCATAACGCATAACGCATAACGCATAACGCATAACGCATAACGCATAACACATAACGCTTAACCCATAACGCATAACGCATAACGCATAACGCTTAACGCATGACCCATAGCGCATAACGCATTACGCGTAACGCATAACGCATAACGCATAAAGCATAACGCATAACGGATCACGCATTACTCATAACCCATAACGCATAACTCATAACGCATAACGCATAACGCATAACGCATAACGCATAACGCATAACGCATAACGCATAACGCATAACGCATAACGCATAACGCATAACGCATAAAGCAAAACGCATAACGCATAACGCATGACTCATAACGCACAACCCATAACGCATAACGCATAACGCAAATCGCATAACGCATAACGCATAACGCATAACGCATAACGCAAATCGCATAACGCATAACGCATAACGCATAACGCATAACGCATAACGCATAATGGATCACGCATTACTCATAACGCGTAACGCATAACGGATCACGCATTACTCATAACGCATAACGCATAAAGCAAAACGCATAACGCATAACGCATGACTCATAACGCACAACCCATAACGCATAACGCATAACGCAAATCGCATAACGCATAACGCATAACGCATAACGCATAACGCATAACGCATAACGCAAATCGCATAACGCATAACGCATAACGCATAACGCATAACGCATAACGCATAACGCATAACGCATAACGCATAACGCAAATCGCATAACGCATAACGCGTAACGCATAAAGCATAACGCATAACGCATAACGCATAACGCATAAAGCATAACGCATAACGCATAATCTATCACGCATTACTCATAACGCGTAACGCATAACGGATCACGCATTACTCATAACGCATAACGCATAACACATAACGGATCACGCATTACTCATAACGCATAACGCATAACGCATAACGCATAACGCATAACGCATAACGCATAACGCATAACGCATAACGCATAACGCATAACGCATAACGCATAACGCGTAACGCAAGTCGCATAACGCATAACGCGTAACGCATAAAGCATAACGCATAACGCATAACGCATAACGCATAATGCATAACGCATAACGCATAACGGATCACGCATTACTCATAACGCATAACGCATAACGCATAACGCATAACGCATAACGCATAACGCATAACGCATAACGCATAACGCATAACGCATAACGCATAACGCATAACGCATAACGCATAACGCATAACGCATAACGCATAACGCATAACGCATAACGCATAACGCATAATGTATAACGCACAACTCATAACGCATGACTCATAACGCACAACCCATTACGCATAACGCATAACGCATAACGCATAACGCATAACGCATAACGCATAACGCAAATCGCATAACGCATAACGCGTAACGCATAAAGCATAACGCATAACGCATAACGCAAATCGCATAACGCATAACGCATAACGCATAACGCATAACGCATAACGCAAATCGCATAACGCATAACGCATAACGCATAACGCATAACGCATAACGGATAACGCATAACGCATAATGCATAACGCATAACGCATAACGCAAATCGCATAACGCACAACGCGTAACGCATAAAGCATAACGCATAACGCATAACGCATAACGCATAATGCATAACGCATAACGCATAATGGATCACGCATTACTCAAAACGCGTAACGCATAACGGATCACGCATTACTCATAACGCATAACGCATAACACATAACGGATCACGCATTACTCATAACGCATAACGCATAACGCATAACGCATAACGCATAACGCATAACGCATAACGCATAACGCATAACGCATAACGCAAAACGCATAACGCATAACGCATAACTCATAAAGCATAACGCATAACGCATAACGCATAACGCATAACGCATAATGCATTACTCATAACGCATAACGCATAACGCATAACGCATAACGCATAACGCATAACGCATAACGCATAACGCATAACGCATAACGCATAACGCATAACGCATAACGCATAACGCATAACGCATAATGCATAACGCATAACGCATAATGGATCACGCATTACTCATAACGCGTAACGCATAACGGATCACGCATTACTCATAACGCATAACGCATAACACATAACGGATCACGCATTACTCATAACGCATAACGCATAACGCATAACGCATAACGCATAACGCATAATGCATAACGCATAAAGCAAAACGCATAACGCATAACGCATGACTCATAACGCACAACCCATAACGCATAACGCATAATGCATAACGCATAACGCATAACGGATCACGCATTACTCATAACGCGTAACGCATAACGGATCACGCATTACTCATAACGCATAAGGCATAAAGCAAAACGCATAACGCATAACGCATGACTCATAACGCACAACCCATAACGCATAACGCATAACGCAAATCGCATAACGCATAACCCATAACGCATAACTCATAACGCATAACGCATAACGCATAACGCATAACGCATAACGCATAACGCATAACGCATAACGCATAACGCATAACGCATAACGCATAACGCATAACGCATAACGCATAACGCATGACCCATAGCGCATAACGCATAAAGCATAACGCATAACGGATCACGCATTACTCATAACCCATAACGCATAACTCATAACGCATAACGCATAACGCATAACGCATAACGCATAACGTATAACGCACAACTCATAACGCATGACTCATAACGCACAACCCATTACGCATAACGCATAACGCATAACGCATAATGGATCACGCATTACTCATAACGCGTAACGCATAACGGATCACGCATTACTCATAACGCATAACGCATAACACATAACGGATCAGGCATTACTCATAACGCATAACGCATAACGCATAACGCATAACGCATAACGCATAACGCATAACGCATAACGCATAACGCATAACGCATAACGCATAACGCATAACGCATAACGCATAACGCATAACGCATAACGCATAACGGATCACGCATTACTCATAACCCATAACGCATAACTCATTACGCATAACGCATAACGCATAACGCATAACGCATAACGCATAACGCATAACGCATAACGCAAATCGCATAACGCATAACGCATAACGCATAACGTATAACGCACAACTCATAACGCATGACTCATAACGCACAACCCATTACGCATAACGCATAACGCATAACGCATAACGCATAACGCATAACGCAAATCGCATAACGCATAACGCGTAACGCATAAAGCATAATGCATAACGCATAACGCATAACGCATAACGCATAACGCATAACGCATAACGCATAATGGATCACGCATTACTCATAACGCGTAACGCATAACGGATCACGCATTACTCATAACGCATAACGCATAACGCGTAACGCATAACGCATAACGCATAACGTATAACGCACAACTCATAACGCATGACTCATAACGCACAACCCATTACGCATAACGCATAACGCATAACGCATAACGCATAACGCATAACGCATAACGCAAATCGCATAACGCATAACGCGTAACGCATAAAGCATAACGCATAACGCATAACGCATAATGCATAACGCATAACGCATAATGGATCACGCATTACTCATAACGCGTAACGCATAACGGATCACGCATTACTCATAACGCATAACGCATAACACATAACGGATCACGCATTACTCATAACGCATAACGCATAACGCATAACGCATAACGCATAACGCATAACGCATAACGCATAACGCATAACGCATAACACATAACGCATAACGCATAACGCATAACGCATAACGCATAACGCATAACGCATAACGCATAACGCATAACGCATAACGCATAACGCATAACGCATAACGCATAACGCATAACGCATAACGCATAACGCATAACGCATAACGCATAACGCATAACGCATAACGCATAACGCATAACGCATAACGCATAACGGATCACGCATTACTCATAACGCAAACGCATAACGCATAACGCATAACGAATAACGCATAACGTTTCACGCATTACTCATAACGCATAACGCATAACGCATAACGCATGACGCATAACGCATAACATATAACGCATAACGCGTAACGCATCACGCATTACTCATAACGCATAACGCATAACGCATAACGCATAACGCATAACGCATAACGCATAAAGCAAAACGCATAACGCATAACGCATGACTCATACCGCACAACCCATAACGCATAACGCATAACGCATAACGCATAACGCATAACGCATAACGCAAATCGCATAACGCATAACGCGTAACGCATAAAGCATAACGCATAACGCATAACGCATAACGCATAATGCATAACGCATAACGCATAGCGGATCACGCATTACTCATAACGCATAACGCATAACGGATCACGCATTACTCATAACGCATAACGCATAACGCATAACGCATAATGCATAACGCATAACGCATAACGCAAAACGCATAATGCATAACGCATAACGCATAATGGATCACGCATTACTCATAACGCGTAACGCATAACGGATCACGCATTACTCATAACGCATAACGCATAACACATAACGGATCACGCATTACTCATAACGCATAACGCATAACGCATAACGCATAACGCATAACGCATAACGCATAACGCATAACGCATAACGCATAACGCATAACCCATAACGCATAACGCATAAAGCAAAACGCATAACGCATAACGCATGACTCATACCGCACAACCCATAACGCATAACGCATAACGCATAACGCATAACGCATAACGCATAACGCAAATCGCATAACGCATAACGCGTAACGCATAAAGCATAACGCATAACGCATAACGCATAACGCATAATGCATAACGCATAACGCATAACGGATCACGCATTACTCATAACGCATAACGCATAACGCATAACGCATAACCCATAACGCATAACGCATAAAGCAAAACGCATAACGCATAACGCATGACTCATACCGCACAACCCATAACGCATAACGCATAACGCATAACGCATAACGCATAACGCATAACGCAAATCGCATAACGCATAACGCGTAACGCATAAAGCATAACGCATAACGCATAACGCATAACGCATAATGCATAACGCATAACGCATAACGGATCACGCATTACTCATAACGCATAACGCATAACGGATCACGCATTACTCATAACGCATAACGCATAACGCATAACGCATAACGCATAACGCATAACGCATAACGCAAATCGCATAACGCATAACGCATAACGCATAACGCATAACGCATAACGCATAACGCATAACGCATAACGCAAGTCGCATAACGCATAACGCGTAACGCATAAAGCATAACGCATAACGCATAACGCATAACGCATAATGCATAACGCATAACGCATAATCTATCACGCATTACTCATAACGCGTAACGCATAACGGATCACGCATTACTCATAACGCATAACGCATAACACATAACGGATCACGCATTACTCATAACGCATAACGCATAACGCATAACGCATAACGCATAACGCATAACGCATAACGCATAACGCATAACGCATAACGCATAACGCATAACGCATAACGCGTAACGCAAGTCGCATAACGCATAACGCGTAACGCATAAAGCATAACGCATAACGCATAACGCATAACGCATAATGCATAACGCATAACGCATAACGGATCACGCATTACTCATAACGCATAACGCATAACGCATAACGCATAACGCATAACGCATAACGCATAACGCATAACGCATAACGCATAACGCATAACGCATAACGCATAACGCATAACGCATAACGCATAACGCATAACGCATAACGCATAACGCATAACGCATAACGCATAACGCATAATGTATAACGCACAACTCATAACGCATGACTCATAACGCACAACCCATTACGCATAACGCATAACGCATAACGCATAACGCATAACGCATAACGCATAACGCAAATCGCATAACGCATAACGCGTAACGCATAAAGCATAACGCATAACGCATAACGCAAATCGCATAACGCATAACGCATAACGCATAACGCATAACGCATAACGCAAATCGCATAACGCATAACGCATAACGCATAACGCATAACGCATAACGGATAACGCATAACGCATAATGCATAACGCATAACGCATAACGCAAATCGCATAACGCACAACGCTTAACGCATAAAGCATAACGCATAACGCATAACGCATAACGCATAATGCATAACGCATAACGCATAATGGATCACGCATTACTCAAAACGCGTAACGCATAACGGATCACGCATTACTCATAACGCATAACGCATAACACATAACGGATCACGCATTACTCATAACGCATAACGCATAACGCATAACACATAACGCATAACGCATAACGCATAACGCATAACGCATAACGCATAACGCAAATCGCATAACGCATAACGCATAACTCATAAAGCATAACGCATAACGCATAACGCATAACGCATAACGCATAATGCATTACTCATAACGCATAACGCATAACGCATAACGCATAACGCATAACGCATAACGCATAACGCATAACGCATAACGCATAACGCATAACGCATAACGCATAACGCATAACGCATAACGCATAATGCATAACGCATAACGCATAATGGATCACGCATTACTCATAACGCGTAACGCATAACGGATCACGCATTACTCATAACGCATAACGCATAACACATAACGGATCACGCATTACTCATAACGCATAACGCATAACGCATAACGCATAACGCATAACGCATAACGCATAACGCATAAAGCAAAACGCATAACGCATAACGCATGACTCATAACGCACAACCCATAACGCATAACGCATAATGCATAACGCATAACGCATAATGGATCACGCATTACTCATAACGCGTAACGCATAACGGATCACGCATTACTCATAACGCATAAGGCATAAAGCAAAACGCATAACGCATAACGCATGACTCATAACGCACAACCCATAACGCATAACGCATAACGCAAATCGCATAACGCATAACCCATAACGCATAACTCATAACGCATAACGCATAACGCATAACGCATAACGCATAACGCATAACGCATAACGCATAACGCATAACGCATAACGCATAACGCATAACGCATAACGCTTAACGCATGACCCATAGCGCATAACGCATAAAGCATAACGCATAACGGATCACGCATTACTCATAACCCATAACGCATAACTCATAACGCATAACGCATAACGCATAACGCATAACGCATAACGTATAACGCACAACTCATAACGCATGACTCATAACGCACAACCCATAACGCATAACGCATAACGCATAACGCATAATGGATCACGCATAACTCATAACGCGTAACGCATAACGGATCACGCATTACTCATAACGCATAACGCATAACACATAACGGATCAGGCATTACTCATAACGCATAACGCATAACGCATAACGCATAACGCATAACGCATAACGCATAACGCATAACGCATAACGCATAACGCATAACGCATAACGCATAACGCATAACGCATAACGCATAACGCATAACGCATAACGCATAACGGATCACGCATTACTCATAACCCATAACGCATAACTCATTACGCATAACGCATAACGCATAACGCATAACGCATAACGCATAACGCATAACGCATAACGCAAATCGCATAACGCATAACGCATAACGCATAACGTATAACGCACAACTCATAACGCATGACTCATAACGCACAACCCATTACGCATAACGCATAACGCATAACGCATAACGCATAACGCATAACGCAAATCCCATAACGCATAACGCGTAACGCATAAAGCATAATGCATAACGCATAACGCATAACGCATAACGCATAATGCATAACGCATAACGCATAATGGATCACGCATTACTCATAACGCGTAACGCATAACGGATCACGCATTACTCATAACGCATAACGCATAACGCGTAACGCATAACGCATAACGCATAACGTATAACGCACAACTCATAACGCATGACTCATAACGCACAACCCATTACGCATAACGCATAACGCATAACGCATAACGCATAACGCATAACGCATAACGCAAATCGCATAACGCATAACGCGTAACGCATAAAGCATAACGCATAACGCATAACGCATAATGCATAACGCATAACGCATAATGGATCACGCATTACTCATAACGCGTAACGCATAACGGATCACGCATTACTCATAACGCATAACGCATAACACATAACGGATCACGCATTACTCATAACGCATAACGCATAACGCATAACGCATAACGCATAACGCATAACGCATAACGCATAACGCATAACGCATAACACATAACGCATAACGCATAACGCATAACGCATAACGCATAACGCATAACGCATAACGCATAACGCATAACGCATAACGCATAACGCATAACGCATAACGCATAACGCATAACGCATAACGCATAACGCATAACGCATAACGCATAACGCATAACGCATAACGCATAACGCATAACGCATAACGCATAACGGATCACGCATTACTCATAACGCAAACGCATAACGCATAACGCATAACGAATAACGCATAACGTTTCACGCATTACTCATAACGCATAACGCATAACGCATAACGCATAACGCATAACGCATAACATATAACGCATAACGCGTAACGCATAAAGCTTAACGCATAACGGATCACGCATTACTCATAACGCATAACGCATAACGCATAACGCATAACCCATAACGCATAACGCATAAAGCAAAACGCATAACGCATAACGCATGACGCATAACGCAAAACCCATAACGCATAACGCATAACGCATAACGCATAACGCATAACGCATAACGCAAATCGCATAACGCATAACGCGTAACGCATAAAGCATAACGCATAACGCATAACGCATAACGCATAATGCATAACGCATAACGCATAGCGGATCACGCATTACTCATAACGCATAACGCATAACGGATCACGCATTACTCATAACGCATAACGCATAACGCATAAAGCATAATGCATTACGCATAACGCATAACGCAAAACGCATAATGCATAACGCATAACGCATAATGGATCACGCATTACTCATAACGCGTAACGCATAACGGATCACGCATTACTCATAACGCATAACGCATAACACATAACGGATCACGCATTACTCATAACGCATAACGCATAACGCATAACGCATAACGCATAACGCATAACGCATAACGCATAACGCATAACGCATAACGCATAACCCATAACGCATAACGCATAAAGCAAAACGCATAACGCATAACGCATGACTCATACCGCACAACCCATAACGCATAACGCATAACGCATAACGCATAACGCATAACGCATAACGCAAATCGCATAACGCATAACGCGTAACGCATAAAGCATAACGCATAACGCATAACGCATAACGCATAATGCATAACGCATAACGCATAACGGATCACGCATTACTCATAACGCATAACGCATAACGCATAACGCATAACCCATAACGCATAACGCATAAAGCAAAACGCATAACGCATAACGCATGACTCATACCGCACAACCCATAACGCATAACGCATAACGCATAACGCATAACGCATAACGCATAACGCAAATCGCATAACGCATAACGCGTAACGCATAAAGCATAACGCATAACGCATAACGCATAACGCATAATGCATAACGCATAACGCATAACGGATCACGCATTACTCATAACGCATAACGCATAACGGATCACGCATTACTCATAACGCATAACGCATAACGCATAACGCATAACGCATAACGCATAACGCATAACGCATAACGCATAACGCATAACGCATAACGTATAACGCACAACTCATAACGCATGACTCATAACGCACAACCCATTACGCATAACGCATAACGCATAACGCATAACGCATAACGCATAACGCATAACGCATAACGCAAATCGCATAACGCATAACGCGTAACGCATAAAGCATAACGCATAACGCATAACGCATAATGCATAACGCATAACGCATAATGGATCACGCATTACTCATAACGCGTAACGCATAACGGATCACGCATTACTCATAACGCATAACGCATAACGGATCACGCATTACTCATAACGCATAACGCATAACGCATAACGCATAACGCATAACGCATAACGCATAACGCATAACGCATAACGCATAACGCATAACGCATAACGCATAACGCATAACGCATAACGCATAACGCATAACGCATAACGCATAACGCATAACGCATAACGCATAACGCATAACGCATAACGCATAACGCATAACGCATAACGCATAACGCATAACGCATAACGCATAACGCATAACGCATAACGCATAACGCATAACGGATCACGCATTACTCATAACGCAAACGCATAACGCATAACGCATAACGAATAACGCATAACGTTTCACGCATTACTCATAACGCATAACGCATAACGCATAACGCATAACGCATAACGCATAACGCATAACGCATAACGCATAACGCGTAACGCATAAAGCTTAACGCATAACGGATCACGCATTACTCATAACGCATAACGCATAACGCATAACGCATAACGCATAACGCATAACGCATAACGCATAACGCATAACGCATAACGCATAACGCATAACGCATAACGCATAACGCATAACGCATACCGCATAACGCATAACGCATAACGCATAACGCATAACGCATAACGCATGACGCATAACGCATAACGCATAACGCATAACGCATACCGCACAACCCATAACGCATAACGCATAACGCATAACGGATCACGCATTACTCATAACGCAAACGCATAACGCATAATGCATAACGAATAACGCATAACGTTTCACGCATTACTCATAACGCATAACGCATAACGCATAACGCATAACGCATAACGCATAACGCATAACACATAACGCATAACGCATACCGCATAACGCATAACGCATAACGCATAACGCATAACGCATAACGCATGACGCATAACGCATAACGCATAACGCATAACGCATAACGCATAACGGATAACGCATAACGCATAACGCATACCGCATAACGCATAACGCATAACGCATAACGCATAACGCATGACGCATAACGCATAACGCATAACGCATACCGCACAACCCATAACGCATAACGCATAACGCATAACGCAAATCGCATAACGCATAACGCGTAACGCATAAAGCATAACGCATAACGCATAACGCATAACGCATAATGCATAACGCATAACGCATAACGGATCACGCATTACTCATAACGCATAACGCATAACGGATCACGCATTACTCATAACGCATAACGCATAAAGCAAAACGCATAACGCATAACGCATGACTCATAACGCACAACCCATAACGCATAACGCATAACGCAAATCGCATAACGCATAACGCATAACGCATAACGCAAATCGCATAACGCATAACGCATAACGCACAACGCATAACGCATAACACATAACGCATAACGTATAACGCAAATCGCATAACGCATAACGCATAACTCATAAAGCATAACGCATAACGCATAACGCATAACGCATAACGCATAATGCATAACGCATAACGCATAACGGATCACGCATTACTCATAACGCATAACGCATAACGGATCACGCATTACTCATAACGCATAACGCATAACGCATAACGCATAACGCATAACCCATAACGCATAACGCATAAAGCAAAACGCATAACGCATAACGCATGACTCATACCGCACAACCCATAACGCATAACGCATAACGCATAACGCATAACGCATAACGGATAACGCAAATCGCATAACGCATAACGCATAACGCATAACGCAAATCGCATAACGCATAACGCATAACGCATAACGCAAATCGCATAACGCATAACGCATAACGCACAACTCATAACGCATAACGCATAACGCAAAACGCATAACGCACAGCGGATAACGCACAACGCATAACACATAACGCATAACGCATAACGCATAACGCATAACGCATAACGCATAACGCATAACGCATAACGCCTAACGCATAACGCATAACGCATAACGCATAACGCATACCGCATAACGCATAACGCAAATCGCATAACGCATAACGCATAACGCATAACGTATAACGCACAACTCATAACGCATAACGCATAACGCATAACGCGTAACGCATAAAGCATAACGCATAACGGATCACGCATTACTCATAACGCATAACGCATAACGCATAACGCATAACGCATAACGCATAACGCATAACGCATAACGCATAACGCATAACCCACAACGCATAACGCATAACGCATAACGCATAATGGATCACGCATTACTCATAACGCGTAACACATAACGGATCACGCATTACTCATAACGCATAACGCATAACACATAACGGATCAGGCATTACTCATAACGCATAACGCATAACGCATAACGCATAACGCATAACGCATAACGCATAACGCATAACGCATAACGCATAACGCATAACGCATAACGCATAACGCATAACGCATAACGCATAACGCATAACGCATAACGCACAACACATAACGCTTAACCCATAACGCATAACGCATAACGCATAACGTATAACGCATAACGCATAACGCATGACTCATACCGCACAACCCATAACGCATAACGCATAACGCATAACGCATAACGCATAACGGATAACGCAAATCGCATAACGCATAACGCATAACGCATAACGCAAATCGCATAACGCATAACGCATAACGCATAACGCAAATCGCATAACGCATAACGCATAACGCACAACTCATAACGCATAACGCATAACGCAAAACGCATAACGCACAGCGGATAACGCACAACGCAAATCGCATAACGCATAACGCATAACGCATAACGTATAACGCACAACTCATAACGCATAACGCATAACGCGTAACGCATAAAGCATAACGCATAACGGATCACGCATTACTCATAACGCATAACGCATGACGCATAACGCATAACGCATAACGCATAACGCATAACGCATAACGCATAACGCATAACCCACAACGCATAACGCATAACGCATAACGCATAATGGATCACGCATTACTCATAACGCGTAACACATAACGGATCACGCATTACTCATAACGCATAACGCATAACACATAACGGATCAGGCATTACTCATAACGCATAACGCATAACGCATAACGCATAACGCATAACGCATAACGCATAACGCATAACGCATAACGCATAACGCATAACGCATAACGCATAACGCATAACGCATAACGCACAACACATAACGCTTAACCCATAACGCATAACGCATAACGCATAACGCTTAACGCATGACCCATAGCGCATAACGCATTACGCGTAACGCATAACGCATAACGCATAAAGCATAACGCATAACGGATCACGCATTACTCATAACTCATAACGCATAACTCATTACGCATAACGCATAACGCATAACGCATAACGCATAACGCATAACGCATAACGCATAACGCATAACGCATAACGCAAATCGCATAACGCATAACGCATAACGCATAACGTATAACGCACAACTCATAACGCATGACTCATAACGCACAACCCATTACGCATAACGCATAACGCATAACGCATAACGCATAACGCATAACGCATAACGCAAATCGCATAACGCATAACGCATAACGCATAAAGCAAAACGCATAACGCATAACGCATGACTCATAACGCACAACCCATAACGCATAACGCATAACGCAAATCGCATAACGCATAACGCATAACGCATAACGCATAACGCAAATCGCATAACGCATAACACATAACGCATAACGCATAACGCATAACGCATAACGCATAACGCATAATGCATAATGCATAACGCATAACGCATAATGGATCACGCATTACTCATAACGCGTAACGCATAACGGATCACGCATTACTCATAACGCATAACGCATAAAGCAAAACGCATAACGCATAACGCATGACTCATAACGCACAACCCATAACGCATAACACATAACGCAAATCGCATAACGCATAACGCATAACGCATAACGCATAACGCATAACGCATAACGCAAATCGCATAACGCATAACGCATAACGCATAACGCATAACGCATAACGCATAACGCAAGTCGCATAACGCATAACGCGTAACGCATAAAGCATAACGCATAACGCATAACGCATAACGCATAATGCATAACGCATAACGCATAACGGATCACGCATTACTCATAACGCATAACGCATAACGGATCACGCATTACTCATAACGCATAACGCATAACACATAACGGATCACGCATTACTCATAACGCATAACGCATAACGCATAACGCATAACGCATAACGCATAACGCATAACGCATAACGCATAACGCATAACGCATAACGCAAATCGCATAACGCATAACGCATAACGCATAACGCATAACGCATAACGCATAACGCATAACGCATAACGCGTAACGCAAGTCGCATAACGCATAACGCGTAACGCATAAAGCATAACGCATAACGCATAACGCATAACGCATAATGCATAACGCATAACGCATAACGGATCACGCATTACTCATAACGCATAACGCATAACGCATAACGCATAACGCATAACGCATAACGCATAACGCATAACGCATAACGCATAACGCATAACGCATAACGCATAACGCATAATGTATAACGCACAACTCATAACGCATGACTCATAACGCACAACCCATTACGCATAACGCATAACGCATAACGCATAACGCATAACGCATAACGCATAACGCAAATCGCATAACGCATAACGCGTAACGCATAAAGCATAACGCATAACGCATAACGCAAATCGCATAACGCATAACGCATAACGCATAACGCATAACGCATAACGCATAACGCAAATCGCATAACGCATAACGCATAACGCATAACGCATAACGCATAACGCATAACGCATAATGCATAACGCATAACGCATAACGCAAATCGCATAACGCACAACGCGTAACGCATAAAGCATAACGCATAACGCATAACGCATAACGCATAATGCATAACGCATAACGCATAATGGATCACGCATTACTCAAAACGCGTAACGCATAACGGATCACGCATTACTCATAACGCATAACGCATAACACATAACGGATCACGCATTACTCATAACGCATAACGCATAACGCATAACACATAACGCATAACGCATAACGCATAACGCATAACGCATAACGCATAACGCAAATCGCATAACGCATAACGCATAACTCATAAAGCATAACGCATAACGCATAACGCATAACGCATAACGCATAATGCATTACTCATAACGCATAACGCATAACGCATAACGCATAACGCATAACGCATAACGCATAACGCATAACGCATAACGCATAACGCATAACGCATAACGCATAACGCATAACGCATAACGCATAATGCATAACGCATAACGCATAATGGATCACGCATTACTCATAACGCGTAACGCATAACGGATCACGCATTACTCATAACGCATAACGCATAACACATAACGGATCACGCATTACTCATAACGCATAACGCATAACGCATAACGCATAACGCATAACGCATAATGCATAACGCATAAAGCAAAACGCATAACGCATAACGCATGACTCATAACGCACAACCCATAACGCATAACGCATAATGCATAACGCATAACGCATAATGGATCACGCATTACTCATAACGCGTAACGCATAACGGATCACGCATTACTCATAACGCATAAGGCATAAAGCAAAACGCATAACGCATAACGCATGACTCATAACGCACAACCCATAACGCATAACGCATAACGCAAATCGCATAACGCATAACCCATAACGCATAACTCATAACGCATAACGCATAACGCATAACGCATAACGCATAACGCATAACGCATAACGCATAACGCATAACGCATAACGCATAACGCATAACGCATAACGCATAACGCTTAACGCATGACCCATAGCGCATAACGCATAAAGCATAACGCATAACGGATCACGCATTACTCATAACCCATAACGCATAACTCATAACGCATAACGCATAACGCATAACGCATAACGCATAACGTATAACGCACAACTCATAACGCATGACTCATAACGCACAACCCATTACGCATAACGCATAACGCATAACGCATAATGGATCACGCATTACTCATAACGCGTAACGCATAACGGATCACGCATTACTCATAACGCATAACGCATAACACATAACGGCTCAGGCATTACTCATAACGCATAACGCATAACGCATAACGCATAACGCATAACGCATAACGCATAACGCATAACGCATAACGCATAACGCATAACGCATAACGCATAACGCATAACGCATAACGCATAACGCATAACGCACAACACATAACGCTTAACCCATAACGCATAACGCATAACGCATAACGCTTAACGCATGACCCATAGCGCATAACGCATTACGCATAACGCAAATCGCATAACGCATAACGCGTAACGCATAAAGCATAACGCATAACGCATAACGCATAATGCATAACGCATAACGCATAATGGATCACGCATTACTCATAACGCGTAACGCATAACGGATCACGCATTACTCATAACGCATAACGCATAACGCATAACGCATAACGCATAACGCATAACGTATAACGCACAACTCATAACGCATGACTCATAACGCACAACCCATTACGCATAACGCATAACGCATAACGCATAACGCATAACGCATAACGCATAACGCATAACGCATAACGCAAATCGCATAACGCATAACGCGTAACGCATAAAGCATAACGCATAACGCATAACGCATAATGCATAACGCATAACGCATAATGGATCACGCATTACTCATAACGCGTAACGCATAACGGATCACGCATTACTCATAACGCATAACGCATAACACATAACGGATCACGCATTACTCATAACGCATAACGCATAACGCATAACGCATAACGCATAACGCATAACGCATAACGCATAACACATAACGCATAACGCATAACGCATAACGCATAACGCATAACGCATAACGCATAACGCATAACGCATAACGCATAACGCATAACGCATAACGCATAACGCATAACGCATAACGCATAACGCATAACGCATAACGCATAACGCATAACGCATAACGGATCACGCATTACTCATAACGCAAACGCATAACGCATAACGCATAACGAATAACGCATAACGTTTCACGCATTACTCATAACGCATAACGCATAACGCATAACGCATAACGCATAACGCATAACGCATAACGCGTAACGCATAAAGCTTAACGCATAACGGATCACGCATTACTCATAACGCATAACGCATAACGCATAACGCATAACCCATAACGCATAACGCATAAAGCAAAACGCATAACGCATAACGCATGACTCATACCGCACAACCCATAACGCATAACGCATAACGCATAACGCATAACGCATAACGCATAACGCAAATCGCATAACGCATAACGCGTAACGCATAAAGCATAACGCATAACGCATAACGCATAACGCATAATGCATAACGCATAACGCATAGCGGATCACGCATTACTCATAACGCATAACGCATAACGGATCACGCATTACTCATAACGCATAACGCATAACGCATAAAGCATAATGCATTACGCATAACGCATAACGCAAAACGCATAATGCATAACGCATAACGCATAATGGATCACGCATTACTCATAACGCGTAACGCATAACGGATCACGCATTACTCATAACGCATAACGCATAACACATAACGGATCACGCATTACTCATAACGCATAACGCATAACGCATAACGCATAACGCATAACGCATAACGCATAACGCATAACGCATAACGCATAACCCATAACGCATAACGCATAAAGCAAAACGCATAACGCATAACGCATGACTCATACCGCACAACCCATAACGCATAACGCATAACGCATAACGCATAACGCATAACGCAAATCGCATAACGCATAACGCGTAACGCATAAAGCATAACGCATAACGCATAACGCATAACGCATAATGCATAACGCATAACGCATAACGGATCACGCATTACTCATAACGCATAACGCATAACGCATAACGCATAACCCATAACGCATAACGCATAAAGCAAAACGCATAACGCATAACGCATGACTCATACCGCACAACCCATAACGCATAACGCATAACGCATAACGCATAACGCATAACGCATAACGCAAATCGCATAACGCATAACGCGTAACGCATAAAGCATAACGCATAACGCATAACGCATAACGCATAATGCATAACGCATAACGCATAACGGATCACGCATTACTCATAACGCATAACGCATAACGGATCACGCATTACTCATAACGCATAACGCATAACGCATAACGCATAACGCATAACGCATAACGCATAACGCATAACGCATAACGCATAACGCATAACGTATAACGCACAACTCATAACGCATGACTCATAACGCACAACCCATTACGCATAACGCATAACGCATAACGCATAACGCATAACGCATAACGCATAACGCATAACGCAAATCGCATAACGCATAACGCGTAACGCATAAAGCATAACGCATAACGCATAATGCATAACGCATAACGCATAATGGATCACGCATTACTCATAACGCGTAACGCATAACGGATCACGCATTACTCATAACGCATAACGCATAACGGATCACGCATTACTCATAACGCATAACGCATAACGCATAACGCATAACGCATAACGCATAACGCATAACGCATAACGCATAACGCATAACGCATAACGCATAACGCATAACGCATAACGCATAACGCATAACGCATAACGCATAACGCATAACGCATAACGCATAACGCATAAAGCATAACGCATAACGCATAACGCATAACGCATAACGCATAACGCATAACGCATAACGGATCACGCATTACTCATAACGCAAACGCATAACGCATAACGCATAACGAATAACGCATAACGTTTCACGCATTACTCATAACGCATAACGCATAACGCATAACGCATAACGCATAACGCATAACGCATAACGCATAACGCGTAACGCATAAAGCTTAACGCATAACGGATCACGCATTACTCATAACGCATAACGCATAACGCATAACGCATAACGCATAACGCATAACGCATAACGCATAACGCATAACGCATAACGCATAACGCATAACGCATAACGCATAACGCATAACGCATAACGCATACCGCATAACGCATAACGCATAACGCATAACGCATAACGCATAACGCATGACGCATAACGCATAACGCATAACGCATAACGCATACCGCACAACCCATAACGCATAACGCATAACGCATAACGGATCACGCATTACTCATAACGCAAACGCATAACGCATAATGCATAACGAATAACGCATAACGTTTCACGCATTACTCATAACGCATAACGCATAACGCATAACGCATAACGCATAACGCATAACACATAACGCATAACGCGTAACGCATAAAGCTTAACGCATAACGGATCACGCATTACTCATAACGCATAACGCATAACGCATAACGCATAACGCATAACGCATAACGCATAACGCATAACGCATAACGCATAACGCATAACGGATAACGCATACCGCATAACGCATAACGCATAACGCATAACGCATAACGCATAACGCATGACGCATAACGCATAACGCATAACGCATACCGCACAACCCATAACGCATAACGCATAACGCATAACGCATAACGCATAACGCAAATCGCATAACGCATAACGCGTAACGCATAAAGCATAACGCATAACGCATAACGCATAACGCATAATGCATAACGCATAACGCATAACGGATCACGCATTACTCATAACG
Source organism: Lasioglossum morio (assembly GCA_916610235.2). Taxonomy (NCBI): domain Eukaryota; kingdom Metazoa; phylum Arthropoda; class Insecta; order Hymenoptera; family Halictidae; genus Lasioglossum; species Lasioglossum morio. The sequence continues at coordinate 90,586 of CAKAJA020000239.1, read as the reverse complement.
CATAACGCATAAAGCAAAACGCATAACGCATAACGCATGACTCATAACGCACAACCCATAACGCATAACGCATAACGCAAATCGCATAACGCATAACGCATAACGCATAACGCAAATCGCATAACGCATAACGCATAACGCACAACGCATAACGCATAACGCATAACGCATAACGTATAACGCAAATCGCATAACGCATAACGCATAACTCATAAAGCATAACGCATAACGCATAACGCATAACGCATAACGCATAATGCATAACGCATAACGCATAACGGATCACGCATTACTCATAACGCATAACGCATAACGGATCACGCATTACTCATAACGCATAACGCATAACGCATAACGCATAACGCATAACCCATAACGCATAACGCATAAAGCAAAACGCATAACGCATAACGCATGACTCATACCGCACAACCCATAACGCATAACGCATAACGCATAACGCATAACGCATAACGGATAACGCAAATCGCATAACGCATAACGCATAACGCATAACGCAAATCGCATAACGCATAACGCATAACGCATAACGCAAATCGCATAACGCATAACGCATAACGCACAACTCATAACGCATAACGCATAACGCAAAACGCATAACGCACAGCGGATAACGCACAACGCATAACACATAACGCATAACGCATAACGCATAACGCATAACGCATATCGCATAACGCATAACGCATAACGCCTAACGCATAACGCATAACGCATAACGCATAACGCATACCGCATAACGCATAACGCAAATCGCATAACGCATAACGCATAACGCATAACGTATAACGCACAACTCATAACGCATAACGCATAACGCATAACGCGTAACGCATAAAGCATAACGCATAACGGATCACGCATTACTCATAACGCATAACGCATAACGCATAACGCATAACGCATAACGCATAACGCATAACGCATAACCCAAAACGCATAACGCATAACGCATAACGCATAATGGATCACGCATTACTCATAACGCGTAACGCATAACGGATCACGCATTACTCATAACGCATAACGCATAACACATAACGGATCAGGCATTACTCATAACGCATAACGCATAACGCATAACGCATAACGCATAACGCATAACGCATAACGCATAACGCATAACGCATAACGCATAACGCATAACGCATAACGCATAACGCATAACGCATAACGCATAACGCATAACGCACAACACATAACGCTTAACCCATAACGCATAACGCATAACGCATAACGCTTAACGCATAACGCATAACGCATGACTCATACCGCACAACCCATAACGCATAACGCATAACGCATAACGCATAACGCATAACGGATAACGCAAATCGCATAACGCATAACGCATAACGCATAACGCAAATCGCATAACGCATAACGCATAACGCATAACGCACAACTCATAACGCATAACGCATAACGCAAAACGCATAACGCACAGCGGATAACGCACAACGCATAACACATAACGCATAACGCATAACGCATAACGCATAACGCATAACGCATAACGCATAACGCATAACGCATAACGCATAACGCATAACGCATAACGCATAACGCATAACGCATAACGCATAACGCATAACGCATAACGCATAACGCATAACGCATACCGCATAACGCATAACGCAAATCGCATAACGCATAACGCATAACGCATAACGTATAACGCACAACTCATAACGCATAACGCATAACGCATAACGCGTAACGCATAAAGCATAACGCATAACGGATCACGCATTACTCATAACGCATAACGCATGACGCATAACGCATAACGCATAACGCATAACGCATAACGCATAACGCATAACGCATAACCCATAACGCATAACGCATAACGCATAACGCATAATGGATCACGCATTACTCATAACGCGTAACACATAACGGATCACGCATTACTCATAACGCATAACGCATAACACATAACGGATCAGGCATTACTCATAACGCATAACGCATAACGCATAACGCATAACGCATAACGCATAACGCATAACGCATAACGCATAACGCATAACGCATAACGCATAACGCATAACGCATAACGCATAACGCATAACGCATAACGCACAACACATAACGCTTAACCCATAACGCATAACGCATAACGCATAACGCTTAACGCATGACCCATAGCGCATAACGCATTACGCGTAACGCATAACGCATAACGCATAACGCATAACGCATAACGCAAATCGCATAACGCATAACGCATAACGCATAAAGCATAACGCATAACGCATAACGCATAATGCATAACGCATAACGCATAATGGATCACGCATTACTCATAACGCGTAACGCATAACGGATCACGCATTACTCATAACGCATAATGCATAACACATAACGGATCACGCATTACTCATAACGCATAACGCATAACGCATAACGCATAACGCATAACGCATAACGCATAACGCATAACACATAACGCATAACGCATAACGCATAACGCATAACGCATAACGCATAACGCATAACGCATAACGCATAACGCATAACGCATAACGCATAACGCATAACGCATAACGCATAACGCATAACGCATAACGCATAACGCATAACGCATAACGGATCACGCATTACTCATAACGCAAACGCATAACGCATAACGCATAACGCATAACGCATAACGAATAACGCATAACGTTTCACGCATTACTCATAACGCATAACGCATAACGCATAACGCATAACGCATAACGCATAACGCATAACGCATAACGCGTAACGCATAAAGCTTAACGCATAACGGATCACGCATTACTCATAACGCATAACGCATAACGCATAACGCATAACCCATAACGCATAACGCATAAAGCAAAACGCATAACGCATAACGCATGACTCATACCGCACAACCCATAACGCATAACGCATAACGCATAACGCATAACGCATAACGCATAACGCAAATCGCATAACGCATAACGCGTAACGCATAAAGCATAACGCATAACGCATAACGCTTAACGCATGACCCATAACGCATAGCGGATCACGCATTACTCATAACGCATAACGCATAACGGATCACGCATTACTCATAACGCATAACGCATAACGCATAAAGCATAATGCATTACGCATAACGCATAACGCAAAACGCATAATGCATAACGCATAACGCATAATGGATCACGCATTACTCATAACGCGTAACGCATAACGGATCACGCATTACTCATAACGCATAACGCATAACACATAACGGATCACGCATTACTCATAACGCATAACGCATAACGCATAACGCATAACGCATAACGCATAACGCATAACGCATAACGCATAACCCATAACGCATAACGCATAAAGCAAAACGCATAACGCATAACGCATGACTCATACCGCACAACCCATAACGCATAACGCATAACGCATAACGCATAACGCATAACGCAAATCGCATAACGCATAACGCGTAACGCATAAAGCATAACGCATAACGCATAACGCATAACGCATAATGCATAACGCATAACGCATAACGGATCACGCATTACTCATAACGCATAACGCATAACACATAACGGATCACGCATTACTCATAACGCATAACGCATAACGCATAACGCATAACGCATAACGCATAACGCATGACTCATACCGCACAACCCATAACGCATAACGCATAACGCATAACGCATAACGCATAACGCAAATCGCATAACGCATAACGCGTAACGCATAAAGCATAACGCATAACGCATAACGCATAACGCATAATGCATAACGCATAACGCATAACGGATCACGCATTACTCATAACGCATAACGCATAACGGATCACGCATTACTCATAACGCATAACGCATAACGCATAACGCATAACGCATAACGCATAACGCATAACGCATAACGCATAACGCATAACGCATAACGTATAACGCACAACTCATAACGCATGACTCATAACGCACAACCCATTACGCATAACGCATAACGCATAACGCATAACGCATAACGCATAACGCATAACGCATAACGCAAATCGCATAACGCATAACGCGTAACGCATAAAGCATAACGCATAACGCATAACGCATAATGCATAACGCATAACGCATAATGGATCACGCATTACTCATAACGCGTAACGCATAACGGATCACGCATTACTCATAACGCATAACGCATAACGGATCACGCATTACTCATAACGCATAACGCATAACGCATAACGCATAACGCATAACGCATAACGCATAACGCATAACGCATAACGCATAACGCATAACGCATAACGCATAACGCATAACGCATAACGCATAACGCATAACGCATAACGCATAACGCATAACGCATAACGCATAACGCATAACGCATAACGCATAACGCATAACGCATAACGCATAACGCATAACGCATAACGCATAACGCATAACGCATAACGCATAACGCATAACGCATAACGCATAACGCATAACGGATCACGCATTACTCATAACGCAAACGCATAACGCATAACGCATAACGAATAACGCATAACGTTTCACGCATTACTCATAACGCATAACGCATAACGCATAACGCATAACGCATAACGCATAACGCATAACGCATAACGCGTAACGCATAAAGCTTAACGCATAACGGATCACGCATTACTCATAACGCATAACGCATAACGCATAACGCATAACGCATAACGCATAACGCATAACGCATAACGCATAACGCATAACGCATAACGCATAACGCATAACGCATAACGCATAACGCATAACGCATACCGCATAACGCATAACGCATAACGCATAACGCATAACGCATAACGCATGACGCATAACGCATAACGCATAACGCATAACGCATACCGCACAACCCATAACGCATAACGCATAACGGATCACGCATTACTCATAACGCAAACGCATAACGCATAATGCATAACGAATAACGCATAACGTTTCACGCATTACTCATAACGCATAACGCATAACGCATAACGCATAACGCATAACGCATAACGCATAACACATAACGCATAACGCGTAACGCATAAAGCTTAACGCATAACGGATCACGCATTACTCATAACGCATAACGCATAACGCATAACGCATAACGCATAACGCATAACGCATAACGCATAACGCATAACGCATAACGCATACCGCATAACGCATAACGCATAACGCATAACGCATAACGCATAACGCATAAAGCAAAACGCATAACGCATAACGCATGACTCATACCGCACAACCCATAACGCATAACGCATAACGCATAACGCATAACGCATAACGGATAACGCAAATCGCATAACGCATAACGCATAACGCATAACGCAAATCGCATAACGCATAACGCATAACGCATAACGCAAATCGCATAACGCATAACGCATAACGCACAACTCATAACGCATAACGCATAACGCAAAACGCATAACGCACAGCGGATAACGCACAACGCATAACACATAACGCATAACGCATAACGCATAACGCATAACGCATAACGCATAACGCATAACGCATAACGCCTAACGCATAACGCATAACGCATAACGCATACCGCATAACGCATAACGCAAATCGCATAACGCATAACGCATAACGCATAACGTATAACGCACAACTCATAACGCATAACGCATAACGCATAACGCGTAACGCATAAAGCATAACGCATAACGGATCACGCATTACTCATAACGCATAACGCATGACGCATAACGCATAACGCATAACGCATAACGCATAACGCATAACCCACAACGCATAACGCATAACGCATAACGCATAATGGATCACGCATTACTCATAACGCGTAACACATAACGGATCACGCATTACTCATAACGCATAACGCATAACACATAACGGATCACGCATTACTCATAACGCATAACGCATAACGCATAACGCATAACGCATAACGCATAACGCATAACGCATAACGCATAACGCATAACGCATAACGCATAACGCATAACGCATAACGCATAACGCATAACGCATAACGCATAACGCATAACGCACAACACATAACGCATAACCCATAACGCATAACGCATAACGCATAACGCTTAACGCATAACGCATAACGCATGACTCATACCGCACAACCCATAACGCATAACGCATAACGCATAACGCATAACGCATAACGGATAACGCAAATCGCATAACGCATAACGCATAACGCATAACGCAAATCGCATAACGCATAACGCATAACGCATAACGCAAATCGCATAACGCATAACGCATAACGCACAACTCATAACGCATAACGCATAACGCAAAACGCATAACGCACAGCGGATAACGCACAACGCATAACACATAACGCATAACGCATAACGCATAACGCATAACGCATAACGCATAACGCATAACGCATAACGCATAACGCATAACGCATAACGCATAACGCATAACGCATAACGCATAACGCATAACGCATAACGCATAACGCATACCGCATAACGCATAACGCAAATCGCATAACGCATAACGCATAACGCATAACGTATAACGCACAACTCATAACGCATAACGCATAACGCATAACGCGTAACGCATAAAGCATAACGCATAACGGATCACGCATTACTCATAACGCATAACGCATGACGCATAACGCATAACGCATAACGCATAACGCATAACGCATAACGCATAACGCATAACCCACAACGCATAACGCATAACGCATAACGCATAATGGATCACGCATTACTCATAACGCGTAACACATAACGGATCACGCATTACTCATAACGCATAACGCATAACACATAACGGATCAGGCATTACTCATAACGCATAACGCATAACGCATAACGCATAACGCATAACGCATAACGCATAACGCATAACGCATAACGCATAACGCATAACGCATAACGCATAACGCATAACGCATAACGCACAACACATAACGCTTAACCCATAACGCATAACGCATAACGCATAACGCTTAACGCATGACCCATAGCGCATAACGCATTACGCGTAACGCATAACGCATAACGCATAAAGCATAACGCATAACGGATCACGCATTACTCATAACCCATAACGCATAACTCATTACGCATAACGCATAACGCATAACGCATAACGCATAACGCATAACGCATAACGCATAACGCATAACGCATAACGCATAACGCAAATCGCATAACGCATAACGCATAACGCATAACGTATAACGCACAACTCATAACGCATGACTCATAACGCACAACCCATTACGCATAACGCATAACGCATAACGCATAACGCATAACGCATAACGCATAACGCAAATCGCATAACGCATAACGCGTAACGCATAAAGCATAATGCATAACGCATAACGCATAACGCATAACGCATAATGCATAACGCATAACGCATAATGGATCACGCATTACTCATAACGCGTAACGCATAACGGATCACGCATTACTCATAACGCATAACGCATAACACATAACGGATCACGCATTACTCATAACGCATAACGCATAACGCATAACGCATAACGCATAACGCATAACGCATAACGCATAACGCATAACGCATAACGCATAACGCATAACGCATAACGCATAACGCATAACACATAACGGATCACGCATAACGCATAACGCATAACCCATAACGCATAACGCATAAAGCAAAACGCATAACGCAAAACGCATGACTCATACCGCACAACCCATAACGCATAACGCATAACGCATAACGCATAACGCATAACGCATAACGCATAACGCAAATCGCATAACGCATAACGCGTAACGCATAAAGCATAACGCATAACGCATAACGCATAACGCATAATGCATAACGCATAACGCATAACGGATCACGCATTACTCATAACGCATAACGCATAACGGATCACGCATTACTCATAACGCATAACGCATAACGCATAACGCATACCGCATAACGCATAACTCATAACGCATAACGCATAACGCATAACGTATAACGCACAACTCATAACGCATGACTCATAACGCACAACCCATTACGCATAACGCATAACGCATAACGCATAATGGATCACGCATTACTCATAACGCGTAACGCATAACGGATCACGCATTACTCATAACGCATAACGCATAACGCATAACGCATAACGCATAACGCATAACGCAAATCGCATAACGCATAACGCGTAACGCATAAAGCATAACGCATAACGCATAACGCATAATGCATAACGCATAACGCATAATGGATCACGCATTACTCATAACGCGTAACGCATAACGGATCACGCATTACTCATAACGCATAACGCATAACGCATAACGCATAACGCATAACGCATAACGCATAACGCATAACGCATAACGCATAACGCATAACGCATAACGCATAACGCATAACGCATAACGCATAACGCATAACGCATAACGGATCACGCATTACTCATAACGCAAACGCATAACGCATAACACATAACGAATAACGCATAACGTTTCACACATTACTCATAACGCATAACGCATAACGCATAACGCATAACGCATAACGCATAACGCATAACGCATAACGCATAACGCGTAACGCATAAAGCTTAACGCATAACGGATCACGCATTACTCATAACGCATAACGCATAACGCATAACGCATAACGCATAACGCATCACGCATAAAGCATAACGCATAACGCATAACGCATAACGCATAACGCATAACGCATACCGCATAACGCATAACGCATAACGCATAACGCATAACGCATAACGCATGACGCATAACGCATAACGCATACCGCACAACCCATAACGCATAACGCATAACGCATAACGGATCACGCATTACTCATAACGCAAACGCATAACGCATAACGCATAACGAATAACGCATAATGTTTCACGCATTACTCATAACGCATAACGCATAACGCATAATGCATAACGCATAACGCATAACGCATAACGCATAACGCATACCGCATAACGCATAACGCATAACGCATAACGCATAACGCATAACGCATGACCCATAACGCATAACGCATAACGCATAACGCATACCGCACAACCCATAACGCATAACGCATAACGCATAACGGATCACGCATTACTCATAACGCAAACGCATAACGCATAACGCATAACGAATAACGCATAACGTTTCACGCATTACTCATAACGCATAACGCATAACGCATAACGCATAACGCATATCGCATAACGCATAACGCATAACGCATAACGCGTAACGCATAAAGCTTAACGCATAACGGATCACGCATTACTCATAACGCATAACGCATAACGCATAACGCATAACGCATAACGCATAACGCATAACGCATAACGCATAACGCATAACGCATAACGCATAACGCATAACGCATAACGCATAACGCATAACGCATAACGCATAACGCATAACGCATAACGCATGACGCATAACGCATAACGCATAACGCATAACGCATACCGCACAACCCATAACGCATAACGCATAACGCATAACGCATAACGCATAACGCAAATCGCATAACGCATAACGCGTAACGCATAAAGCATAACGCATAACGCATAACGCATAACGCATAATGCATAACGCATAACGCATAACGCATAACGGATCACGCATTACTCATAACGCATAACGCATAACGGATCACGCATTACTCATAACGCATAACGCATAAAGCAAAACGCATAACGCATAACGCATGACTCATAACGCACAACCCATAACGCATAACGCATAACGCAAATCGCATAACGCATAACGCATAACGCATAACGCATAACGCAAATCGCATAACGCATAACGCACAACGCATAACGCATAACGCATAACGCATAACGCATAACGTATAACGCAAATCGCATAACGCATAACGCATAACTCATAAAGCATAACGCATAACGCATAACGCATAACGCATAACGCATAATGCATAACGCATAACGCATAACGGATCACGCATTACTCATAACGCATAACGCATAACGGATCACGCATTACTCATAACGCATAACGCATAACGCATAACCCATAACGCATAACGCATAAAGCAAAACGCATAACGCATAACGCATGACTCATACCGCACAACCCATAACGCATAACGCATAACGCATAACGCATAACGCATAACGGATAACGCAAATCGCATAACGCATAACGCATAACGCATAACGCAAAACGCATAACGCACAGCGGATAACGCACAACGCATAACACTTACCGCATAACGCATAACGCATAACGCACAACTCATAACGCATAACGCATAACGCAAAACGCATAACGCACAGCGGATAACGCACAACGCATAACACATAACGCATAACGCATAACGCATAACGCATAACGCATAACGCATAACGCATAACGCATAACGCATAACGCATAACGCATAACGCATAACGCATAACGCATAACGCATAACGCATAACGCATAACGCATAACGCATAACGCATAACGCATAACGCATAACGCATACCGCATAACGCATAACGCAAATCGCATAACGCATAACGCATAACGCATAACGTATAACGCACAACTCATAACGCATAACGCATAACGCATAACGCGTAACGCATAAAGCATAACGCATAACGGATCACGCATTACTCATAACGCATAACGCATGACGCATAACGCATAACGCATAACGCATAACGCATAACGCATAACGCATAACGCATAACCCATAACGCATAACGCATAACGCATAACGCATAACGCATAACGGATAACACATAACGCATAACGCATAACGCATAACGCATAACGCATAACGCATAACGCATAACGCATAACGCATAACGCATAACACATAACGCATAACCCATAACGCATAACTCAAATCGCATAACGCATAACGCATAACGCATAACGCATAACGCATAACGTATAACGCACAACTCATAACGCATAACGCATAACGCAAAACGCATAACGCATAGCGGATAACGCACAACGCATAACACATAACGCATAACGCATAACGCATAACGCATAACGCATAACGCATAACGCATAACGCATAACGCATAACGCATAACGCATAACGCATAACGCATAACGCATAACGCATAACGCATAACGCATAACGCATAACGCATAACGCATAACGCATAACCCACAACGCATAACGCATAACGCATAACGCATAATGGATCACGCATTACTCATAACGCGTAACACATAACGGATCACGCATTACTCATAACGCATAACGCATAACACATAACGGATCAGGCATTACTCATAACGCATAACGCATAACGCATAACGCATAACGCATAACGCATAACGCATAACGCATAACGCATAACGCATAACGCATAACGCATAACGCATAACGCACAACACATAACGCTTAACCCATAACGCATAACGCATAACGCATAACGCTTAACGCATGACCCATAGCGCATAACGCATTACGCGTAACGCATAACGCATAACGCATAACGCATAACGCATAACGCATAACGCAAATCGCATAACGCATAACGCGTAACGCATAAAGCATAACGCATAACGCATAACGCATAATGCATAACGCATAACGCATAATGGATCACGCATTACTCATAACGCGTAACGCATAACGGATCACGCATTACTCATAACGCATAATGCATAACACATAACGGATCACGCATTACTCATAACGCATAACGCATAACGCATAACGCATAACGCATAACGCATAACGCATAACGCATAACACATAACGCATAACGCATAACGCATAACGCATAACGCATAACGCATAACGCATAACGCATAACGCATAACGCATAACGCATAACGCATAACGCATAACGCATAACGCATAACGCATAACGCATAACGCATAACGCATAACGCATAACGCATAACGCATAACGCATAACGCATAACGCATAACGCATAACGGATCACGCATTACTCATAACGCAAACGCATAACGCATAACGCATAACGAATAACGCATAACGTTTCACGCATTACTCATAACGCATAACGCATAACGCATAACGCATAACGCATAACGCATAACGCGTAACGCATAAAGCTTAACGCATAACGGATCACGCATTACTCATAACGCATAACGCATAACGCATAACGCATAACCCATAACGCATAACGCATAAAGCAAAACGCATAACGCATAACGCATGACTCATACCGCACAACCCATAACGCATAACGCATAACGCATAACGCATAACGCATAACGCATAACGCAAATGGCATAACGCATAACGCGTAACGCATAAAGCATAACGCATAACGCATAACGCATAACGCATAACGCATAATGCATAACGCATAACGCATAGCGGATCACGCATTACTCATAACGCATAACGCATAACGGATCACGCATTACTCATAACGCATAACGCATAACGCATAAAGCATAATGCATTACGCATAACGCATAACGCAAAACGCATAATGCATAACGCATAACGCATAATGGATCACGCATTACTCATAACGCGTAACGCATAACGGATCACGCATTACTCATAACGCATAACGCATAACACATAACGGATCACGCATTACTCATAACGCATAACGCATAACGCATAACGCATAACGCATAACGCATAACGCATAACGCATAACGCATAACGCATAACCCATAACGCATAACGCATAAAGCAAAACGCATAACGCATAACGCATGACTCATACCGCACAACCCATAACGCATAACGCATAACGCATAACGCATAACGCATAACGCAAATCGCATAACGCATAACGCGTAACGCATAAAGCATAACGCATAACGCATAACGCATAACGCATAATGCATAACGCATAACGCATAACGGATCACGCATTACTCATAACGCATAACGCATAACGCATAACGCATAACCCATAACGCATAACGCATAAAGCAAAACGCATAACGCATAACGCATGACTCATACCGCACAACCCATAACGCATAACGCATAACGCATAACGCATAACGCATAACGCAAATCGCATAACGCATAACGCGTAACGCATAACGCATAACGCATAACGCATAACGCATAACGCATAATGCATAACGCATAACGCATAACGGATCACGCATTACTCATAACGCATAACGCATAACGGATCACGCATTACTCATAACGCATAACGCATAACGCATAACGCATAACGCATAACGCATAACGCATAACGCATAACGCATAACGCATAACGTATAACGCACAACTCATAACGCATGACTCATAACGCACAACCCATTACGCATAACGCATAACGCATAACGCATAACGCATAACGCATAACGCATAACGCATAACGCAAATCGCATAACGCATAACGCGTAACGCATAAAGCATAACGCATAACGCATAACGCATAATGCATAACGCATAACGCATAATGGATCACGCATTACTCATAACGCGTAACGCATAACGGATCACGCATTACTCATAACGCATAACGCATAACGGATCACGCATTACTCATAACGCATAACGCATAACGCATAACGCATAACGCATAACGCATAACGCATAACGCATAACGCATAACGCATAACGCATAACGCATAACGCATAACGCATAACGCATAACGCATAACGCATAACGCATAACGCATAACGCATAACGCATAACGCATAACGCATAACGCATAACGCATAACGCATAACGCATAACGCATAACGCATAACGCATAACGGATCACGCATTACTCATAACGCAAACGCATAACGCATAACGCATAACGAATAACGCATAACGTTTCACGCATTACTCATAACGCATAACGCATAACGCATAACGCATAACGCATAACGCATAACGCATAACGCATAACGCGTAACGCATAAAGCTTAACGCATAACGGATCACGCATTACTCATAACGCATAACGCATAACGCATAACGCATAACGCATAACGCATAACGCATAACGCATAACGCATAACGCATAACGCATAACGCATAACGCATAACGCATAACGCATAACGCATAACGCATAACGCATAACGCATAACGCATAACGCATAACGCATAACGCATAACGCATGACGCATAACGCATAACGCATAACGCATAACGCATACCGCACAACCCATAACGCATAACGCATAACGCATAACGGATCACGCATTACTCATAACGCAAACGCATAACGCATAATGCATAACGAATAACGCATAACGTTTCACGCATTACTCATAACGCATAACGCATAACGCATAACGCATAACGCATAACGCATAACACATAACGCATAACGCGTAACGCATAAAGCTTAACGCATAACGGATCACGCATTACTCATAACGCATAACGCATAACGCATAACGCATAACGCATAACGCATAACGCATAACGCATAACGCATAACGCATAACGCATAACGCATAACGCATAACGCATAACGCATAACGCATAACGCATAACGCATAACGCATAACGCATGACGCATAACGCATAACGCATAACGCATACCGCACAACCCATAACGCATAACGCATAACGCATAACGCATAACGCATAACGCAAATCGCATAACGCATAACGCGTAACGCATAACGCATAACGCATAACGCATAACGCATAACGCATAACGCATAACGCATAACGCATAACGGATCACGCATTACTCATAACGCATAACGCATAACGCATCACGCATTACTCATAACGCATAACGCATAAAGCAAAACGCATAACGCATAACGCATGACTCATAACGCACAACCCATAACGCATAACGCATAACGCAAATCGCATAACGCATAACGCATAACGCATAACGCAAATCGCATAACGCATAACGCATAACGCACAACGCATAACGCATAACGCATAACGCATAACGTATAACGCAAATCGCATAACGCATAACGCATAACTCATAAAGCATAACGCATAACGCATAACGCATAACGCATAACGCATAATGCATAACGCATAACGCATAACGGATCACGCATTACTCATAACGCATAACGCATAACGGATCACGCATTACTCATAACGCATAACGCATAACGCATAACGCATAACGCATAACCCATAACGCATAACGCATAAAGCAAAACGCATAACGCATAACGCATGACTCATACCGCACAACCCATAACGCATAACGCATAACGCATAACGCATAACGCATAACGCATAACGGATAACGCAAATCGCATAACGCATAACGCATAACGCATAACGCAAATCGCATAACGCATAACGCATAACGCATAACGCAAATCGCATAACGCATAACGCATAACGCACAACTCATAACGCATAACGCATAACGCAAAACGCATAACGCACAGCGGATAACGCACAACGCATAACACATAACGCATAACGCATAACGCATAACGCATAACGCATAACGCATAACGCATAACGCATAACGCCTAACGCATAACGCATAACGCATAACGCATAACGCATACCGCATAACGCATAACGCAAATCGCATAACGCATAACGCATAACGCATAACGTATAACGCACAACTCATAACGCATAACGCATAACGCATAACGCGTAACGCATAAAGCATAACGCATAACGGATCACGCATTACTCATAACGCATAACGCATGACGCATAACGCATAACGCATAACGCATAACGCATAACGTATAACGCATAACCCACAACGCATAACGCATAACGCATAACGCATAATGGATCACGCATTACTCATAACGCGTAACACATAACGGATCACGCATTACTCATAACGCATAACGCATAACACATAACGGATCAGGCATTACTCATAACGCATAACGCATAACGCATAACGCATAACGCATAACGCATAACGCATAACGCATAACGCATAACGCATAACGCATAACGCATAACGCATAACGCATAACGCATAACGCATAACGCATAACGCATAACGCACAACACATAACGCATAACCCATAACGCATAACGCATAACGCATAACGCTTAACGCATAACGCATAACGCATGACTCATACCGCACAACCCATAACGCATAACGCATAACGCATAACGCATAACGCATAACGGATAACGCAAATCGCATAACGCATAACGCATAACGCATAACGCAAATCGCATAACGCATAACGCATAACGCATAACGCAAATCGCATAACGCATAACGCATAACGCACAACTCATAACGCATAACGCATAACGCAAAACGCATAACGCACAGCGGATAACGCACAACGCATAACACATAACGCATAACGCATAACGCATAACGCATAACGCATAACGCATAACGCATAACGCATAACGCATAACGCATAACGCATAACGCATAACGCATAACGCATAACGCATAACGCATAACGCATAACGCATAACGCATAACGCATAACGCATACCGCATAACGCATAACGCATAACGTATAACGCACAACTCATAACGCATAACGCATAACGCATAACGCGTAACGCATAAAGCATAACGCATAACGGATCACGCATTACTCATAACGCATAACGCATGACGCATAACGCATAACGCATAACGCATAACGCATAACGCATAACGCATAACGCATAACCCACAACGCATAACGCATAACGCATAACGCATAATGGATCACGCATTACTCATAACGCGTAACACATAACGGATCACGCATTACTCATAACGCATAACGCATAACACATAACGGATCAGGCATTACTCATAACGCATAACGCATAACGCATAACGCATAACGCATAACGCATAACGCATAACGCATAACGCATAACGCATAACGCATAACGCATAACGCATAACGCATAACGCATAACGCATAACGCATAACGCATAACGCATAACGCATAACGCATAACGCACAACACATAACGCTTAACCCATAACGCATAACGCATAACGCATAACGCTTAACGCATGACCCATAGCGCATAACGCATTACGCGTAACGCATAACGCATAACGCATAAAGCATAACGCATAACGGATCACGCATTACTCATAACCCATAACGCATAACTCATTACGCATAACGCATAACGCATAACGCATAACGCATAACGCATAACGCATAACGCATAACGCATAACGCATAACGCAAATCGCATAACGCATAACGCATAACGCATAACGCATAACGTATAACGCACAACTCATAACGCATGACTCATAACGCACAACCCATTACGCATAACGCATAACGCATAACGCATAACGCATAACGCATAACGCAAATCGCATAACGCATAACGCGTAACGCATAAAGCATAATGCATAACGCATAACGCATAACGCATAACGCATAATGCATAACGCATAACGCATAATGGATCACGCATTACTCATAACGCGTAACGCATAACGGATCACGCATTACTCATAACGCATAACGCATAACACATAACGGATCACGCATTACTCATAACGCATAACGCATAACGCATAACGCATAACGCATAACGCATAACGCATAACGCATAACGCATAACGCATAACGCATAACGCATAACGCATAACGCATAACGCATAACACATAACGGATCACGCATAACGCATAACGCATAACCCATAACGCATAACGCATAAAGCAAAACGCATAACGCAAAACGCATGACTCATACCGCACAACCCATAACGCATAACGCATAACGCATAACGCATAACGCATAACGCATAACGCAAATCGCATAACGCATAACGCGTAACGCATAAAGCATAACGCATAACGCATAACGCATAACGCATAATGCATAACGCATAACGCATAACGGATCACGCATTACTCATAACGCATAACGCATAACGGATCACGCATTACTCATAACGCATAACGCATAACGCATAACGCATAACGCATAACGCATAACTCATAACGCATAACGCATAACGCATAACGTATAACGCACAACTCATAACGCATGACTCATAACGCACAACCCATTACGCATAACGCATAACGCATAACGCATAACGCATAACGCATAACGCATAACGCATAACGCAAATCGCATAACGCATAACGCGTAACGCATAAAGCATAACGCATAACGCATAATGCATAACGCATAACGCATAATGGATCACGCATTACTCATAACGCGTAACGCATAACGGATCACGCATTACTCATAACGCATAACGCATAACGCATAACGCATAACGCATAACGCATAACGCAAATCGCATAACGCATAACGCGTAACGCATAAAGCATAACGCATAACGCATAACGCATAATGCATAACGCATAACGCATAATGGATCACGCATTACTCATAACGCGTAACGCATAACGGATCACGCATTACTCATAACGCATAACGCATAACGCATAACGCATAACGCATAACGCATAACGCATAACGCATAACGCATAACGCATAACGCATAACGCATAACGCATAACGCATAACGCATAACGCATAACGCGTAACGCATAACGCATAACGCATAACGCATAACGCATAACGCATAACGCATAACGCATAACGCATAACGCATAACGCATAACGGATCACGCATTACTCATAACGCAAACGCATAACGCATAACGCATAACGAATAACGCATAACGGATCACGCATTACTCATAACGCATAACGCATAACGCATAACGCATAACGCATAACGCATAACGCATAACGCATAACGCATAACGCATAACGCGTAACGCATAAAGCTTAACGCATAACGGATCACGCATTACTCATAACGCATAACGCATAACGCATAACGCATAACGCATAACGCATCACGCATAAAGCATAACGCATAACGCATAACGCATAACGCATAACGCATAACGCATACCGCATAACGCATAACGCATAACGCATAACGCATAACGCATAACGCATAACGCATGACGCATAACGCATAACGCATACCGCACAACCCATAACGCATAACGCATAACGCATAACGGATCACGCATTACTCATAACGCAAACGCATAACGCATAACGCATAACGAATAACGCATAACGTTTCACGCATTACTCATAACGCATAACGCATAACGCATAATGCATAACGCATAACGCATAACGCATAACGCATAACGCATAACGCATAACGCATAACGCATAACGCATAACGCATAACGCATAACGCATGACCCATAACGCATAACGCATAACGCATAACGCATACCGCACAACCCATAACGCATAACGCATAACGCATAACGGATCACGCATTACTCATAACGCAAACGCATAACGCATAACGCATAACGAATAACGCATAACGTTTCACGCATTACTCATAACGCATAACGCATAACGCATAACGCATAACGCATAACGCATAACGCATAACGCATAACGCATAACGCGTAACGCATAAAGCTTAACGCATAACGGATCACGCATTACTCATAACGCATAACGCATAACGCATAACGCATAACGCATAACGCATAACGCATAACGCATAACGCATAACGCATAACGCATAACGCATAACGCATACCGCATAACGCATAACGCATAACGCATAACGCATAACGCATAACGCATGACGCATAACGCATAACGCATAACGCATAACGCATACCGCACAACCCATAACGCATAACGCATAACGCATAACGCATAACGCATAACGCAAATCGCATAACGCATAACGCGTAACGCATAAAGCATAACGCATAACGCATAACGCATAACGCATAATGCATAACGCATAACGCATAACGGATCACGCATTACTCATAACGCATAACGCATAACGGATCACGCATTACTCATAACGCATAACGCATAAAGCAAAACGCATAACGCATAACGCATGACTCATAACGCACAACCCATAACGCATAACGCATAACGCAAATCGCATAACGCATAACGCATAACGCATACCGCATAACGCATAACGCATAACGCATAACGCATAACGCATAACGCATGACCCATAACGCATAACGCATAACGCATAACGCATACCGCACAACCCATAACGCATAACGCATAACGCATAACGGATCACGCATTACTCATAACGCAAACGCATAACGCATAACGCATAACGAATAACGCATAACGTTTCACGCATTACTCATAACGCATAACGCATAACGCATAACGCATAACGCATAACGCATAACGCATAACGCATAACGCATAACGCATAACGCATAACGCAAATCGCATAACGCATAACGCGTAACGCATAAAGCATAACGCATAACGCATAATGCATAACGCATAACGCATAATGGATCACGCATTACTCATAACGCGTAACGCATAACGGATCACGCATTACTCATAACGCATAACGCATAACGCATAACGCATAACGCATAACGCATAACGCAAATCGCATAACGCATAACGCGTAACGCATAAAGCATAACGCATAACGCATAACGCATAATGCATAACGCATAACGCATAATGGATCACGCATTACTCATAACGCGTAACGCATAACGGATCACGCATTACTCATAACGCATAACGCATAACGCATAACGCATAACGCATAACGCATAACGCATAACGCATAACGCATAACGCATAACGCATAACGCATAACGCATAACGCATAACGCATAACGCATAACGCGTAACGCATAACGCATAACGCATAACGCATAACGCATAACGCATAACGCATAACGCATAACGCATAACGCATAACGCATAACGGATCACGCATTACTCATAACGCAAACGCATAACGCATAACGCATAACGAATAACGCATAACGTTTCACGCATTACTCATAACGCATAACGCATAACGCATAACGCATAACGCATAACGCATAACGCATAACGCATAACGCATAACGCATAACGCGTAACGCATAAAGCTTAACGCATAACGGATCACGCATTACTCATAACGCATAACGCATAACGCATAACGCATAACGCATAACGCATCACGCATAAAGCATAACGCATAACGCATAACGCATAACGCATAACGCATAACGCATACCGCATAACGCATAACGCATAACGCATAACGCATAACGCATAACGCATAACGCATGACGCATAACGCATAACGCATACCGCACAACCCATAACTCATAACGCATAACGCATAACGGATCACGCATAACGCATAACGCAAACGCATAACGCATAACGCATAACGAATAACGCATAATGTTTCACGCATTACTCATAACGCATAACGCATAACGCATAATGCATAACGCATAACGCATAACGCATAACGCATAACGCATACCGCATAACGCATAACGCATAACGCATAACGCATAACGCATAACGCATGACCCATAACGCATAACGCATAACGCATAACGCATACCGCACAACCCATAACGCATAACGCATAACGCATAACGGATCACGCATTACTCATAACGCAAACGCATAACGCATAACGCATAACGAATAACGCATAACGTTTCACGCATTACTCATAACGCATAACGCATAACGCATAACGCATAACGCATAACGCATAACGCATAACGCATAACGCGTAACGCATAAAGCTTAACGCATAACGGATCACGCATTACTCATAACGCATAACGCATAACGCATAACGCATAACGCATAACGCATAACGCATAACGCATAACGCATAACGCATAACGCATAACGCATAACGCATAACGCATAACGCATAACGCATAACGCATAACGCATAACGCATAACGCATAACGCATGACGCATAACGCATAACGCATAACGCATAACGCATACCGCACAACCCATAACGCATAACGCATAACGCATAACGCATAACGCATAACGCAAATCGCATAACGCATAACGCGTAACGCATAAAGCATAACGCATAACGCATAACGCATAACGCATAATGCATAACGCATAACGCATAACGGATCACGCATTACTCATAACGCATAACGCATAACGGATCACGCATTACTCATAACGCATAACGCATAAAGCAAAACGCATAACGCATAACGCATGACTCATAACGCACAACCCATAACGCATAACGCATAACGCAAATCGCATAACGCATAACGCATAACGCATAACGCATAACGCAAATCGCATAACGCATAACGCACAACGCATAACGCATAACGCATAACGCATAACGCATAACGTATAACGCAAATCGCATAACGCATAACGCATAACTCATAAAGCATAACGCATAACGCATAACGCATAACGCATAACGCATAATGCATAACGCATAACGCATAACGGATCACGCATTACTCATAACGCATAACGCATAACGGATCACGCATTACTCATAACGCATAACGCATAACGCATAACCCATAACGCATAACGCATAAAGCAAAACGCATAACGCATAACGCATGACTCATACCGCACAACCCATAACGCATAACGCATAACGCATAACGCATAACGCATAACGGATAACGCAAATCGCATAACGCATAACGCATAACGCATAACGCAAATCGCATAACGCATAACGCATAACGCATAACGCATATCGCATAACGCATAACGCATAACGCACAACTCATAACGCATAACGCATAACGCAAAACGCATAACGCACAGCGGATAACGCACAACGCATAACACATAACGCATAACGCATAACGCATAACGCATAACGCATAACGCATAACGCATAACGCATAACGCATAACGCATAACGCATAACGCATAACGCATAACGCATAACGCATAACGCATAACGCATAACGCATAACGCATAACGCATAACGCATACCGCATAACGCATAACGCAAATCGCATAACGCATAACGCATAACGCATAACGTATAACGCACAACTCATAACGCATAACGCATAACGCATAACGCGTAACGCATAAAGCATAACGCATAACGGATCACGCATTACTCATAACGCATAACGCATGACGCATAACGCATAACGCATAACGCATAACGCATAACGCATAACGCATAACGCATAACCCATAACGCATAACGCATAACGCATAACGCATAACGCATAACGGATAACACATAACGCATAACGCATAACGCATAACGCATAACGCATAACGCATAACGCATAACGCATAACGCATAACGCATAACACATAACGCATAACCCATAACGCATAACTCAAATCGCATAACGCATAACGCATAACGCATAACGCATAACGCATAACGTATAACGCACAACTCATAACGCATAACGCATAACGCAAAACGCATAACGCATAGCGGATAACGCACAACGCATAACACATAACGCATAACGCATAACGCATAACGCATAACGCATAACGCATAACGCATAACGCATAACGCATAACGCATAACGCATAACGCATAACGCATAACGCATAACGCATAACGCATAACGCATAACGCATAACGCATAACGGATAAGACATAACGCATAACGCATAACGCATAACGCATAACGCATAACCCATAACGCATAACGCATAAAGCAAAACGCATAACGCATAACGTATAACGCACAACTCATAACGCATAACGCATAACGCATAACGCGTAACGCATAAAGCATAACGCATAACGGATCACGCATTACTCATAACGCATAACGCATGACGCATAACGCATAACGCATAACGCATAACGCATAACGCATAACGCATAACGCATAACCCATAACGCATAACGCATAACGCATAACGCATAACGCATAACGGATAACACATAACGCATAACGCATAACGCATAACGCATAACGCATAACGCATAACGCATAACGCATAACGCATAACGCATAACGCATAACTCATAACGCATAACTCAAATCGCATAACGCATAACGCATAACGCATAACGCATAACGCATAACGTATAACGCACAACTCATAACGCATAACGCATAACGCAAAACGCATAACGCATAGCGGATAACGCACAACGCATAACACATAACGCATAACGCATAACGCATAACGCATAACGCATAACGCATAACGCATAACGCATAACGCATAACGCATAACTCATAACGCATAACGCATAACGTATAACGCATAACGCATAACGCATAACGCATAACGGATAAGACATAACGCATAACGCATAACGCATAACGCATAACGCATAACCCATAACGCATAACGCA
Source organism: Lasioglossum morio (assembly GCA_916610235.2). Lineage (NCBI taxonomy): Eukaryota > Metazoa > Arthropoda > Insecta > Hymenoptera > Halictidae > Lasioglossum > Lasioglossum morio. The sequence continues at coordinate 66,576 of CAKAJA020000239.1, read as the reverse complement.
TAATGCAAAACGCATAACGCATAACGCATGACTCATACCGCACAACCCATAACGCATAACGCATAACGCATAACGCATAACGCATAACGCATAACGCATAACGCAAATCGCATAACGCATAACGCATAACGCAAATCGCATAACGCATAACGCATAACGCCTAACGCATAACGCAAATCGCATAACGCATAACGCACAACTCATAACGCATAACGCATAACGCAAAACGCATAACGCATAGCGGATAACGCACAACGCATAACACATAACGCATAACGCATAACGCATAACGCATAACGCATAACGCATAACGCATAACGCATAACGCATAACGCATAACGCATAACGCATAACGCATAACGCATAACGCATAACGCATAACGCATAACGCATAACGCATAACGCATAACGCATACCGCATAACGCATAACGCAAATCGCATAACGCATAACGCATAACGCATAACGTATAACGCACAACTCATAACGCATAACGCATAACGCGTAACGCATAAAGCATAACGCATAACGGATCACGCATTACTCATAACGCATAACGCATAACGCATAACGCATAACGCATAACGCATAACGCATAACGCATAACACATAACGCATAACCCATAACGCATAACTCATAACGCATAACGCATAACGCAAAACGCATAACGCATAGCGGATAACGCACAACGCATAACACATAACGCATAACGCATAACGCATAACGCATAACGCATAACGCATAACGCATAACGCATAACGCATAACGCATAACGCATAACGCATAACGCATAACGCATAACGGATAACACATAACGCATAACGCATAACGCATAACGCATAACGCATAACGCATAACACATAACGCATAACGCATGACACATAACGCTTAACCCATAACGCATAACGCATAACGATTAACGCATGACCCATAGCGCATAACGCATTACGCGTAACGCATAACGCATAACGCATAAAGCATAACGCATAACGGAGCACGCATTACTCATAACCCATAACGCATAACTCATAACGCATAACGCATAACGCATAACGCATAACGCATAACGCATAACGCATAACGCATAACGCATAACGCATAACGCATAACGCTTAACGCATGACCCATAGCGCATAACGCATAAAGCATAACGCATAACGGATCACGCATTACTCATAACCCATAACGCATAACTCATAACGCATAACGCATAACGCATAACGCATAACGCATAACGCATAACGCATAACGCATAACGCATAACGCATAACGCATAACGCATAACGCATAACGCATAACGCATAACGCATAACGCATAACGCATAACGCATAAAGCAAAACGCATAACGCATAACGCATGACTCATAACGCACAACCCATAACGCATAACGCATAACGCATATCGCATAACGCATAACACATAACGGATCACGCATTACTCATAACGCATAACGCATAACGCATAACCCATAACGCATAACGCATAAAGCAAAACGCATAACGCATAACGCATGACTCATACCGCACAACCCATAACGCATAACGCATAACGCATAACGCATAACGCAAATCGCACAACTCATAACGCATGACTCATAACGCACAACCCATAACGCATAACGCATAACGCATAACGCATAACGCTAATCGCATAACGCATAACGCATAACGCGTAACGCATAAAGCATAACGCATAACGCATAACGCATAACGCATAACGCATAACGCATAATGCATAACACATAACGCGTAACGGATCACGCATTACTCATAACGCATAACGCATAACGGATCACGCATTACTCATAACGCATAACGCATAACACATAACGGATCACGCATTACTCATAACGCATAACGCATAACGCATAACGCATAACGCATACCGCACAACCCATAACGCATAACGCATAACGCATAACGGATCACGCATTACTCATAACGCAAACGCATAACGCATAACGCATAACGAATAACGCATAACGTTTCACGCATTACTCATAACGCATAACGCATAACGCATAACGCATAACGCATAACGCATAACGCATAACGCATAACGCGTAACGCATAAAGCTTAACGCATAACGGATCACGCATTACTCATAACGCATAACGCATAACGCATAACGCATAACGCATAACGCATAACGCATAACGCATAACGCATAACGCATAACGCATAACGCATAACGCATAACGCATACCGCATAACGCATAACGCATAACGCATAACGCATAACGCATAACGCATGACGCATAACGCATAACGCATAACGCATAACGCATACCGCACAACCCATAACGCATAACGCATAACGCATAACGCATAACGCATAACGCAAATCGCATAACGCATAACGCGTAACGCATAAAGCATAACGCATAACGCATAACGCATAACGCATAATGCATAACGCATAACGCATAACGGATCACGCATTACTCATAACGCATAACGCATAACGGATCACGCATTACTCATAACGCATAACGCATAAAGCAAAACGCATAACGCATAACGCATGACTCATAACGCACAACCCATAACGCATAACGCATAACGCAAATCGCATAACGCATAACGCATAACGCATAACGCATAACGCAAATCGCATAACGCATAACGCACAACGCATAACGCATAACGCATAACGCATAACGCATAACGTATAACGCAAATCGCATAACGCATAACGCATAACTCATAAAGCATAACGCATAACGCATAACGCATAACGCATAACGCATAACGCATAACGCATAACGCATAACGGATCACGCATTACTCATAACGCATAACGCATAACGGATCACGCATTACTCATAACGCATAACGCATAACGCATAACCCATAACGCATAACGCATAAAGCAAAACGCATAACGCATAACGCATGACTCATACCGCACAACCCATAACGCATAACGCATAACGCATAACGCATAACGCATAACGGATAACGCAAATCGCATAACGCATAACGCATAACGCATAACGCAAATCGCATAACGCATAACGCATAACGCATAACGCAAATCGCATAACGCATAACGCATAACGCACAACTCATAACGCATAACGCATAACGCAAAACGCATAACGCACAGCGGATAACGCACAACGCATAACACATAACGCATAACGCATAACGCATAACGCATAACGCATAACGCATAACGCATAACGCATAACGCATAACGCATAACGCATAACGCATAACGCATAACGCATAACGCATAACGCATAACGCATAACGCATAACGCATAACGCATAACGCATACCGCATAACGCATAACGCAAATCGCATAACGCATAACGCATAACGCATAACGTATAACGCACAACTCATAACGCATAACGCATAACGCATAACGCGTAACGCATAAAGCATAACGCATAACGGATCACGCATTACTCATAACGCATAACGCATGACGCATAACGCATAACGCATAACGCATAACGCATAACGCATAACGCATAACGCATAACCCATAACGCATAACGCATAACGCATAACGCATAACGCATAACGGATAACACATAACGCATAACGCATAACGCATAACGCATAACGCATAACGCATAACGCATAACGCATAACGCATAACGCATAACACATAACGCATAACCCATAACGCATAACTCAAATCGCATAACGCATAACGCATAACGCATAACGCATAACGCATAACGTATAACGCACAACTCATAACGCATAACGCATAACGCAAAACGCATAACGCATAGCGGATAACGCACAACGCATAACACATAACGCATAACGCATAACGCATAACGCATAACGCATAACGCATAACGCATAACGCATAACGCATAACGCATAACGCATAACGCATAACGCATAACGCATAACGCATAACGCATAACGCATAACGCATAACGCATAACGGATAAGACATAACGCATAACGCATAACGCATAACGCATAACGCATAACCCATAACGCATAACGCATAAAGCAAAACGCATAACGCATAACGTATAACGCACAACTCATAACGCATAACGCATAACGCATAACGCGTAACGCATAAAGCATAACGCATAACGGATCACGCATTACTCATAACGCATAACGCATGACGCATAACGCATAACGCATAACGCATAACGCATAACGCATAACGCATAACGCATAACCCATAACGCATAACGCATAACGCATAACGCATAACGCATAACGGATAACACATAACGCATAACGCATAACGCATAACGCATAACGCATAACGCATAACGCATAACGCATAACGCATAACACATAACGCATAACCCATAACGCATAACTCAAATCGCATAACGCATAACGCATAACGCATAACGCATAACGCATAACGTATAACGCACAACTCATAACGCATAACGCATAACGCAAAACGCATAACGCATAGCGGATAACGCACAACGCATAACACATAACGCATAACGCATAACGCATAACGCATAACGCATAACGCATAACGCATAACGCATAACGCATAACGCATAACTCATAACGCATAACGCATAACGTATAACGCATAACGCATAACGCATAACGCATAACGGATAAGACATAACGCATAACGCATAACGCATAACGCATAACGCATAACCCATAACGCATAACGCATAATGCAAAACGCATAACGCATAACGCATGACTCATACCGCACAACCCATAACGCATAACGCATAACGCATAACGCATAACGCATAACGCATAACGGATAACGCAAATCGCATAACGCATAACGCATAACGCAAATCGCATAACGCATAACGCATAACGCATAACGCATAACGCAAATCGCATAACGCATAACGCACAACTCATAACGCATAACGCATAACGCAAAACGCATAACGCACAGCGGATAACGCACAACGCATAACACATAACGCATAACGCATAACGCATAACGCATAACGCATAACGCATAACGCATAACGCATAACGCATAACGCATAACGCATAACGCATAACGCATAACGCATAACGCATAACGCATAACGCATAACGCATAACGCATAACGCATAACGCATACCGCATAACGCATAACGCAAATCGCATAACGCATAACGCATAACGCATAACGTATAACGCACAACTCATAACGCATAACGCATAACGCGTAACGCATAAAGCATAACGCATAACGGATCACGCATTACTCATAACGCATAACGCATAACGCATAACGCATAACGCATAACGCATAACGCATAACGCATAACACATAACGCATAACCCATAACGCATAACTCATAACGCATAACGCATAACGCAAAACGCATAACGCATAGCGGATAACGCACAACGCATAACACATAACGCATAACGCATAACGCATAACGCATAACGCATAACGCATAACGCATAACGCATAACGCATAACGCATAACGCATAACGCATAACGCATAACGCATAACGGATAACACATAACGCATAACGCATAACGCATAACGCATAACGCATAACGCATAACACATAACGCATAACGCATGACACATAACGCTTAACCCATAACGCATAACGCATAACGATTAACGCATGACCCATAGCGCATAACGCATTACGCGTAACGCATAACGCATAACGCATAAAGCATAACGCATAACGGAGCACGCATTACTCATAACCCATAACGCATAACTCATAACGCATAACGCATAACGCATAACGCATAACGCATAACGCATAACGCATAACGCATAACGCATAACGCATAACGCATAACGCTTAACGCATGACCCATAGCGCATAACGCATAAAGCATAACGCATAACGGATCACGCATTACTCATAACCCATAACGCATAACTCATAACGCATAACGCATAACGCATAACGCATAACGCATAACGCATAACGCATAACGCATAACGCATAACGCATAACGCATAACGCATAACGCATAACGCATAACGCATAACGCATAACGCATAACGCATAAAGCAAAACGCATAACGCATAACGCATGACTCATAACGCACAACCCATAACGCATAACGCATAACGCAAATCGCATAACGCATAACACATAACGGATCACGCATTACTCATAACGCATAACGCATAACGCATAACCCATAACGCATAACGCATAAAGCAAAACGCATAACGCATAACGCATGACTCATACCGCACAACCCATAACGCATAACGCATAACGCATAACGCATAACGCAAATCGCACAACTCATAACGCATGACTCATAACGCACAACCCATAACGCATAACGCATAACGCATAACGCATAACGCTAATCGCATAACGCATAACGCATAACGCGTAACGCATAAAGCATAACGCATAACGCATAACGCATAACGCATAACGCATAACGCATAATGCATAACACATAACGCGTAACGGATCACGCATTACTCATAACGCATAACGCATAACGGATCACGCATTACTCATAACGCATAACGCATAACACATAACGGATCACGCATTACTCATAACGCATAACGCATAACGGATCACGCATAACGCATAACGCATAACGCATAACACATAACGGATCACGCATTACTCATAACGCATAACGCATAACCCATAACGCATAACGCATAACGCATAACGCATAACGCATAACACATAACGGATCACGCATTACTCATAACGCATAACGCATAACGCATAACCCATAACGCATAACGCATAAAGCAAAACGCATAACGCATAACGCATGACTCATACCGCACAACCCATAACGCATAACGCATAACGCATAACGCATAACGGATAACGCAAATCGCATAACGCATAACGCATAACGCATAACGCAAATCGCATAACGCATAACGCATAACGCATAACGCATAACGCATAACGCATAACGCATAACGCATAACGCATAACGCATAACGCATAACGCATAACGCATAACGCATAAAGCAAAACGCATAACGCATAACGCATGACTCATAACGCACAACCCATAACGCATAACGCATAACGCAAATCGCATAACGCATAACACATAACGGATCACGCATAACGCACAACTCATAACGCATAACGCATAACGCAAAACGCATAACGCACAGCGGATAACGCACAACGCATAACACATAACGCATAACGCATAACGCATAACGCATAACGCATAACGCATAACGCATAACGCATAACGCATAACGCATAACGCATAACGCATAACGCATAACGCATAACGCATACCGCATAACGCATAACGCAAATCGCATAACGCATAACGCATAACGCATAACGCATTACGTATAACGCACAACTCATAACGCATAACGCATAACGCATAACGCGTAACGCATAAAGCATAACGCATAACGGATCACGCATTACTCATAACGCATAACGCATGACGCATAACGCATAACGCATAACGCATAACGCATAACGCATAACGCATAACGCATAACCCATAACGCATAACGCATAACGCATAACGCATAACGCATAACGGATAACACATAACGCATAACGCATAACGCATAACGCATAACGCATAACGCATAACGCATAACGCATAACGCATAACGCATAACGCCTAACGCATAACACATAACGCATAACCCATAACGCATAACTCAAATCGCATAACGCATAACGCATAACGCATAACGCATAACGCATAACGCATAACGCATAACGTATAACGCACAACTCATAACGCATAACGCATAACGCAAAACGCATAACGCATAGCGGATAACGCACAACAAATAACACATAACGCATAACGCATAACGTATAACGCACAACTCATAACGCATAACGCATAACGCAAAACGCATAACGCATAGCGGATAACGCACAACGCATAACACATAACGCATAACGCATAACGCATACCGCATAACGCATAACGCATAACGCATAACGCATAACGCATAACGCATAACGCATAACGCATAACGCATAACGCATAACGCATAACGCATAACGCATAACGCATAACGGATAACACATAACGCATAACGCATAACGCATAACGCATAACGCATAACGCATAACACATAACGCATAACGCATAACACATAACGCTTAACCCATAACGCATAACGCATAACGCTTAACGCATGACCCATAGCGCATAACGCATTACGCGTAACGCATAACGCATAACGCATAAAGCATAACGCATAACGGATCACGCATTACTCATAACCCATAACGCATAACTCATAACGCATAACGCATAACGCATAACGCATAACGCATAACGCATAACGCATAACGCATAACGCATAACGCTTAACGCATGACCCATAGCGCATAACGCATAAAGCATAACGCATAACGGATCACGCATTACTCATAACCCATAACGCATAACTCATACCGCACAACCCATAACGCATAACGCATAACGCATAACGCATAACGCAAATCGCACAACTCATAACGCATGACTCATAACGCACAACCCATAACGCATAACGCATAACGCATAACGCATAACGCAAATCGCATAACGCATAACGCATAACGCGTAACGCATAAAGCATAACGCATAACGCATAACGCATAACGCATAACGCATAACGCATAATGCATAACACATAACGCGTAACGGATCACGCATTACTCATAACGCATAACGCATAACGGATCACGCATTACTCATAACGCATAACGCATAACACATAACGGATCACGCATTACTCATAACGCATAACGCATAACGGATCACGCATAACGCATAACGCATAACGCATAACACATAACGGATCACGCATTACTCATAACGCATAACGCATAACCCATAACGCATAACGCATAACGCATAACGCATAACGCATAACGCATAACACATAACGGATCACGCATTACTCATAACGCATGACGCATAACGCATAACCCATAACGCATAACGCATAAAGCAAAACGCATAAGGCATAACGCATGACTCATACCGCACAACCCATAACGCATAACGCATAACGCATAACGCATAACGCATAACACATAACGCATAACGCATAACGCATAATGCATAACACATAACGCGTAACGGATCACGCATTACTCATAACGCATAACGCATAACGGATCACGCATTACTCATAACGCATAACGCATAACACATAACGGATCACGCATTACTCATAACGCATAACGCATAACGGATCACGCATAACGCATAACGCATAACGCATAACACATAACGGATCACGCATTACTCATAACGCATAACGCATAACCCATAACGCATAACGCATAACGCATAACGCATAACACATAACGGATCACGCATTACTCATAACGCATAACGCATAACGCATAACCCATAACGCATAACGCATAAAGTAAAACGCATAACGCATAACGCATGACTCATACCGCACAACCCATAACGCATAACGCATAACGCATAACGCATAACGCATAACGGATAACGCAAATCGCATAACGCATAACGCATAACGCATAACGCAAATCGCATAACGCATAACGCATAACGCAAATCGCATAACGCATAACGCATAACGCATAACGCACAACTCATAACGCATAACGCATAACGCAAAACGCATAACGCACAGCGGATAACGCACAACGCATAACACATAACGCATAACGCATAACGCATAACGCATAACGCATAACGCATAACGAATAACGCATAACGCATAACGCATAACGCATAACGCATAACGCATAACGCATAACGCATAACGCATAACGCATAAAGCATAACGCATAACGCAAATCGCATAACGCATAACGCATAACGCATAACGTATAACGCACAACTCATAACGCATAACGCATAACGCATAACGCATAACGCGTAACGCATAAAGCATAACGCATAACGGATCACGCATTACTCATAACGCATAACGCATGACGCATAACGCATAACGCATAACGCATAACGCATAACGCACAACGCATAACCCATAACACATAACGCATAACCCATAACGCATAACGCAAATCGCGAACGCATAACGCATAACGCATAACGCTTAACGCATGACCCATAGCGCATAACGCATAAAGCATAACGCATAACGGATCACGCATTACTCATAACCCATAACGCATAACTCATAACGCATAACGCATAACGCATAACGCATAACCCATAACGCATAACGCAAATCGCATAACGCATAACGCATAACGCATACCGCATAACGCATAACGCAAATCGCATAACGCATAACGCATAACGCATAACGTATAACGCACAACTCATAACGCATAACGCATAACGCATAACGCATAACGCGTAACGCATAAAGCATAACGCATAACGGATCACGCATTACTCATAACGCATAACGCATGACGCATAACGCATAACGCATAACGCATAACGCATAACGCACAACGCATAACCCATAACGCATAACGCATAACGCATAACGCATAACGCATAACGGATAACACATAACGCATAACGCATGACGCATAACGCATAACGCATAACGCATAACGCATAACGCATAACACATAACGCATAACCCATAACGCATAACTCAAATCGCATAACGCATAACGCATAACGCATAACGCATAACGCATAACGCATAACGTATAACGCACAACTCATAACGCATAACGCATAACGCATAACGCAAAACGCATAACGCATAGCGGATAACGCACAACGCATAACACATAACGCATAACGCATAACGCATAACGCATAACGCATAACGTATAACGCATAACGCATAACGCATAACGCATAACGCATAACGCATAACGCATAACGCATAACGGATAACACATAACGCATAACGCATAACGCATAACGCATAACGCATAACGCATAACACATAACGGATCACGCATTACTCATAACGCATAACGCATAACGCATAACCCATAACGCATAACGCATAAAGCAAAACGCATAACGCATAACGCATGACTCATACCGCACAACCCATAACGCATAACGCATAACGCATAACGCATAATGCATAACACATAACGCGTAACGGATCACGCATTACTCATAACGCATAACGCATAACGGATCACGCATTACTCATAACGCATAACGCATAACACATAACGGATCACGCATTACTCATAACGCATAACGCATAACGGATCACGCATAACGCATAACGCATAACGCATAACGCATAACACATAACGGATCACGCATTACTCATAACGCATAACGCATAACGCATAACGCATAACGCATAACGCATAACGCATAACACATAACGGATCACGCATTACTCATAACGCATAACGCATAACGCATAACCCATAACGCATAACGCATAAAGCAAAACGCATAACGCATAACGCATGACTCCTACCGCACAACCCATAACGCATAACGCAAATCGCATAACGCATAACGCATAACGCATAACGTATAACGCATAACGCATAACGCATAACGCATAACGCATAACGCATAACGCATAACGCATAACGCATAACGCATAACGCATAACGCATAACGCATAACGCATAACGCATAACGCATAACGCATAACGCATAACGCATAACGCATAACGCATAACGCAAAACGCATAACGCATAACGCATAACGGATAACACATAACGCATAACGCATAACGCATAACGCATAACGCATAACGCATAACACATAACGCATAACCCATAACGCATAACGCAAATCGCGAACGCATAACGCATAACGCATAACGCTTAACGCATGACCCATAGCGCATAACGCATAAAGCATAACGCATAACGGATCACGCATTACTCATAACCCATAACGCATAACTCATAACGCATAACGCATAACGCATAACGCATAACGCATAACGCATAACGCATAACGCATAACGCATAACGCATAACGCATAACGCATAACGCAAAACGCATAACGCACAGCGGATAACGCACAACGCATAACACATAACGCATAACGCATAACGCATAACGCATAACGCATAACGCATAACGCATAACGCATAACGCATAACGCATAACGCACAACGCATAACGCATAACGCATAACGCATAACGCATAACGCATAACGCATAACGCATAACACATAACGCATAACGCATACCGCATAACGCATAACGCAAATCGCATAACGCATAACGCATAACGCATAAAGTATAACGCACAACTCATAACGCATAACGCATAACGCATAACGCGTAACGCATAAAGCATAACGCATAACGGATCACGCATTACTCATAACGCATAACGCATAACGCATAACGCATAACGCATAACGCATAACGCATAACGCATAACGCATAACGCATAACGCTTAACGCATGACCCATAGCGCATAACGCATAACGCATAACGCGTAACGCATAAAGCATAACGCATAACGGATCACGCATAACTCATAACGCATAACGCATAACGCATAACGCATAACGCATAACGCATAACGCATAACGCATAACGCATAACGCATAACGCATAACGCATAACGCATAACGCATAACGCACAACGCATAACGCATAACGCATAACGCATAACGCATAACGCATAACGCATAACGCATAACACATAACGCATAACGCATACCGCATAACGCAAATCGCATAACGCATAACGCATAACGCATAACGCATAACGTATAACGCACAACTCATAACGCATGACTCATAACGCACAACCCATTACGCATAACGCATAACGCATAACGCATAACGCATAACGCAAATCGCATAACGCATAACGCGTAACGCATAAAGCATAACGCATAACGCATAACGCATAACGCATAATGCATAACGCATAACGCATAATGGATCACGCATTACTCATAACGCGTAACGCATAACGGATCACGCATTACTCATAACGCATAACGCATAACGCATAACGCATAACGCACAACGCATAACGCATAACGCATAACGCATAACGCATAACGCATAACGCATAACGCATAACACATAACGCATAACGCATACCGCATAACGCATAACGCAAATCGCATAACGCATAACGCATAACGCATAAAGTATAACGCACAACTCATAACGCATAACGCATAACGTATAACGCGTAACGCATAAAGCATAACGCATAACGGATCACGCATAACTCATAACGCATAACGCATAACGCATAACGCATAACGCATAACGCATAACGCATAACGCATAACGCATAACGCATAACGCATAACGCATAACGCATAACGCATAACGCATAACGCATAACGCATAACGCATAACGCATAACGCATAACGCATAACGCATAACGCATAACGCATAACGCATAAAGCAAAACGCATAACGCATAACGCATGACTCATAACGCACATCCCATAACGCATAACGCATAACGCAAATCGCATAACGCATAACGCATAACGCATAACGCATAACGCAAATCGCATAACGCATAACGCATAACGCATAACGCATAACGTATAACGCACAACTCATAACGCATGACTCATAACGCACAACCCATTACGCATAACGCATAACGCATAACGCATAACGCATAACGCATAACGCAAATCGCATAACGCATAACGCGTAACGCATAAAGCATAACGCATAACGCATAACGCATAACGCATAATGCATAACGCATAACGCATAATGGATCACGCATTACTCATAACGCGTAACGCATAACGGATCACGCATTACTCATAACGCATAACGCATAACACATAACGGATCACGCATTACTCATAACGCATAACGCAAAACGCATAACGCATAACGCAAATCGCATAACGCATAACGCATAACGCATAACGCATAACGCATAACGCATAACGCATAACGCATAACGCATAACGCATAACGCATAACGCATAACCCAAATCGCATAACGCATAACGCGTAACGCATAAAGCATAACGCATAACGCATAACGCATAACGCATAATGCATAACGCATAACGCATAATGGATCACGCATTACTCATAACGCGTAACGCATAACGGATCACGCATTACTCATAACGCATAACGCATAACACATAACGGATCACGCATTACTCATAACGCATAACGCATAACGCATAACGCATAACGCATAACGCATAACGCATAACGCATAACGCATAACGCATAACGCATAACGCATAACGCATAACGCATAACGCATAACACATAACGGATCACGCAATACTCATAACGCATAACGCATAACGCATAACCCATAACGCATAACGCATAAAGCAAAACGCATAACGCATAACGCATGACTCATACCGCACAACCCATAACGCATAACGCATAACGCATAACGCATAACGCATAATGCATAACACATAACGCGTAACGGATCACGCATTACTCATAACGCATAACGCATAACGGATCACGCTTTACTCATAACGCATAACGCATAACACATAACGGATCACGCATTACTCATAACGCATAACGCATAACGGATCACGCATAACGCATAACGCATAACGCATAACGCATAACACATAACGGATCACGCATTACTCATAACGCATAATGCATAACCCATAACGCATAACGCATAACGCATAACGCATAACACATAACGGATCACGCATTACTCATAACGCATAACGCATAACGCATAACGCATAACGCATAACGCATAACGCATAACGCATAACGCATAACGCATAACGCATAACGCATAACGCATAACGCATAACGCATAACGCATAACACATAACGGATCACGCAATACTCATAACGCATAACGCATAACGCATAACCCATAACGCATAACGCATAAAGCAAAACGCATAACGCATAACGCATGACTCATACCGCACAACCCATAACGCATAACGCATAACGCATAACGCATAACGCATAACGCATAATGCATAACACATAACGCGTAACGGATCACGCATTACTCATAACGCATAACGCATAACGGATCACGCTTTACTCATAACGCATAACGCATAACACATAACGGATCACGCATTACTCATAACGCATAACGCATAACGGATCACGCATAACGCATAACGCATAACGCATAACGCATAACACATAACGGATCACGCATTACTCATAACGCATAACGCATAACCCATAACGCATAACGCATAACGCATAACGCATAACACATAACGGATCACGCATTACTCATAACGCATAACGCATAACGCATAACCCATAACGCATAACGCATAACGCATAACACATAACGGATCACGCATTACTCATAACGCATAACGCATAACGCATAACCCATAACGCATAACGCATAAAGCATAACGCATAACGCATAACGCATGACTCATACCGCACAACCCATAACGCATAACGCAATTCGCATAACGCATAACGCATAATGCATAACACATAACGCGTAACGGATCACGCATTACTCATAACGCATAACGCATAACGGATCACGCATTACTCATAACGCATAACGCATAACGCATAACGCATAACGCATAACGTATAACGCACAACTCATAACGCATAACGCATAACGCAAAACGCATAACGCATAGCGGATAACGCACAACGCATAACACATAACGCATAACGCATAACGCATAACGCATAACGCATAACACATAACGGATCACGCATTACTCATAACGCATAACGCATAACCCATAACGCATAACGCATAACGCATAACGCATGACGCATAACCCATAACGCATAACTCAAATCGCATAACGCATAACGCATAACGCATAACGCATAACGCATAACGTATAACGCACAACTCATAACGCATAACGCATAACGCAAAACGCATAACGCATAGCGGATAACGCACAACGCATAACACATAACGCATAACGCATAACGCATAACGCATAACGCATAACGCATAACGCATAACGCATAACGCATAACGCATAACACATAACGGATCACGCATTACTCATAACGCATAACGCATAACGGATCACGCATAACGCATATCGCATAACGCATAACACATAACGGATCACGCATTACTCATAACGCATAACGCATAACCCATAACGCATAACGCATAACGCATAACGCATAACACATAACGGATCACGCATTACTCATAACGCATAACGCATAACGCATAACCCATAACGCATAACGCATAAAGCAAAACGCATAACGCATAACGCATGACTCATACCGCAAAACCCACAAAGCATAACGCATAACGCATAACGCATAACGCATAACGGGTAACGCAAATCGCATAACGCACAACGCATAACGCATAACGCATAACGCAAATCGCATAACGCATAACGCATAACGCCTAACGCATAACGCAAATCGCATAACGCATAACGCATAACGCACAACTCATAACGCATAACGCATAACGCAAAACGCATAACGCACAGCGGATAACGCACAACGCATAACACATAACGCATAACGCATAACGCATAACGCATAACGCATAACGCATAACGCATAACGCATAACGCATAACGCATAACGCATAACGCATAACGCATAACGCATAACGCATAACGCATAACGCATAACGCATAACGCATAACGCATAACGCATAAAGCAAAACGCATAACGCATAACGCATGACTCAACGCACAACCCATAACGCATAACGCATAACGCAAATCGCATAACGCATAACGCATAACGCATAACGCAAATCGCATAATGCATAACCCATAACGCATAACGCATAACGTATAACGCACAACTCATAACGCATGACTCATAACGCACAACCCATTACGCATAACGCATAACGCATGACGCATAACCCATAACGCATAACTCAAATCGCATAACGCATAACGCATAACGCATAACGCATAACGCATAACGCATAACGCATAACGCATAACGTATAACGCACAACTCATAACGCATAACGCATAACGCAAAACGCATAACGCATAGCGGATAACGCACAACGCATAACACATAACGCATAACGCATAACGCATAACGCATAACGCATAACGCATAACGCATAACGCATAACGCATAACGCATAACGCATAACGCATAACGCATAACGCATAACGCATAACGCATAACGCATAACGCATAACGGATAACACATAACGCATAACGCATAACGCATAACGCATAACGCATAACGCATAACACATAACGCATAACGCATAACACATAACGCTTAACCCATAACGCATAACGCATAACGCTTAACGCATGACCCATAGCGCATAACGCATTACGCGTAACGCATAACGCATAACGCATAAAGCATAACGCATAACGGATCACGCATTACTCATAACCCATAACGCATAACTCATAACGCATAACGCATAACGCATAACGCATAACGCATAACGCATAACGCATAACGCATAACGCATAACGCTTAACGCATGACCCATAGCGCATAACGCATAAAGCATAACGCATAACGGATCACGCATTACTCATAACCCATAACGCATAACTCATACCGCACAACCCATAACGCATAACGCATAACGCATAACGCATAACGCATAACGCAAATCGCACAACTCATAACGCATGACTCATAACGCACAACCCATAACGCATAACGCATAACGCATAACGCATAACGCAAATCGCATAACGCATAACGCATAACGCGTAACGCATAAAGCATAACGCATAACGCATAACGCATAACGCATAACGCATAACGCATAATGCATAACACATAACGCGTAACGGATCACGCATTACTCATAACGCATAACGCATAACGGATCACGCATTACTCATAACGCATAACGCATAACACATAACGGATCACGCATTACTCATAACGCATAACGCATAACGGATCACGCATAACGCATATCGCATAACGCATAACACATAACGGATCACGCATTACTCATAACGCATAACGCATAACCCATAACGCATAACGCATAACGCATAACGCATAACACATAACGGATCACGCATTACTCATAACGCATAACGCATAACGCATAACCCATAACGCATAACGCATAAAGCAAAACGCATAACGCATAACGCATGACTCATACCGCAAAACCCACAAAGCATAACGCATAACGCATAACGCATAACGCATAACGGGTAACGCAAATCGCATAACGCACAACGCATAACGCATAACGCATAACGCAAATCGCATAACGCATAACGCATAACGCATAACGCATAACGCAAATCGCATAACGCATAACGCATAACGCACAACTCATAACGCATAACGCATAACGCAAAACGCATAACGCACAGCGGATAACGCACAACGCATAACACATAACGCATAACGCATAACGCATAACGCATAACGCATAACGCATAACGCATAACGCATAACGCATAACGCATAACGCATAACGCATAACGCATAACGCATACCGCATAACGCATAACGCAAATCGCATAACGCATAACGCATAACGCATAACGTATAACGCACAACTCATAACGCATAACGCATAACGCATAACGCGTAACGCATAAAGCATAACGCATAACGGATCACGCATTACTCATAACGCATAACGCATAACGCATAACCCATAACGCATAACGCATAAAGCAAAACGCATAACGCATAACGCATGACTCATACCGCAAAACCCACAAAGCATAACGCATAACGCATAACGCATAACGCATAACGGGTAACGCAAATCGCATAACGCACAACGCATAACGCATAACGCATAACGCAAATCGCATAACGCATAACGCATAACGCCTAACGCATAACGCAAATCGCATAACGCATAACGCATAACGCACAACTCATAACGCATGACGCATAACGCATAACGCATAACGCATAACGCATAACGCATAACGCATAACGCATAACCCATAACGCATAACGCATAACGCATAACGCATAACGCATAACGGATAACACATAACGCATAACGCATAACGCATAACGCATAACGCATAACGCATAACGCATAACGCATAACACATAACGCATAACCCATAACGCATAACTCAAATCGCATAACGCATAACGCATAACGCATAACGTATAACGCATAACGTATAACGCACAACTCATAACGCATAACGCATAACGCAAAACGCATAACGCATAGCGGATAACGCACAACGCATAACACATAACGCATAACGCATAACGCATAACGCATAACGCATAACGCATAACGCATAACGCATAACGCATAACGCATAACGCATAACGCATAACGCATAACGCATAACGCATAACGCATAACGCATAACGCATAACGCATAACGCATAACGGATAACACATAATGCATAACGCATAACGCATAACGCATAACGCATAACGCATAACGCATAACACATAACGCATAACACATAACGCTTAACCCATAACGCATAACGCATAACGCTTAACGCATGACCCATAGCGCATGACTCATAACGCACAACCCATAACGCATAACGCATAACGCATAACGCATAACGCAAATCGCATAACGCATAACGCATAACGCGTAACGCATAAAGCATAACGCATAACGCATAACGCATAACGCATAACGCATAATGCATAACACATAACGCGTAACGGATCACGCATTACTCATAACGCATAACGCATAACGCATAACCCATAACGCATAACGCATAAAGCAAAACGCATAACGCATAACGCATGACTCATACCGCACAACCCATAACGCATAACGCATAACGCATAACGCATAACGGATAACGCAAATCGCATAACGCATAACGCATAACGCATAACGCATAACGCAAATCGCATAACGCATAACGTATAACGCCTAACGCATAACGCAAATCGCATAACGCATAACGCATAACGCACAACTCATAACGCATAACGCATAACGCCAAACGCATAACGCACAGCGGATAACGCACAACGCATAACACATAACGCATAACGCATAACGCATAACGTATAACGCATAACGCATAACGCAAATCGCATAACGCATAACGCATAACGCATAACGCATAACGTATAACGCACAACTCATAACGCATAACGCATGACGCATAACGCATAACGCATAACGCATAACGCATAACGCATAACGCATAACGCATAACGCATAACGCATAACCCATAACGCATAACCCATAACGCATAACGCATAACGCATAACGCATAACGCATAACGGATAACACATAACGCATAACGCATAACGCATAACGCATAACGCATAACGCATAACGCATAACACATAACGCATAACCCATAACGCATAACTCAAATCGCATAACGCATAACGCATAACGCATAACGCATAACGCATAACGTATAACGCACAACTCATAACGCATAACGCAAAACGCATAACGCATAGCGGATAACGCACAACGCATAACACATAACGCATAACGCATAACGCATAACGCATAACGCATAACGCATAACGCATAACGCATAACGCATAACGCATAACGCATAACGCATAACGGATAACACATAACGCATAACGCATAACGCATAACGCATAACGCATAACGCATAACACATAACGCATAACGCATAACACATAACGCTTAACCCATAACGCATAACGCATAACGCTTAACGCATGACCCATAGCGCATAACGCATTACGCGTAACGCATAACGCATAACGCATAAAGCATAACCCATAACGGATCACGCATTACTCATAACCCATAACGCATAACTCATAACGCATAACGCATAACGCATAACGCATAACGCATAACGCATAACGCATAACGCATAACGCTTAACGCATGACCCATAGCGCATAACGCATAAAGCATAACGCATAACGGATCACGCATTACTCATAACCCATAACGCATTACTCATAACGCATAACGCATAACGCATAACGCATAACGCATAACGCATAACGCATAACGCATAACGCATAACGCATAACGCATAACGCATAAAGCAAAACGCATAACGCATAACGCATGACTCAACGCACAACCCATAACGCATAACGCATAACGCAAATCGCATAACGCATAACGCATAACGCATAACGCATAACGCAAATCGCATAATGCATAACCCATAACGCATAACGCATAACGTATAACGCACAACTCATAACGCATGACTCATAACGCACAACCCATTACGCATAACGCATAACGCATAACGCATAACGCATAACGCATAACGCATAACGCATAACGCAAATCGCATAACGCATAACGCGTAACGCATAAAGCATAACGCATAACGCATAACGCATAACGCATAACGCATAATGCATAACGCATAACGCATAATGGATCACGCATTACTCATAACGCGTAACGCTTAACGGATCACGCATTACTCATAACGCATAACGCATAACACATAATGGATCACGCATTACTCATAACGCATAACGCAAAACGCATAACGCATAACGCAAATCGCATAACGCATAACGCATAACGCATAACGCATAACGCATAACGCATAACGCATAACGCATAACGCATAACGCATAACGCATAACGCAAATCGCATAACGCATAACGCGTAACGCATAAAGCATAACGCATAACGCATAACGCATAACGCATAATGCATAACGCATAATGGATCACGCATTACTCATAACGCGTAACGCATAACGGATCACGCATTACTCATAACGCATAACGCATAACACATAACGGATCACGCATTACTCATAACGCATAACGCATAACGCATAACGCATAACGCATAACGCATAACGCATAACGCATAACGCATAACGCATAACGCATAACGCATAACGCATAACGCATAACGCATAACGCATAACGCATAACGCATAACGCATAACGCATAACGCATAACGCATAACACATAACGGATCACGCATTACTCATAACGCATAACGCATAACGCATAACCCATAACGCATAACGCATAAAGCAAAACGCATAACGCATAACGCATGACTCATACCGCACAACCCATAACGCATAACGCATAACGCATAACGCATAACGCATAATGCATAACACATAACGCGTAACGGATCACGCATTACTCATAACGCATAACGCATAACGGATCACGCATTACTCATAACGCATAACGCATAACACATAACGGATCACGCATTACTCATAACGCATAACGCATAACGGATCACGCATAACGCATAACGCATAACGCATAACGCATAACACATAACGGATCACGCATTACTCATAACGCATAACGCATAACCCATAACGCATAACGCATAACGCATAACGCATAACGCATAACGGATCACGCATTACTCATAACGCATAACGCATAACGCATAACCCATAACGCATAACGCATAACGCATAACACATAACGGATCACGCATTACTCATAACGCATAACGCATAACGCATAACCCATAACGCATAACGCATAAAGCAAAACGCATAACGCATAACGCATGACTCATACCGCACAACCCATAACGCATAACGCAAATCGCATAACGCATAACGCATAATGCATAACACATAACGCGTAACGGATCACGCATTACTCATAACGCATAACGCATAACGGATCACGCATTACTCATAACGCATAACGCATAACGCATAACGCATAACGCATAACGCATAACGTATAACGCACAACTCATAACGCATAACGCATAACGCAAAACGCATAACGCATAGCGGATAACGCACAACGCATAACACATAACGCATAACGCATAACGCATAACGCATAACGCATAACGCATAACGCATAACGCATAACGCATAACGCATAAAGCATAACGCATAACGCATAACGCATAACGCATAACGCATAACGGATAACACATAACGCATAACGCATAACGCATAACGCATAACGCATAACGCATAACGCATAACACATAACGCATAACGCATAACACATAACGCTTAACCCATAACGCATAACGCATAACGCATAACGCTTAACGCATGACCCATAGCGCATAACGCATAAAGCATAACGCATAACGGATCACGCATTACTCATAACCCATAACGCATAACTCATAACGCATAACGCATAACGCATAACGCATAACGCATAACGCATAACGCATAACGCATAACGCATAACGCATAACGCATAACGCATAACGCATAACGCATAACGCATAACGCATAACACATAACGGATCACGCATTACTCATAACGCATAACGCATAACGAATAACCCATAACGCATAACGCATAAAGCAAAACGCATAACGCATAACGCATGACTCATAACGCATAACGCATAACGCATAACCCATAACGCATAACGCATAAAGCAAAACGCATAACGCATAACGCATGACTCATACCGCACAACCCATAACGCATAACGGATAACACATAACGCATAACGCATAACGCATAACGCATAACGCATAAAGCATAACGCATAACGGATCACGCATTACTCATAACCCATAACGCATAACTCATAACGCATAACGCATAACGCATAACGCATAACGCATAACGCATAACGCATAACGCATAACGCTTAACCCATAACGCATAACGCATAACGCTTAACGCATGACCCATAGCGCATAACGCATTACGCGTAACGCATAACGCATAACGCATAAAGCATAACCCATAACGGATCACGCATTACTCATAACCCATAACGCATAACTCATAACGCATAACGCATAACGCATAACGCATAACGCATAACGCATAACGCATAACGCATAACGCATAACGCATAACGCATAACGCTTAACGCATGACCCATAGCGCATAACGCATAAAGCATAACGCATAACGGATCACGCATTACTCATAACCCATAACGCATTACTCATAACGCATAACGCATAACGCATAACGCATAACGCATAACGCATAACGCATAACGCATAACGCATAACGCATAACGCATAACGCATAACGCATAACGCATAACGCATAAAGCAAAACGCATAACGCATAACGCATGACTCAACGCACAACCCATAACGCATAACGCATAACGCAAATCGCATAACGCATAACGCATAACGCATAACGCAAATCGCATAATGCATAACCCATAACGCATAACGCATAACGTATAACGCACAACTCATAACGCATGACTCATAACGCACAACCCATTACGCATAACGCATAACGCATAACGCATAACGCATAACGCATAACGCATAACGCATAACGCATAACGCAAATCGCATAACGCATAACGCGTAACGCATAAAGCATAACGCATAACGCATAACGCATAACGCATAACGCATAATGCATAACGCATAACGCATAATGGATCACGCATTACTCATAACGCGTAACGCTTAACGGATCACGCATTACTCATAACGCATAACGCATAACACATAACGGATCACGCATTACTCATAACGCATAACGCAAAACGCATAACGCATAACGCAAATCGCATAACGCATAACGCATAACGCATAACGCATAACGCATAACGCATAACGCATAACGCATAACGCATAACGCATAACGCATAACGCATAACGCATAACGCATAACGCAAATCGCATAACGCATAACGCGTAACGCATAAAGCATAACGCATAACGCATAACGCATAACGCATAATGCATAACGCATAATGGATCACGCATTACTCATAACGCGTAACGCATAACGGATCACGCATTACTCATAACGCATAACGCATAACACATAACGGATCACGCATTACTCATAACGCATAACGCATAACGCATAACGCATAACGCATAACGCATAACGCATAACGCATAACGCATAACGCATAACGCATAACGCATAACGCATAACGCATAACGCATAACGCATAACGCATAACGCATAACGCATAACACATAACGGATCACGCATTACTCATAACGCATAACGCATAACGCATAACCCATAACGCATAACGCATAAAGCAAAACGCATAACGCATAACGCATGACTCATACCGCACAACCCATAACGCATAACGCATAACGCATAACGCATAACGCATAATGCATAACACATAACGCGTAACGGATCACGCATTACTCATAACGCATAACGCATAACGGATCACGCATTACTCATAACGCATAACGCATAACACATAACGGATCACGCATTACTCATAACGCATAACGCATAACGGATCACGCATAACGCATAACGCATAACGCATAACGCATAACGCATAACACATAACGGATCACGCATTACTCATAACGCATAACGCATAACCCATAACGCATAACGCATAACGCATAACGCATAACACATAACGGATCACGCATTACTCATAACGCATAACGCATAACGCATAACCCATAACGCATAACGCATAACGCATAACACATAACGGATCACGCATTACTCATAACGCATAACGCATAACGCATAACCCATAACGCATAACGCATAACGCATAAAGCAAAACGCATAACGCATAACGCATAACGCATAACGCATAACGCATAACACATAACACATAACGCTTAACCCATAACGCATAACGCATAACGCATAACGCTTAACGCATGACCCATAGCGCATAACGCATAAAGCATAACGCATAACGGATCACGCATTACTCATAACGGATCACGCATTACTCATAACGCATAACGCATAACGCATAACCCATAACGCATAACGCATAAAGCAAAACGCATAACGCATAACGCATGACTCATACCGCACAACCCATAACGCATAACGCATAACGCATAACGCATAACGCATAATGCATAACACATAACGCGTAACGGATCACGCATTACTCATAACGCATAACGCATAACGCATAACGCATAACGCACAACGGATAACACATAACGCATAACGCATAACGCATAACGCATAACGCATAACGCATAACGCATAACACATAACGCATAACGCATAACACATAACGCTTAACCCATAACGCATAACGCATAACGCATAACGCTTAACGCATGACCCATAGCGCATAACGCATAAAGCATAACGCATAACGGATCACGCATTACTCATAACCCATAACGCATAACTCATAACGCATAACGCATAACGCATAACGCATAACGCATAACGCATAACGCATAACGCATAACGCATAACGCATAACGCATAACGCATAACGCATAACGCATAACGCATAACGCATAACACATAACGGATCACGCATTACTCCTAACGCATAACGCATAACGCATAACCCGTAACGCATAACGCATAAAGCAAAACGCATAACGCATAACGCATGACTCATACCGCACAACCCATAACGCATAACGCATAACGCATAACGCATAACGCATAATGCATAACACATAACGCGTAACGGATCACGCATTACTCATAACGCATAACGCATAACGGATCACGCATTACTCATAACGCATAACGCATAACACATAACGGATCACGCATTACTCATAACGCATAACGCATAACGGATCACGCATAACGCATAACGCATAACGCATAACGCATAACACATAACGGATCACGCATTACTCATAACGCATAACGCATAACCCATAACGCATAACGCATAACGCATAACGCATAACACATAACGGATCACGCATTACTCATAACGCATAACGCATAACGCATAACCCATAACGCATAACGCATAACGCATAACACATAACGGATCACGCATTACTCATAACGCATAACGCATAACGCATAACCCATAACGCATAACGCATAACGCATAAAGCAAAACGCATAACGCATAACGCATGACTCATACCGCACAACCCATAACGCATAACGCAAATCCCGTAACGCATAACGCATAATGCATAACACATAACGCGTAACGGATCACGCATTACTCATAACGCATAACGCATAACGGATCACGCATTACTCATAACGCATAACGCATAACGCATAACGCATAACGCATAACGCATAACGTATAACGCACAACTCATAACGCATAACGCATAACGCAAAACGCATAACGCATAGCGGATAACGCACAACGCATAACACATAACGCATAACGCATAACGCATAACGCATAACGCATAACGCATAACGCATAACGCATAACG
Source organism: Lasioglossum morio (assembly GCA_916610235.2). Classification (NCBI taxonomy): domain Eukaryota; kingdom Metazoa; phylum Arthropoda; class Insecta; order Hymenoptera; family Halictidae; genus Lasioglossum; species Lasioglossum morio. Next base: position 39,756 of record CAKAJA020000239.1, on the reverse strand, counting down.
CATAACACATAACGCATAACGCATAACGCATAACGCATAACGCATAACGGATAACACATAACGCATAACGCATAACGCATAACGCATAACGCATAACGCATAACACATAACGCATAACGCATAACACATAACGCTTAACCCATAACGCATAACGCATAACGCATAACGCTTAACGCATGACCCATAGCGCATAACGCATAAAGCATAACGCATAACGGATCACGCATTACTCATAACCCATAACGCATAACTCATAACGCATAACGCATAACGCATAACGCATAACGCATAACGCATAACGCATAACGCATAACGCATAACGCATAACGCATAACGCATAACCCATAACGCATAACGCATAACGCATAACGCAAAACGCATAACGCATAACGCAAATCGCATAACGCATAACGCATAACGCATAACGCATAACGCATAACGCATAACGCACAACGCAAATCACATAACGCATAACGCGTAACGCATAAAGCATAACGCATAACGCATAATGCATAACGCATAATGGATCACGCATTACTCATAACGCGTAACGCATAACGGATCACTCATTACTCATAACGCATAACGCATAACACATAACGGATCACGCATTACTCATAACGCATAACGCATAACGCATAACGCATAACGCATAACGCATAACGCATAACGCATAACGCATAACGCATAACGCATAACGCATAATGCATAACACATAACGCGTAACGGATCACGCATTACTCATAACGCATAACGCATAACGGATCACGCATTACTCATAACGCATAACGCATAACACATAACGGATCACGCATTACTCATAACGCATAACGCATAACGGATCACGCATAACGCATAACGCATAACGCATAACGCATAACGCATAACACATAACGGATCACGCATTACTCATAACGCATAACGCATAACCCATAACGCATAACGCATAACGCATAACGCATAACGCATAACGCAAATCGCATAACGCATAACGCATAACGCCTAACGCATAACGCAAATCGCATAACGCATAACGCATAACGCACAACTCATAACGCATGAAGCATAACGCAAAACGCATAACGCACAGCGGATAACGCACAACGCATAACACATAACGCATAACGCATAACGCATAACGCATAACGCATAACGCATAACGCATAACGCATAACGCATAACGCATAACGCATAACGCATAACGCATAACGCATAACGCATAACGCATAACGCATAACGCATAACGCATAACGCATAACGCATAACGCATAACGCATAACGCATAACGCATAACGCATAACGCATAACGCATAACGCATAACGCATAACGCATAACGCATAACGCTTACCGCATAACGCATAACGCATAAAGCATAACGCATAACGCATAACTCATAACGCATAACGCATAACGCGTAACGCATAAAGCATAACGCATAACGGATCACGCATTACACATAACGCATAACGCATGACGCATAACGCATAACGCATAACGCATAACGCATAACGCATAACGCATAACGCATAACGCATAACCCATAACGCATAACGCATAACGCATAACGCATAACGCATAACGCATAACGGATAACACATAACGCATAACGCATAACGCATAACGCATAACGCATAACGCATAACACATAACGCATAACCCATAACGCATAACGCAAATCGCATAACGCATAACGCATAACGCATAACGCATAACGCATAACGTATAACGCACAACTCATAACGCATAACGCATAAAGCAAAACGCATAACGCATAGCGGATAACGCACAACGCATAACACATAACGCATAACGCATAACGCATAACGCATAACGCATAACGCATAACGCATAACGAATAACGCATAACGCATAACGCATAACGGATAACACATAACGCATAACGCATAACGCATAACGCATAACGCATAACGCATAACGCATAACACATAACGCTTAACCCATAACGCATAACGCATAACGCATAACGCTTAACGCATGACCCATAGCGCATAACGCATAAAGCATAACGCATAACGGATCACGCATTACTCATAACCCATAACGCATAACTCATAACGCATAACGCATAACGCATAACGCATAACGCATAACGCATAACGCATAACGCATAACGCATAACGCATAACGCATAACGCATAAAGCAAAACGCATAACGCATAACGCATGACTCATAACGCACAACCCATAACGCATAACGCATAACGCAAATCGCATAACGCATAACGCATAACGCAAATCGCATAACGCATAACGCATAACGCATAACGCATAACGCATAACGCATAACGCATAACGTATAACGCACAACTCATAACGCATAACGCATAAAGCAAAACGCATAACGCATAGCGGATAACGCACAACGCATAACACATAACGCATAACGCATAACGCATAACGCATAACGCATAACGCATAACGCATAACGCATAACGCATAACGAATAACGCATAACGCATAACGCATAACGCATAACGGATAACACATAACGCATAACGCATAACGCATAACGCATAACGCATAACGCATAACGCATAACGCATAACGCATAACACATAACGCATAACGCATAACGCATAACACATAACGCTTAACCCATAACGCATAACGCATAACGCATAACGCTTAACGCATGACCCATAGCGCATAACGCATTACGCGTAACGCATAACGCATAACGCATAAAGCATAACGCATAACGGATCACGCAATACTCATAACCCATAACGCATAACTCATAACGCATAACGCATAACGCATAACGCATAACGCATAACGCATAACGCATAACGCATAACGCATAACGCATAACGCATAACGCATAACGCATAACGCATAAAGCAAAACGCATAACGCATAACGCATGACTCATAACGCACAACCCATAACGCATAACGCATAACGCAAATCGCATAACGCATAACGCATAACGCATAACGCATAACGCAAATCGCATAACGCATAACGCATAACGCATAACGCATAACGCATAACGCATAACGCATAACGTATAACGCACAACTCATAACGCATAACGCATAAAGCAAAACGCATAACGCGTAACGCATAACGGATCACGCATTACTCATAACGCATAACGCATAAAGCAAAACGCATAACGCATAACGCATGACTCATAACGCACAACCCATAACGCATAACGCATAACGCAAATCGCATAACGCATAACCCATAACGCATAACTCATAACGCATAACGCATAACGCTTAACGCATGACCCATAGCGCATAACGCATAAAGCATAACGCATAACGCATAACGCATAACGCAAATCGCATAACGCATAACGCGTAACGCATAAAGCATAACGCATAACGCATAACGCATAACGCATAATGCATAACGCATAACGCATAATGGATCACGCATTACTCATAACGCGTAACGCATAACGGATCACGCATTACTCATAACGCATAACGCATAAAGCAAAACGCATAACGCATAACGCATGACTCATAACGCACAACCCATAACGCATAACGCATAACGCAAATCTCATAACGCATAACGCATAACGCATAACGCATAACGCATAACGCAAATCGCATAACGCATAACGCATAACGCATAACGCATAACGCATAACGCAAATCGCATAACGCATAACGCGTAACGCATAAAGCATAACGCATAACGCATAACGCATAACGCATAACGCATAACGCATAACGCATAACGCATAATGGATCACGCATTACTCATAACGCGTAACGCATAACGGATCACGCATTACTCATAACGCATAACGCATAACACATAACGGATCACGCATTACTCATAACGCATAACGCATAACGCATAACCCATAACGCATAAAGCAAAACGCATAACGCATAACGCATGACTCATAACGCACAACCCATAACGCATAACGCATAACGCAAATCGCATAACGCATAACCCATAACGCATAACTCATAACGCATAACGCATAACGCATAACACATAACGCATAACGCATAACACATAACGCTTAACCCATAACGCATAACGCATAACGCATAACGCTTAACGCATGACCCATAGCGCATAACGCATAAAGCATAACGCATAACGGATCACGCATTACTCATAACCCATAACGCATAACTCATAACGCATAACGCATAACGCATAACGCATAACGCATAACGCATAACGCATAACGCATAACGCATAACGCATAACGCATAACCCATAACGCATAACGCATAACGCATAACGCAAAACGCATAACGCATAACGCAAATCGCATAACGCATAACGCATAACGCATAACGCATAACGCATAACGCATAACGCACAACGCAAATCACATAACGCATAACGCGTAACGCATAAAGCATAACGCATAACGCATAACGCATAACGCATAATGCATAACGCATAACGCATAATGGATCACGCATTACTCATAACGCGTAACGCATAACGGATCACTCATTACTCATAACGCATAACGCATAACACATAACGGATCACGCATTACTCATAACGCATAACGCATAACGCATAACGCATAACGCATAACGCATAACGCATAACGCATAACGCATAACGCATAACGCATAACGCATAATGCATAACACATAACGCGTAACGGATCACGCATTACTCATAACGCATAACGCATAACGGATCACGCATTACTCATAACGCATAACGCATAACACATAACGGATCACGCATTACTCATAACGCATAACGCATAACGGATCACGCATAACGCATAACGCATAACGCATAACGCATAACGCATAACACATAACGGATCACGCATTACTCATAACGCATAACGCATAACGCATAACGCATAACGCATAACGCATAACGCATAACGCATAACGCAAATCGCATAACGCATAACGCATAACGCCTAACGCATAACGCAAATCGCATAACGCATAACGCATAACGCACAACTCATAACGCATGAAGCATAACGCAAAACGCATAACGCACAGCGGATAACGCACAACGCATAACACATAACGCATAACGCATAACGCATAACGCATAACGCATAACGCATAACGCATAACGCATAACGCATAACGCATAACGCATAACGCATAACGCATAACGCATAACGCATAACGCATAACGCATAACGCATAACGCATAACGCATAACGCATAACGCATAACGCATAACGCATAACGCATAACGCATAACGCTTACCGCATAACGCATAACGCATAAAGCATAACGCATAACGCACAACTCATAACGCATAACGCATAACGCGTAACGCATAAAGCATAACGCATAACGGATCACGCATTACACATAACGCATAACGCATGACGCATAACGCATAACGCATAACGCATAACGCATAACGCATAACGCATAACGCATAACGCATAACCCATAACGCATAACGCATAACGCATAACGCATAACGCATAACGCATAACGGATAACACATAACGCATAACGCATAACGCATAACGCATAACGCATAACGCATAACACATAACGCATAACCCATAACGCATAACGCAAATCGCATAACGCATAACGCATAACGCATAACGCATAACGCATAACGCATAACGTATAACGCACAACTCATAACGCATAACGCATAAAGCAAAACGCATAACGCATAGCGGATAACGCACAACGCATAACACATAACGCATAACGCATAACGCATAACGCATAACGCATAACGCATAACGCATAACGAATAACGCATAACGCATAACGCATAACGCATAACGGATAACACATAACGCATAACGCATAACGCATAACGCATAACGCATAACGCATAACGCATAACACATAACGCTTAACCCATAACGCATAACGCATAACGCATAACGCTTAACGCATGACCCATAGCGCATAACGCATAAAGCATAACGCATAACGGATCACGCATTACTCATAACCCATAACGCATAACTCATAACGCATAACGCATAACGCATAACGCATAACGCATAACGCATAACGCATAACGCATAACGCATAACGCATAACGCATAACGCATAACGCATAAAGCAAAACGCATAACGCATAACGCATGACTCATAACGCACAACCCATAACGCATAACGCATAACGCAAATCGCATAACGCATAACGCATAACGCAAATCGCATAACGCATAACGCATAACGCATAACGCATAACGCATAACGCATAACGCATAACGTATAACGCACAACTCATAACGCATAACGCATAAAGCAAAACGCATAACGCATAGCGGATAACGCATAACGCATAACACATAACGCATAACGCATAACGCATAACGCATAACGCATAACGCATAACGCATAACGCATAACGAATAACGCATAACGCATAACGCATAACGCATAACGGATAACACATAACGCATAACGCATAACGCATAACGCATAACGCATAACGCATAACGCATAACACATAACGCATAACGCATAACGCATAACACATAACGCTTAACCCATAACGCATAACGCATAACGCATAACGCTTAACGCATGACCCATAGCGCATAACGCATTACGCGTAACGCATAACGCATAACGCATAAAGCATAACGCATAACGGATCACGCATTACTCATAACCCATAACGCATAACTCATAACGCATAACGCATAACGCATAACGCATAACGCATAACGCATAACGCATAACGCTTAACGCATGACCCATAGCGCATAACGCATAACGCATAACGTATAACGGATCACGCATTACTCATAACCCATAACCCATAACTCATAACGCATAACGCATAACGCATAACGCATAACGCATAACGCATAACGCATAACGCATAACGCATAACGCATAACGCATAACGCATAAAGCAAAACGCATAACGCATAACGCATGACTCATAACGCACAACCCATAACGCATAACGCATAACGCAAATCGCATAACGCATAACGCATAACGCATAACGCATAACGCAAATCGCATAACGCATAACGCATAACGCATAACGCATAACGCATAACGCATAACGTATAACGCACAACTCATAACGCATAACGCATAAAGCAAAACGCATAACGCGTAAAGCATAACGCATAACGCATAACGCATAATGCATAACGCATAACGCATAATGGATCACGCATTACTCATAACGCGTAACGCATAACGGATCACGCATTACTCATAACGCATAACGCATAAAGCAAAACGCATAACGCATAACGCATGACTCATAACGCACAACCCATAACGCATAACGCATAACGCAAATCTCATAACGCATAACGCATAACGCATAACGCTTAACGCATAACGCAAATCGCATAACGCATAACGCATAACGCATAACGCATAACGCATAACGCAAATCGCATAACGCATAACGCGTAACGCATAAAGCATAACGCATAACGCATAACGCATAACGCATAACGCATAACGCATAACGCATAACGCATAATGGATCACGCATTACTCATAACGCGTAACGCATAACGGATCACGCATTACTCATAACGCATAACGCATAACACATAACGGATCACGCATTACTCATAACGCATAACGCATAACGCATAACCCATAACGCATAAAGCAAAACGCATAACGCATAACGCATGACTCATAACGCACAACCCATAACGCATAACGCATACCGCAAATCGCATAACGCATAACGCATAACGGATCACGCATTACTCATAACGCATAACGCATAACGCATAACCCATAACGCATAACGCATAAAGCAAAACGCATAACGCATAACGCATGACTCATACCGCACAACCCATAACGCATAACGCATAACGCATAACGCATAACGCATAACGCATAACGCATAACGCATAACGCATAACGCATAACGCATAACGCATAAAGCAAAACGCATAACTCATAACGCATGACTCATAACGCATAATGGATCACGCATTACTCATAACGCGTAACGCATAACGGATCACGCATTACTCATAACGCATAACGCATAAAGCAAAACGCATAACGCATAACGCATGACTCATAACGCACAACCCATAACGCATAACGCATAACGCAAATCGCATAACGCATAACCCATAACGCATAACTCATAACGCATAACGCATAACGCTTAACGCATGACCCATAGCGCATTACGCATAAAGCATAACGCATAACGCATAACGCATAACGCAAATCGCATAACGCATAACGCGTAACGCATAAAGCATAACGCATAACGCATAACGCATAACGCATAATGCATAACGCATAACGCATAATGGATCACGCATTACTCATAACGCGTAACGCAGAACGGATCACGCATTACTCATAACGCATAACGCATAAAGCAAAACGCATAACGCATAACGCATGACTCATAACGCACAACCCATAACGCATAACGCATAACGCAAATCGCATAACGCATAACGCATAACGCATAACGCTTAACGCATAACGCAAATCGCATAACGCATAACGCATAACGCATAACGCATAACGCAAACGCATAACGCAAATCGCATAACGCATAACGGGTAACGCATAAAGCATAACGCATAACGCATAACGCATAACGCATAACGCATAACGCATAACGCATAACGCATAACGCATAACGCATAACGCATAACGCATAACGCATAACGCATAACGCATAACGCATAACGAATAACGCATAACGCATAACGCATAACGCATAACGCATAACGGATAACACATAACGCATAACGCATAACGCATAACGCATAACGCATAACGCATAACGCATAACACATAACGCTTAACCCATAACGCATAACGCATAACGCATAACGCTTAACGCATGACCCATAGCGCATAACGCATAAAGCATAACGCATAACGGATCACGCATTACTCATAACCCATAACGCATAACTCATAACGCATAACGCATAACGCATAACGCATAACGCATAACGCATAACGCATAACGCATAACGCATAACGCATAACGCATAACGCATAACGCATAACGCATAACGCATAAAGCAAAACGCATAACGCATAACGCATGACTCATAACGCACAACCCATAACGCATAACGCATAACGCAAATCGCATAACGCATAACGCATAACGCAAATCGCATAACGCATAACGCATAACGCATAACGCATAACGCATAACGCATAACGCATAACGTATAACGCACAACTCATAACGCATAACGCATAAAGCAAAACGCATAACGCATAGCGGATAACGCACAACGCATAACACATAACGCATAACGCATAACGCATAACGCATAACGCATAACGCATAACGCATAACGCATAACGAATAACGCATAACGCATAACGCATAACGCATAACGGATAACACATAACGCATAACGCATAACGCATAACGCATAACGCATAACGCATAACGCATAACGCATAACGCATAACGCATAACGCATAACGCATAACACATAACGCTTAACCCATAACGCATAACGCATAACGCATAACGCTTAACGCATGACCCATAGCGCATAACGCATTACGCGTAACGCATAACGCATAACGCATAAAGCATAACGCATAACGGATCACGCATTACTCATAACCCATAACGCATAACTCATAACGCTTAACGCATAACGCATAACGCATAACCCATAACTCATAACGCATAACGCAAATCGCATAACGCATAACGCATAACGCATAACGCATAACGCATAACGCATAACGCATAACGCATAACGTATAACGCACAACTCATAACGCATAACGCATAAAGCAAAACGCATAACGCATAGCGGATAACGCACAACGCATAACACATAACGCATAACGCATAACGCATAACGCATAACGCATAACGCATAACGCATAACGCATAACGTATAACGCACAACTCATAACGCATAACGCATAACGCGTAACGCATAAAGCATAACGCATAACGGATCACGCATTACACATAACGCATAACGCATAACGCATAACGCATAACGCATAACGCATAACGCATAACGCATAACGCATAACGCATAACACATAACGCATAACCCATAACGCATAACGCAAATCGCATAACGAATAACGCATAACGCATAACGCATAACGCATAACGCATAACGCATAACGCATAATGCATAACGCATAACGCATAACGCATAACGCATAACGCATAACGCATAACCCATAACGCATAACGCATAACGCATAACGCAAAACGCATAACACATAACGCCTAACGCATAACGCAAATCGCATAACGCATAACGCATAACGCACAACTCATAACGCATTAAGCATAACGCAAAACGCATAACGCACAGCGGATAACGCACAACGCATAACACATAACGCATAACGCATAACGCATAACGCATAACGCATAACGCATAACGCATAACGCATAACGCATAACGCATAACGCATAACGCATAACGCATAACGCATAACGCATAACGCATAACGCATAACGCATAACGCATAACGCATAACGCATAACGCATAACGCATAACGCATAACGCATACCGCATAACGCATAACGCATAAAGCATAACGCATAACGCACAACTCATAACGCATAACGCATAACGCGTAACGCATAAAGCATAACGCATAACGGATCACGCATTACACATAACGCATAACGCATGACGCATAACGCATAACGCATAACGCATAACGCATAACGCATAACGCATAACCCATAACGCATAACGCATAACGCATAACGCATAACACATAACGGATAACACATAACGCATAACGCATAACGCATAACGCATAACGCATAACGCATAACACATAACGCATAACCCATAACGCATAACGCAAATCGCATAACGCATAACGCATAACGCATAACGCATAACGCATAACGTATAACGCACAACTCATAACGCATAACGCATAAAGCAAAACGCATAACGCATAGCGGATAACGCACAACGCATAACACATAACGCATAACGCATAACGCATAACGCATAACGCATAACGAATAACGCATAACGCATAACGCATAACGCATAACGCATAACGGATAACACATAACGCATAACGCATAACGCATAACGCATAACGCATAACGCATAACGCATAACACATAACGCTTAACCCATAACGCATAACGCATAACGCATAACGCTTAACGCATGACCCATAGCGCATAACGCATAAAGCATAACGCATAACGGATCACGCATTACTCATAACCCATAACGCATAACTCATAACGCATAACGCATAACGCATAACGCATAACGCATAACGCATAACGCATAACGCATAACGCATAAAGCAAAACGCATAACGCATAACGCATGACTCATAACGCACAACCCATAACGCATAACGCATAACGCAAATCGCATAACGCATAACGCATAACGCAAATCGCATAACGCATAACGCATAACGCATAACGCATAACGCATAACGCATAACGCATAACGTATAACGCACAACTCATAACGCATAACGCATAAAGCAAAACGCATAACGCATAGCGGATAACGCACAACGCATAACACATAACGCATAACGCATAACGCATAACGCATAACGCATAACGCATAACGAATAACGCGTAACGCATAACGCATAACGCATAACGGATAACACATAACGCATAACGCATAACGCATAACGCATAACGCATAACGCATAACGCATAACGCATAACGCATAACGCATAACGCATAACGCATAACGCATAACGCATAACGCATAACGCATAACACATAACGCTTAACCCATAACGCATAACGCATAACGCATAACGCTTAACGCATGACCCATAGCGCATAACGCATTACGCGTAACGCATAACGCATAACGCATAAAGCATAACGCATAACGGATCACGCATTACTCATAACCCATAACGCATAACTCATAACGCATAACGCATAACGCATAACGCATAACGCATAACGCATAACGCATAACGCTTAACGCATGACCCATAGCGCATAACGCATAAAGCATAACGTATAACGGATCACGCATTACTCATAACCCATAACCCATAACTCATAACGCATAACGCATAACGCATAACGCATAACGCATAACGCATAACGCATAACGCATAACGCATAACGCATAACGCATAACGCATAACGCATAAAGCAAAACGCATAACGCATAACGCATGACTCATAACGCACAACCCATAACGCATAACGCATAACGCAAATCGCATAACGCATAACGCATAACGCATAACGCATAACGCAAATCGCATAACGCATAACGCATAACGCATAACGCATAACGCATAACGCATAACGCATAACGTATAAAGCTCAACTCATAACGCATAACGCATAAAGCAAAACGCATAACGCGTAACGCATAACGGATCACGCATTACTCATAACGCATAACGCATAAAGCAAAACGCATAACGCATAACGCATGACTCATAACGCACAACCCATAACGCATAACGCATAACGCAAATCGCATAACGCATAACCCATAACGCATAACTCATAACGCATAACGCATAACGCTTAACGCATGACCCATAGCGCATAACGCATAAAGCATAACGCATAACGCATAACGCATATCGCATAACGCATAACGCGTAACGCATAAAGCATAACGCATAACGCATAACGCATAACGCATAATGCATAACGCATAACGCATAATGGATCACGCATTACTCATAACGCGTAACGCATAACGGATCACGCATTACTCATAACGCATAACGCATAAAGCAAAACGCATAACGCATAACGCATGACTCATAACGCACAACCCATAACGCATAACGCATAACGCAAATCGCATAACGCATAACGCATAACGCATAACGCTTAACGCATAACGCAAATCGCATAACGCATAACGCGTAACGCATAAAGCATAACGCATAACGCATAACGCATAACGCATAAAGCATAACGCATAACGCATAATGGATCACGCATAACTCATAACGCGTAACGCATAACGGATCACGCATTACTCATAACGCATAACGCATAACACATAACGGATCACGCATTACTCATAACGCATAACGCATAACGCATAACCCATAACGCATAAAGCAAAACGCATAACGCATAACGCATTACTCATAACGCACAACCCATAACGCATAACGCATACCGCAAATCGCATAACGCATAACGCATAACGGATCACGCATTACTCATAACGCATAACGCATAACGCATAACCCATAACGCATAACGCATAAAGCAAAACGCATAACGCATAACGCATGACTCATACCGCACAACCCATAACGCATAACGCATAACGCATAACGCATAACGCATAACGCATAACGCATAACGCATAACGCATAACGCATAAAGCAAAACGCATAACGCATAACGCATGACTCATAACGCACAACCCATAACGCATAACGCATACCGCAAATCGCATAACGCATAACGCATAACGCATAACGCATAACGCAAATCGCATAACGCATAACGCATAACGCATAACGCATAACGCATAACGCATAACGTATAACGCACAACTCATAACGCATGACTCATAACGCACAACCCATTACGCATAACGCATAACGCATAACGCATAACGCATAACGCATAACGCATAACGCATAACGCATAACGCATAACGCATAACGCAAATCGCATAACGCATAACGCATAACGCATAACGCTTAACGCATAACGCAAATCGCATAACGCATAACGCGTAACGCATAAAGCATAACGCATAACGCATAACGCATAACGCATAATGCATAACGCATAACGCATAATGGATCACGCATTACTCATAACGCGTAACGCATAACGGATCACGCATTACTCATAACGCATAACGCATAACACATAACGGATCACGCATTACTCATAACGCATAACGCATAACGCATAACCCATAACGCATAAAGCAAAACGCATAACGCATAACGCATGACTCATAACGCACAACCCATAACGCATAACGCATACCGCAAATCGCATAACGCATAACGCATAACGGATCACGCATTACTCATAACGCATAACGCATAACGCATAACCCATAACGCATAACGCATAAAGCAAAACGCATAACGCATAACGCATGACTCATACCGCACAACCCATAACGCATAACGCATAACGCATAACGCATAACGCATAACGCATAACGCATAACGCATAACGCATAACGCATAACGCATAACGCATAAAGCAAAACGCATAACGCATAACGCATGACTCATAACGCACAACCCATAACGCATAACGCATACCGCAAATCGCATAACGCATAACGCATAACGCATAACGCATAACGCATAACGCAAATCGCATAACGCATAACGCATAACGCATAACGCATAACGCATAACGTATAACGCACAACTCATAACGCAAGACTCATAACGCACAACCCATTACGCATAACGCATAACGCATAACGCATAACGCATAACGCATAACGCATAACGCAAATCGCATAACGCATAACGCGTAACGCATAAACCATAACGCATAACGCATAACGCATAATGCATAACGCATAACGCATAATGGATCACGCATTACTCATAACGCGTAACGCATAACGGATCACGCATTACTCATAACGCATAACGCATAACACATAACGGATCACGCATTACTCATAACGCATAACGCATAACGCATAACGCATAACGCATAACGCATAACGCATAACGCATAACGCATAACGCATAACACATAACGGATCACGCATTACTCATAACGCATAACGCATAACGCATAACCCATAACGCATAACGCATAAAGCAAAACGCATAACGCATAACGCATGACTCATACCGCACAACCCATAACGCATAACGCATAACGCATAACGCATAACGCATAACGCATAACGCAAATCGCACAACTCATAACGCATGACTCATAACGCACAACCCATAACGCATAACCCATAACGCATAACTCATAACGCATAACGCATAACGCAAATCGCATAACGCATAACGCATAACGCATAACGCATAACGCATAACGCATAACGCATAACGCATAACGTATAACGCACAACTCATAACGCATAACGCATAAAGCAAAACGCATAACGCGTAACGCATAACGGATCACGCATTACTCATAACGCATAACGCATAAAGCAAAACGCATAACGCATAACGCATGACTCATAACGCACTACCCATAACGCATAACGCATAACGCAAATCGCATAACGCATAACCCATAACGCATAACTCATAACGCATAACGCATAACGCTTAACGCATGACCCATAGCGCATAACGCATAAAGCATAACGCATAACGCATAACGCAAATCGCATAACGCATAACGCGTAACGCATAAAGCATAACGCATAACGCATAACGCATAACGCATAATGCATAACGCATAACGCATAATGGATCACGCATTACTCATAACGCGTAACGCATAACGGATCACGCATTACTCATAACGCATAACGCATAAAGCAAAACGCATAACGCATAACGCATGACTCATAACGCACAACCCATAACGCATAACGCATAACGCAAATCGCATAACGCATAACGCATAACGCATAACGCTTAACGCATAACGCAAATCGCATAACGCATAACGCGTAACGCATAAAGCATAACGCATAACGCATAACGCATAACGCATAATGCATAACGCATAACGCATAATGGATCACGCATTACTCATAACGCGTAACGCATAACGGATCACGCATTACTCATAACGCATAACGCATAACACATAACGGATCACGCATTACTCATAACGCATAACGCATAACGCATAACCCATAACGCATAAAGCAAAACGCATAACGCATAACGCATGACTCATAACGCACAACCCATAACGCATAACGCATACCGCAAATCGCATAACGCATAACGCATAACGGATCACGCATTACTCATAACGCATAACGCATAACGCATAACCCATAACGCATAACGCATAAAGCAAAACGCATAACGCATAACGCATGACTCATACCGCACAACCCATAACGCATAACGCATAACGCATAACGCATAACGCATAACGCATAACGCATAACGCATAACGCATAACGCATAACGCATAAAGCAAAACGCATAACGCATAACGCATGACTCATAACGCACAACCCATAACGCATAACGCATACCGCAAATCGCATAACGCATAACGCATAACGCATAACGCATAACGCAAATCGCATAACGCATAACGCATAACGCATAACGCATAACGCATAACGCATAACGCATAACGTATAACGCACAACTCATAACGCATGACTCATAACGCACAACCCATTACGCATAACGCATAACGCATAACGCATAACGCATAACGCATAACGCAAATCGCATAACGCATAACGCGTAACGCATAAACCATAACGCATAACGCATAACGCATAATGCATAACGCATAACGCATAATGGATCACGCATTACTCATAACGCGTAACGCATAACGGATCACGCATTACTCATAACGCATAACGCATAACACATAACGGATCACGCATTACTCATAACGCATAACGCATAACGCATAACCCATAACGCATAAAGCAAAACGCATAACGCATAACGCATGACTCATAACGCACAACCCATAACGCATAACGCATACCGCAAATCGCATAACGCATAACGCATAACGGATCACGCATTACTCATAACGCATAACGCATAACGCATAACCCATAACGCATAACGCATAAAGCAAAACGCATAACGCATAACGCATGACTCATACCGCACAACCCATAACGCATAACGCATAACGCATAACGCATAACGCATAACGCATAACGCATAACGCATAACGCATAACGCATAACGCATAACGCATAACGCATAACGCATAAAGCAAAACGCATAACGCATAACGCATGACTCATAACGCACAACCCATAACGCATAACGCATACCGCAAATCGCATAACGCATAACGCATAACGCATAACGCATAACGCAAATCGCATAACGCATAACGCATAACGCATAACGCATAACGCATAACGTATAACGCACAACTCATAACGCATGACTCATAACGCACAACCCATTACGCATAACGCATAACGCATAACGCATAACGCATAACGCATAACGCAAATCGCATAACGCATAACGCGTAACGCATAATGCATAACGCATAACGCATAACGCATAACGCATAATGCATAACGCATAACGCATAATGGATCACGCATTACTCATAACGCGTAACGCATAACGGATCACGCATTACTCATAACGCATAACGCATAACACATAACGGATCACGCATTACTCATAACGCATAACGCATAACGCATAACGCATAACGCATAACGCATAACGCATAACGCATAACACATAACGGATCACGCATTACTCATAACGCATAACGCATAACGCATAACCCATAACGCATAACGCATAAAGCAAAACGCATAACGCATAACGCATGACTCATACCGCACAACCCATAACGCATAACGCATAACGCATAACGCATAACGCATAACGCATAACGCATAACGCAAATCGCACAACTCATAACGCATGACTCATAACGCACAACCCATAACGCATAACGCATAACGCATAACGCATAACGCAAATCGCATAACGCATAACGCATAATGCATAACACATAACGCGTAACGGATCACGCATTACTCATAACGCATAACGCATAACGGATCACGCATTACTCATAACGCATAACGCATAACACATAACGGATCACGCATTACGCATAACGCATAACGCATAACGGATCACGCATAACGCATAACGCATAACGCATAACACATAACGGATCACGCATTACTCATAACGCATAACGCATAACCCATAACGCATAACGCATAACGCATAACGCATAACGCATAACACATTACGGATCACGCATTACTCATAACGCATAACGCATAACGCATAACCCATAACGCATAACGCATAAAGCAAAACGCATAACGCATAACGCATGACTCATACCGCACAACCCAAAACGCATAACGCATAACGCATAACGCATAACGCATAACGCATAACGGATAACGCAAATCGCATAACGCATAACGCATAACGCATAACGCATAACGCAAATCGCATAACGCATAACGCATAACGCCTAACGCATAACGCAAATCGCATAACGCATAACGCATAACGCACAACTCATAACGCATAACGCATAACGCAAAACGCATAACGCACAGCGGATAACGCACAACGCATAACACATAACGCATAACGCATAACGCATAACGCATAACGCATAACGCATAACGCATAACGCATAACGCATAACGCATAACGCATAACGGATAACACATAACGCATAACGCATAACGCATAACGCATAACGCATAACGCATAACGCAAAACGCATAACGCACAGCGGATAACGCACAACGCATAACACATAACGCATAACGCATAACGCATAACGCAAATCGCATAACGCATAACGCATAACGCCTAACGCATAACGCAAATCGCATAACGCATAACGCATAACGCACAACTCATAACGCATAACGCATAACGCAAAACGCATAACGCACAGCGGATAACGCACAACGCATAACACATAACGCATAACACATAACGCATAACGCATAACACATAACGCTTAACCCATAACGCATAACGCATAACGCATAACGCTTAACGCATGACCCATAGCGCATAACGCATAAAGCATAACGCATAACGGATCACGCATTACTCATAACCCATAACGCATAACTCATAACGCATAACGCATAACGCATAACGCATAACGCATAACCCATAACGCATAACGCATAACGCATAACGCAAAACGCATAACGCATAACGCATAACGCAAATCGCATAACGCATAACGCATAACGCATAACGCATAACGCATAACGCATAACGCATAACGCATAACGCATAACGCATAACGCATAACGCAAATCGCATAACGCATAACGCGTAACGCATAAAGCATAACGCATAACGCATAACGCATAACGCATAATGCATAGCGCATAACGCATAATGGATCACGCATTACTCATAACGCGTAACGCATAACGGATCACGCATTACTCATAACGCATAACGCATAACACATAACGGATCACGCATTACTCATAACGCATAACGCATAACGCATAACGCATAACGCATAACGCATAACGCATAACGCATAACGCATAACGCATAACGCATAACGCATAACGCATAACACATAACGGATCACGCATTACTCATAACGCATAACGCATAACGCATAACCCATAACGCATAACGCATAAAGCAAAACGCATAACGCATAACGCATGACTCATACCGCACAACCCATAACGCATAACGCATAACGCATAACGCATAACGCATAATGCATAACACATAACGCGTAACGGATCACGCATTACTCATAACGCATAACGCATAACGGATCACGCATTACTCATAACGCATAACGCATAACACATAACGGATCACGCATTACTCATAACGCATAACGCATAACGGATCACGCATAACGCATAACGCATAACGCATAACGCATAACACATAACGGATCACGCATTACTCATAACGCATAACGCATAACCCATAACTCATAACGCATAACGCATAACGCATAACGCATAACGCAAATCGCATAACGCATAACGCATAACGCCTAACGCATAACGCAAATCGCATAACGCATAACGCATAACGCACAACTCATAACGCATAACGCATAACGCAAAACGCATAACGCACAGCGGATAACGCATAACGCATAACACATAACGCATAACGCATAACGCATAACGCATAACGCATAACGCATAACGCATAACGCATAACGCATAACGCATAACGCATAACGCATAACGCATAACGCATAACGCATAACGCATAACGCATAACGCATAACGCATAACGCATAACGCATAACGCATACCGCATAACGCATAACGCATAAAGCATATCGCATAACGCACAACTCATAACGCATAACGCATAACGCGTAACGCATAACGCATAACGCATAACGCGTAACGCATAAAGCATAACGCATAACGGATCACGCATTACACATAACGCATAACGCATAACGCATAACGCATAACGCATAACGCATACCGCATAACGCATAACGCATAACGCATAACGCATAACGCATAACGCATAACGCATAACGCATAACGCATAACGCATAACGCATACCGCATAACGCATAACGCATAAAGCATAACGCATAACGCACAACTCATAACGCATAACGCATAACGCGTAACGCATAACGCATAACGCATAACGCGTAACGCATAAAGCATAACGCATAACGGATCACGCATTACACATAACGCATAACGCATGACGCATAACGCATAACGCATAACGCATAACCCATAACGCATAACGCATAACGCATAACGCATAACGCATAACGGATAACACATAACGCATAACGCATAACGCATAACGCATAACGCATAACGCATAACGCATAACACATAACGCATAACCCATAACGCATAACGCAAATCGCATAACGCATAACGCATAACGCATAACGCATAACGCATAACGCATAACGTATAACGCACAACTCATAACGCATGACCCATAACGCACAACCCATTACGCATAACGCATAACGCATAACGCATAACGCATAACGCAAATCGCATAACGCATAACGCGTAACGCATAAAGCATAACGCATAACGCATAACGCATAATGCATAACGCATAACGCATAATGGATCACGCATTACTCATAACGCGTAACGCATAACGGATCACGCATTACTCATAACGCATAACGCATAACACATAACGGATCACGCATTACTCATAACGCATAACGCATAACGCATAACCCATAACGCATAACGCATAAAGCAAAACGCATAACGCATAACGCATGACTCATACCGCACAACCCATAACGCATAACGCATAACGCATAACGCATAACGCATAACGCATAACGCATAACGCAAATCGCACAACTCATAACGCATGACTCATAACGCACAACCCATAACGCATAACGCATAACGCATAACGCATAACGCAAATCGCATAACGCATAACGCATAATGCATAACACATAACGCGTAACGGATCACGCATTACTCATAACGCATAACGCATAACGGATCACGCATTACTCATAACGCATAACGCATAACACATAACGGATCACGCATTACTCATAACGCATAACGCATAACGGATCACGCATAACGCATAACGCATAACGCATAACACATAACGGATCACGCATTACTCATAACGCATAACGCATAACCCATAACGCATAACGCATAACGCATAACGCATAACGCATAACACATAACGGATCACGCATTACTCATAACGCATAACGCATAACGCATAACCCATAACGCATAACGCATAAAGCAAAACGCATAACGCATAACGCATGACTCATACCGCACAACCCAAATCGCATAACGCATAACGCATAACGCACAACTCATAACGCATAACGCATAACGCAAAACGCATAACGCACAGCGGATAACGCACAACGCATAACACATAACGCATAACGCATAACGCATAACGCATAACGCATAACGCATAACGCATAACGCATAACGCATAACGCATAACGGATAACTCATAACGCATAACGCATAACGCATAACGCATAACGCATAACGCATAACACATAACGCATAACGCATAACACATAACGCTTAACCCATAACGCATAACGCATAACGCATAACGCTTAACGCATGACCCATAGCGCTAACGCATAAAGCATAACGCATAACGGATCACGCATTACTCATAACCCATAACGCATAACTCATAACGCATAACGCATAACGCATAACGCATAACGCATAACCCATAACGCATAACGCATAACGCATAACGCAAAACGCATAACGCATAACGCAAATCGCATAACGCATAACGCATAACGCATAACGCATAACGCATAACGCATAACGCATAACGCATAACGCATAACGCATAACGCAAATCGCATAACGCATAACGCGTAACGCATAAAGCATAACGCATAACGCATAACGCATAACGCATAATGCATAGCGCATAACGCATAATGGATCACGCATTACTCATAACGCGTAACGCATAACAGATCACGCATTACTCATAACGCATAACGCATAACACATAACGGATCACGCATTACTCATAACGCATAACGCATAACGCATAACGCATAACGCATAACGCATAACGCATAACGCATAACGCATAACGCATAACGCATAACGCATAACGCATAACGCATAACGCATAACACATAACGGATCACGCATTACTCATAACGCATAACGCATAACGCATAACCCATAACGCATAACGCATAAAGCAAAACGCATAACGCATAACGCATGACTCATACCGCACAACCCATAACGCATAACGCATAACGCATAACGCATAACGCATAAAGCATAACACATAACGCGTAACGGATCACGCATTACTCATAACGCATAACGCATAACGGATCACGCATTACTCATAACGCATAACGCATAACACATAACGGATCACGCATTACTCATAACGCATAACGCATAACGGATCACGCATAACGCATAACGCATAACACATAACGGATCACGCATTACTCATAACGCATAACGCATAACGCATAACGCATAACGCATAACGCATAACGCATAACGCATAACGCAAATCGCATAACGCATAACGCATAACGCCTAACGCATAACGCAAATCGCATAACGCATAACGCATAACGCACAACTCATAACGCATAACGCATAACGCAAAACGCATAACGCACAGCGGATAACGCACAACGCATAACACATAACGCATAACGCATAACGCATAACGCATAACGCATAACGCATAACGCATAACGCATAACGCATAACGCATAACGCATAACGCATAACGCATAACGCATAACGCATAACGCATAACACATAACGCATAACGCATAACGCATAACGCATAACGCATAACGCATAACGCATAACGCATAACGCATAACGCATAACGCATAACGCATAACGCATAACGCATAACGCATAACGCATAACGCATAACGCATTACGCATACCGCATAACGCATAACGCATAAAGCATAACGCATAACGCACAACTCATAACGCATAACGCATAACGCGTAACGCATAACGCATAACGCATAACGCGTAACGCATAAAGCATAACGCATAACGGATCACGCATTACACATAACGCATAACGCATGACGCATAACGCATAACGCATAACGCATAACCCATAACGCATAACGCATAACGCATAACGCATAACGCATAACGGATAACACATAACGCATAACGCATAACGCATAACGCATAACGCATAACGCATAACACATAACGCATAACCCATAACGCATAACGCAAATCGCATAACGCATAACGCATAACGCATAACGCATAACGCATAACGTATAACGCACAACTCATAACGCATAACGCATAAAGCAAAACGCATAACGCATAGCGGATAACGCACAACGCATAACACATAACGCATAACGCATAACGCATAACGCATAACGCATAACGCATAACGCATAACGAATAACGCATAACGCATAACTCATAACGCATAACGCATAACGCATAACGCATAACGCATAACGCATAACGCATAACGCATAACGCATAACGCATAACGCATAACGCATAACGGATAACACATAACGCATAACGCATAACGCATAACGCATAACGCATAACGCATAACACATAACGCATAACCCATAACGCATAACGCAAATCGCATAACGCATAACGCATAACGCATAACGCATAACGCATAACGTATAACGCACAACTCATAACGCATAACGCATAAAGCAAAACGCATAACGCATAGCGGATAACGCACAACGCATAACACATAACGCATAACGCATAGCGCATAACGCATAACGCATAACGCATAACGCATAACGAATAACGCATAACGCATAACTCATAACGCATAACGCATAACGCATAACGCATAACGCATAACGCATAACGCATAACGCATGACTCATAACGCACAACCCATAACGCATAACGCATAACGCAAATCGCATAACGCATAACGCATAACGCATAACGCATAACGCATAACGCATAACGTATAACGCACAACTCATAACGCATGACCCATAACGCACAACCCATTACGCATAACGCATAACGCATAACGCATAACGCATAACGCATAACGCAAATCGCATAACGCATAACGCGTAACGCATAAAGCATAACGCATAACGCATAACGCATAATGCATAACGCATAACGCATAATGGATCACGCATTACTCATAACGCGTAACGCATAACGGATCACGCATTACTCATAACGCATAACGCATAACACATAACGGATCACGCATTACTCATAACGCATAACGCATAACGCATAACCCATAACGCATAACGCATAAAGCAAAACGCATAACGCATAACGCATGACTCATACCGCACAACCCATAACGCATAACGCATAACGCATAACGCATAACGCATAACGCATAACGCATAACGCAAATCGCACAACTCATAACGCATGACTCATAACGCACAACCCATAACGCATAACGCATAACGCATAACGCATAACGCAAATCGCATAACGCATAACGCATAATGCATAACACATAACGCGTAACGGATCACGCATTACTCATAACGCATAACGCATAACGGATCACGCATTACTCATAACGCATAACGCATAACACATAACGGATCACGCATTACTCATAACGCATAACGCATAACGGATCACGCATAACGCATAACGCATAACGCATAACACATAACGGATCACGCATTACTCATAACGCATAACGCATAACCCATAACGCATAACGCATAACGCATAACGCATAACGCATAACACATAACGGATCACGCATTACTCATAACGCATAACGCATAACGCATAACGCATAACGCATAACGCATAAAGCAAAACGCATAACGCATAACGCATGACTCATACCGCACAACCCAAATCGCATAACGCATAACGCATAACGCACAACTCATAACGCATAACGCATAACGCAAAACGCATAACGCACAGCGGATAACGCACAACGCATAACACATAACGCATAACGCATAACGCATAACGCATAACGCATAACGCATAACGCATAACGCATAACGCATAACGCATAACGGATAACACATAACGCATAACGCATAACGCATAACGCATAACGCATAACGCATAACACATAACGCATAACGCATAACACATAACGCATAACCCATAACGCATAACGCATAACGCATAACGCTTAACGCATGACCCATAGCGCTAACGCATAAAGCATAACGCATAACGGATCACGCATTACTCATAACCCATAACGCATAACTCATAACGCATAACGCATAACGCATAACGCATAACGCATAACGCATAACGCATAACGCATAACGCATAACGCAAAACGCATAACGCATAACGCAAATCGCATAACGCATAACGCATAACGCATAACGCATAACGCATAACGCATAACGCATAACGCATAACGCATAACGCATAACGCAAATCGCATAACGCATAACGCGTAACGCATAAAGCATAACGCATAACGCATAACGCATAACGCATAATGCATAGCGCATAACGCATAATGGATCACGCATTACTCATAACGCGTAACGCATAACGGATCACGCATTACTCATAACGCATAACGCATAACACATAACGGATCACGCATTACTCATAACGCATAACGCATAACGCATAACGCATAACGCATAACGCATAACGCATAACGCATAACGCATAACGCATAACGCATAACGCATAACGCATAACGCATAACACATAACGGATCACGCATTACTCATAACGCATAACGCATAACGCATAACCCATAACGCATAACGCATAAAGCAAAACGCATAACGCATAACGCATGACTCATACCGCACAACCCATAACGCATAACGCATAACGCATAACGCATAACGCATAATGCATAACACATAACGCGTAACGGATCACGCATTACTCATAACGCATAACGCATAACGGATCACGCATTACTCATAACGCATAACGCATAACACATAACGGATCACGCATTACTCATAACGCATAACGCATAACGGATCACGCATAACGCATAACGCATAACACATAACGGATCACGCATTACTCATAACGCATAACGCATAACCCATAACGCATAACGCATAACGCATAACGCATAACGCATAACGCAAATCGCATAACGCATAACGCATAACGCCTAACGCATAACGCAAATCGCATAACGCATAACGCATAACGCACAACTCATAACGCATAACGCATAACGCAAAACGCATAACGCACAGCGGATAACGCACAACGCATAACACATAACGCATAACGCATAACGCATAACGCATAACGCATAACGCATAACGCATAACGCATAACGCATAACGCATAACGCATAACGCATAACGCATAACGCATAACGCATAACACATAACGCATAACGCATAACGCATAACGCATAACGCATAACGCATAACGCATAACGCATAACGCATAACGCATAACGCATAACGCATAACGCATAACGCATAACGCATAACGCATAACGCATAACGCATTACGCATACCGCATAACGCATAACGCATAAAGCATAACGCATAACGCACAACTCATAACGCATAACGCATAACGCGTAACGCATAACGCATAACGCATAACGCGTAACGCATAAAGCATAACGCATAACGGATCACGCATTACACATAACGCATAACGCATGACGCATAACGCATAACGCATAACGCATAACCCATAACGCATAACGCATAACGCATAACGCATAACGCATAACGGATAACACATAACGCATAACGCATAACGCATAACGCATAACGCATAACGCATAACACATAACGCATAACCCATAACGCATAACGCAAATCGCATAACGCATAACGCATAACGCATAACGCATAACGCATAACGTATAACGCACAACTCATAACGCATAACGCATAACGCATAACGCATAACGCATAACGGATAACACATAACGCATAACGCATAACGCATAACGCATAACGCATAACGCATAACACATAACGCATAACCCATAACGCATAACGCAAATCGCATAACGCATAACGCATAACGCATAACGCATAACGCATAACGTATAACGCACAACTCATAACGCATAACGCATAAAGCAAAACGCATAACGCATAGCGGATAACGCACAACGCATAACACATAACGCATAACGCATAGCGCATAACGCATAACGCATAACGCATAACGCATAACGAATAACGCATAACGCATAACTCATAACGCATAACGCATAACGCATAACGCATAACGCATAACGCATAACGCATAACGCATAACGCATGACTCATAACGCACAACCCATAACGCATAACGCATAACGCATAACGCATAACGCAAATCGCATAACGCATAACGCATAATGCATAACACATAACGCGTAACGGATCACGCATTACTCATAACGCATAACGCATAACGGATCACGCATTACTCATAACGCATAACGCATAACACATAACGGATCACGCATTACTCATAACGCATAACGCATAACGGATCACGCATAACGCATAACGCATAACGCATAACGCATAACGCATAACACATAACGCATAACCCATAACGCATAACGCAAATCGCATAACGCATAACGCATAACGCATAACGCATAACGCATAACGTATAACGCACAACTCATAACGCATAACGCATAAAGCAAAACGCATAACGCATAGCGGATAACGCACAACGCATAACACATAACGCATAACGCATAACGCATAACGCATAACGCATAACGCATAACGCATAACGCATAACGAATAACGCATAACGCATAACGCAAAACGCATAACGCACAGCGGATAACGCACAACGCATAACACATAACGCATAACGCATAACGCATAACGCATAACGCATAACGCATAACGCATAACGCATAACGCATAACGCATAACGCATAACGCATAACGCATAACGCATAACGCATAACGCATAACGCATAACGCATACCGCATAACGCATAACGCATAAAGCATAACGCATAACACATAACGGATCACGCATAACGCATAACGCATAACGCGTAACGCATAAAGCATAACGCATAACGGATCACGCATTACACATAACGCATAACGCATGACGCATAACGCATAACGCATAACGCATAACCCATAACGCATAACGCATAACGCATAACGCATAACGCATAACGGATAACACATAACGCATAACGCATAACGCATAACGCATAACGCATAACGCATAACACATAACGCATAACCCATAACGCATAACGCAAATCGCATAACGCATAACGCATAACGCATAACGCATAACGCATAACGTATAACGCACAACTCATAACGCATAACGCATAAAGCAAAACGCATAACGCATAGCGGATAACGCACAACGCATAACACATAACGCATAACGCATAACGCATAACGCATAACGCATAACGCATTACGCATAACGCATAACGCATAACGCATAACGCATAACGCATAACGGATAACACATAACGCATAACGCATAACGCATAACGCATAACGCATAACGCATAACACATAACGCATAACGCATAACACATAACGCTTAACCCATAACGCATAACGCATAACGCATAACGCTTAACGCATGACCCATAGCGCTAACGCATAAAGCATAACGCATAACGGATCACGCATTACTCATAACCCATAACGCATAACTCATAACGCATAACCCATAACGCATAACGCATAACGCATAACCCATAACGCATAACGCATAACGCATAACGCAAAACGCATAACGCATAACGCAAATCGCATAACGCATAACGCATAACGCATAACGCGTAACGCATAAAGCATAACGCATAACGCATAACGCATAACGCATAATGCATAGCGCATAACGCATAATGGATCACGCATTACTCATAACGCGTAACGCATAACGGATCACGCATTACTCATAACGCATAACGCGTAACGCATAAAGCATAACGCATAACGGATCACGCATTACACATAACGCATAACGCATGACGCATAACGCATAACGCATAACGCATAACCCATAACGCATAACTCATAACGCATAACGCATAACGCATAACGGATAACACATAACGCATAACGCATAACGCATAACGCATAACGCATAACGCATAACGCATAACACATAACGCATAACCCATAACGCATAACGCAAATCGCATAACGCATAACGCATAACGCATAACGCATAACGCATAACGTATAACGCACAACTCATAACGCATAACGCATAAAGCAAAACGCATAACGCATAGCGGATAACGCACAACGCATAACACATAACGCATAACGCATAACGCATAACGCATAACGCATAACGCATAACGCATAACGCATAACGAATAACGCATAACGCATAACGCAAAACGCATAACGCACAGCGGATAACGCACAACGCATAACACATAACGCATAACGCATAACGCATAACGCATAACGCATAACGCATAACGCATAACGCATAACGCATAACGCATAACGCATAACGCATAACGCATAACGCATAACGCATAACGCATAACGCATAACGCATACCGCATAACGCATAACGCATAAAGCATAACGCATAACACATAACGGATCACGCATTACTCATAACGCATAACGCATAACCCATAACGCATAACGCATAACGCATAACGCATAACGCATAACGCAAATCGCATAACGCATAACGCATAACGCCTAACGCATAACGCAAATCGCATAACGCATAAAGCATAACGCACAACTCATAACGCATAACGCATAACGCAAAACGCATAACGCACAGCGGATAACGCACAACGCATAACACATAACGCATAACGCATAACGCATAACGCATAACGCATAACGCATAACGCATAACGCATAACGCATAACGCATAACGCATAACGCATAACGCATAACGCATAACGCATAACGCATAACGCATAACGCATAACGCATACCGCATAACGCATAACGCATAAAGCATAACGCATAACGCACAACTCATAACGCATAACGCATAACGCGTAACGCATAACGCATAACGCATAACGCATAACACATAACGCATAACCCATAACGCATAACGCAAATCGCATAACGCATAACGCATAACGCATAACGCATAACGCATAACGTATAACGCACAACTCATAACGCATAACGCATAAAGCAAAACGCATAACGCATAGCGGATAACGCACAACGCATAACACATAACGCATAACGCATAACGCATAACGCATAACGCATAACGCATAACGCATAACGAATAACGCATAACGCATAACTCATAACGCATAACGCATAACGCATAACGCATAACGCATAACGCATAACGCATAACGCATAACGCATAACGCATAACGCATAACGCATAACGGATAACACATAACGCATAACGCATAACGCATAACGCATAACGCATAACGCATAACACATAACGCATAACCCATAACGCATAACGCAAATCGCATAACGCATAACGCATAACGCATAACGCATAACGCATAACGTATAACGCACAACTCATAACGCATAACGCATAAAGCAAAACGCATAACGCATAGCGGATAACGCACAACGCATAACACATAACGCATAACGCATAACGCATAACGCATAACGCATAACGCATAACGCATAACGCATAACGAATAACGCATAACGCATAACTCATAACGCATAACGCATAACGCATAACGCATAACGCATAACGCATAACGCATAACGCATAACGCATGACTCATAACGCACAACCCATAACGCATAACGCATAACGCATAACGCATAACGCAAATCGCATAACGCATAACGCATAATGCATAACACATAACGCGTAACGGATCACGCATTACTCATAACGCATAACGCATAACGGATCACGCATTACTCATAACGCATAACGCATAACACATAACGGATCACGCATTACTCATAACGCATAACGCATAACGGATCACGCATAACGCATAACGCATAACGCATAACACATAACGGATCACGCATTACTCATAACGCATAACGCATAACCCATAACGCATAACGCATAACGCATAACGCATAACGCATAACACATAACGGATCACGCATTACTCATAACGCATAACGCATAACGCATAACCCATAACGCATAACGCATAAAGCAAAACGCATAACGCATAACGCATGACTCATACCGCACAACCCAAATCGCATAACGCATAACGCATAACGCACAACTCATAACGCATAACGCATAACGCAAAACGCATAACGCACAGCGGATAACGCACAACGCATAACACATAACGCATAACGCATAACGCATAACGCAAAACGCATAACGCATAACGCATAACGCATAACGCATAACGCATAACGGATAACACATAACGCATAACGCATAACGCATAACGCATAACGCATAACGCATAACACATAACGCATAACGCATAACACATAACGCTTAACCCATAACGCATAACGCATAACGCATAACGCTTAACGCATGACCCATAGCGCTAACGCATAAAGCATAACGCATAACGGATCACGCATTACTCATAACCCATAACGCATAACTCATAACGCATAACGCATAACGCATAACGCATAACGCATAACCCATAACGCATAACGCATAACGCATAACGCAAAACGCATAACGCATAACGCAAATCGCATAACGCATAACGCATAACGCATAACGCATAACGCATAACGCATAACGCATAACGCATAACGCATAACGCATAACGCATAACGCATAACGCATAACGCATAACGCAAATCGCATAACGCATAACGCGTAACGCATAAAGCATAACGCATAACGCATAACGCATAACGCATAATGCATAGCGCATAACGCATAATGGATCACGCATTACTCATAACGCGTAACGCATAACGGATCACGCATTACTCATAACGCATAACGCATAACACATAACGGATCACGCATTACTCATAACGCATAACGCATAACGCATAACGCATAACGCATAACGCATAACGCATAACGCATAACGCATAACGCATAACGCATAACGCATAACGCATAACGCATAACGCATAACGCATAACGCATAACGCATAACACATAACGGATCACGCATTACTCATAACGCATAACGCATAACGCATAACCCATAACGCATAACGCATAAAGCAAAACGCATAACGCATAACGCATGACTCATACCGCACAACCCATAACGCATAACGCATAACGCATAACGCATAACGCATAATGCATAACACATAACGCGTAACGGATCACGCATTACTCATAACGCATAACGCATAACGGATCACGCATTACTCATAACGCATAACGCATAACACATAACGGATCACGCATTACTCATAACGCATAACGCATAACGGATCACGCATAACGCATAACGCATAACGCATAACGCATAACACATAACGGATCACGCATTACTCATAACGCATAACGCATAACCCATAACGCATAACGCATAACGCATAACGCATAACGCAAATCGCATAACGCATAACGCATAACGCCTAACGCATAACGCAAATCGCATAACGCATAACGCATAACGCACAACTCATAACGCATAACGCATAACGCAAAACGCATAACGCACAGCGGATAACGCACAACGCATAACACATAACGCATAACGCATAACGCATAACGCATAACGCATAACGCATAACGCATAACGCATAACGCATAACGCATAACGCATAACGCATAACGCATAACGCATAACGCATAACGCGTAACGCATAAAGCATAACGCATAACGGATCACGCATTACACATAACGCATAACGCATGACGCATAACGCATAACGCATAACGCATAACCCATAACGCATAACGCATAACGCATAACGCATAACGCATAACGCATAACGGATAACACATAACGCATAACGCATAACGCATAACGCATAACGCATAACGCATAACACATAACGCATAACCCATAACGCATAACGCAAATCGCATAACGCATAACGCATAACGCATAACGCATAACGCATAACGTATAACGCACAACTCATAACGCATAACGCATAAAGCAAAACGCATAACGCATAGCGGATAACGCACAACGCATAACACATAACGCATAACGCATAACGCATAACGCATAACGCATAACGCATAACGCATAACGCATAACGAATAACGCATAACGCATAACTCATAACGCATAACGCATAACGCATAACGCATAACGCATAACGCATAACGCATAACGCATAACGCATAACGCATAACGCATAACGCATAACGCATAACGCATAACGCATAACGCATAACGCATAACGCATAACGCATAACGCATAACGCATAACGCATAACGCATAAAGCAAAACGCATAACGCATAACGCATGACTCATAACGCACAACCCATAACGCATAACGCATAACGCAAATTGCATAACGCATAACGCATAACGCATAACGCAAATCGCATAACGAATAACGCATAACGCATAACGCATAACGCATAACGTATAACGCACAACTCATAACACATGACTCATAACGCACAACCCATTACGCATAACGCATAACGCATAACGGATAACACATAACGCATAACGCATAACGCATAACGCATAACGCATAACGCATAACGCATAACGCATAACGCATAACACATAACGCATAACCCATAACGCATAACTCAAATCGCATAACGCATAACGCATAACGCATAACGCATAACGCATAAAGCATAACGTATAACGCACAACTCATAACGCATAACGCATAACGCAAAACGCATAACGCATAGCGGATAACGCACAACGCATAACACATAACGCATAACGCATAACGCATAACGCATAACGCATAACGCATAACGCATAACCCATAACGCATAACGCAAATCGCATAACGCATAACGCATAACGCATAACGCATAACGCATAACGCATAACGTATAACGCACAACTCATAACGCATAACGCATAACGCGTAACGCATAAAGCATAACGCATAACGGATCACGCATTACACATAACGCATAACGCATGACGCATAACGCATAACGCATAACGCATAACGCATAACGCATAACGCATAACGCATAACGCATAAACCATAACGCATAACGCATAACGCATAACGCATAACGCATAACGGATAACACATAACGCATAACGCATAACGCATAACGCATAACGCATAACGCATAACACATAACGCATAACCCATAACGCATAACGCAAATCGCATAACGCATAACGCATAACGCATAACGCATAACGCATAACGCATAACGTATAACGCACAACTCATAACGCATAACACATAAAGCAAAACGCATAACGCATAGCGGATAACGCACAACGCATAACACATAACGCATAACGCATAACGCATAACGCATAACGCATAACGCATAACGCATAACGAATAACGCATAACGCATAACGCATAACGCATAACGGATAACACATAACGCATAACGCATAACGCATAACGCATAACGCATAACGAATAACGCATAACGCATAACGCATAACGCATAACGTGTAACGCATAAAGCATAACGCATAACGCATA
This sequence comes from Lasioglossum morio, assembly GCA_916610235.2. Taxonomy (NCBI): domain Eukaryota; kingdom Metazoa; phylum Arthropoda; class Insecta; order Hymenoptera; family Halictidae; genus Lasioglossum; species Lasioglossum morio. The sequence goes on along the minus strand of CAKAJA020000239.1, from coordinate 5,191 downwards.
ACCCATAACGCATAACGCATAACGCATAACGCATAACGCATAACGCATAACGGATAACACATAACGCATAACGCATAACGCATAACGCATAACGCATAACGCATAACACATAACGCATAACCCATAACGCATAACTCAAATCGCATAACGCATAACGCATAACGCATAACGCATAACGCATAACGCATAACGTATAACGCACAACTCATAACGCATAACGCATAACGCAAAACGCATAACGCATAGCGGATAACGCACAACGCATAACACATAACGCATAACGCATAACGCATAACGCATAACGCATAACGCATAACGCATAACGCATAACGCATAACGCATAACGCATAACGCATAACGCATAACGCATAACGCATAACGGATAACACATAACGCATAACGCATAACGCATAACGCATAACGCATAACAAATAACGCATAACGCATAACACATAACGCTTAACCCATAACGCATAACGCATAACGCATAACGCTTAACGCATGACCCATAGCGCATAACGCATAAAGCATAACGCATAACGGATCACGCATAACTCATAACCCATAACGCATAACTCATAACGCATAACGCATAACGCATAACGCATAACGCATAACGCATAACGCATAACGCATAACGCATAACGCATAACGCATAACGCATAACGCACAACTCATAACGCATAACGCATAACGCGTAACGCATAAAGCATAACGCATAACGGATCACGCATTACACATAACGCATAACGCATGACGCATAACGCATAACGCATAACGGATCACGCATTACTCATAACGCATAACGCATAACGCATAACGCATAACGCATAACGCATAACGCATAACGCATAACACATAACGCATAACCCATAACGCATAACGCAAATCGCATAACGCATAACGCATAACGCATAACGCATAACGTATAACGCACAACTCATAACGCATAACGCATAAAGCAAAACGCATAACGCATAGCGGATAACGCACAACGCATAACACATAACGCATAACGCATAACGCATAACGCATAACGCATAACGCATAACGCATAACGCATAACGCATAACACATAACGCAAAACGCATAACGCACAGCGGATAACGCACAACGCATAACACATAACGCATAACGCATAACGCATAACGCATAACGCATAACGCATAACGCATAACGCATAACGCATAACGCATAACGCATAACGCATAACGCATAACGCATAACGCATAACGCATAACGCATAACGCATAACGCATAACGCATAACGCATAACGCATACCGCATAACGCATAACGCATAAAGCATAACGCATAACGCACAACTCATAACGCATAACGCATAACGCGTAACGCATAACGCATAACACATAACGGATCACGCATTACTCATAACGCATAACGCATAACCCATAACGCATAACGCATAACGCATAACGCATAACGCAAATCGCATAACGCATAACGCATAACGCCTAACGCATAACGCATAACGCATAACGCATAACGCATAACGCATAACGCATAACGCATAACCCATAACGCATGACGCAAATCGCATAACGCATAACGCATAACGCATAACGCATAACGCATAACGTATAACGCACAACTCATAACGCATAACGCATAAAGCAAAACGCATAACGCATAGCGGATAACGCACAACGCATAACACATAACGCATAACGCATAACGCATAACGCATAACGCATAACGCATAACGCATAACGAATAACGCATAACGCATAACTCATAACGCTTAACGCATAACGCATAACGCATAACGCATAACGCATAACGCATAACGCATAACGCATAACGCATAACGCATAACGCATAACGCATAACGCATAACGGATAACACATAGCGGATAACGCACAACGCATAACACATAACGCATAACGCATAACGCATAACGCATAACGCATAACGCATAACGCATAACGCATAACGCATAACGCATAACGAATAACGCATAACGCATAACGCATAAAGCATAACGGATAACACATAACGCATAACGCATAACGCATAACGCATAACGCATAACACATAACGCTTAACCCATAACGCATAACGCATAACGCATAAGGCTTAACGCATGACCCATAGCGCATAACGCATAAAGCATAACGCATAACGGATCACGCATTACTCATAACCCATAACGCATAACTCATAACGCATAACGCATAACGCATAACGCATAACGCATAACGCATAACGCATAACGCATAACGCATAACGCATAACGCATAACGCATAACGCATAACGCATAACGCATAACGCATAACGCATAACGCATAACGCATAACGCATAACGCATAACGCATAACGCATAACGCATAACGCATAACGCATAAAGCAAAACGCATAACACATAACGGATCACGCATTACTCATAACGCATAACGCATAACCCATAACGCATAACGCATAACGCATAACGCATAACGCAAATCGCATAACGCATAACGCATAACGCCTAACGCATAACGCATAACGCATAACGCATAACGCATAACGCATAACACATAACGCATAACCCATAACGCATGACGCAAATCGCATAACGCATAACGCATAACGCATAACGCATAACGCATAACGTATAACGCACAACTCATAACGCATAACGCATAAAGCAAAACGCATAACGCATAGCGGATAACGCACAACGCATAACACATAACGCATAACGCATAACGCATAACGCATAACGCATAACGCATAACGCATAACGCATAACGTATAACGCACAACTCATAACGCATGACTCATAACGCACAACCCATTACGCATAACGCATAACGCATAACGCATAACGCATAACGCAAATCGCATAACGCATAACGTGTAACGCATAAAGCATAACGCATAACGCATAACCCATAACGCATAACGCATAACGCATAACGCATAACGCATAACGGATAACACATAACGCATAACGCATAACGCACAACGCATAACGCATAACGCATAACGCATAACACATAACGCATAACCCATAACGCATAACTCAAATCGCATAACGCATAACGCATAACGCATAACGCATAACGCATAACGCATAACGTATAACGCACATCTCATAACGCATAACGCATAACGCAAAACGCATAACGCATAGCGGATAACGCACTACGCATAACACATAACGCATAACGCATAACGCATAACGCATAACGCATAACGCATAACGCATAACGCATAACGCATAACGCATAACGCATAACGCATAACGGATAACACATAACGCATAACGCATAACGCATAACGCATAACGCATAACGCATAACAAATAACGCATAACGCATAACACATAACGCTTAACCCATAACGCATAACGCATAACGCATAACGCTTAACGCATGACCCATAGCGCATAACGCATAAAGCATAACGCATAACGGATCACGCATAACTCATAACCCATAACGCATAACTCATAACGCATAACGCATAACGCATAACGCATAACGCATAACCCATAACGCATAACGCATAACGCATAACGCAAAACGCATAACGCATAACGCACAACTCATAACGCATAACGCATAACGCGTAACGCATAAAGCATAACGCATAACGGTTCACGCATTACACATAACGCATAACGCATGACGCATAACGCATAACGCATAACGGATCACGCATTACTCATAACGCATAACGCATAACGGATCACGCATAACGCATAACGCATAACGCATAACGCATAACGTATAACGCACAACTCATAACGCATAACGCATAACGCATAACGCGTAACGCATAAAGCATAACGCATAACGGATCACGCATTACTCATAACGCATAACGCATAACGCATAACGCATAACGCATAACGCATAACGCATATAGCAAAACGCATAACGCATAACGCATGACTCATAACGCACAACCCATAACGCATAACGCATAACGCAAATCGCATAACGCATAACGCATAACGCATAACGCATAACGCAAATCGCATAACGAATAACGCATAACGCATAACGCATAACGCATAACGTATAACGCACAACTCATAACGCATGACTCATAACGCACAACCCATTACGCATAACGCATAACGCATAACGCATAACGCATAACGCATAACGCAAATCGCATAACGCATAACGCGTAACGCATAAAGCATAACGCATAACGCATAACGCATAACGCATAACGCATAACACATAACGGATCACGCATTACTTATAACGCATAACGCATAACGCATAACCCATAACGCATAACGCATAAAGCAAAACGCATAACGCATAACGCATGACTCATACCGCACAACCCATAACGCATAACGCATAACGCATAACGCATAACGCATAACGCATAACGCATAACGCAAATCGCAGAACGCATAACGCGTAACGCAGAAAGCATAACGCATAACCCATAACGCATAACGCATAACGCATAACACATAACGGATCACGCATTACTTATAACGCATAACGCATAACGCATAACTCATAACGCATAACGCATAAAGTAAAACGCATAACGCATAACGCATGACTCATACCGCACAACCCATAACGCATAACGCATAACGCATAACGCATAACGCATAACGCATAACGCATAACGCATAACGCAAATCGCATAACGCATAACGCGTAACGCAGAAAGCATAACGCATAACGCATAACGCATAACGCATAACGCATAAAGCATAACTCATAACGCATAACGCATAACGCATAATGCATAACGCATAACGCATAATGGATCACGCATTACTCATAACGCGTAACGCATAACGGATCACGCATTACTCATAACGCATAACGCATAACACATAACGGATCACGCATTACTCATAACGCATAACGCATAACGCATAACGCATAACGCATAACCCATAACGCATAACGCATAAAGCAAAACGCATAACGCATAACGCATGACTCATACCGCACAACCCATAACGCATAACGCATAACGCATAACGCATAACGCATAACGCATAACGCATAACGCATAACGCATAACGCTAATCGCACAACTCATAACGCATGACTCATAACGCACTACCCATAACGCATAACGCATAACGCATAACGCATAACGCAAATCGCATAACGCATAACGCATAACGCGTAACGCATAAAGCATACGCATAACGCATAACGCATAACGCATAACGCATAACGCATAACGCATAATGCA